>BSBM01000237.1:2500-747500 GCA_027924585.1 Larix kaempferi | reverse complement strand
ACTATCGTGGATATTCCACCAAAAACATTCACCACAACAATGTTTTTAATATTTTAAAATCTCTTATTATGGGGTATCTTACTTTAGATTACACATTTAATATTGATAGATTAACACAAATGATTGAAATAAGGTAAACTAAAATAAAAGAGACTAATCAAATAACACACAATCCACATAATGAACACAAGGTTTACTTTAGAAAACCTAGCTAGAAGGTTAGGCCTATGATATGGCTCTTTCCTTTTCAGTAATGAATTGCAAGTACAAAGAAAGTGCACTCACTATGGGGTTTCCATGGACATTGTGGCTTGAATGGTTTCTAAAGGATCTTACTTCCTCAACCATATAATTACAACACCCTAATAGTGACATTATGATTAACATGTTTGAAAACAATCATTCACAATGCCCCATGGACCCTATAAATATCTTAACCTCAAGTGGTTTTGTTATAAGATGGATTGATTATGTCCACTTATAGGTGGATAAGTCACCATCAATTCATATTTTTCCTGCACAAGAAAGCGACCAATACATGTGCATGCTTTAGGTGAAATCAAAGAATATCAAATCCAAGTGCACAAAAACTAGGAAAATCAACTACCAATTGCAAGTGGACTATATTGCACACATGCTCTATATAAACTCTAGGCGAAGGCTAATCGGGTGCAAGTTCCAATGAAAATTAAGCACGCTTTCTCCAACACAAATCAACTTATGTGCATCTCGCTAGAATTGGAAACAATGGATCGAACATATATAGGCTTAATGTATACTCACATTATCCCTCAACATATGGTGGCTTCCATCATGTTCGAATCATATACAGACTAAATTTATTTCAATCTATAGGTAGCCTTTAGAGAAAAAAACTTTATAACAACTCCACAGGCCAATCATTATTTTTTTTTCACAAAATATGTTCTTACCATTGCAACTACATAAAATATACTATCATTGGGAATTTAGATTGCAACAATATACTAGTTCTATGTTAGTCCACAACACTATTTCTCATGGCACCTAAATTTTCCCATTACTCTGTAGCCCCTAACTATTTGTGTTTCTTATCTCTTAGTGTTGTTGATTTAAATGTATGTTCTAAGAATAGGATACATCTCGTGGAATGCATCATGAAAATTCACACCAACATAGATTGCATTCAATACTATACAATTTTGTTGCACGGACACTTCCATGTGGCATTGATAGTACATACAAGTTGATGAGTGGATAACAAAGATTTCACAAGGACCACATTCAAAGAGATTACCACTTGATAGGTTCATCCTTACATGAAACTATATCTATCATGATCTATGTTTTCATTAGTGGCCATTATATATATAATTTAATCTTCCATACAAAGTAACATGAAGTTTTTTAATTAAATATATTGTTACAAGATATTCATAATGTATTAAATAACTAAACATGTATCTTATTTAAATATACTTAAGTATAACATATACCAAGATGATGAGTAGAAATATAAATTTATAAATTTATCAAAATATCAATATTAATTTACCATATTTTAATTAATAATAAATATCAAATTCAATCAAATTTAATTACCAAATTTATTAATTTGTCTAAATATAATTGTTATTTTATCAATTTTCAATTTTCAATTTTCAAATTTAATATAAGTTATAACAAATACCAAGATGATGAATAAAAATATTAATTTATTAATTTATCAAAATACCAATATTAATTTGTCATATTTGAATTAATATTAAATATCAAATTCAATCAAATTTAATTACCAAAGTTACTGATTTGTCTAAATACAATTGTTATTTTATCAATTTTCAAATTTAATACAAATTATAATTCATATAAGTTGATATGAATTAATTAAATATAAATTTTATATTTTATATTGTGATTTATAATCATCTTTCATAAGAATGATAAAGTTTATTAATTTTTCAAAATTTTAAAATTAAAAGTAAAATATATCATAGGTAGGTGTAGGTGGTGAGTAATATCTTCCAATAAAGTCATATATGATCAATTTAAATTTATGATAAATTTAGGTTTTTCATATCCAGAGATAGAACTAATTGGTTTTTACTTTTCACCATCTCTTTGATCAACTAATTTAATATTTGATAATAATCCACTAATTTAATATTTGATAATAATATAAAAACAGCTAGAAACAACTGAAAAGCATGTCATGGTTTTCTGAGATTCAAAGGATGATGATCAGATTTCACAGTGATGTGATAATATAGAGACGGGTGACAAATATCTCATGGTTTGACATGTCCAGAGTTCATGGTGATATGAGGTCGGCGTTTTTCTATTTTTGAAAATTACGATACACTCCCTCATATAAAAGTGAAATATTATGTGTTTCTTTGAATCATTTTTAGTGTTTTAGCTGAAGCTGAAGACCATCCGACTGTGCCGAAGCAGATCGGTTGAATTGTTGCAGCCGGGTAGAGAAACATCATCCATCGACCATTCTAACCAGCAACTCAATTCTTTAAATAGCTATTGTTGTAGACGATTTCAAAGTTGGCCGCTTGATTGTAGCGCAAAGACGAGACACCTTGTCGAGGCAATGCGGTCAAACACTTTCCAAAATATGGCACTATCATCTGTTAAATCTCAGAGGGCTGTCTCAACTGCTTGTGTTGGAAGAGATCCAGTGCATGCGAAGCCAACCCCGGAAGTGCAAAAGCCCGCCATGAAACAATCATGTAGCAATCCTCCGTTGCCAAGCTTGAAGCTTGAAGAGGATGAAGCTAAGCGACAGCTAATGTATTTAATTTTTGGACCGGATTCGGATGATGATCATTCAGATGATGATAAGAACTTGCGTGATAGGTTTCCGGTCAAGAATCTTGCTTGTGGTGCAAGAGATCCAGTACATGCGAAGCCAACCCCCGTAGTGCAAAAGCCGGCCATGAAACAATCATCTAACAATCCTCCGTTGGCAAGCTTTAAGCAGACCAACGACTCACGTGAGGATGAAGCTAAGCGACTAATGTATTTAATTTTTGGACCGGATTCTGATGATGACGAGCCCTTGTCTGATAGGTTTCCGGTCAACAATTTGACAGAACCACTCAGCGAAGATTTGCCAGTGGATAGCGACGACTCTGAAGATCAAAAGCCTTTACGATTAAGATCCAAACCAGATAAATCGAAAAGTGGGTGTGTAAACATTGAAACGAATTTCAAAAAGAGGCCTTCAGATAGCAGTCTGAGCAATTCTGCCAGCAAAAGGCCCAGGATATCAGGGGTATATTTGCGTGCTGCCAAAGTGAAAACAGAAGCAGATGTTAGGAAAGACAATGATGAACATAGTATGGATGACATTGATGAGGTTCCCCTTGCTCAGCGCATGAAGACGAAAAGCACTCTTCCTTTCCCAAAGGTATCAGTTCCAAAAGCTCCATTAGCAAAGCCTGGACTGAAAAAGGTTGTCAAAGAAGAGGGTATAAAGTGGGCAACGTTGGAGCACAATGGAGTAATTTTCCCTGCCCCTTACCACCCTCATGGAGTCAAGATGCTTTACAATGGCAAGCCTGTTGTTCTTACTCCTGGAGAAGAGGAGGTTGCTACTATGTTTGCTGTCATGAAGGACACAGACTATGCAACAAAGCCAAAATTTATCGAGAATTTTTGGCATGATTGGAAGCAACTTCTTGGGACAGGCCATGTCATTCAAAAGTTTGAGCTCTGTGATTTTACCCCAATTTACGAGTGGCATCTTGGCGAAAAAGAGAAGAAGAAACAAATGAGCACAGAGGAAAAGAAGGTTCTGAAAGAAGAGAAGCTAAAGCAAGAGGAGAAATACATATGGGCAATTGTTGATGGAGTGAAAGAGAAGGTTGGCAACTTCAGAGTTGAGCCCCCAGGGCTCTTTCGTGGCCGTGGAGAGCATCCCAAGATGGGTAAATTGAAGAAGAGAATTTATCCAGAGGATATTACAATCAATATAGGGAAGGATGCTGCCATCCCAGAATGTGCAATGCCTGGCCACACGTGGAAAGAGATCAGGCATGATAAGACTGTAACATGGCTGGCTTATTGGAATGACCCAATCAATCCCAAAGAATTCAAATATGTATTCTTGGCTCCTAGTAGTTCTTTGAAATGCCAAAGTGACAGAGAAAAGTATGAGAAGGCAAGAATGCTCAAGGATTATATAGATAACATTCGAGCAACCTATACCAGACGTTTTAAGTCGAAGGATAAGACCAATAGGCAGATTGCAGTGGCTACTTACCTTATTGATAGGCTTGCTCTAAGAGCTGGCAATGAGAAGGATGATGACGAGGCTGATACAGTAGGTTGTTGCACATTGAAAGTGGAAAATGTGACATTACTTCCTCCAAGGTCTCTGCAATTTGATTTCCTAGGTAAGGATTCCATTCGCTACTTCAACACAGTTGAGGTAGATGAACGAGTCTTCACAGCCATTGGTGATTTCAAATTGGGTAAAAGAGAGGGAGATGACCTGTTCGATAAGCTTGACACAAGTAAGCTGAATGCCCATCTTAAGGAAATCATGCCTGGCCTTACAGCAAAAGTCTTCAGAACATACAATGCATCCATTACATTGGACAGACTTCTTCAGGTCGCGACTGGTAGCACTTCTTCAGAGAACATTGCTGATTATCAACATGCAAACAAAGAGGTTGCAATTCTGTGTAACCATCAGCGATCTGTCTCAAAGACACATGGTACCCAAATGGAAAGACTTGAAGGGAAACTGGCAGAGTTAGAGAGCCTGCTTAAGGAGCAGGAAATTGATCTTACGAGGGCTAGAAAAGGGAAGCCACCACTCTTCAGTGATGGACAAGGGAAGCCTTATACGAGCAACTCGAGTCCAGAAATGCTGGAGAAGAAAATTGCAGCTACCAAGTTGAAGATTGAGAAAGTGAAGGTAAACATGAGTATAAAAGATGATCTGAAGACCGTGGCGTTGGGAACATCGAAAGTCAATTACTTGGACCCAAGAATTTCAGTTGCGTGGTGTAAGCGCCACGATGTTCCCATTGAGAAGATATTCAATAAGTCGCTTCTGGCCAAATTTGCATGGGCAATGGATGTAGAGCCAGATTACACATTTTGAAACGTTCACAGCTTTTGTTTATCCAGATTTATGATTTGACCTGTACATAGAAAAACTGGATCAATTAGGTATCACTTCAAACAACTTAGAATTCTGAAGATGGCATTAGAAGGTAGGATTTTCCCTGTAGTTTGCAATACTGAATCGACTATCGACTATCACTGGAAGCAACTCTCTTGGTAAATTCAATGTCTCCATTGCATTCTGGAGATGGTAATAGACTGTTAAATTTGGCAAGCAATTTGAAACATTGGATCATTCTCCCTTTAAATAAATTTTAATGGCCAAATCCATATCTGGTTTGTATTAGAATGTTTAATTTAGCATTTAATTTGAAATAATCAATAAATTTATCACTATTATTTCTTAAAATCAATCTTTCCTTGGAATGTAGAATTCTCATGGAACATGCATTAAAATCAATCTTTCCTTGGAATGTAGAATTCTCACGGAGCATGCAATGCAGTACCAAATAAAAATAAATCAACAAGAAATAAATAAGTAAATCAATATAAATTAATAAGAAAAAAAAAGCAAATAAATATAAATTAATAAGAAAAAAATAGATAATATAGATTTATAATTAAAATTAAAAATACATCTATAGTAGTTGAGTATCAATATTAAAGAGATTGGAATACATTTTCTACATAAGGCACCTTCAAATAATGTTTTACTAAACTTAAAATAAAATAATAATAATAATACTCCAAAAAATAATGTTGCAACTTTCCTTGACTTTCTGAGCATGAGATGCATTCCGGGAAACTAAAAAAAGATCATCACTATTGCCAAGAGGGAACATATTTTGTACTATTATGAATTCCTCGTGGACTCGTTACTATAGATCTATATAGATCAAACACGAACTAGGTCTAAATATTGTAGGTGTTTTTATAGTAACATTGTTAAAAACTTACTATATTTTCTTTCAATTTTAACTATAAACTTACTATATTTTCTTTCAATTTTAACTATAAACTGCAAAATTAGAATTTGATATTCAATATTTTAAAAAATAATAAACTTTTTAATACATATACATTCTACATGTTTTCATGATCCATGCCAACATCTTTCATTATTCACTTCCTTGTATCTTCAAGGTATATATCTTCTTCCACCTAGCCACCTCTTACATCGAATATGCCTTAAATACTTAATTTTAGTGTAGCCTCTTGCCAAGACTATGTTGTAGACGTTGATGATTTTTGTTGAAGCATGTATTGTTCATTTTATCCAACACATAGTTTCCGGCACCATGTCAAAGATGTGAATGTGTGCATTGGACCCCATCCTCCTTAATTTCCCATGATATCTCTGTTATCGTCCATGTCTCATTACCACTTCTCTTTCCATTCATCACCGTCCCCACTACCCCTCTGCTTCCCCTCACCATTCCATCAAACTCCCCCATTCATCAATGATCATCACTTTGAAATGCTTCAATCCCCAACATGCCACAACAACTTCATTCAAATCCCTACAAATTCAATGAATGCCCTAAGGAACCCCATCCAAATTCGTCACTTGAGCTAATGATGCCATCGTCATCTACCCCCTTCCCTTCACTTTTCCTATAAATACTCTCCCTAGGATCCTCTTCCTCATGCCATTCCCCATTCCATTAAATACTTTCCCCAAGGTCCCCCCTATGTTATTGAAAATCCCACTCACCAACCCTTACCTCGCTTCACACACCCATGTGTATCCCCTATGTATACATCAACCACTACAGTCTCGATTGCCAAAGCAAGAACTTGAACATGCAAGAGTTGGATCTTCTTGAGGTTGGTGATGCCGAAATCTATGAGGTTCATCTACCAATATGTTAGATTAGCCTCCCCACCACAAAATATAAGAGGTTTTTATATTCTTTGTGGCAAGGCCAAAATCTACGAGATTCATCTACCAATCTGGTAGGTTAATCTACCACGCCTCCAACTTGAGAGGTTTATTTGTTCTTTCTTGACTCCTCTTTTGCATATTGCGAGTGGGGGATTAGTCTACCCGTATGGTATATTAACAACCGCTCATTAGTGTGATCGGGTTCTTAGGAAGACTAATTTGGGAAAACATGACAAGGGCGAGAATACTTTTTTTTTGGTGGATAGACACTTTTTTTAACTATCAAAACCATGCATAGCACTTGACTTGCCTAAATATTTACCAATTCCCATTTTCCTTGGCTTATGTAGGCTTCCTTGAGTGATGAAAGATGGAATGTAATAAAAGGTTGCGGAACATGAGAAAACGTGTAGCGACTATCATTGCGCCAAAGGTAAGAAACTCTTTGGTTTTTTGTTTTTGTCAACCAACAAGCTGTGATGGTAAATTTTATCGTATTGCATATTATTTCAAGCCTTTATTTTGGAAAAATCAACTATCTAACACAATGTGTGTAGAGGGGTGATGAGTGGGGTGAGAAAACATCCTCTCCAAATCACCAAGTGCAATGTCCCCATCTACTAATCCCAACTATTAGATGGGTAGCTAAGCTTACTAGGTTTCAAATTCTGACCCACAAAGGCCAAATATTCATAATAAAAACTAATTAAGCCTCCCAAGAAGGACCTGAATTCAACAAAATGCATGTATGGGTTTGAAAATTAAAACATAGTAAAACAACAAATGTAATCACACACAATGCACATAATACAATGATTTTCATAATAGAAAATAAACAGAAATTTTGCTTATTCGTAAACAACGATAATGAACTTATCTTTGACTGAAGAATGTCCACTAAACTGGAGGATTAGTTCATACTTTTGATTTTAATGGTGACATTATAAGATGTGATCACGACTATACTGCACAAAGTATACATATGAATTGAAGCTGAAGAGAGTGAGAAAAGATAGGGATGAGGATCTCATGAACACCACTTGAGAGATTTAAAGCGATATTGTTGGAGATAGTTATGGATATGGTTCAACAAGAATTCCTATGATGACATGGTCATTTTGGCCACCTATTCTTATATAAGGGATCTCATTGTACTCTATTTTAAATGAGAGAAATCTAAATCAATACAATCTGAGGTTTGAAGGTTATTTTTGTTCTTATCTAGGTTAAATTTAGTATGCTTTGTTTCTTTATGGCTGCACATATTCCCAACATGTGTTATCAGAGCTGAACTTAGAATGAATGCACTCTGATGTTGTTGATGGTATGTCATACCAAATCTAAGTACCAATGTGATGTAGGTAGGAATGACAAGAGCCAATCCAACCCACTTACCCCAGGAAATCTTGTGATCCCCTGAAATTGGACCACTAACCTTAGCTAAAAACCAACTAGGTCCTTCTCAGTTGCGGGTCTTACCTCCAAAATGTGCCTCCCGTAATTTTTTTCCTGTCATAAACAGCTTTCCACAGCGGCCTTATAGAGACATCTGATCTCCGCAATCGCGGCGTCCTTTCGTAACAAGCCTTCCCGCGACTTGCGGATTGCGGATTGCGGGCACGCTCTTCGCAATCTCTCGAAAATACTTCCACAACAACTCTCCCGAAATATGACTTCCACAACTCTCGTTGTTAACTCCTGAGCTCCTTCCTTTCGCAGAATGTTGTATCAACCATCGATCCTTTGCGGATTTGATCTCGTCCATTTATCTATGATCAATGCGAAATACTTCGCCTTGGCTTGTGGAAATGTTAACTCCCACACATATTCACTTTGTATATCCTTTCCCCGCCATCGATCTTCCCTTTTGCTTTGATCTAAGCCGTCCAATCTCTGCTAATTGAATCGACTGCAACTTGACAATTTTTTCTTCGTTGATTGATCTGAAAATCAATCAATCCAGCTCGACCTTCATCTAGATCTGATATAAACCTAAATACAACAAGAAATGACCTATGCTACTTAATGACAGTCGGTTTGCGAATGCTTAGGTGTTCTTGAGGGTACATGAGAGTTCATATAAGCCAGAAAATGGAGATTCGTTCACACAGACACCAGGTTAATGCTTTCACACAAGTCTACTTGATAGAATCTCATCTTATCTCTCATTCAAATGCATAGTAACATTATTGAACACACAGAACTGATAATTTCATTAGCTGATGACAATTCTTCCCACCCAAACGCATTTCCTTCTAATATTCAAGAAATATCCCCCAACTCTTCTTCACGCAGGCTCTCCCTTGAGTCCCTCGTTTTCTCTCCTTTTTCACCCATTCGAAATCCCCAAAAAATCGAATGGTTGAATCAGCAAAACAACTAACTAAAAAACTCTCCTCCATCACTGAAGGAGTCACTATCACTTATCAACAAACTGTCTATCTGGCTTGATATCCACACAATGAGTATCAACTTGCTACTATGTCCTATTTTCTCAAAAACTAACAACACCCTATACGGTTACATACTTTGCAAATATTAAAATACTTAGTAAACAAACTATCTTTCCTAACTCGGGGTAACTTGTCCCCTCACTAGCCACAACATGTGAACACTCAATCACATTGTTGGCTTAACATTGATGCTCCTGCATCAGACTCCCAAGGTTAAAATTATGAACCCTTGTTCAGTAAATCAGCTATTGAGAAACCCTTTGTCTCCAATTATTTATCATTCATCCATGTAGAATCTTCTACAGGATTTCCCTTCCATTTGATCAAGTATTCCAAGTAGTCTCTCTGTCTAGTACTCTTTGATACTCTAGTATCCAAGATAAACTCGCTTCGGATGGCTAGGCTATAGGCATCTGCTTCAGCCACTGAAGATTTTCCATAGGATCCCTGTCTTCCGGTCATTTTTCATGTATCATCGGCCACATATGTATACAGGTATGCTACATTAAAAATAGGTGAGATACCAGTTCCTATTGGCATTTCCAGCTCATAGGCATTTGCTGAAAATTTAATGAGTATTCTGCAAGGCCCAATCTTTTTCATTTTCAGCTTGTTATACTCTCCTTTTGGAAATATCTCTTTCCTCAGATGTGCTAAAACCAATCTTCTAACTCATAGTCTTTCTCTCTTCTCCTGGAATCTGCTCTTGCATTGTAACTATTGTTACTTTGTTGCAACCTTGCTTTAACTTGCTCTTGTAGTTCACTAATCCTTGTTGCAAACTCTTCTCCATTTGCACTTCTCTTTTCCATTTGACCCAAATCAAAAAGTTCACACACCCCTCTGGGATTCATACCATACAGAATTTGGAATGGGATCATTCTGGTACTTCGGTTTGGTGAATCATTGTATGCAAACTCAGCTTGAGCTAGCACTTTGTCCCACTGTTTTGGATTTTCCTCGATCAGACTTCTCAACATGTTACCCATACTCCTATTTACCACATCAGACTATAGATGATATGTTGAACTGAAGTTCAACTTAGTACCCAACTTCTTCCACAAGGTCCTCCAGAAATTACCTGTGAACTTTACATCTATGTTAGATACAATGCTCTTAGATAAACCATGTAGCTTCACAACTTCATTGAAAAACAAGTTAGCAATGTGTGTAGCATCACTTGTCTTATAACATGGAACAAAATGTGCCATCTTAGTGAATCTATCTACAACTACAAAAATAGAATCATTTCCCTTCTGAGTTTTTGGTAAACCCAAAATGAAATCCATACTCACAGAATCCCAAGGCTTAGTTGGAATAGGTAATGGTGTGTACAAGTCTGTGTTTTGGCTTCTTCCCTTGGCATCCTGGCATACCCTACATCTGCTCACAAACCTTTCAACCTCAGACCTCATCTTTGGCCAAAACTAGAAATGGCTCAACTGTCCAAAGGTTTTATCACTTCCAAAGTGACCTGCCATCCCTCCATTATGTTTCTCCTGTATCAAATTCTCTCTCATGGAACATTTGGGAATACAAAGTTTATTGTTTTTAAGGAGTAAGACATATTGCAACATATACTCCGTCAATGGCTCTCTAACCACCTCCACAGGATTCCTACAAACTATGTATGCATCCTGAAAATCAATGTCAACCTCATACAAACCTCTTAAGTGCTCAAATATTAAGACTTGGATCTAATTTTCTTGCACAATCAATTGTCTCCTGCTTAAAGCATCAGCTACTCGATTTGATTGCCCACTTATGTGCTTCAACACAAAGGTAAAGCTTTGCAAGAACTCAACCCATTTGACATGCTTCTGATTCAATTTGGGTTGCTGCATAATGTATTGTAATGCATAATTATCAGAAAACAAAACAAACTCCCCAGGCATCAAATAATGTCTCCAATGCTTTACTGCTTGGACCATAGCATAAAATTCCTTGTCATAAGATGAGTATTTATGTTTTGAATCATTCAAATTCTCGCTGAAATATGCTACAGGCCTATCCTCCTAACTGAGTACAGTTCCAATTGCTACTCCACTGGAATCACATTTCACTTGGAAAGGGTGTTTGAAATCTGGTAACTTCAATACTGGTTGCTCAATAATCTTCTTCTTCAAAAAATAAAAGCTACTTTCAGCCTCTGCTATCCATTTAAATGGTTTTTTGTCCTTTCTAATTGTTTCAATGATTGATGAACAAATACCACATAAATTCTTTATGAACTTTCTATAAAAACTTGCCAATCCATGGAAACTTCTTACCTCAAAAATGCTCTGAGGTGAAGGCCAATCAATAATTGCTTGTACTTTTTCTAGATCCATCTTCAACCCATCTCTCAAGATAACAAAACCCAAATACACAAGTTCTTATTTCATAAATGTACACTTCTTCACATTTACTAACAAATTTTCCTTTTGTAATTTCTCCAAGACACATCTTAGATGCTCTTAGTGTTACTTTTTTGTTTGACTGAAAACCAGAATATCATCAAGGTAAGCTATTACAAACTTACCTATGAAATCTCTCAAGACTTCATTCATTAATATCATGAAAGTGCTTGGCGCATTGGACAGTCCAAATGGCATAACCAGCCACTCATACAACCCATCATTTGTCTTAAACGTTGTCTTCCACTCATCTCCTTCTCGAATTCTGATTTGATGGTATCCACTCTTTAGATCTAATTTTGAGAAATGCCCCAATCAGGAAATCCATCATGTCATCCATCCTGGGTAATGGAAACATGTATTTGATGGTAATCTTGTTGATGGCCCTGTAGTCAGTGCACATCCTCCATTCACCATCCTTCTTTGGGGTGAGTACTGTCGGTACTGCACATGGACTCAGACTTTTCTGAATCAACCCCTAGTCTAACAATCCTTGTACTTTCCTCCTAACTTCTTCATTCTCTTGAGGTGTCAACCTGTACGCTTCTTTGTTTGGTAAGCTTGCTCCAGGAATAAAATCAATATGGTGACTTATATCCCTATTTGGTGGTAACTCATTGGGTAAATCATCTACCACAATATCACTAAATTCACCTAGCATCTCCTAAATCTCCTCAAGAATATCTGTAATATTGGTCCTCATTATACCACTCTAGGTTTACATACCACAGCATAATTAAGTTCTTCCTCATCAATTTGCTGCAAATACTCTTTCCCTGTCAACATCAGGACCTTAAATGCTTGATGCCCTATCATACTCCCTTCTTGCAAAGGAAGAAGAATATGTTTTGTCCCATCTTTCTCAAAACTATGACAATTTCTCCTACCATCATGTATCACCTTTTTGTCAAATTTCCATGGTCTTCCTAGAAGGATATGGAAAAAATTCATGGGCATAACATCACATATAATTTTATCTTTATATGTACCCACTTTCAAATCATCTTCACATTGTTCACTTACCAGGATTTGATATCCTTTATGCAGCCAGGATACCTTGTATGGAACAGGATGCTTGGTCTTCTTTAGACTCAACTTCTCCACCATCTCTATGGAAACAATATTGTCAGTGCTCCCACTGTCAATCACCATCTTGAAGCACTTCCCTTTGACTTTACACATGGTCCGGAATAAAGCCTTTCTTTGAGCGAGTTCCACCTTTTCCTTCTCAGGATTCAATAAGACTTTCTTCATCATCAAATCCTCCCCCATATCTGGAAAATTTTCAGCCACTGGCATCTGCTCCTGATGTTGGCCATTCTGAGCTACATAGGCTCCTCTCTGTCCTATGTCTTCCTTCTCAGGACACTCAAAGGACAAGTGCCCCAATTTGTTACATTTGTAACACCTGTAGACAGTTTCTTTGCCTCTTCCTCTACCTCTACCTCCTTGGTAAGGTCTTCTCCCTCTTGGGTCAACTCCTCTACTTTGTTGCTCCTGTTGGTTTGATTTGTTGGTTTCTCCTTTTCGGGTTGCAAACCTTCCTCTTCCAGCTTTTTTCCCTCTTCCTCTAGCTGAACCTCTTCCCCTATTGAAGTTATGCTTTCTCAATAACTTTTCTTCTTCTCTCAAGGCACATTGGTATGCTTCTTCCATTGTTCTCGGTGATATCATGTTGATCTCATCCTAAATCTCCATCCTTAGACCATTGACATATCTAGCAGCCTTCTCAACTGATTCCTCCACATAACATGCCCTTAGGTTCACTTTGTAGAATTCTTCAGTATACTCTCTTACAGTCAATAATCTTTGCCTAAGGTTCTGCATTTGTCTACACAAAGTCAACTGGTAATCCTTGGGAAAGAATTTGGCTCTCATCTTAGCCACCATCCTATCCTATCTCTTTATCAATGGCTTGTTCTTCCGTCGCCTTTCAGCCTGCACACTATCCCACCATAGGGATGCATGCCCTTTCAACCTTGTCACTGCCAATCTGACCTTCTTGTTTTCTTCAATTTCATCATACTCAAAGTACTTATCTAACTCGATGGTCCAATCAACGAGATGTTCAGCAGTGAGGCTTCCCTCGTAGGTGGGAAACTCAGGTTTTGGCCTTGACGTCACCCCAAGAATTGACCGAAAGTATCTTAGCTTAGGTGTATCTTGCATGGGTGTTCCCTCTTCTCCTTATTCCTCTTCTTCAGGCTCACTCACATCCCCTTCCTCTGTATCTCTTCGTCGGCCCATATCCATAGCTTCCAGACATGCCCGTAGTTCTCTCATTTCCTCCACGACCTCTGCATTTGTTGCTAGTCTCCCTCTGTCATGACCTCTTGCTCTTCCTACACATATCGCCATGCCTCTCTTCTGTTGTGCTGAGCGAAGCCTTGCTCTGATACTAAAAATGATGTAGACAGGAATGACAAGAGCCAATCCAACCCGCTTACCCCAGGAAATCTTGTGATCCCCTGAAATCGGACCATTAACCTTAGCTAAAAACCAGCTAGGTCCTTCTCAGTTGTGGGTCTTGCCTCCAAAATGTGCCTCCTGCAATGTTTTTCCTGTCAAAAACAGCTTTCCGCAACGGCCTTGCAGAGACATCTGCTTTCCGCAATCGTGGCATCCTTCCGCAGTTATCCTTCCACAACAAGCCTTCCCATGACTTGCGGATTGCAGATTGCAGGTGCCCTCTTCGCAATCTCTCGAAAAGAATTCCAACACAACTCTCCCGCAATGTGACTTCCGCAACTCTCGTCGTTAACTCCCAAGCTCCTTCCTTCTACAGAACATTGTATCAACCGTCGATCCTTTGCAGATTTGATCTTGTATGTTTATCTATGATCAATGCGGAATACTTCGCCTTGGCTTGTGGAAATGTTAACTCCCACACATATTCACTTTGTAGATCATTTCCTCATCGTCGATCTTCCTTTTTGCTTTGATCTGAGCCGTCCAATCTCTAGTAATTGAATCGACTGCAACTCAACAATTTTTTCTTCGTTGATTGATCCGAAAATCGATCAATCCAGCTCGACCTTCATCCAAATCTGATATAAACCTAAATACAACAAGAAATGACCTTTGCTACTCAATGACAGTCGGTTTGCGAATGAGTTGGGTGTTCTTGAGGGTACATGAGAGTTCATATAAGCAAGAAAATGGAGATTCGTTCACACAAACACCAGGTTAACACTTTCACACAACTCTACCTGATAGATTCTCAGCTTATATCTCATTCAAATGCACAGTAACATTATTGAACACACAGAACTATTAATTTCATTAACTGATAACAATACTTCCCACCCAGATGCATTTCCTTCTGATATTCAAGAAATATCCCCCGACTCTTCTTCACGCAGGCTCTCCCTTGAGTCCCTCGTCTTCTCCTCTTTTTCACCCATTCGAAATCCCCAAAAAACCGAATGGCTGAATCAACAAAACAACTAACTAACAAACTCTCCTCCATCACTGAAGGATTCACTATCACTTATCAACAAACTGTCTATTTGGCTTGATCTCCACGTAGGGAGTATCAACTCGCCACTATGTCCTATTTTCTCAAAAACTAACAACACCCTAGATGGTTACATACTTTGCAAATATTAAAATACTTAGTAAACAAACTATCTTGCCTAACTCAGGGTAACTTGTCCCCTTGCTAGCCACAACATGTGAACACTCAATCACATTGTCGGCTTAGCATTGATGCTCCTGCATCAAAATGGTTTACAATGGTGAAGAGATCCAAATGGAAACATATCTCAAGACACAATCAAAAGAGAATGACTAGAAGGAAACTGCATAAGAATGCGAGAAGAGTCGCCTAGTTATCAACATGAGAATATGAAGAAACTAGGGAAGTATTATTAAAGCATCATCCCTTAAACGTTTCTACTATCCGCACGAGATCCATTATACATTTCATTCATTTATAGTGTAATATTAGTAATCCATCAAAGGGGGGTAAAATTCCATCTTCCCTCTCTAGCGGAGAAGGATTCTGAGAACATCGAGGATCAAAGCAACACTTGTCAAGATCTAGAGAGATATGATAGAATCAGGCGAAGATCCTCACGTGATCTTAGTGTGCGTTGCTCTCATAATCAACATTTGGAATCCATCTTAAATGAAGAAAATATATTGTCCTTTGTGAAGGTCGAGCTCCATCAACTACGAACATTTCCCCGTTACCTCAATAAGGTCAAGGACTATGGAATATTGACTGGGTTTCTACTTCGTTATGAGGAGCATCTGAGGTTTAATTGCATTTGGAGGGGAATCTAAGATTGAATATTATGTGGTATTTTTCTCTCGAGTCCCTGCAAATTTCATAATTTCATGAGCTTCACCTCAGTCGCTCTACAAGAGTATACATTGTCCCTTTCATTAGATTGGCCTTTTATGTGAGAGCATGGTAGTCGTTTTTATTCCCTTAGGAACTAGATATTCTCAACCGAATTCTTCCTCCTTCATGTGATATGTATCAAACTGTATTGGAGAAAACTCACTATGGCTTGGGAATACCACAACAGACAGATGACTACCAGAAATCAACTCAATCCTCAAAGCAATGCTATTATAAATGGCAATGTTAAAATAATGGAGAAATGTAGCCAACCTTGATCCAAATGTTTGATGTAGATCCTCGTTGGAGCTTTCAATCCATGCACCTAAAATCTGCAAATTAGTCTTGACAGCCAATATCCAACAAGTACATATAATATATAAATGGCATTAACATTATCAATAACAATGGTCCATAATATCATAAGCAAATGTAACCCAATGTATAATAAATGACATTCACACCATGAATGGACGATAATATGAGTATTTCTATTAATGAACAAGAAGAAGTACAAAGTGATACGACCTCTTGCCGGCAACCAGTCTGAACCAAGATCTAGATCAATCCACTTGCGCCTCCACCACTTCAATCCTCCATGAATGGAAAACTAAAACTAGAAAGGAATTTGGAAGGTGAACATAAATGGTTCACAACTACAAGGATCAATGAGTGCAGACTCAAGATAGGGAAAAAATCCACTAGAGTTCTCTTATGATTCTCCTCTTCCTCCCGTCCATAAGCCATATGTGCTCAATATATAGTCCTCTCAAAGGTAGGTGAAAGGACACATCGAGGCGTTACTCGAGCAGATGGAGAGCCAAAGGTCACCCAATGACCGCTTTTTGGGAGTAAAAAGTAACCAATAGTGGCTTTTACCATTTTACATGCTACCCGTGGGCTATAAGGATGCAACTCGTGGGTACTCATGCTATAAAGATGCAACAGGCGGGTAGGAATAAAAATAGAGCAAACTGGTATCACTAAAGGATATAAGTGGATCTGAGTCACTGAAATGGATCCTACAGGCCAAACAATGCTGATGCTCACAAGGTGGAATATTTCTGTGTAACAGATGCCCCCTAATGTGTGAGGTCAGAGACTGAAAGTTCTACGATGGCTGAAATACATTATAAAACTCAGAAGTGGAGTGATGGAGACACAAGTGGAAAGAGCAGCTCACTCGTCGTAACACAATAGTATCTTTGAATACATGTCGGTATAGTACAACAATCTGATACAATGGCCATGAATAGGCAGTGTATAATAGATACATGTCATAAGTGATCATAGCCATGATCCCTCTACAGTAAGATACAGTCTCCTGCTGAAAAGGAAACAACTGGTGCAAAACGAGAGGTACAAACTGCTAAAATCTAAGAGGTGATATCTCAGATGTAAAGTCAAAGTCATATGTAGCATACTGAATGCCACAATCGTCTGGGGTCTTCTACGCAAGTCTTGGATGGTGCAAGTCCCATCAAGTGAATAAAGGAGTTGGGGTCGAACCTGATGAGACGTCGTCTGATTACCGATCAATGATGTATACCATTAACAGACGCGACATGACCCACCAATAATGAAAATGGGCATCAAGGCACAGAGAACAATCATCAGAGTGTGAATAAATGGGTTGAAGTCAAACACTAAGATGAATCCATCGATCAGGGGACATTGATGTATTCCCAAAACTGTCGATGGCGAGAGAACCTGCCACTAATGACTGCAAGCCTCAAGGTACTCAACTGAACTCTAAGCCTCAAGTCCCGGAATAAATGAGTTGAAGTCGACAGAACAAGACTCGCTGGAAGGAGGGAATTAAGGAATCCCCCATCAACCAGCATGAGGTACCAGCAATGCTGAAAGATTTGGAAGATCTCAGGTGAAACGGACTGACTCAATACGGATGGCCGACATGCAATAGTCAAGAGATCTAAGGAGTGGCCGACACTGGTTTCAGGACTTCCTTTGAACAAGAGAATGAGCAGATGGATAGACTCAGGAAGCATATACTTGACATAAACAATGCAATGCAGGAGGCATTACAGAGGACTCCATAATGACTGGAAGCTTAACCAATTGGTGGTTAAAACTGAGAAACAAGTACAGCTCCTAAGGCCCAACTATAGTCCCGACTCATAATGTACGGAGTGGAATGAATGCTCTGTTAAAAGGTAACACAACAGCTGCCAACAAGAAATAGTGACCATAGTCTGGGTGTCAAATAGCTAGCAGACTAATCCCAAGCAGTGGAATGTACCTATGCTCAATGCAAGGAAATGCGTGCAGGATGTGGACACTCGTGGGTGTGTTCCCTCAGGGTCAAAAGGTCATCAAATTGTGAAGGGAAAATATAAGCTCTGCAGGGCTTGACAGGGAAAAGTGCTCAGGCACCAGGCTGACAATTGAGTAAGCGGAAGCCGGCACAAGGCTCAAGCAACAAGCAGGATGGTGCAATGCAATCACAACATGATATAATTAAGGGGAGTCCTTAAGGGAGATGGCCAACATAAGACAAAGTAGAGTATGAATCTTTACGCAACGTCATGGCATGACTACAAAGGACTCCCAATCCTAAGGACAAACAACGGCATGGGCACCAGAATGCATAAAGGGGTTCTAACTAGGGTACCCATGTTCGGGAAATCACTACCGCCACGTAACGACACTTCTATAGCAGTGTGAAGGTTCCGTGTCAGTCACGAAGTGGGGTCGCGCCTAGGGTTTATGAAAATGCTCAATAGGTCAAATGCATAATGCATGTGAAAATGGCATCTAACCTATATGCCAGGTGTAAAATGTACCTACCGTAGGTGTGAAATGGTTCAAAACAACTCTCGACGAGGAAATCTGTTGAAAAAACACTACTCCATGACATGATATTAGTTCATAACGGCTCAAAATGGAAAAAACTATAGAAAAGTGGGTCCAAAAAATTATAAATAGTAATCAAATTTTCCAAATTACAATTCATTTGCACTATTCACCAATTTGGAGTTATTTGAGTATTTTTCACCTGAAACTTCAAACGTCGATCGTGGAAGCTACAAGCGACTGTTCAGCGAACCGTCCGGAGCAGGTTAGTGGTCACTCCCATAACTTTCATTTTAATGTTTTTATTTTAGTTTTGGTCGGTGAAATTTTTTGTTTGGCCAAGCCCTAGATGGCTTCGGCGCTACCCGCGGACTATAACAATGAGGGTCGTGGGTAGGGAACGAAACGCGCAGTCAAAAAATAGACTGCTCGCGGGTACTTGCCCCTGTCTACAAATTTTCCCGCGGGTACAGCTTCCACCTTGTTAATTTGTGCCTCCACCTCCATAAGTGTGCCCCACTCCTCCATTCATCCCTATTTTTGTGCTTCCATGATATTTATGACCCTATTGGATCCCCTCTCTCACCTAAGTCTCCCTACTTAATGTTTTGTAACCCCCCTTATGCATTAGTGCGCCTCCTTGTGCCCTTCATGGATCCACAAAGGGACTAGGAACAATATGTATCCACTAGTCATGAGTTGCAGCAGCAAGGTAAGATCGTTTGCTAAAAAAGCCACATGCATGGATGATTATTGGTTATGGAATTTTAGATATGGGCACTTTGGTGGTCTTAAGTTGTTGCAGCAGAAAGAGATGGTAAAAGGATTACCCCCTATGAAGGAGCCAACAAATAGTTGTGAGTGTTGCATCATTGCAAAGCAGCACGGGGATAGTTTTCCTAAAGGTATGTCTCGAAGGGAACATGCACCTCTAGAACTTATTCATACTGATCTGTGTGGTCCAATGAAAACTCAGTCAATTGGTGGAAGCTATTATTTTCTTACATTCATTGACGATTTTAGTAGAAAAACATGGGTGTATTTCCTTCGTCAGAAGTATGAAACTTTCAGAAAGTTCAAGGAATTTAAGGCTCTAGTTGAAAAACATAGTGGTCATCAACTCAAAGTATTGATATCATATGGAGGGGGAGAGTATGACTCAAAGGAATTTCATGATTACTGCAAATATCATGGAATCATGAGGCAATTCACTAAAAAATATACACCTCCGCAGAACGGTGTTGCAAAACGCAAAAACAAAACCATCATGAATATGGCAATGAGCATGATGAAGGGAAGGAACTTGTCCCATGAATTTTGGGGAGACACAGTGGCTTGTGTTGTTCATGGGATGAACAGATCTCCCACGAAAATTGTTAAGAACAAAGTACCAGAGTAAGCATGGACATGTATGAGTCATAATGTTTCTGATTTCAGAATATCTAGATGCATTGCTTATGCTCATGTTCCTAAACAACTAAGAAGAAAGCTAGATGACAAGAGTGAGAAATGTATCTTTCTTGGATATAGCGAAGAATCTAAAGCCTACAAATTGTATAACTCTATTACCAAAAGGGTTATCATCAATAGAGATGTGTTTCTCAAGGATGAAGAGTAATGGGATGGAACCATAGATAAGGTTGTGGGAGCTACAATACCCCAACCAGAAGATGAAGAATAAGAAGATTTGATTGGACAACAGGGTCCAATAGCATCTTCACCAGTAGAAAATACTCCAACAAAGAAACCTAGAAACTCAGTTCGAGGTGAAGCATCAAGATAAGCAAATCGATATACTCCTAGTTTGTGATCATGTAATGAATTCGATCATAGTAATAGAAAGAATAGAAGATTAGAAGATATTTATTGATGAATTGGATGAAACTACTAATCAACCTGTGTTTTATGAAGAGGCAGTAAAAGAAGATCATTGGGTAAAATCTATGGACAAAGAGATAGATTCCATTGAGAGAATTGATACATGCGATCTAGTTGACCTACCAAAAGATAAGATACCTATTGGTGTGAAGTAGGACTATAAGACCAAACTCAATGGAAAACGTGATATTGATAGGAACAAGGCAACGCCGGTAGCAAAGGTTTCTCGCAGCAACCAAGAATTGATTTTGGAGAAACTTTTGCACCAGCGGCTAGATTGGACACAGTGAGAGTAGTCCTAGCACCAGAACAAGTAGAAAGTGTATCAGACGGATGTCAAGTCAACTTTCTTGAATGGAATTCTTGAATAATAAATTTATGTAGAGCAGCCACAAGGTATGAAATAAAAGAACATGAAGAGAAAGTTTACAAGTTGAAGAAATCTCTATATGGTCTCAAGCAAGATACAAGATCTTGGTACAACATAATTGATTCTTATCTGATTAGAAATTGTCTTAGCAGAAGCAACATCGAACCAACACTTTACACAAAGGTAAATCAACAGGACAGATTTTGATAGTTTGTTTATATGTTGATGATATGATTTTTACAGGTGACCTATCAGTTGATGAGTTCAAGGAAGCTATGAAGAAAGAGTTGGAGATGACATACCTTGGATTAATGAAGTTATTTCTTGGCTTAGAGGTAGAGAAATTAGAAAAAGGTATATTTATCTCTCAAAGTAAATATGCTAATGAAGTTCTTAAGCAATTAAGGATGCTTAATTGAAAACCATCACCTACACCAGTGGAAACAGGTACAAAGTTGAGCAAAGAAGATGACAGTCCCAAAGTAGATCCACCACTATTTAAGAGACTTGTAGGAAGTCTCATGTATCTCACAGCTACGAGACCAGATATTATGTATGTTGTCAGCTTGATTTCCAAGTTCATGGAGTCTCACAAAGAATCAAATTGGCAAGTTGGAAAAATCGTCTTACAATATGTTGCAGGGAATTCAAGCTATGGAATTTTATACTCAAGCACTGAGTATGATCTTTAGATAGGTTTCACTGACATTGATTTTGCAGGAAGTTTAGACGACAGGAAGAGCACTTATGATCATGTTTTTCATCTTGGATCAGGGGTGATTTCATGGGCATCCAAGAAGCATCCCATTGTAACTATTTCATCAGCAAAAGAAAAGTATGTAGTAGCAACATTAGCAACATGTCAAGCAGTCTGGTTATGCAGAGTTTTGGAAGGTATTCAATAGAAACAAGAAGGACCAACAACAATCTATTGTGACAATAATTCAACGATCACCCTATCCAAGAACCATGTATTTCACCAGAACTGCAAGCACATTGATACTAGATATCACTTCATAAAAAAACTTGTGAACAATGGTGAATTTCATGTTGAGCATTGTACTTCGATTGATCAATTGGTTGGCATATTCACAAATCCATTGAAAAAAGTTGTTTAAACTCGTAGAGATAATTTAGGCATTGTAAAAGTTGCAGTAGTTAGCAGTCGTAATTAAGGGGGAGTGTTAGAAATAGTAATTACTCCTATTAACACTAGCCTTTAGCTTTTAGATTTAGTTATATTTAGAAGTTCAGTTTAGTTTAGGCATAAATCTCATGCAAAACTAGGTTAGATTTTTTAGTTTTTTCAATAAGTGTTTAAATACACTTTCAGTTTTTTATTGTAATAGCATTAAGTTGATCTTTTGTTTTATCAATAAAGATTGAAGAGTTGTAGCTCATTATGCATCATCTTTGTGTTTATTTCTTCCTCCAACCTTCAAAATTATCTAGACTTTATCTTACACCATAATGAAATCCCAAAGTTGGCCTGCCAAATTGGATACCTCGTTGAGAATAATGAAGAGACACCATTAGGGATTTTTTGAGGTACATTGCAGTGGAATGCAGGGCCGTTTTGAGGTACCCAACACTGATCCATGTCACCATAGTGAGAACCACCATCCACAACGAGTTCTCGATGCAGGATAAACATGTGGATGCCATGCACTTTGCATGTTCGACCTCCTTGCTCCTGTTGTCGCTCTGTGTAGTGAATATGAAGAGGAGGCCGAGAAATATCCACAAGTGGGTGGTGGAACTCAAGTGCCTCATACTCCTCCACAGGATCCACCGTGAGGGATACTTCCTTCTATAGGACCACATCTTAACTGACACATTCACCATGGGTTGCACTTATCTCAATATCGATGGTTTCAGGGACACATTGACTGCGTTGACATGGAATTTGTCCTCTTGGGTGAGGTGTTATGTCAAATACATCGACCAGTGGTTCTGCACGTATCGGACCCTAACAGAATTCTCGGACTGGAGATCTAGGCAATGATGGAATTTGATGGGCAAAATGGCCGTCATGGGGCATTTTGACCGTCAAATAGGGTTTAAAATTTTAGTGAACCGTCTTTTGTGAAGGTGATAAAATTTCTAAAATATATTTTTGAAGGGCAATAAAATTTCTAAACCGTCATTATATTACTACTATTTTTTAAGTACAACAAAATTCCTAAAATGTTATTATATTACTAATTTAATAGTAGTATTAATATATTTATGTTATATAAATTATACTTTCTAAATTCTAACTTAGAATGCATACATTCATTAAATAAATATAAACATCTATTAAATTAAAATTATTTCCATGTGCAAGCTGCATTGATTTGTTAATCTATACTTTCTAAATTCCAACTTCCAAAGAATACATTTATTAAAAAAATAGAAACATCTATTAAATTATAATTATTTCCACGTCTTTCCATTTGCAAGTTGCATTGATTTTTCCTAAAATCAGAAAAACTCATATTTTTTTATTTTTTATTAGTGCAATGGGCGTCTACAATCTACAAATTTCAGTGCTCAATGCTCATTGATTATATTAGCATGCTGCAACAACTTTGGGAGTTGGAAGTTGGGAGTTAGAGGGCCTTGGAGACAAAGGTTGAGAGTTATTTGCATTATAGAGGTAATTCTTGCACTATTTTTTTGCATGTGTATTTGGTCATTTATCCCATAATTTCAATCATCTATATAGATTTGGACTCGAAGAGTATTGGTTAATTCTCCAACTCCCATTGAAATTGAAATGAACATCTCTTATATTTCTCTCATGGTTCAATTTCAGTGGGGGATGCAGAATTTAAATGAAAGCAAATACTAAATAAAGGGTTGAGAGACATGAAATCTGTGTGCAACATTTGGAATGAAAATTGCTTATGCACTTTGTAGAATAAACAATACATACAAAAAAATGCATATAGAGCTATATTTTGTAGAGTCTTGCATTCATTATTTATGTTTGCATCTATTTAAAAATATGGGTTATGATTACATGTGCCATATATTTACAAAGGCTCAAGCATCTTTTATAACAATAATGACTAGCGTATAGATATATAGCTTTCCGGTGGGCATATTGATTCAATTCAAATATAATGTAACTTTTACCTCCATTTTATGATAACAATTTTGCAAACAAAAATAATTATGTGATATTTGTTTTGTGTGAAATTATAAAACCATTTTTTGTTTATTTATGCTTGATTATTTATTTATTTTTGTGTATTATGAAGTGCATTCATATTTATTCTTTTTAAGTTATCTTTTTATATAATATTAATTTAGTACATAAATGGTAAATAAAATGAATGTGAATCAAGTTAATGGATAGTGATACATATTAATAATGATTATTTTAATTTTATTATAAAAAAGTCAAGAAAAAAATATTTCTAAAAAAATCAACAAAATTAAATTATTGAAGGGTAATTTTTTTTAGAAGACTTCATTGTTGAAGGGTAAAATTTTAAACAAAACGTTTCCCGGCAGGTAATATTAAAACCCAAAATGTCAAAAAAATATAATCCGACGGGTAGAATTAAAACCAAATTCCAACACTGGGTCTAGGGATCGAAGCACCATGGCCCTAGAAAAAGTGGATTTGATGAGAGAATTAGTGGCACTAGGAGACATGTTAACGGTCACGTGCGAATGTTTGCAGGGAGATCCCAATAACTTGAAGAAACCTGTGGTGTGGGAGACGCTGAGACTAGTACTGATTGACACCTGCCAATTGCGGAGGAGGTGTTGGTTCAGCTATACGATCACAGAGGGAGAATCGTTGGCTTGGACCCAAAAGAGGCGGTGTAGTTTATGAGATCCATTGAGAAAGTGGGATCCCAAGAGCAGGTGTTTAGAGCCATTGTATAGCCAAAGCCAGTCCCCAAAATGATAGTCATTGGGTTTAAAAAAAACAAGGTATTTGAATCCATTGTCCATCTCTTTTTTGGATGAAGGAATAGGGAACAAACCATATTTTCTAAGCCTTCAGAGAGACATTTTGTTGTCAGACAAGACTTATCTACATTAATTAACATCCCCATAGCTTATCAGAAGCGACTAAGAATTTTGTTTAAGGACTAAAAATCCTTAGCTAAAGATGAAGAAAAAAGCAGTGTCACGTACCCAAAATTTCGTAAAAATTTAAAACTTTTCTAAGTGCCTAAAATGCCACTAAAATATATGCGGAAATATAAAGTGTGGGTTTACTCTCTTAAATTTTTGCTTACAAATAATTAAAACCTTGCAATGTTTACTACCGTTTATAAATGTCATTATAATAATCAAGGAAAAGACTCCTCAATGTAATTCATGTATATTAAGTACTATCTCCCATCATTTTTGCATGAATAGATAGATGTTTTACTTTTAACTGAATCAATGCTTAATCTTAAGATGTCAACCATTTCTTAAATCTTGCGGAAAACACAAACTTCATTATGTCTTAATATACATCCTTTAAGAAACATATACTTCTTTCAATAAAACAATCTAAATGGTAACAACACAATCATAATCATAAGCGAAGCATTGTATCAACAACCAACCTTGTATATGAATCGTATACATCAAAGTAATCATAAACATTTTTAAGGACATACACAAGTACTCATACATAAGACACAATGAGAAGCACCATAGGAAACATAGGAGACAAAATATAACGTGGTTCACCCGTACATGGGCTGGTCCACAAAGGTTTGTGTGTGTATTATTTAACAATTCCCAAAGGAATTACATTCTCGCAACATGATTGTTGCTATCTTCCTGAAATCATATGACCCATTTCTATTCTACAAGTACTTACATTCTCGCAACATGATTGTTGCTATCTTCCTGAAATCATATGACCCATTTCTATTATACAAGTACTTACATTCTCGCAACATGATTGTTGCTATCTTCCTGAAATCATATGACCCATTTCTATTCTACAAGTACTTGACAACCCTCTAATGGTTGTTTACATAATTGGAATATTAAGCTTGAAGTTTCCTTCATACTATAAGGGCTATACGTCTTTCACAAGGGTGTATTTCACTCAACAAACCTCAACTAATGGAAAGCATATTTTATTTAATATTAAGGAAAACAGTCCATTCTTAAACATACTTTAAGATAAATCTTTTATATAATAACTTAAGGAAGGACCCTATATATTAACATACTTTAAAAACATATATTATAATAAATTTAACTAAGATGACATCTTATACTTCATCATACCTTTAAAGATATAATTTATTATCTTAACTAAAATACATTTTATAAATTAACTTTCTTTTAAACTTACTTTTAAGGATATATTCTTATTACAAGACTTTAATGTAAGGAAATCATTCATACAGCCTACGTAAATAAAAATATTTGGTTTAAACATAATGAGGAATAAAATATGTAGCATATTAGCATAAGCGTTGGATTATCGGTGACATACATACCGAAATAGTCAAATGCTATGTTTTCATAAGTATTTTGACATTTTATCGGGATGGATAGTTCCCTAAGAAAGGAGATAATAACTCTCAAGTTTCAGCTCTAGTTATATATCATCTTGACATTTATTTAATATATAAATTTACATAACAGAACTTAAGTTCTCGAATTCGAGATTCACGCTATCCCCTTTCCTTATGTTGTTAGGTGGCAGAAGTAATATATATAAAATATAACAGGTTTACTACTTCTTCGATCTAGTCGATAATAAATACCTAGATTCCTACGATCACAATCTAGGTAGAATATGTATGAATATTTAAACATTAAGATGAAACGAAAAGGATCGGACTATCTCCAGCCGTCCTATCCATTAACTGACATGTCAAAAGAAAACTCACAACAATGTAAATAATAATATAGTGAATAAGATAAAAGTCCCCTTCCCTTATCTGCGTAGTATGAGTATTTAAACATCAAGCTGAACGGAATGGATCGGACTGTCTACATCCGTCCTATCCTTATAACTAACACGACAGAGTGGGCACGCCGCAAAGTAATTAAAATGCAAAGATATTAAACAAGCTGGTTACTATAAGGAGTAAAATATAAAGGATCATTGTTTCCCAAATTTCTTCGCAGAAATAATATACTACCTTCAATATATGAAATTTTTAAGCAATAATTCATATAAGAAAACATAGGTCCTGACTTTCGACAGCTTAGTTTTTTTATTAAGGATTCATCACGTTTTAAACTATAGATTTGACAGGACTTGAACTTACAACTTCTGAATGATCTTTCAGCGGTGTTGTACATACAAAAAGAAATTACAAGACCCCGTGCGATCTCGTTCTAGGGTATAATGCAGGTTTACTGATAATTTAGGTCTTAACAAATACACAACACCAAGGTGCAGCAATCAACTCTTCAATTTACAGCAGCACAAGTAATTATTATAATATAAAAATCCTGCGTATAATACCGTAAGGAACCTAAAGACTTCAAAGCAACAATTAATATACGCAGAGATTACTGGTAACAAATGTATGTTTAAGGAGAACAATGACAACAACCTATATATAGTCAGAGATCCAAAAAGAAATCATCCTATTTATGATGGCAACCTTAAAATCCGACGTCCTGGTAGCATATCATTAAAACCGAGAATGTAAAAGTAGAGGTCACACTTCCTTATTAGGGTATTCCCAGATCGACTCGACAGAGGTCATGGCAGCATATAACATTTAAATACAGGAAATTAGATAGGGGATCTAGCTCTCCTATATATTTTTCAGGCATTCACCACGCGGATATTTAAAACTCTTATAAAATCGATAGATGCAAATTTTAAGGAACTATACAGGAATGAAGACTTGGCGTTATCTTTCTTTTTTCCAGGCATTCTATCCATGTGAAAAGCAGAGGTAGTATATAATAAAAAAATGTACTAGTCACAGCATAGAAACGAAAAGTGAGTCAAGATCTTAGATTTCTCCCAGGTCTCAATGATTGGGCATTAACACGAATCTAGAGATATAACAACGAGATTCAAATAATGTAGGGTTCGGTCTTTATCTCCACCGGGAGTCTCTCTAGAAAGGATTTTCGCTGGTAAACTAAAAAAATAGGTCTAAGGAAATGACATTAAAAAAAAAAACTTCAAGATATCATCAACTACCTAAATGCCATAACAACAGGGTTCTACGCAACATTACTACACATCTAATAGAAGACTATGCTAACATATCGGTAATCCCATGTAGAACAAAATAAAACCCAAGCATCGAGAAGCCGTAAGGTTACGAAAATACAAACATTATTTCTTAACAGATTCCCAAGATTATTTTTATATCAATGTCATCAACTCATCGGTGAGAGATGATGGTTTAAATTCATCTATCCCATACTTCGGTTTACCTCAGAGGCAGTGATAAAAGCATTCAGCCTGCGTTCTTCTGCTAGTATGTGTGTCCAAAGCAGAGAATAAGAGTTTTTGGATTGCTTAATGCGAAAATGATAATAACGAAAATATTTAACAACAAAGATCTAAAAGGAACATGATCAAATGCGTTCACAGCGATTGGAGTAAGGGTATTGTCAAACGCATTCTACTGTGATATATATAAAAAGAATCTTTGATACCTAAGCAACTAAGCTACCGAGATGTATGCAAACAAAAGTGAAGTCAGCATATATATTTAAAATAGGGATTACTTACAGCTCATTGTTATCATGCATAGTTTTGCTGCGGAGGTTGCTTACCGCCCATCCCTGCAGACTACGCTATCTGTCACATGATCTTCTAGTATCCATCGCGGCGTCCCCTCTGTCAAGCATCGTGTATACCTCTGTGGATCTCCCCCCCTTCGCAGGATTGGATTTCATCCTTATAAACTAATCCACCAGATTCCCCACTCTCTTGCGGTGTCAATCTTAGGTACCTTCTATTGTGACAAATGGCGGTCTCTTCAGAACTTGGAGCTAGGAAATCCGTTATCCAGAAGGAGCATGATTTGGTGGTTGGGGTTTATTAAATCTAAGGGACACACTCGAGAAAAACAAGGGAGTGGTGTTTTAAAACCATCAAAGAAAATAGGGAGGTTGATGCTTGCCTCTCTTATGTGACCACCACCTCGACTCTCTCATTAATAAAAAGATGATTCATAACTGAATAAACTTTGAAGTTAACCCTTGTGTATATAACTAAGTGTCTATACCTTATAGTTAACATAAGGGATCATACTATTTTTAAGTATAGATGGTAATTCACTAAAGTAGCTCATTATTAATATTTGAAAAGAGGATCGATCTATGATTTACTATGTACATTTATTATTGTCTATCATAATCCCATCACATAATATTAGCACATATAAAAGCCTTTATGTAACTCCTTTAAATTTTTATCCTTCCTATATATACTTATCCTTTGTACATAATTCTCTTGAAGTAGCATGATTGTATTATATATGAATATCTATTCAGTAATTTTAATATATATATGACATTTATATATAAAAATAGCTTTTTCACAACTATTTATACATATATTATGCATTAAATAGTCATATGTAATCTCTACAATTATATCTTTATATATATATATAGAAAGATAGATAATGTTTACCTAGTCATTTATTTATATTTGACTTTTACTTAAGTGGGTTCTTAAGAATTTAAAGGAAACCTCACTAGTTCCTAACCCTCTAATGTTGATGACTACAAAGTAGAACTCTCATGGCTTTTTAGCCATCCTCCCTTCCCCACTGGTTGGGCCTTGGCCTTAAGATCCTCACCAGGGCCGTTTACACAATCATAATTACATTTACGAAAAATAAATAATAATGGGGTTCAAATTGGAGGGATGTTACAAGCAGCACATCATCGACGAAGAGGAGATGCATTATAAATTCAGAACAAGATATTTTTAAACCTTGAAATTCCCCTTTATCCCTTGCATATGTTATTAGAGTACTAAGAATTTCTACTAGAAGAAGGAAAATGAACTTCAATATGTTAGTTTTTTAAGATAATACAGCAGAATAACTTCAACTATTATTTTGCACCAAAAAATAAATAGGATTACTGAAAGAATAACGAAAGCACAGAAACAAGGATACATGGATATTTATTCTAGGAAACCCTTCTAGTGAAGAAAACCTAGCAACCTTCCTTATTCAAAGAAATAGATCAATACACAAATTACATCAGATATAAAATAAAATATGAAATCCTAGAAAATTCTTATATTGTCCTCGTCTTCTCTACCCTGTACTTGCACATAAGATCAACTAACTTGAGCAAGAATTGGATGCCCCAATAAGTCAGAAGTCACTTGTATTTATACTTGTTTGATGGTTAACCCTTCCATATTTCTTGGATCCAACTTGCACATTTAATATGAAATAATAATAAAATATTATTATTTCTTTGGGTCGACTTGAGGATGAGACCTCTCGACGCTACAAACACTAACACTCCCTCTTAGATGGGGATGTATCATCATGATGGAACACATATGGATTTCATCTTAATATCACAGCTTGTCTTGAACATCTCGTGATCATAAGGAAGGTCTTCAACACAACTCAGTCCGTCAAGAAGGATCATGTAGGAGAGTCAACTCCCTCTCTCTCCCTCTCAAGGGAGACTCACACCATTATCCCTGTCTCGAGGAAAATGTCTTATCGATGTTGCAATCATTAGCACTCCCTCTCAATGAGGGAGGAATTATTCACCACTCCAATCCCATCATGGAAGTACACAAACTAGGCATATTCATCTCAAGTCTTATTTAAATCCTTTATGGGCCCCATCCACCAATATCCATGGAGGAATATTACTTGATGTCATCACTTCAAGTCTACTCTCAAGACTCTACCTGGAGCTTCTCCTTAGTCAACATACAAACCGAAGAATCAATTCTATGATGACATCCTCAATGTTAGCACTTAAGTCTCTTCTCAAGACTCTACCTGAAGCTTCTCCTTAGTCAAAAGACCAACAAGAGAATCGACTCTATGTTAAAATCCCCAATGTTAGCACTTAAGGTATCTTCTTGATACTTTACCTGGAGCTTCTCCTTAGTCAAAAGACCAACTAGAGAATTGGCTCTATGCTAACATCACTAACATTAACACTTCAAGTCTCTTCTCGAGACTCTACCTGGAGCTTCTCCTTAGTCAAAAGACCAACTAGTGAATCGACTATATGCTAACATCCCTGATGTTATCACTTTAATTCTTTTCTGGAGACTTTACCTGGAGCTTCTCCTTAGTCAAAACACCATTCTTGTTCATGGCACAAAGCTTCGCAGCAATCCTAGTGCTTGCTCTAGATTCCTTTATAACAGGAATGATATCGGCTATCTCATCATCAAATGTGTTGTAAAAGTTATCTAATCCTTCAATCGCCTAAATTCATGTCCTAAGTAGATAGCTGCGTGAGATCACATCTAGTTGAGTGGATTTCTTCAACATTGCTAACAGTAATTAAACAGAATTACACCAAAGAAGAAGAGATCCGAGTGTATTTCACAATCCTTTTGGACATAATATAACATGTGATGACTAAGAAAAACAAAATGAGTATCTATGATGTGAAATATTTTTTATTTATATTTTATTTGATATTAATATAAAATCAAATATTTGAAGATATTTTTATCTTTATTAATAAATATTGTTTTTAAAGTAATACTAGTATCAAATATGGCTTGTTTGAACTCTCTATATAAAATGCATGATCTAATTAAGCATCGTATGATGAACTCTAGGGGATATATGTGTTCATGCTAGACTATAACTATTTGGTAAAACTCTTTTAACCATATGTGACTGGGGTACCTAAAACCTCAACAAGTGGAATGCTTAACAAGTATATCTTGAATGTAATTTTTTATGTAAATAAAATTACGAATTTTATTTCCACCGAAAAAAAAGTAATAATGGTTCCATGCGAGGAATAAATTTTTACACTCCACGTGCTTATGTGGGGTGTGCCATTTCCTCTTTAGTTGAGTTTGGGTTGGGCGTGCATCTTCCCTCTACAATGATTTCTTCTCAAGTTGCATCATCGATACTACATACTCTAGCATTTGGATTCCTCTTCATGTATCTTTGCACGTATTTTTATCCATAGTGTATTATCATCAAGTTGCATCATTAGTACCACATAAGCTAGGGTCCTACCTCCTCTGCATGTGTGTTGAGTTTGGTATGATAGAGTTTTCTCTAACTTCCAAACCCCATAGTTTAGAGTAGGGATTTCTCTGCCTCCCAAAACCCATCCCTACCCCCATTGTGTATAGTAGAGCTTCATCTTTATTCCAACCCATTATTGTGTACATTAGGGCTTCCTCTACCAACCAAACCCCTTATGTGTAAGCTAGGGATTCCTCCACCTTCAAACCCCCAGCCCCATTTGGCATGCTAAAGCTTCCTCTCCATCCCAAATGCTCATTGTGTAAACTCGGCCTTCCAATCCCCTTCTTATTCCTATATACTTGTATCCCTAAGAAATTAAAATATACTCTTTGCCCCTTAATAGCATGCCATATCTCAATTCTACTTTATGTTTTTTAATATAGTGAACATGAATAGAAGTGTTAGGCCATCCCCTAAATATGTGAACCCACTTTAGACCATGCCCCACAAGCACATACTTAAACCATATTTAAATTGCGAACATAAATTTGTGATCATCTCCTTTAATTTTTCTATCCACATATCACTTTATTCAACCTTTGCCTCACTCTTCCAAAGAGGGAAATTAATCAAAGGAAGTCTATTTAACTATAGGAGGCTCAACACAAAAATCTCATATTAGGACCCAGACCCCAACCAAACATCTTCTTAATATGTAAATCTATCCATGCAATGATGAAACCTTCTCTAAATCTCCTCCTATGTTTGCATCCTTGTCATGATTATACTTTTTATTAGATTAAATAAATGACAGTAGTAAATATCAAAGAATTGATTTGAAAATTCCTTAACTTTTAAGTGCGGAATGAGTTAACAATATTAGACAATATTTATAATCACGTTAAAGAAATAATAGTAGCACACATGATTTGTAAACTATCGTGGATATTCCACCAAAAAAATTCACCACAACAATGTTTTTAATATTTTAAAATCTCTTATTATGGGGTATCTTACTTTAGATTACACATTTAATATTGATAGATTAACACAAATGATTGAAATAAGGTAAACTAAAATAAAACAGACTAATCAAATAACACACAATCCACATAATTAACACAAGGTGTACTATAGAAAACCTAGCTAGAAGGTTACGCCTATGATATGGCTCTTTCCTTTTCAGTTATGAAGTGCAAGTACAAAGAAAGTGCACTCACTATGGGGTTTCCATGGACATTGTGGCTTGAATGGTTTCTAAAGGATCTTACTTCCTCAACCATATAATTACAACACCCTAATAGTGACATTATGATTAACATGTTTGAAAACAATCATTCACAATGCCCCATGGACCCTATAAATGTCTTAACCTCAAGTGGTTTTGTTATAAGATGGATTGATTATGTCCACTTATAGGTGGATAAGTCACCATCAATTCATATTTTTCCTGCACAAGAAAGCGACCAATACATGCATGCTTTAGGTGAAATCAAAGAATATCAAATCCAAGTGCACAAAAACTAGGAAAATCAACTACCAAGTGCAAGTGGACTATATTGCACACATGCTCTATATAAACTCTAGGCGAAGGCTAATCAGGTGCAAGTTCCAATGAAAATTAAGCACGCTTTCTCCAACACAAATCAACTTATGTGCATCTCGCTAAAATTGGAAACAATGGATCGAACATATATAGGCAAGTAATGTATACTCACATTATCCCTCAACATATGGTGGCTTCCATCATGTTCAAATCATATATAGACTAAATTTATTTCAATCTACAGTTAGCCTTTAGAGAAAAAAACTTTATAACAACTCCACAGGCCAATCATTATTTTTTTTCACAAAATATGTTCTTACCATTGCAACAACATAAAATATACTATCATTGGAAATTTAGATTGCAACAATATACTAGTTCTATGTTAGTCCACAACACTATTTCTCATGGCACCTAAATTTTCCCATTACTATGTAGCCTCTAACCATTTGTGTTTCTCATCTCTTAGTGTTGTTGACTTAAATGTATGTTCTAAGAATAGGATACATCTCATGGAATGCATCATGAAAATTCACACCAACATAGATTGCATTCAAACTATACAATTTTGTTGCACGGACGCTTCCATGTGGCATTGATAGTACATACAAGTTGATGAGTGGATAACAAAGATTTCACAAGGACCACATTCAAAGAGATTACCACTTGATAGGTTCATCCTTACATGAAACTATATCTATCATGATCTATGTTTTCATTAGTGGCCATTATATATATAATTTAATCTTCCATACAAGGTAACATGAAGTTTTTTAATTAAATATATTGTTACAAGATATTCATAATGTATTAAATAACTAAACATGTATCTTATTTAAATATACTTAAGTATAACATATACCAAGATGGTGAGTAGAAATATAAATTTATTAATTTATCAAAATATCAATATTAATTTACCATATTTTAATTAATAATAAATATTAAATTCAATCAAATTTAATTACCAAATTTACTAATTTGTCTAAATATAATTGTTATTTTATCAATTTTCAACTTTCAAATTTAATACAAGTTATAACAAATACCAAGATGATGAATAGAAATATTAATTTATTAATTTATCAAAATACCAATATTAATTTGTCATATTTGAATTAATATTAAATATCAAATTTAATTACCAAAGTTACTGATTTATCTAAATACAATTGTTATTTTATCAATTTTCAAATTTAATACAAATTATAATTCATATAAATTGATATGACTTAATTACATATAAATTTTATATTTTAGATTGTAATTTATAAACATCTTTCATAAGAATGATAAAGTTTATTAATTTTTCAAAATTTTAAAATTAAAAGTAAAATATATCATAACTAGGTGTAGGTGGTGAGTAATATCTTCCAATAAAGTCATATATGATCAATTTAAATTTATGGTAAATTTAGGTTTTTCATATCCAGAGATAGAACTAATTGGTTTTTACTTTTCACGGCCATCTCTTTGATCAACTAATTTAATATTTGATAATAATCCACTAATTTAATATTCGATAATAATATAAAAACAGCTAGAAACAACTGAAAAGCATGTCATGGTTTTATGAGATTCAAAGGATGATGATCAGATTTCACAGTGATGTGATAATATAGAGACGGGTGACAAATATCTCATGGTTTGACATGTCCAGAGTTCATGGTGATATGAGGTCGGCGTTTTTCTATTTTTGAAAATAACGTAACACTCCCTCATATAAAAGTGAAATATTATGTGTTTCTTTGAATCATTTTTAGTGTTTTAGCTGAAGCTGAAGACCATCCGACTGTGCCGAAGCAGATCAGTTGAATTGTTGCAGCAGGGTAGAGTAACATCATCCATCGACCATTCTAAACAGCAACTCAATTCTTTAAATAGCTATTGTTGTAGAAGATTTCAAAGTTGGCCGCTTGATTGTAGCGCAAAGACGAGACACCTTGTCGAGGCAATGCAGTCAAACACTTTCCAAAATATGGCACTATCATCTGTTAAATCTCAGAGGGCTGTCTCAACTGCTTGTGTTGCAAGAGATCCAGTGCATGCGAAGCCAACCCCGGAAGTGCAAAAACCCGCCATGAAACAATCATGTAGCAATCCTCCGTTGCCAAGCTTGAAGCTTGAAGAGGATGAAGCTAAGCGACAGCTAATGTATTTAATTTTTGGACCGGATTCGGATGATGATCATTCAGATGATGATAAGAATTTGCGTAATAGGTTTCCGGTCAAGAATCTTGCTTGTGGTGCAAGAGATCCAGTACATGCGAAGCCAACCCCCGTAGTGCAAAAGCCGGCCATGAAACAATCATCTAACAATCCTCCGTTGGCAAGCTTTAAGCAGACCAACGACTCACGTGAGGATGAAGCTAAGCGACTAATGTATTTAATTTTTGGACCTGATTCTGATGATGATGAGCCCTTGTCTGATAGGTTTCCGGTCAACAATTTGACAGAACCACTCAGCGAAGATTTGCCAGTGGATAGCGACGACTCTGAAGATCAAAAGCCTTTACGATTAAGATCCAAACCAGATAAATCGAAAAGTGGGTGTGTAAACATTGAAACGAATTTCAAAAAGAGGCCTTCAGATAGCAGTCTGAGCAATTCTGCCAGCAAAAGGCCCAGGATATCAGGGGTATTGCGTGCTGCCAAAGTGAAAACAGAAGCAGATGTTAGGAAAGACAATGATGAACATAGTATGGATGACATTGATGAGGTTCCCCTTGCTCAGCGCATGAAGACGAAAAGCACTCTTCCTTTCCCAAAGGTATCAGTTCCAAAAGCTCCATTAGCAAAGCCTGGACTGAAAAAGGTTGTCAAAGAAGAGGGTATAAAGTGGGCAACGTTGGAGCACAATGGAGTAATTTTCCCTGCCCCTTACCACCCTCATGGAGTCAAGATGCTTTACAATGGCAAGCCTGTTGTTCTTACTCCTGGAGAAGAGGAGGTTGCTACTATGTTTGCTGTCATGAAGGACACAGACTATGCAACAAAGCCAAAATTTATCGAGAATTTTTGGCATGATTGGAAGCAACTTCTTGGGACAGGCCATGTCATTCAAAAGTTTGAGCTCTGTGATTTTACCCCAATTTACGAGTGGCATCTTGGCGAAAAAGAGAAGAAGAAACAAATGAGCACAGAGGAAAAGAAGGTTCTGAAAGAAGAGAAGCTAAAGCAAGAGGAGAAATACATATGGGCAATTGTTGATGGAGTGAAAGAGAAGGTTGGCAACTTCAGAGTTGAGCCCCCAGGGCTCTTTCGTGGCCGTGGAGAGCATCCCAAGATGGGTAAATTGAAGAAGAGAATTTATCCAGAGGATATTACAATCAATATAGGGAAGGATGCTGCCATCCCAGAATGTGCAATGCCTGGCCACACGTGGAAAGAGATCAGGCATGATAAGACTGTAACATGGCTGGCTTATTGGAATGACCCAATCAATCCCAAAGAATTCAAATATGTATTCTTGGCTCCTAGTAGTTCTTTGAAATGCCAAAGTGACAGAGAAAAGTATGAGAAGGCAAGAATGCTCAAGGATTATATAGATAACATTCGAGCAACCTATACCAGACGTTTTAAGTCGAAGGATAAGACCAATAGGCAGATTGCAGTGGCTACTTACCTTATTGATAGGCTTGCTCTAAGAGCTGGCAATGAGAAGGATGATGACGAGGCTGATACAGTAGGTTGTTGCACATTGAAAGTGGAAAATGTGACATTACTTCCTCCAAGGTCTCTGCAATTTGATTTCCTAGGTAAGGATTCCATTCGCTACTTCAACACAGTTGAGGTAGATGAACGAGTCTTCACAGCCATTGGTGATTTCAAATTGGGTAAAAGAGAGGGAGATGACCTGTTCGATAAGCTTGACACAAGTAAGCTGAATGCCCATCTTAAGGAAATCATGCCTGGCCTTACAGCAAAAGTCTTCAGAACATACAATGCATCCATTACATTGGACAGACTTCTTCAGGTCGCGACTGGTAGCACTTCTTCAGAGAACATTGCTGATTATCAACATGCAAACAAAGAGGTTGCAATTCTGTGTAACCATCAGCGATCTGTCTCAAAGACACATGGTACCCAAATGGAAAGACTTGAAGGGAAACTGGCAGAATTAGAGAGCCTGCTCAAGGAGCAGGAAATTGATCTTACGAGGGCTAGAAAAGGGAAGCCACCACTCTTCAGTGATGGACAAGGGAAGCCTTATACGAGCAACTCGAGTCCAGAAATGCTGGAGAAGAAAATTGCAGCTACCAAGTTGAAGATTGAGAAAGTGAAGGTAAACATGAGTATAAAAGATGATCTGAAGACCGTGGCGTTGGGAACATCGAAAGTCAATTACTTGGACCCAAGAATTTCAGTTGCCTGGTGTAAGCGCCACGATGTTCCCATTGAGAAGATATTCAATAAGTCGCTTCTGGCCAAATTTGCATGGGCAATGGATGTAGAACCAGATTACAGATTTTGAAACGTTCTCAGCTTTTGTTTATCCAGATTTATGATTTGACCTGTACATGGAAAAACTGGATCAATTAGGTATCACTTCAAACAACTTAGAATTCTGAAGATGGCATTAGAAGGTAGGATTTTCCCTGTAGTTTGCAATACTGAATCGACTATCGACTATCACTGGAAGCAACTCTCTTGGTAAATTCAATGTCTCCATTGCATTCTGGAGATGGTAATAGACTGTTAAATTTGGCAAGCAATTTGAAACATTGGATCATTCTCCCTTTAAATAAATTTTAATGGCCAAATCCATATCTGGTTTGTATTAGAATGTTTAATTTAGCATTTAATTTGAAATAATTAATAAATTTATCACTATTATTTCTTAAAATCAATCTTTCCTTGGAATGTAGAATTCTCATGTAGCATGCATTAAAATCAATCTTTCCTTGGAATGTAGAATTCTCACGGAGCATGCAATGCAGTACCAAATAAAAATAAATCAACAAGAAATAAATAAGTAAATCAATATAAATTAATAAGAAAAAAAAACAAATAAATATAAATTAATAAGAAAAAAATAGATAATATAGATTTATAATTAAAATTAAAAATACATCTATAGTAGTTGAGTATCAATATTAAAGAGATTGGAATACATTTTCTACAGAAGTCTACAGAAGGCACCTTAAAATAATGTTTTACTAAACTTAAAATAAAATAATAATAATAATACTCCAAAAAATAATGTTGCAACTTTCCTTGAGTTTCTGAGCATGAGATGCATTCCGGGAAACTAAAAAAAGATCATCACTATTGCCAAGAGGGAACATATTTTGTACTATTATGAATTCCTCGTGGACTCATTACTATAGATCTATATAGATCAAACACGAACTAGGTCTAAATATTGTAGGTGTTTTTATACTAACATTGTTAAAAACTTACTATATTTTCTTTCAATTTTAACTATAAACTTACTATAGTTTCTTTCAATTTTAACTATAAACTGCAAAATTAGAATTTGATATTCAATATTTTAAAAAATAATAAACTTTTTAATACATATACATCCTACATGTTTTCATGATCCATGCCAACATCTTTCATTATTCACTTCCTTGTATCTTCAAGGTATATATCTTCTTCCACCTAGCCACCTCTTACATCGAATATCTCATAAATGAATTTCCTTACTCATTTACTTAGCTCATGGAATATGCCTTAAATACTTAATTTTAGTGTAGCCTCTTCCCAAGACTATGTTGTAGACGTTGATGATTTTTGTTGAAGCATGTTTTGTTCATTTTATCCAACACATAGTTTCCGGCACCATGTCAAAGATGTGAATGTGTGCATTGGACCCCATCCTCCTTAATTTCCCATGATATCTCTGTTATCGGCCATGTCCCATTACCACTTCTCTTTCCATTCATCACCGTCCCCACTACCCCTCTGCTTCCCCTCACCATTCCATCAAACTCCCCCATTCATCAATGATCATCACTTTGAAATGTTTCAATCCCCAACATGCCACAGCAACTTCATTCAAATCCCTACAAATTCAATGAATGCCCTAAGGAACCCCATCCAAATTCGTCACTTGAGCTAATGATGCCATCGTCATCTACCCCCTTCCCTTCACTTTTCCTGTGAATACTCTCCCTAGGATCCTCTTCCTCATGCCATTCCCCATTCCATTAAATACTTTCCCCAAGGTCCCCCCTGTGTTATTGAAAATCCCACTCACCAACCCTTACCTCACTTCACACACCCATGTGTATCCCCTATGTATACATCAACCACTACAGTCTCGATTGCCAAAGCAAGAACTTGAACATGCAAGAGTTGGATCTTCTTGAGGTTGGTGAGGCCGAAATCTATGAGGTTCATCTACCAATATGTTAGATTAGCCTCCCCACCACAAAATATAAGAGGTTTTTATATTCTTTGTGGCAAGGCCAAAATCTACGAGATTCATCTACCAATCTGGTAGGTTAATCTACCACGCCTCCAACTTGAGAGGTTTATTTGTTCTTTCTTGACTCCTCTTTTGCATATTGCGAGTGGGGGATTAGTCTACCTGTATGGTATATTAACAACCGCTCATTAGTGTGATCGGGTTCTTAGGAAGACTAATTTGGGAAAACATGACAAGGGCGAGAATACTTGTTTTTTTAGTGGATGGACACTTTTTTTAACTATCAAAACCATGCATAGCACTTGACTTGCCTAAATATTTACCATTTTCCCATTTTCCTTGGCTTATGGAGGCTTCCTTGAGTGATGAAAGATGGAATGTAATAAAAGGTTGCGGAACATGAGAAAACGTGCAGCCACTATCATTGCGCCAAAGGTAAGAAACTCTTTGGTTTTTTGTTTTTGTCAACCAACAAGCTGTGATGGTAAATTTTATCGTATTGCATATTATTTCAAGCCTTTATTTTGGAAAAATCAACTATCTAACACAATGTCTGTAGAGGGGTGATGAGTGGGGTGAGGAAACATCCTCTCCAAATCACCAAGTGCAATGTCCCCATCTACTAATCCCAACTATTAGATGGGTATCTAAGCTTACTAGGTTTCAAATTCTGACCCACAAAGGCCAAATATTCATAATAAAAACTAATTAAGCCTCCCAAGAAGGACCTGAATTCAACAAAATGCAAGTATGGGTTTGAAAATTAAAATGTAGTAAAACAACAAATGTAATCACACACAATGCACATAATACAATGATTTTCATAATAGAAAATAAACGGAAATTTTGCTTATTCGTAAACAACGATAATGAACTTATCTTTGACTAAAGAATGTCCACTAAACTGGAGGATTAGTTCATACTTGTGATTTTAATGGTGACATTATAAGATGTGATCACAAATATACTACACAAAGTATACATATGAATTGAAGATGAAGAGAGTGAGAGAAGCTAGGGATGAGGATCTCATGAACACCACTTGAGAGATTTAAAGCAATATTGTTGGAGATAGTTATGGATATGGTTCAACAATAATTCCTATGATCACATGGTCATTTTGGCCACCTATTCTTATATAAGGGATCTCATTGTACTCTATTTTAAATGAGAGAAATCTAAATCAATACAATCTGAGGTTTGAAGGTTATTTTTGTTCTTATCTAGGTTAAATTTAGTATGCTTTGTTTCTTTATGGCTGCACATATTCCCAACATGTGTTATCAGAGCTGAACTTAGAATGAATGCACTCTAATGTTGTTGATGGTATGTGATACCAAATCTAAGTACCAATGTGATGTAGGTAGGAATGACAAGAGCCAATCCAACCCGCTTACCCCAGGAAATCTTATGATCCCCTGAAATCGGACCACTAACCTTAGATAAAAACCAACTAGGTCCTTCTCAGTTGCGGGTCTTACCTCCAAAATGTGCCTCCCGTAATTTTTTTCCTGTCATAAACAGCTTTCCACAACGGCCTTACAAAGACATCTGATTTCCGCAATCGCGGCGTCATTTCGCAACAAGCCTTCCCGCAACTTGCGGATTGCGAATTGCGGGCGCGCTCTTTGCAATCTCTCGAAAAGACTTCCGCAACAACTCTCCTGAAATGTGACTTCCACAACTCTCGTCGTTAACTCCTGAGCTCCTTCCTTCTGCAGAATGTTGTATCAACCATCGATCCTTTGCGGATTTGATCTCGTCCATTTATCTATGATCAATGCGGAATACTTCGCCTTGGCTTGTGGAAATGTTAACTCCCGCACATATTCACTTTGTAGATCCTTTCCCCGCCATCGATCTTCCCTTTTGCTTTGATCTAAGCTGTCCAATCTCTGCTAATTGAATCGACTGCAACTTGATGATTTTTTCTTCGTTGATTGATCCGAAAATCAATCAATCCAGCTCGACCTTCATCTAGATATGATATAAACCTAAATACAACAAGAAATGACCTATGCTACTTGATGACAGTCGGTTTGCGAATGACTTGGGTGTTCTTGAGGGTACATGAGAGTTCATATAAGCCAGAAAATGGAGATTCGTTCACACAGACACCAGGTTAATGCTTTCACACAACTCTACCTGATAGAATCTTAGCTTATCTCTCATTCAAATGCATAGTAACATTATTGAACACACAGAACTGCTAATTTCATTAGCTGATAACAATTCTTCCCACCCAAACGCATTTCCTTCCAATATTCAAGAAATATCCCCCAACTCTTCTTCACGTAAGCTCTCCCTTGAGTCCCTCATCTTCTCCCCTTTTTCACCCATTCGAAATCCCCCAAAAATCGAATGGTTGAATCAGCAAAACAACTAACTAAAAAACTCTCCTCCATCACTGAAGGAGTCACTATCACTTATCAACAAACTATCTATCTAGCTTGATATCCACACAATGAGTATCAACTCGCCACTATGTCCTATTTTCTCAAAAACTGACAACACCCTATATGGTTACATACTTTGCAAATATTAAAATACTTAGTAAACAAACTATCTTTCCTAACTCAGGGTAACTTGTCCCCTCGCTAGCCACAACATGTGAACACTCAATCACATTGTTGGCTTAACATTGATGCTCCTGCATCAGACTCCCAAGGTTAAAATTCTAAACCCTTGTTCAGTAAATCAGCTATTGAGAAACCCTTTGTCTCCAATTCTTTATCATTCATCCATGTAGAATCTTCTACAGGATGTCCCTTCCATTTGATCAAGTATTCCAAGTAGTCTCTCTATCTAGTACTCTTTGCCACTCTAGTATCCAAGATAAACTCGCTTCTGATGGCTAGGCTATAGGCATCTGCTTCAGCCACTGAAGATTTTCCATAGGATCCCTATCTTCCAATCATTTTTCATGTATCATCGGTCACATATGTATACAGGTCTGCTACATTAAAAATAGGTGAGATACCAGTTCCTGTTGGCATTTCCAGCTCATAGGCATTTGCTGAAAATTTAATGAGTATTCTGCAAGGCCCAATCTTTTTCATTTTCAGCTTGTTATACTCTCCTTTTGGAAATATCTCTTTCCTCAGATGTGCTAAAACCAATCTTCTAACTCATAGTTTTTCTCTCTTCTCCTGGAATCTGCTCTTGCTTTGTAACTATTTTTACTTTGTTGCTACCTTGCTTTAACTTGCTCTTGTAGTTCACCTTGTTGCAAACTCTTCTCCATTTGCACTTATCTTTTCCATTTGACCCAAATCAAGAAGTTCACACACCCCTCTGGGATTCATACCATACAGAATTTGGAATGGGATCATTCTGGTACTTCGGTTTGGTGAATCATTGTATGCAAACTCAGCTTGAGCTAACACTTTGTCCCACTGTTTTGGATTTTCCCCGATCAGACTTCTGAACATGTTACCCATACTCCTATTTACCACATCAGTCTGGCCATCAGACTATGGATGATATGTTGAACTGAAGTTCAACTTAGTACCCAACTTCTTCCACAAGGTCCTCCAGAAATTACCTGTGAACTTTACATCTCTGTCAGATACAATGCTCTTAGATAAACCATGCAGCTTCACAACTTCATTGAAAAACAAGTTAGCAATGTGTGTAGCATCACTTGTCTTATAACATGGAACGAAATGTGCCATCTTAGTGAATATATCCACAACTACAAAAATAGAATCATTTCCCTTCTGAGTTTTTGGTAAACCCAAAATGAAATCCATACTCACAGAATCCCAAGGCCTAGTTGCAATAGGTAATGGTGTATACAAGTCTGTGTTTTGGATTCTTCCCTTGGCATGCTGGCATACCCTACATCTTCTCACAAACCTTTCAACCTCAAACCTCATCTTTGGCCAAAACTAGAAATGGATCAACTGTCCAAAGGTTTTATCACTTCCAAAGTGACCTGCCATCCCTCCATTATGTTTCTCCTGTATCAAATTCTCTCTCATGGAACATTTGGGAATACGAAGTTTATTTTTTTTAAGGAGTAAGCCATATTGCAACATATACTCCGTCAATGGCTCTTTATCCACCTCCACAGGATTCCTACAAACTCTGTATGCATCCTGAAAATCAATGTCAACCTCATACAAACCTCTTAAGTGCTCAAATATTAAGACTTGGATCTGATTTTCTTACACAATCAATTGTCTCCTACTTAAAGCATCAGCTACTCGATTTGATTTCCCACTTATGTGCTTCAACACAAAGGTAAAGCTTTGCAAGAACTCAACCCATTTGACATGCTTATGATTCAATTTGGGTTGCTGCATAATGCATTGTAATGCATAATTATCAAAAAACAAAACAAACTCCCCAGGCATCAAATAATGTCTCCAATTCTTTACTGCTTGGACCATAGCATAAAATTCCTTGTCATAAGATGAGTATTTCTGTTTTGAATCATTCAACTTCTCGCTGAAATATGCTACAGGCCTATCCTCCTAACTGAGTACAGCTCCAATCGCTACTCCACTGGAATCACATTTCACTTGGAAAGGGTGTTTGAAATCTGGTAACTTCAATACTGGTTGCTCAGTAATCTTCTTCAAAAAAAATAAAAGCTACTTTCAGCCTCTGCTGTCCATTTAAATGGTTTTTTGTCCTTTCTAATTGTTTCAATGATTGATGAACAAATACCACAGAAATTCTTTATGAACTTTCTATAAAAACTTGCCAATCCATGGAAACTTCTTACCTCAAAAATGCTCTGAGGTGAAGGCCAATCAATAATTGCTTGCACTTTTTCTAGATCCATCTTCAACCCATCTCTCGAGATAACAAAACCCAAATACACTAGTTCTGATTTCATAAATGTACACTTCTTCACATTTACTAACAAATTTTCCTTTTGTAATTTCTCCAAGACACATCTTAGATGCTCTAAGTGTTACTTTTCTGTTTGACTGAAAACCAGAATATCATCAAGGTAAGCTATTACAAACTTACCTATGAAATCTCTCAAGACTTCATTCATTAATCTCATGAAAGTGCTTGGCGCATTGGACAGTCCAAATGGCATAACCAGCCACTCGTACAACCCATCATTTGTCTTAAACGTTGTCTTCCACTCATCTCCTTCTCGAATTCTGATTTGATAGTATCCACTCTTTAGATCTAATTTTGGGAAATGCCCCACTCAGGAAATCCATCATGTCATCCATCCTGGGTAATGGAAACATGTATCTGATGGTAATCTTGTTGATGGCCCCGTAGTCAGTGCACATCCTCCATTCACCATCCTTCTTTGGGGTGAGTACTGCCGGTACTGCGCATGGACTCAGACTTTTCTGAATCAACCCCTAGTCTAACAATCCTTGTACTTTCCTCCTAACTTCTTCATTCTCTTGAGGTGTCAACCTGTATGCTTCTTTGTTTGGTAAGCTTGCTCCAGGAATAAAATCAATATGGTGACTTATATCCCTCTTTGGTGGTAACTCATTAGGTAAATCATCTACCACAATATCACTAAATTCACCTAGCATCTCCTAAATCTCCTCAGGCAGATCTGTAATATTGGTCCTCATTACTACCACTCTAGGTTTACATACCACAACATAATTAAGTTCTTCCTCATCAATTTGCTACAAATACTCTTTCCCTATCAACATCAGGACCTTAAATGCTTGATGTCCTATCATACTCCCTTCTTGCAAAGGAAGAAGAATATGTTTTATCCCATCTTTCTCAAAACTATGACAATTTCTCCTACCATCATGTATCACCTTTTTGTCAAATTTCCATGGTCTTCCTAGAAGGATATGGAAAAAATTCATGGGCATAACATCACATATAATTTTATCTTTATATGTACCCACTTTCAAATCAACTTCACATTGTTCACTTACCAGGATTTTATGTCCTTTATGCAGCCAGGATACCTTGTATGGAACAGGATGCTTGGTCTTCTTCAGACTCAACTTCTCCACCATCTCTATGGAAACAATATTGTCAGTGCTCCCACTATCAATAACCATCTTGCAGCACTTCCCTTTGAATTTACACATGGTCTGGAATAAAGCCTTTCTTTGAGCGGGTTCCACCTTTTCCTTCTCAGGCTTCAATAAGACTTTGTTCATCATCAAATCCTCCCCCATATCTGGCAAATTTTCAGCCACTGGCATCTGTTCTTGATGTTGCTCATTCTGAGCTACATAGGCTCCTCTCTGTCCTATGTCTTCCTTCTCAGGACACTCAAAGGACAAGTGCCCCAATTTGTTACATTTGTAACACCTGTAGACAGTTTCTTTGCCTCTTCCTCTTCCTCTACCTCCTTGGTAAGGTCTTCTCCCTCTTGGGTCAACTCCTCTACCTTGTTGCTCCTGTTGGTTTGATTTGTTGGGTTCTCCTTTTCAGGTTGCAAACCTTCCTCTTCCAGCTTTTTTCCCTCTTCCTCTAGCTGAACCTCTTCCCCTATTGAAGGTATGCTTTCTCAATAACTTTTCTTCTGCTCTCAAGGCACATTGGTATGCTTCTTCCATTGTTCTCAGTGATATCATGTTGATCTCATCCTAAATCTCCATCCTTAGACCATTGACATATCTAGCAACCTTCTCAACTGATTCCTCCACATAACATGCCCTTAGGTTCACTTTGTAGAATTCTTCAGTATACTCTCTTACAGTCAATAATCTTTGCCTAAGGTTCTGCATTTGTCCACACAAAGTCAGCTGGTAATCCTTGGGCAAGAATTTGGCTCTCATCTTATCCACCATCCTATCCTATCTCTTTATCAATGGCTTGTTCTTCCGTCTCCTTTCATCCTGCACATTATCCACCATAGGGATGCATGCCCTTTCAACCTTGTCACTGCCAATCTGACCTTCTTGTTTTCTTCAATTTCATCATACTCAAAGTACTTATCTAACTCGCTAGTCCAATCAACGAGATGTTCAGCAGTGAGGCTTCCCTCGTAGGTGGGAAACTCAGGTTTTGGCCTTGACGTCACCCCAAGAATTGACCGAAAGTATCTTAGCTCAGGTGTCTCTTGCATGGGTGTTGCTTCTTCTCCTTATTCCTCTTCTTCAGGCTCACTCACATCCCCTTCCTCTGTATCTCTTCGTCAGACCATATCCATAGCTTCCAGACGTGCCCGTAGTTCTCTCATTTCCTCCATGACCTCTGCATTTGTTGCTAGTCTCCCTCTGTCACAACCTCTTTCTCTTCCTACACGTATCGCCATGCCTCTCTTCTATTGTGCTGAGCGAAGCCTTGCTCTGATACTAAAAATGATGCAGGAAGGAATGACAAGAGCCAATCCAACCCGCTTACCCCAGGAAATCTTGTGATCCCCTGAAATCGGATCATTAACCTTAGCTAAAAACCAGCTAGGTCCTTCTCAGTTGCGGGTCTTGCCTCCAAAATGTGCCTCCTGCAATGTTTTTCCTGTCAGAACCAGCTTTTCGCAACGGCCTTGCAGAGACATCTACTTTCCGCAATCGTGGCATCCTTCCGCCATTATCCTTCCGCAACAAGCCTTCCCATGACTTGCGGATTGCAGATTGTGGGTGCCCTCTTCGCAATCTCTCGAAAAGACTTCCAACACAACTCCCCCGCAATGTGACTTCCGCAACTCTCGTCGTTAACTCCCAAGCTCCTTCCTTCTACGGAACGTTGTATCAACCGTCGATCCTTTGCGGATTTGATCTCGTCTGTTTATCTATGATCAATGTGGAATACTTCGCCTTGGCTTGTGGAAATGTTAACTCCTGCACATATTCACTTTGTAGATCCTTTCCTCATCGTCGATCTTCCTTTTTGCTTTGATCTGAGCTGTCCAATCTCTACTAATTGAATCGACTACAACTCGATAATTTTTTCTTCGTTGATTGATCTGGAAATCGATCAATCCAGCTCGACCTTCATCTAGATCTGATATAAACCTAAATACAACAAGAAATGACCTTTGCTACTCAATGGCAGTCGGTTTGCGAATGACTTGGGTGTTCATGAGGGTACATGAGAGTTCATATAAGCAAGAAAATGGAGATTCATTCACACAAACACCAGGTTAACGCTTTCACACAGCTCTACCTGATAGAATCTCAGCTTATCTCTCATTCAAATGCATAGTAACATTATTGAACACACAGAACTGGTAATTTCATTAACTGATAACAATACTTCCCACCCAAATGCATTTCCTTCTAATATTCAAGAAATATCCCCCAACTCTTCTTCACGCAGGCTCTCCCTTGAGTCCCTCGTCTTCTCCTCTTTTTCACCCATTCGAAATCCCCCAAAAACCAAATGGCTAAATCAACAAAACAACTAATTAACAAACTCTCCTCCATCAATGAAGGATTCACTATCACTTATCAACAAACTGTCTATCTGGCTTGATCTCCACGCAAGGAGTATTAACTCGCCACTATGTCCTATTTTCTCAAAAACTAACAACACCCTAGACGGTTACATACTTTGCAAATATTAAAATACTTAGTAAACAAACTATCTTGCCTAACTCAGGGTAACTTTTCCCCTCGCTAGCCACAACATGTGAACACTCAATCACATTGTCGGCTTAGCATTGATACTCCTGCATCACAATGGTTCACAATGGTGAAGAGATCCAAATGGAAACATATCTCAAGACACAATCAAAAGAGAATGACTAGAAGGAAACTGCAAAAGAATGCGAGAAGAATCGCCTAGTTATCAACATGAGAATATGAAGAAACTAGGGAAGTATTATTAAAGCATCGTCCCTTAAACGTTTCTACTATCCACACGAGATCCATTATACATTTCATTCATTTATAGTGTAATATTAGTAATCCATCAAAGGGGGGTAAAATTCCATCTTCCCTCTCTAGCGGAGAAGGATTCTGAGAACATCGAGGATCAAAGCAACACTTGTCAAGAGCTAGAGAGATATGATAGAATCAGGCAAAAATCCTCACGTGATATTACTGTGCGTTGCTCTCATAATCAACATTTGGAATCCATCTTAAATGCAGAAAATATATTGTCCTTTGTGAAGGTCGAGCTCCATCAACTACGAACATTTCCCCGTTACCTCAATAAGGTCAAGGACTATGGAATATTGACTGGGTTTCTACTTCATTATGAGGAGCATCTGAGGTTTAATTGCATTTGGAGGGGAATCTAAGATTGAATATTATGTGGTATTTTTCTCCTGAGTCCCTGCAAATTTCATAATTTCATGAGCTTCACCTCAATCGCTCTACAAGAGTATACAGTGTCCCTTTCATTAGATTGGCCTTTTATGTGGGAGCATGGTAGTTGTTTTTATTCCCTTGGGAACTAGATATTCTCAACCGAATGCTTCCTCCTTCATGTGATATGTATCAAACTGTATTGGAGAAAACTCACTATGGCTTGGGAATACCACAACAAACAAATGACTACCAGAAATCAACTCAATCCTCAAAGCAATGCTATTATGAATGACAATGTTAAGATAATGGAGAAATGTAACCAACCTTGATCCAAATGTTTGATGTAGATCCCCGTTGGAGCTTTCAATCCATGCACATGAAATCTGCAAATTAGTCTTGACAGCCAATATCCAACAAGTACATATAATATATAAATGGCATTAACATTATCAATAACAATGGTCCATAATATCATAAGCAAATGTAACCCAATGTATAATAAATGACATTCACACCATGAATGGACGAGAATATGAGTATTTCTATTAATGAACAAGAAGAAGTACAAAGTGATATGACCTCTTGCCGGCAACCAATCTGAACCAAGATCTAGATCAATCCACTTGCGCCTCCACCACTTCAATCCTCCATGAATGGCAAACTCAAACTAGAAAGGAATTTGGAAGGTGAACATAAATGGTTCACAACTACAAGGATCAATGAGTGCAGACTCAAGATAGGGAAAAAATCCACTAGAGTTCTCTTATGATTCTCCTCTTCCTCCCGTCCATAAGCCATATGTGCTCAATATATAGTCCTCTCAAAGGTAGGTGAAAGGACACATCGAGGCGTTACTCGGGCAAATGGAGAGCCAAAGGTCACCCAATGACCGCTTTTTGGGAGTAAAAAGTAATTAATAGTGGTTTTTACCATTTTACATGCTACCCGTGGGCTATAAGGATGCAACTCGCGGGTATGCATGCTATAAAGATGCAACAGGCGGGTAGGAATAAAAATAGGGCAAACTGGTATCACCGAAGGATATAAGTGGATATGAGTCACTGAAATGGATCCTACAGGCCAAACAATGCTGATGCTCACAAGGTGGAATATTTCTGTGTAACAGATGCCCCCTAATGTGTGAGGTTAGAGACTGAAAGTGCTACGATGGCCGAAATACATTATAAAACTCAGAAGTGGAGTGATGGAGACACAAGTGGAAAGAGCAGCTCACTCGTCGTAATACAATAGTATCTTTGAATACATGTCGGTATAGTACAACAATCTGATACAATGGCCATGAATAGGCAGTGTATAATAGATACATGTCATAAGTGATCATAGCCATGATCCCTCTACAGTAAGATACGGTCTCCTGCTGAAAAGGAAACAACTGGTGCAAAACTGGAGGTACAAACTGCTGAAATCTAAGAGGTGATATCTCATATGTAAAGTCAAAGTCATATGTAGCATACTGAATGCCACAATCGCCTGGGGTCTTCTACACAAGTCTTGGATGGTGCAAGTCCCATCAAGTGAATAAAGGAGTTGGGGTCAAACCTGATGAGACATCGTCTGATTACCGGTCAATGATGTATACCGTTAACAGACGCAAGATAACCCACCAATAATGAAAATGGGCACCAAGGCACAGAGCACAATCATCAGAGTGTGAATAAATGGGTTGAAGTCGAACACTAAGATGAATCCATCGATCAGGGGACATTGATGTATTCCCAAAACTGTCGATGGCGAGAGAACCTGCCACTAATGACTGCAAGCCTCAAGGTACTCCACTGAACTCTAAGCCTCAAGTCCCGGAATAAATGAGCTGAAGTCGACAGAATGAGACTCGCTGAAAGGAGGGCATTAAGGCATCCCCCATCAACCAGCACGAGGTACCAACAATGCTGAAAGATTTGGAAGATCTCAGGTGAAACGGACTGACTCAATAAGGATGGCTGACATGCAATAGTCAAGAGATCTGAGGAGTGGCCGACACTGGTTTCAGGACTTCCTTTGAACAAGAGCATGAGAAGATGGATAGACTCAGGAAGCATAGACTTGACATAAACTGTGCAATGCAGGAGGCATTACAGAGGACTCCATAATGACTGGAAGCTTAACCAATTGGTGGAGAAAACTGAGAAACAAGTACAGCTCCTAAGGCCCAACTATATTCCCAACTCATAATGTACGGAGTGGAATGAATGTTAAAAGGCGACACAACAGCTGCCAAAAAGAAATAGTGACCATAGTCCGAGTGTTAAATAGCTAGCAGACTAATCCCAAGCAGTGGAATGTACCTATGCTCAATGCAAGGAAATGCGTGCAGGATGTGGACACTCGGGGGTGTGTTCCCTCAGGGTCAAAAGCTCATCAAATTGTGAAGGAAAAATATAAGCTCTGCAGGGCTCGACAGGGAAAAGTGCTCAGGCACCAGGCTGACAATTGAGTAAGCGGGAGCCGACACAAGGCTCAAGCAACAAGCAGGATGGTGCAATGCAATCACAACATGATATAATTGAGGGGAGTCCTTAAGGGAGATGGCCAGCATAAGACAAAGCAGAGTATGATTCTTTATCACAACGTCATGGCATGACTACAAAGGACTCCCAATCCTAAGGACAAACAATGGCATGGGCACCAGAATGCATAAAGGGGTTCTAACTAGGGTACCCATGTTCGGGAAAGCCCTACCGCCACGTAACGACACTTCTATAGCAGTGTGAAGGTTTCGTGTCAGTCACGAAGCGGGGTCGCACCTAGGGTTTATGAAAATGGTCAATAGGTCAAATGCATAATGCATGTGAAAATGGAATCCAACCTATATGCCAGGTGTAAAATGTACCTGTCGTAGGTGTGAAATGGTTCAGAACAACTTTCGGCGAGGAAATCTGTTGAAAAAACACTACTCCATGACATGATATTAGTTCATAACGGCTCAAAATGGAAAAAAATATAGAAAAGTGGGTCCAAAAAATTATAAATAGTAATCAAATTTTCCAAATTACAATTCATTTGCACTATTCTCCAATTTGGAGTTATTTGGGTAGTTTTCACTTGAAACTTCAAACGTCGATCGTGGGAGCTACAAGCGACCGTTCAACGAACCGTCCAGAGAAGGTTAGTGGTCACTCCCATACCTTTCATTTTAATGTTTTTATTTTAGTTTTGGTCGGTGGAATTTTTTGTTTGGCCAAGCGCTAGATGGCTTCGGCGCTACCCGCGGGCTATAACAATGAGGGTCGCGGGTAGGGCACGAAACGCGCAGTCAAAAAATAGACTGCTCGTGGGTACCCGCCCCTGTCTACAAATTTTCCCGCAGGTACGGCCATGAAGAAGTTTTTAATCAATAAACTGACCAAAATTTACTTGCTTTGCACTCCAGGATGGTTCTAGAGTGGAGGGAAAGAGAGCATGACCAGGTTGATGAGGTCGTGGCTTATATAAATACTGGAGTATAGGGGGTTTAAGGGCCCAAAACCTATTACTCCGTCATCTGATCAACTACTGGGATGTGGATGCTCAACACTTCATCCTCAATGGGAAAACACTAACACTGGAAGTAGAGGATATCTATTTCATTATCGGTTTGTCCCGTAGAGGAGAGGTGGCAAGTCTTCGGTCATGGACCATGGGTGGTGGGATCACTGTGCAAGATTACATAGCGCGGTATTGCCCCGCCAAAACACGAGCAGTGAGAAGCCAAGTGCCATTCAATGCCATAACGGATCTGAGTAAAAAGATCATTGTGGCTACTCTAGTGCGGATCACAGGATCCAAAGCACTGCATCAGGAATCCAAACCGGTGATTTTCTACGCATCACAATGCATGCAACCTACTATATTCGACTGGTGTACTACTCTGCTGGTGTCTATGAAGACACAATTGATGGAATGAAAAGAGGGTAAGGCCAAAAACTTTGGGTATGGTAGCATCCTCTGCAGCTTCTTCTTTGAGAGGGTTCCAGGGCTTAGCCCGAGGGTGGATGTCCCTCCTCACAGTCTCCATGATCCGGCCCTGACTCGGTGGGCTGAGATCTTGACACGACAGGGTGGTGGCTATCTGGCGTCACCATATACTGAGGATTTCTTCCGTTGGTGGAACCGGCAGGTGATCGCGATAGAGGACTATCCCCATGCAGGGATAGACTTCAGACAGGACCATGACATGCCGCTCCCACCAGGTGCAGCTTTCGGAGACATCGGTGAGTACTCTTTTGGTTTTGTGTTTATTAAATTTTTATGGATTTTTTTATTATAGTTGAAATGAAAAAAATGTTTTTGGTGGTAATGTCATGTGCTAATGGGTGACAGTTTGCTTGCAGACAAAGGCCCAGTGAGACCTGAGGGCTTCCCGAGACATGGTCGTCGAGGTAGAGATGAGGTGGCAGCAGATACTACAACAGGGCGCACACTCCAGACGTTGTGGCACAACATATCACGGATGGTTTCCCGAGTACCACAAATAGAGGTAGCTCAACTACCTGAGGCCATGCAGTGCCAGGTAGTGGGTGTTCCTGGTGAGTGGGTGCGGCTACTACAGCGGATGGCCAACGCAGTACAGTACTACTATGAGACACACCCCGTCGAGGCGGAAACTAGACCTCCTCTGAGGGAATAGATATCCCGGGCTCTCATTATTTTTTGTATCAATATGTATATTTTTTAGGGCTATGGGCTCCAGTTTTTTATGACACTACCATTTTTGGACATATTTATATATATATACAACTTTGGTTCTCGGTTCTACTACATGTGTATATGTTACAAATGTATGAATGTCTTTGTATTTATGTGCTTCATGATGAATGTGACAAATGCCAATCTAATACATAGTTAGCATATGCATCAGATATATAATTATGACTTCTCGGAATATGAATATATGTAATGGAAACAAAATGTCTCTCCAAGAGTTGTACCTTAAGGAATATCCGTAGTAATGTAGGGTCTCGTACACGGTACTACCCATTACGCTGAGACACAAGTAGTTGTGAATCCAGGAGGACTTCTAAAGACTGGATGTCATGTGAAATGGCATCCTGAAGTAGCTCAACAACGGCACTGTACTCAACCACATTATTAGATGTAGGACCGAGACAAGCACCTCCTGAGGCCACAACTAGGTGGTCAGGTGAGAAGATAACCCAGGCAGCAGAAGCAAGCTGCTGCGTATGTCGGCTAGCACCATCCCCGAAACCTAAGAATGTAGGAAATCCCGTCGACATCTGTCAATCAAACAGAGGCTAATCAGTAGACCCGACAACCAAAAGGCAATCTAAACTATGTACAGAAAAGCTATACAATAGTGTACAAAAGTATCAGCCTGAACCAGAGGTTCAAGCGTAATATCGCCTGAGGTAGAGCCCATTTCTAGGCTCCTTCAAGGCAACTCCCTCATAGTCTTTTAACTCATAAGCTCCTTTTTCGAGGACACGCCTCACAATGTAAGGGATGTGCCACATGGGATTGAACTTGCTTACCCCCAGGGGTTCTTTAGCTTGGTCATACAAGAGAACCAAGTCACCTTCAGCAGATTGCCGAGAACGGATAGACCTATCATATTGAACCTTGACACGACGCTTGTTAACATCAATGGCCACAGCGGCATCTCGACGGTGCTCATCAAGTTGCTCGAGGTGTACTAAACGTTGCTCAATCTCCGTTGTATCAGGGAGGAGCTCTATGGCTAGCTTGAGCGAAGGGATTTCGCATTCAATCGGTAAGAGTGACTCCACACCATGAACTAATTGAAATGGTGAGAACTCGGTGGCAGTCTTAACTGCGGTTCGATATGCCCACAAAGCAGGATATAACATGATATGCCAATTGGTCTTGCTTTGTTGGATGGTACGTTGGAGAATGGTCTTCAAAGACTTATTTACTGCTTCAACCTGACCATTCGCTTGAGGATAGTAGGAAGACGAGTGTTCCTAACGAAACCCAAGCTTGAGAGACAAATCCTCCATCATCTTGTTTTGAAAGTGACTTCCATGGTCATTGACAATCTCTTTCGGGATACCGAATCGAGTGATAATCTGGTTGAACACGAAATGGGCTGCAGTAGCACCGTTGGATTTTACAGTAGGCATGGCCTCAGCCCACTTGGAAAAATAATCCACGGCCACGATGATATGGTGATTCCCCCCAGCTGAAGCTGGTTTGCAATCCATGAAATCTACCCCCCACTTAGTCAAGGGACCGACAGTGACAACCAGATGGAGGGGCGCTGGATGCGAGTGTACGTTCCAAGAAAACACTTGGCAAGGGTGACATCTCTTCACAGCGTTAATACAATCTTTAAAGATGGTAGGCCAAAAATAACCAGCTCGCATGATACGCTGGGCTGTAGCAAGCCCAGATAAGTGACCGCCACACGCCCCCGCATGGCAATCATTAAGTACCCGTCCCGCTTCTTCGTGAGTCAAGCAATGACAGAGAATGGAATCCTTTCCTCAGGGATACAAAGTGTCACCAACAATAGTATAATCTTTAGCGTGATGTCTCACACATCGTCGCTCATCTCATGAATAATGCGGAGGAAACTTCAAAGTTTGGAGATATACAATGACATCCCCATACCAAGGGTCCTCGGTCGAGATAAGAAATAAGTGTTCATCCACAAAGGAAGCTTCATGAATGACATCCTCATCAAGCCGTGGAAGGTCCGACATAAGCTCAGTGAACACCAATGATTTCACTGATTTTGCCGAAGCAAAATCGAGATCAAATTCCTGAAGGATCACAATCCATTTATTATACTTACCCCCGATAAGGCGTCGTGATAGCACAAACTGAAATGGATTGATGTGAGCTACAACGATGGTTGTTCGAAGCAAAATGTAATGCCGTAACTGCTGGACTGCGTGGACAGTCGCAAGTGCCAGCTTTTCTATGTGGGTGTACCTTAGCTCAGCTTCTACTAAATTTCAACTAAGATAATAGATAACATGCTCGACGAGCGCATCATCCACCTGAACCAAGACCATGCCAATAGTCTCTTGAGACGCGGCCACATAAAGAATGAAATCTCGTGTAAAGTCCGGCGAACTAAGCACGGGGGTCGATACCAAAGCTTTCTTAAGGGCATCGAAAGACTGCTGGGCTCACTCATCCCGGATAAAAGGTGTGTCTTTCTTCAATAGGCGTGTGAAACCTTTAGTAATACTAGCATAGTTAGCTATAAACCGATGCAGAAAAGTAGCTCTCCCTTGGAGGCTCTGAAGTTGTAACAGATTACGCGGAGGAGGCAACTGAAGTATTGCCTCAACTTTGAGAGGATCGACTCTAATACCCTCCCTTGAAACTATGAATCCTAGAAGGCAACCAGTCCTAACTGCGAAGATGCATTTGTTTGGATTCAATCGAATTTTGTAGTGGATACATCGTTCGAGAATCATACGGATGTGCTTGGGGTGGTCCACTCTCTTGCGAGAATGGCCAGCAAGATCATCCAAGAAAACTTCCATAATCATCTTAAGATCATTAAAGGCATAGGTCATGGCTCGCTAAAAAGTATCTCCAGCGTTTTTGAGCCCGAAGGGCATTTTCCGATTTGCAAATGTTCCCCATAGACAAATAAATGTCGTCTTATGTTGGTCCGCGGGTTTGATTTGAATCTGATTATAACCCAAGAATCCGTCCATGAATGAAAAAATCTCACTCCCCGCACAAGCATCCAATATTTGATCAATGAATGGCGTGGGGAAGTTATCTTTCGGACATGCACGGTTCAAATCTCTGAAATCAGTGCATACACGGATCATTCCCTGCTTCTTATCCACAGGAATGGGATTTGACACCCATTCGGTAAGGGGAACGGGGTAGATGAAACCAGCTTTGAGCAGTTTCTCCACCTCTGCCTTAATAGCAGCTGCCTTCCTAGGGTTCACAGCACGTAAGCGTTGTCGAATCGGTTTAGCGTCAGGATACGTTCTAATCTCGTGTTCAACAATGCGGGGGTCTATTCCTGGCATCTCCTCGTATGACCAGGCGAAAGCTTCCCGAAGTTCGGTAAACAAGTCAGTGTAAATAGAAATCTCCTCAGGAGTGCAATCGGCACCAATGTAAACGTTCTCAATTTTTCCAGGAGTGCGAGAGATGTTGATCGAAGTGGTTGGAGAAATATTGGCCATATTCCCCTCCGCAAAAACATCATGCGACTGCAAAAGAGCCACAGGGTGACCAACCATCTCAGCTAGAGTCATCCTAAACTCCTCCTGCTCAACGAGCTCGAGGTTGGGAAGGAAGTAAGAGCGATGGTGCATATCTTCCCAAGGCCTCTCACTACCACACATGGCCTCGAGGATAGCTTCATCAGATGGTAAAGTATCATCAAGGCAATCGTGATAGCAAGATGAGTTGGCTGCCCAAACTAGCAGCGTAACGGGATCTTCTTCAACTGTCTGGGAAGAAGAGAGATCCGGATATGCAGTGGTTTGTTGGATATGATTGTAAGAGAGCTCCGCTACAAATAAAGTCATAGGCATCCCGATGTGCGCAATGTCTCCAGACGTGGAACTCGTGGATGGTAAAATCCATGGATCATCTAAATAGGAGGTCCAGAATAACATATTATTCGAAGGAGGAGACGCACTGTCGGTAATGGTTCCAATAAAATTCACAGGTGCAGAAAGATTATAAGTTCCCATAAATGAGGGGTACATTCCAACACCTATGTTCCCATTTTCCAGCTGACAATCAAAAACTTACGGGACTACAGATCCCGTGGATGCTGTGGAAGGAGCACCAACAAAATCTAGCTGATCGATCGTCACAATCTTTCCTTCATGGGGAAAGCAGATAACTCGAAATACAGTAGACGTGACAGCCTTCATAGTGTACATCTAGTTTCGACCCAGTAAAAGGTTGTAGTCAATGGGCGCATCAACCACTTCGACTTCAATAGGCATAGACTTACCTCCCAAGGAGACAACAAGGGAAGGGATAATTCCATGCGGCGTAAAAGATATACCGTCGACTGCAGTGAGTGTAGCTCTAGACGTGAGTAGAGGAGGAGAGCCAATAGCTTTCCAACACGCTAACGAAATTACTGGCGCAGAGGCACCTTCATCAACCATAATACGTTTCACGAAGCTTTTAAGGCAAACCACCTGGATTTGAAAAGCCACGTGGTAAGGTAAGAGAGGCTGGACATTAGTAGTATCGAACTTGATAACACTAGGATTTCCCCCATCCTGAACTCCTAACGCATTCAAAAGGGCATGCTTCTGAGAAGGACAGGCTTGCAAGACCTCAAGAGCCGACATGGCACACGGAGTTTCGCCCAAATCTGCTACTATGGAGTAGTTCTGAGCGGCTCGAGCATTAGGATTATGCGTGGAGCACTTGAGAACACCTTTCGGTATCCGCGGCATAATGGAAGGCTTCTCGATATGCAAGGAATTGTTAGGAGGAGGGGGAGGCTCATTCCCCAAATTCGGTTGTGGTGCACCATAATCGCATTGATGAGTAGCAACACAAACCTCCGACTGAACCATATTCACACATCCATAACCACTAGTATGGGAAGAAGCCGTTGTCGTTTCATTAGTACCATAACCAGTGGTGGGAGCATGCAAAGCCATGTTTTGATGATGAGGAAGGGGATCCTTCAACACAAATGGGCTCTGTGCCAAATGCTTCGATGCTTCTTCAATTCGAGGACATAAGTGAGTAAGATGATCCTCCCCACAAAGCTTGCAAGGGAATTTCACCTTACGCCTAGGTTTATGATCCTCGCCAGCATTACCGCCTTCTCGAGGAGGGTTGGCATTCTCTTTACGAGGAGTATTACGATTTCTATTGTTATTACTTCCATTGTTTCCACCCCTACGATTATTTCTCCCCTTTTTCTTACCACCAGGTTGCTGGGTACCCGACGGTTTCGTTGATTGCACATTGTGTACATCAGACGACGGAGTGGAAGTGGACAAGGTGTGAACCTGTCTGGGAGTAGACTGGTTTAGCGACAAATTTTGCATTTGATTAGCTACCAAGTCTACAGGGCGAGTGCATGCGGACCCCACGATGCCATCGGCATGTGGTCCAAGAACTGACGTAGGCTCATGTCTTGTTCTCGGTGCATCAGGAATAATGTCATACAACATGCAAAACTGAGAATAAAGTAGATCTAACTGCTGGACTTTCAAGATAGCTTGTTCCTCAGTCACAATGCCAGACATCAAAACATCTTTAGCAATGTATGGAAGTAAATACTTGAGGAAACATTCCAATAGGAACTCTGGAGGAATGTTGGCTTTCACTAATCTCTTCCGTCGACGCCACTCTTGAACGTGGTCAGAAATATGTGTGGCCTTATTCTGACGGAAGGTGGACAACAACTCAGTACCAGTATCATAACGAACCGGTAACTGGAAATGGTCTAAGAAAACCAAAGCAATCTCGTTGAATCCCCTATAGGTGTTTCCGGGAAACTCCACGTACCACTTCACGGCTACCCCCGTGAGGGTGCGTTGAAATAGTCATAATCAAATGGAATCATGATTCAAAGAGTTGGAGGAGCACCAAAGGTGAAACGTCGTGACATGATCTCCCGGGTCCTCACCGCCTTTCCCCTCAAACTTTGGAATGTCTGAAGGGAGCTTGGTAGGGACCAGGGGCCAAGTAGGGTTGTGACACACCGGATCATTCATGAGCTTCGAAAGATCCGGGAGATTCAAACGTGCAAGGAACGGGAGCTGAGGCTGGAAAGCTTGATTATAAGCTCCCATAAAAGGTTGGTTAAATGGAACTGTGTTATATGATGGACCAAAAGCTTGACCATGAGGATTAAACTGCTGATAATGAGGACCTGACGGACCATAAGCTTTCCCATGGCCATAAGATTGATAACCTCCCCCTATCGGACCCATTTGAGAGTAAGCAGGTATATGTGCGTTTTGAGCACCATATTGGGGTGGTGGGTGATATTGGTGGCCAGCACCAACTGTGTTGTAGTAAGGGTTGCCACCATGAGTATGGGGCATGTATGTACTATTCATAGTGGGAACCGTGTTGTAATGACCGTAATGGTATGGTATGTTCCCACCCCCAACATTAGGATTAGCTTGAGCAGTCGTGTGGTGACCAGAAGCATGAGAAGCATTCCCAGCTCCAATATGGGTGTGACTAGTAGCAAGGTTGGTGGTGTGATGTCCATGTGGATAGGAAATATTCTCACCCCCTACATTAGCATTACTAGTGGCGGCAGTGGATGCAAAAGTATGCGGTATGTTTCCACCCCCGTGGTTGGGAGGAACAGTATCATGTGCAAAAGTAGTCCTAGGTTGACGAGTAGTGACACGTGTATTAGGTTCTGGATGGTGAGTCATATTCCGAACAACATTCCAGTAAGGTTGGGTATTCCTAAGAGGTGGTCGTGTTCCAACATTAGCATTGTTAGGAATCTGACCAGTCCCCATACTATGTGAGTGGGTGGACAACGTAGTGCCCCCAGCGAGGGTAGTGCCCCCAGTGGGTATAGTATGGCTAACACTTTGACTAGTGCCAGCGTGAGTACTAACCGTAGTGGAAGGTTCGACAGTACTATGACTAGGCATACCAAAAGAGAGTGCGGTGGGGTTGATCATAGGGCCAGTATCATCATGAGTCTCAGGCCTCCCGTATCTAAAACTACGTGGAAACGAAGGAACGAAAGGCTCGTCATGTTCTTCCTCCTCGGGTAAGTCGGGCATCCCATAAAGATAATTATCTGGATTCGAAGGATCAAACGGATCCCGATCAAGTGGATTAGGCCAAACAGAACCAGGTTGAGTCTCAGGTAGATCACCTCCCCAATCCTCACGAGGAGTATGGGTATCGGAAGTATGTTCAACGCTACCCAAAGGAGTAGAAGGATCTTTCCCAATATCGAGATGTCCATCCATATAGTCTTCAACGTAAGTCACGTAAGAATTCGAAGACTCAGAGGGAGCCCTCCGGCATCCTCTAGGAATACGCCGTGTAACCTCAGCTAGTTTTAAACCAGCCAACCGACGGGACCGGTGGAGAGTAGGGCTCCGTGCCACAATATCTCCAGAGGAAATCACAACATCCCCTAAAGGCCAACTATCGATCAAAAACAGTAAATCAAAAGCACACACCTAGAGAAACTACAGCCAAGAGCAGACAAACAGAGAGGCTAAATGAGATCCTGACACTAAAGCTGGTATGTCTCTCCTAGGAGAGGCTTGAGACTCCCAAACTATAGCCGGAGGTAACAGAATCAGTTATAGAGACACCCAGGCTTCACTGCGTCGACAGGGTCAAGTCCACTACACGAACACAACTGTGTTGTCCAATCCCTATCTAACTTAGGACACAAACAGCATAACCACTGCAAGTACCCTATGCGGTACCTAGGTAAGGAAACTATGTTTACCACAATATAACCAATGCTCAGGGGGACAGTCGCAGGTGGGACCCATCGTATGGGCAGGGTAGCTAAGCCCGAAGCACAAGAGGACGAACCTCCGGTACCCCCAGATATGAACAAATCCTGGATATATCTCCCACGTTCAGCCGGTATTAGAGGGATATCTCCTCAACCAACCTCCCGTGACCTCGTGCTTAACTCTGGATTGAGTAAAGCTTCTTGAGAACACCGATCTATACCATGGATTCCTCCACTCCCTGGCCAGACACCTAATGTTTCGTCTAGTAGTCTTGGATGGTTAACTCACAATGATCTATTCCAAGACTCTAAACCTATGCTAGTTGGTGTACCCTATAAATAAAATTATTCTAATCAATTTTAATGATTAAGCATTAATTTTAGTGGCTGTGGTTACTCAAGGGATATGATCGTGAAACTAGTGATGTGTAGACTCAATAGTATGCAAAATCGTCCAATCCTAGACTCATCTATCCAATAAAACAATGTCACTAATATGCAAAATCAACCAACAATTCCGAAATAAAGATACAATCTTTTATCTTTTCGATGCACAAGTAGAACCTAAAATGAAGGCAACAAGCACTCAATGCAAGATGCAGTACATGAAAATAAAATATTTTTGTATTTTCGCTTATAAACAAGAAGGAAAATGCAAAACACTAGATGTATATTTTTGTATTTTTTCAATATAAATGGAATGAAAAAATGTAAGCAAAATCCTACTATTCAGTCACTGAAGTGCCGAGAAGATCACTAAGACAACCCAGCAGATCCTAAACAGCAAGACTCAGCCAAAGGAAAGAGCTCAAAAGGAAAAAACCAAGAGGCTAAATCCAATGATGGGTAAAAAACCAAGAAGGCTCAACCAAGATAAACGGAGAGTTCTGGTCACAACCAAGGCATGAAACAGTCAAGAAAGAGGCCAACAAAGACTCAGGAACCAACCAAACTCACCCAGCAACAACCAATAGCCATAAACCAACGAAAGCCGGAGTTACACGCTATTGTCGAAGGAATACCTGCGGGTACCCACGAGCAGTAGAGTAAACAGAGGCGGGTAGATGCGGGCAGAACTAAGCTAGCCCGCGGGTGAGGAAAGGAAAATGGGAAAACAAAGAGTCCAGAGGCTCAAAAAAAGCAAGTTTTCTATGGTGTATCTTAACGGCCAATCAGTGACACAGAGCTTCGATAAACAGCAACTCTAATTAAGGATTAATGCTCAAAAAATTTCCCAAACATGGATGTTTTCCCCAGCGGAGTCGCCATTTCTGTATTGGAGAAAACTCACTATGGCTTGGGAATACCACAACAGACAGATGACTACCAAAAATCAACTCAATCCTCAAAGCAATGCTATTATAAATGACAATGTTAAGATAATGGAGAAATATAACCAACCTTGATCCAAACGTTTGATGTAGATCCTCGTTGGAGCTTTCAATCCATGCACTTGAAATCTGCAAATTAGTCTTGACAGCCAATATCCAACAAGTACATATAATATATAAATGGCATTAACATTATCAATAACAATGGTCCATAATATCATAAGCAAATGTAACCCAATGTATAATCAATGACATTCACACCATGAATGGACGAGAATATGAGTATTTCTATTAATGAACAAGAAGAAGTACAAAGTGATATGACCTCTTGCCGGCAACCAATCTGAACCAAGGTCTAGATCAATCCACTTGCGCCTCCACCACTTCAATCCTCCATGAATGGCAAACTCAAACTAGAAAGGAGTTTGGAAGGTGAACATAAATGGTTCACAACTACAAGGATCAATGAGTGCAAACTCAAGATAGGGCAAAAATCCACTAGAGTTCTCTTACGATTCTCCTCTTCCTCCCATCCATAAGCCATATGTGCTCAATATATAGTCCTCTCAAAGGTAAGTGAAAGGACACATCAAGGCGTTACTCGGGAAAATGGAGAGCCAAAGGTCACCCAATGACCGCTTTTTGGGAGTAAAAAGTAATTAATAGTGGTTTTTACCATTTTACATGCTACCCATGGGCTATAAGGATGCAACTCACGGGTACGCATGCTATCAAGATGCAACAGGCGGGTAGGAATAAAAATAGGGAAAACTGGTATCACTGAAGGATATAAGTGGATCTGAGTCATTGAAATGGATCCTACAGGCCAAACAATGATGATGCTCACAGGGTGGAAGATTTCTGTGTAACACAAACCGCCTAATTTGAGTGATCCACATGGTAAAGGGGTCAATATGCTAAATGGTGAGTATAACAATAGCTGACCAGGTTGTGATGCTTGCGGTGCATATTGGAAGAAATATCAATCATTGTCTTGTCAAAGCTTCGGTTAGTCATGGTTGTGTGATTGTAAAGGTTGGACAGATTCGGACCTATTATTTTCGGTGATAAAAAGAAGCATATATTGGCACTAAATTGTTCACATGGTTCCAGCGATGAACACAGATGGTCGATGGTGTTTCTCTTGCATGTAAGTTGCTTGTGATTTGAAGGATTTTGCTAAGATTCATCATTCCGGTCATGGAAGAACCTGCAATAATTAATTCATGCAAATACGCGAGATATCAGAAATAATAGAACTCAAAATCACTTTTATATTGATCACGGGCCACTTCGAAGGGGCAACCTCCTTTGAGCAAGCTCAATACAATTAACTTCACGGTGCCTTCAATGACCTCAACACACTTATATACTAAGTCTATGCCCAATACTATGGGTCAAAACCATGGGACATATAATACTACGGGACGACTTACAAAGCATATGCGTCCAATACTATGGGTCAATAATATGGGCTAATATAAACTATGGATCAACAAATACTACGGGACGACTTACAAAGCATATGCGTCCAACAACAATATACTAACATAGTAAAGAGAAGGGTTGACACGGGTTCCTAACATCCCCTCTCCGTTAGAAAAAGCTTTGTCCTCAAAGCTTTGGTTGGATAAATTGCTGCAGAATCTGAAGGAGTGGTTCCCCAGTAGCATCCCCGGGTTGCATTTCGGGCCACTGACGCCTTTGGAGTGTCAGGGAGGATTGCTTGGAAGCCTGTAGATGAAGAAGAACCCTATCAGCTACGTGGAAAATGCGCTCAAAACGGTGTTGATGGGCTTGTTTCAGGTGAATTCTGGCCATGTGAAGATTGTCCTGCAGAATGAGAAGAATCTGATCGTGGTTGCGAAGAACCGAGTCAATTTCCTGAACTGGGGAGCTGCTAAGGGTGTATGGAAGAAGAACTGGCGGTGTCTGTCCATAAACTACTTCATATGGTGTCCTTTGAGATGTGGTATTGTACCACCAGAGCGCTGTTAGGAAATCCATAGAAATAGTTGGCCAAAGCTGTGTAGGGATGGGCAAGGGTTTGAGAAATCCCGAAAGGAGTGTCGTTTCACCCTTGTTGACCTGGAAAGTATCACAGTCAGCCACCATTTGTTGAATTGTCATTTTCAGTCCCTGCCAAAAGAAGTTACATTGTTCCCGGTCATACATTTTGAAGAACCCAGAGTGCCCTGCTGATGAAGAAGCATGGAGTTCATAGAAGAGATAGCCCTGTTGAACATATTGCAACCAATTTGGAACAAGCAGAGAAAGAGCTGTAAGAGAAACTGGGTCATCAATTGTGCGAGAAGGAGCATCTACCACCATATTGTCCTTACCCTTCTTGTAAGTGATCGCATAGGGATAACCCATTTCAGGTGTGTTGGGTAGGAGACCCATTGTTCCAGAAAATTTTCCAGACTCTGGAGATCAGTCTTGATGCAGAAATAATTCCCTGATAGGTATGGCTGCCACTTCTGTACTGCATGCAAAATAGCCATCAGTTCCTGCTGAGAGGTATATGCGACTAAATTCTTACCGGAAAGGTCTCTTGAAGGTGGCAAGCTCATTGGTTCATCAAAGACACCTGCATATCTATCCAAGGAAGTAGCGGAGACCATTGATGGGTGCATCTGAATGGAATGGAGCTGAGCGATGACACCATGTGAATTCTTCTTAAGGATTTTTTCCAGGTGATGTGAACTGATGATGTGGAGAGACCCTGGTTGTAAGCCCATTAATTTGTGTTGTGCCCCATTGACTGAAAACTGCATCCAAAGTTCCGCAAAATCCCATAAGATGGGGCCAAGTGTGCGTAACCATTGAACACCCAAAACCACATCACATCCGCCTAAGGACAAGGAAAACATGTCAGAGCGCAGGTTATAATCTTCCATAGAGATACGCACATTGTGACACTTCCCCTTGCAAGGTAAGGTGCCCCCATTGGCAATCATGACTTCAAAGTTGGAGCAAGGATGGACAAAACAATCATCTTGTTTGGCAATCCGAGGGTCAATGAAGTTATAAGTGCTACCAGAATCAATGAGTATGGTAAGAGGGAGCTTCTTGAAGTATCCCCTGACTCGCATTATTTGTGGGGTGGTGACGTCGGTTATAGCATGGAGAGAGATCTCGGGTGGGTCATCCTGAGATGGGGTGTCAATAGGAGGGTGTTGAATGTCGACATGATCATCTACTGTATCTGGAGCTTCTTCATCAAGTTTTGAGGTAGGCGGAGAATCCACATCCAAGAGATAGTGCTTTTGTTGAACACATCTATGTCCCCGAGTGAATTTCTCATCACAATTATAACAAAGCCCTTTTTCTCGGCGTGCCTGCATCTCTGTTTCAGACAAATGCTTGATAGGAGTTGGTTGAGGAGCAGGCGTGATGGGAGGTCATTGGGAACCCATATTTCTGAAGGGAACAAAGGTGGGTTTGGAGCGTTGTTGAGCTGCGATCTTGTCCTCTTCCAACTTAGCCAACCCTAGGACTTCCATCATTGTGTTGGGACAGAACATTTTGACCTCTGAGCGGATTTATCCTTGAGACCACTGATAAAACAACTCCTGTAGAATTCATCAGACAATCCTTCTGTGTGATTGGCCAGTTTCTCAAATTCTGTCTGATACTCTCTCACTGTGCCAATTTGGTGAAGTTTAGTGAGTGCTCCTGTGAAGTCATCAAAAGCACTAGGACCAAATCGTGGCAAAAGGAGTTGGCAAAAATCTGTCCAGTTTGGTTCGGGATGAGCTTTGATGTACCAACGGTACCATTGAAGGGCTTCTTGTTCCAAATAAAAGGATGCAAGTGGAAATTTCTGGACTTCAAAAGTATTATGCAGACTGAAATATTTTTCTGCTCGGTATATCCATCCAGTCGAATCAATACCATTGAAGCGAGGAAATTCAAGCTTCGGCCCATGAAAATTGTTGGAAGAAGAGAACCCATTGGCTGCAAAAGATTCTTGCTATCTATTATTGTTCATGGCTGAATGTTGAAGATGGAGGCTGAGAAATTTTTCATCCAGATCTTGGAGTTTGGTTTGGATGGCTGCAAGTGCTTCCTCCATGGTTTTTGCTCCCGCGCGGGTGACAACCATAACCAGGATATTTTTTTATTTTTATTTTTTTGGGCAAGTCCTCTCAATGGGCCAGCTACTTTGAGGTTCCTGTGGTACTCCTCACAATGAGTTTTAGGGATTATGCCCAAGCACTTCCCACAGTTAAGCGGATAGGAGTTATCCCCATATCTGAATTTGCAACAGATGCGGAAAAAAAAATTGGCAGAAATTCCACCCAACGAGCCCAAGAAAGTGCTCTGATACCAGATGTGAAGAACCTGCAATAATTAATTAATGCAAATACACGAGATATCAGAAATAATAGAACTCAGAATCACTTTTATATTGATCACGGGCCACTTCGATGGGGCAACCTCCTTTGAGCAAGCTCAATACAATTAACTTCACGGTGCCTTCAATGACCTCAACACACACTTATATACTAAGTCTATGCCCAATACTATGGGTCAAAACCATGGGACATATAATACTACGAGACGATTTACAAAGCATATGCGTCCAATACTATGGGTCAATACTATGGGCTAATATAAACTATGGATCAACAAATACTACGGGACGACTTACAAAGCATATGCGTCCAATACTATGGGTCAATACTATGGGCTAATATAAACTATGGATCAACAAATACTACGGGGTGACTTACAAAGCATATGCGTCCAATACTATGGGATAATATAAACTATGGATCAACAAAAACTATGGGACGACTTATAAAGCATATGCGTCCAACAACAATATACTAACATAGTAAAGAGAAGGGTTGACACAGGTTCCTAACATATTTCCGGTGATAAAAAGAAGCATATCTTGCCACTAAATTGTTCACATGGTTCCAGCGACGAACACGGATGGTCGATGGTGTTTCTCTTGCATGTAAGTTGCTTGTGATTTGAAGGATTTTTCTAAGATTCATCATTCCGGTCGTGGAGATGATACCTATGATCATGATGTGGATTAAATTGAGGTAACAAGGAAGAGCTATGTAGGTTTTGGAGAAATTATTATTTGTAGTATATACCCTCATTTTTTAGGCATTACTTTCAAAGTAGAGACCACGAGAAGGTATCTTCTATAGAATTTATTTTATTATGAATATGAGCACAGATCTATTCAAGTTAAAGTAGAGATTCCAAGTAGAAGCTAAAGAAAATGGTAAAAAAATGGATTTGTATTGTATCAAAGGTTATTGTATCGAAGAAATTCAAGTGAGTTGAAGCTAAAGTTTAAATTTGAGGTTGAGTCCAACTCATATAAGTATGGTAATGTTGAGTGATATGAGTATGGAATTGAGAGTTTATTGAGTCATTTAAGAAAAAAGTATCAAGGGTTGTAAATTGATTTCATGACATTTAAAGGGGGTGCATGATCAATGGAACATGACACCTATATCATTGGTGCATTTGAAAGACAAGTGCATGATCAGTTGTACCCAACACCCTCTTCGTTCTGCAGATTCTTTGGCAAGCGAGCATGATTCGATCAACACTTCATAATGGGTAGAGGAGGAAAAGGAGTACAAAATGCTAACCATGAAATTGAACTTCTTTAACAAGATCTTGATGATGCTCTCCATGAACCTAACAGATTACATAAACAAAATAAACAAGATAGTTCAACAATGGAGCAACTGCACTAGAAAACTCATAAGTGAACTAAAAGAGGTGTTGGCATCACTTGAAGAATGGGTAAATGATCTCTTAAAAAATCATGGTAAGAAAAATGGAATGATAGAATCATTGCAGCAACAGTTATTAGGAAATGAAAATCTGTTGTTGGAATTGGAAAGCGACATGAAAAACTTGAACCAGAAAAAAGTAATGTTTGATGCAACTTGTGACACAAGTGAGTTTTATTCAAAAGCTTGATAGTTCATCTCATAGCAATAATTGGGTTGATGCTAATATTGATGATGTACATGTGTCTCTCTCATACTATCAACCTCTGAATAATGATCTTGGTGATATCTCTGAAGGCGAAACTCATATTGAAGATGACGATTCTGGAGATATTTACGAAGATGAACCTGATAATGAAGATGATGGAATTGGTTGTTTTCAAAAGAATACAAGAGGAATCGGATCCAAACTCATGAACAAAAAGGGATTTTATGGAAAATATTTAGGCAAGAATGGGAAAGGCATCCAGAATCCCGAAGAGATATGTATCAAGCTAAGAAATGAAATCCTTGTTTATGAAGGTCTCACAAGAAGTGGCCCAACATAAAATTTGTGAAACCAGAAACATCAATAAAGAAGGATCTATCAACAGGTATGTTATGTTCACTGAGACCACATGCATTCAATCATATTATTAAGCACACACAGTAACATCCATCAAGACAAGAGCATATATTTGGGTCAATTACTCAACCAATTTGTATTCCTCTTGGATGGTGTATTTATACATCACATAGAGAGGTTGGAGCGGTTACACCCGCTCCAACTACATACATTAATACATTAATGTGATGGCATATATGTAGAGCCTAAAAGGCCCCACCAACAAGGTAATAGTGCAATGAACCAGAAGCAATAGCATGAACAATGTTGCAATCATTGTGGAGGAACAATACATGTACAAGCAAAATGTTGGAACTTGCATCCTTGCAGTATTTTTCATTTTACCAATCAAGATCATCACAAATTTTGGAACACAAAAATATCAAATCCTCATACATAGGTATAATGTCGTTGTATAGATGTGCAAGAAGGGAAGAGATTTACTTTGATGTTGAAAGGATACTAGAAGATGAAATATTCTAATGTACGACATATCTCAAATAAAAAGATCCAAGAGTTAGTTAGTATTCAAAATTCAAATTGTAGTTAAGGAGAAATCCAAAGAATCGCAAGCTTAGGAAAGATTTTTCATTCTATTTTACTTGAGTCATTTCTTTAAATCACGGGGCTTGTAAGGCTTATGGAAAATCCATAGAAATCCTTGTTATGTTGTAATTGTTACGGGTAAGCCAAGGAAAACCCTGGATATGTTATAATGGTTATGGGTAAGCCAAGGAAAACCCTAGATATGATGTATTGAATGGGGGAAATCCAAAGAAAACCCATGATATGGTTGAGGATAACCTAAATAAACTCTCAATGTGAAGATGAAGAAGTCCAGATGATTAACTCAATACATGTAGACTTATCATGAATGGTGCATACCATGCAAAATACAAGAAGCAGATGACCAATCAAGATGAAGATGAATATTAAGAAGACTGGAGATGTTGAAGAGTGCAGAATATTGAATATGAGGAAGAGTATAGAAGACTGAAGATGAAGACAACACAAACATACAGATTGAATGAGGAGTATTCATTAAGGGGGGGTATGAAGAAATAATTCATACTAATGATATTTAATGGTGACATTATAATATCTAATAATGAATATAATGCACTAAGTATACGTATGAATTGAAGGTGAAGACAACGAGAGAAGTTAGGGATGAGGATCTCATGAATATCACTTGAGATATTTAAGGAGATATTGTTTGACATGGTTATGGAGATGTCCGAACAAACATTCATATTATGACATGGTTGTTATGGTCACCTATTCTTATATAAGGGACCTCATCGTTCTCTATTGTAAATGAGAGAAATATAACCAATACATCCTGAAATTTGCAGGTTATTTGTGTTCTTCTAGGTTAATTTATGTGTGTTTTGCTTCCTTAAGTCTATGCATATTCCGAACAGAATTTGGCCATGTACGAGTGATTTTTTTAAGCCATATATATTGTGACAATGAATTTATATTATTATATTAGTATTGGATTTTATTGGTGTGCAAAGACCATAATTGCAATTGTATGGTCAGTTAGGACTTTAATTGCAATTGTGTCCTTTGTCTCTTATATATACCAAGGAGACATAGATTTAAGATCATCTCATACTCTCTTGTGCATTGTATAAGGAGGGCTTCTCCTTGGATAGGATTCTTATTCATCTCTTTATTCCTTTGGTGTCGGGTTACTCTTTCTTTTTATTTTTACGCTATTTTGAGAATTTGGTGCATAACATTTTGTATAAGAGCCATTTTTGCTATATTTTTTGCGACCCATTTCAGATAGTGAAATTTTGAGGAGTCTTAGAATAAATAGCTAGGTACCTATGGTCAAAATTCTAGTCCTTTTTTTTTAATGATAGGTTCGGAGTTAAGGTCTATGGAACTTAAGCATTTTAACTAGTCCAAAAACTAGTCTCAAACAGGTGTTCTAGGTAAAATTGTTATATATGAAGCTTGACGACTCCAAATTGAGTTCCACCTATTGTATCAGATAGAATATGGACATTTCATTATATAGTAAAAATTCCAGAAGGAGAGAAGGAATTTCACACATGTGTCGTGCCATACAATTTCACTCTCCTAAAAGGGACAAAAACAACAAGTTTTGGGAAAGTTGCCATAACTTTCTCTTGGCACAATAGAATTTGTTCAAACCTATGTCATTATAGAGAATACATACCAGGATACTAAAGGGAAAATTTTCAAACTTATGTGACCCAAAATTTCATATAAAATATAATATAAAGGTCGGCCAACACGAAATCCTACAAACCGGGGCCTTTAAAGGTATGTAAACTTGAAACTTGCATAGCATTTAATGATTGGAATATCTATTATAGGTCATTTAAAGGTGTGATAACGAAAAAATAGAGAAAAAATATAGTAAATATTAGTGGGCTCAAATGGAAAGAGCTGGAGAAAATATTTCTACAGATGTTAAACCTCCTGAAGTCACATCCATGACAAAATATGAGCATCATGATGTAAACTTTGCATTGTCCAAGCTTATAGATAAAGTAGCAATATAATGCCTCCCATTACACACTTTTTTTGGTATAATTTTGTTGATGTGATTTAATTAATATCTTGGATATGTTGTTAATTTTCAATATACATCAACTTGGTGTTCCCAACCATAGACTGATTAGAACACTTCAACTTGGTGTTCCCACATAGTTACCTTCGAGCCAAGTCACGTTGTCTCTAGGTACTAAACTATCAAGTTTCTCTCTATCATTTAAGTCTTAGTTTCGATTCTTGCATAACAACACTATCCTTAGTATCTATTAAACACAACCATCAAGTTCCCACCTTGCACCGTTCATGAACTCGTGGCAACAAAACTCAGGGAATATATGTCTCTAGTGCTTAAATGTCCAAGGACTACTTTTACCAGTCTCTGCATGGTTCAAATATACAAGCGATTCTCCTGCCAATTAAAAACTCAGACAGTCCTCCTGCCTCAGCACTTTCAGTCCACATGCTTTATTGCTATAGGGATTTTTAGGAACCAGACCGATTTCGGACCTCAAGAAATCTATTTGCACAAACACAGATCGTCTATCATATTTTCAGTGTATTTCTTAATGGCTCTAATGCCTTGAATTTGATACTCTTTCTCTTCTTGAAATTCTGATGGCTCGTGCTCAAGAAGTTTAATCCCTTTCTTTTATATATGAGTCTTTTGTATTGGAGGCAGTCTAAATTTAGCATGATTTTTTTGGGTTACACCTATCAGGCTAGTTAGGTTTTCAAGCATGGTTTTCCTTTTGTTTCTAATATTTATGTTTGCTAAGTTATATTTTTTATTTTGAGTCATCAAATCCTCATATATAGGTACAATGTGGTTGGATAGATGTGAAAGAATCTAAGTGTTACGGAGAAAATATTCCTATGGCTTGGGGTAAAACCACAACAGACGGAGTTACACTAGAGATCAACTCAACTCTCAGGTATGCTATGTAAATAGTAAATGCCAACAATAAAAAGAGAAAACCCTTACCTCAACCAGATGTTCGAAGAAGACCACCATTGAGCTAGCAATCCAATGCTCTTTACCTACAAATTGTCCTCAACAACCAAGATATACAAGCATATAAAATGTATATAAATTGTTAGCATATAATCCAACATAGTCCATGATCATATAAAATAAATATACCCAATGAGAATAACATAAATATTTGTAACATGAATTGGACGAGAAAAGAGTATTTATATTAATATAATGAGCAGAAGTACATAGTGACAGCGTTCTGTCAGCAACTCGTCAAAACTGAGAAACTAAGTTCCTCCACCTAGGCCTCCACCACTTCTTCCATGCAATGGAAAGCTCACAATTTCAAGGAGTAATGGGGTTCCTCCTTCACAAGATAGGGAAGAGCTTGGGAGATGAGAATAAAATATTTCAATCCAATAAGGATAAGAGATACAAACTCAAGGCAATGGAAATGGGGAGACATTCCTCTAGAGTTTACTTGCTCTCTCTTTCTCCTCCCCAAATGCTTCACAATGGATCAATATATAACCCTTAAAGGAGGTGGAGGTTCGAATCGGAGTGTTTTCGAACATATAGAGGGCCAAGGATCATAGTGGTCGTTACTTGGCAAGGAAAACCTAAAATATTTTTAATTTTGACCATGAAACCTGATGTACGTGGGCTATAATGGAGCATCCTGCATATATGCAGGTTGTAGTGCAGGTGACCCGTGTACATCAACAAAAGTGTGATTTTTAAGGTTTTACTGAGTAAGAAGGGTAGTATGAGTCTGCAGAGGGACATGGTAGGCCATCAAGCCATGTTACAAAGGGTGTGGAAAATCATGCTATAATAGGGAGAGAGTTACTTCGATGTTGAAAGGATACTAGAAGATGAAATATTCTAATGTACGACATATCTCAAATAAAAAGGTCCAAGAGTTAGTTAGTCTTCAAAATTCAAGTTGTTTTTGAGGAAAATCCAAAGAGTCGCATGCTTGGGAAATATTTTTCAGCCTATTCTACTTGAGTCATTTCTTTAAACCACACGGCTTGTAATGCTTATGGAAAATCCAAAGAAACCCTTGGTATGTTGTAATTGTTATGGGTAATCCAAGGAAAACCTTGGATATGTTATAATTGTTATGGGTAAGCCAAGGAAAACTCTAGATATGATGTATTGAATGGGGGGAATCAAAAGAAAACCCATGAGATGGTTGAGGTTAACCCAAATAAACCCTTGATATGAAGATGAAGAAGTCCATATGATTGACTCAAGATATGTAGACTTATCATGAATGGTGCATAACATGCATGATACAAGAAGAAGACGACTAATCAAGATTAAGATGAAGATGAAGAAGATCGGATACGTTGAAGAGTGCAGAAGATTGAATATGATGAAGAGTATAGAATACTGAAGATGAATACAACACAAACATCCAAATTTAATCAGGGGTATTTATTAAGGGGGAGTATGAAGAAATAATTTATACTAGTGATATTTAAAGGTGGCATTATAATATCTGATATTGAATATAATGCACTAAGTCTACGTATGAATTGAAGGTGAACACAATGAGAGAAGTTAGGGTTGAGGATCTCATGAAGATCACTTGAGATGTTTAAAGAGATATTGTTGGAGATGGTTATAGAGATGGTCGAACAAACATTCATATTATGACATGGTTGTTATGGTCACCTATTCTTATATAAGGGACCTCATTGTTCTCTATTGTAAATGAGAGAAATATAAACCAATACATTATGAAATTTCTATGTTATTTGTGTTCTTGTAGGTTATTTTCTATGTGTTTTGTTTCCCTAAGTCTATGCATATTCCAAACAGAATTTGGCCATGTAGGAGTGATTTTTTTAAGCCATATATATTGTGACAATGAATTTCTATTATTATATCAGTATTGGATTTTATTGGTATGCTAAGACCATAATTGTAATTGTATGGTCGGCTAGGACTTTGATTGCAATTGTGCCCTTTGTCTCTTATACATATATATACCAAGGAGACATAGATTTAAGATCATCTCATCTTCTCTTGTGCATTTCATACATTGTATAAGGATGGTTTCTCCTTGGATAGGATTCTTATTCATCTCTTTATCCTTTTGGTGTTGGGTTACTCTTCCTTTCTATTTTTATGCTATTTTGGGAATTTGGTGCATAACATTTGGTATAAGAGCCATTTTTGCTATAATTTTTTCGACCCATTTCAAATAGTGAAATTTTGAGGAGTCTTAGAATAAATAGCTCAGCACCTATGGTAAAAATTCCAGTCCTTTTTTTTATAATAGGTTCAGAGTTAAGGTCTATGGAACTTAAGCATTTTAACTACTCCAAAAACTAGTCTCAAACAGGTCTTCTAGGTAAAATTGTTATATATGAAGCTTGACAACTCCAAATTGAGTTCCACCTATTGTATCAGATAGAAGATGGACAATACATTTTATAGTAAAAATTCCAGAAGGAGAGAAGGAATTTCAAACATATTTCGGGCCATACAATTTCACTCTCCTAAAAGGGACAAAAACGGCTGAGCTTATCTCGCCTGTACGTTCAGGCGGGATAAGCCAGCTGGGCAGGTGGGTCCAGAACCTCCCCGTTTGACTCTCTCCGTTTTTCCGTTCACCGGCATTTTTTTCACAGATTGCGGGGGCCGTCGAGAGTCTGAGATACGTACACAGGGCTCAGTTGATGGGATGGATTAGACGTCCTCGAGCTGCAAACTACCGTGCCATGGCCTCCAAAATCGTCCCGTCCTGCAATTGAATCAAATTTGGATTTCCCTCCATGATCGTCTTTTTTGATCGCCCTCTCTTCACTCGACCGACACCCTGTTTTCATTCGACCAGTCTTCACTCGAGCAACGCCGTGAGGGGAGTCTTTAACTGAGGATTGATAATAACGCTGAAACGAAGGAGCTCGTCATCAAGGAAGGAGAAGCCCTGGGCTTTCTATCACTCGAAAATAAGCAAAACTGTGAAATAATAATCAGCATTGACTTGGTGGGTCATCCGAATTCGATCACAGGCCTGATCTCCGTGCTGAACGACCCGGTGCAAGGTATTCATGTAGCGAGAGTACTTCGGAATCTGCTTGCATACGCAGAGGCAGATTGCGTTCAATTTAGGGATCAAATCACTGCAACGGCAGCGCAGGTTGAAGTTTGCATTCAATTCGCTCATTTAAAAATTAAAGCCTTCCACTGCAGTTCAATAGCAAAGCATATTGATGCTATAGATTAATTTTTTGCTTGTGATATTTTTACAGGTTGTGGGGTTTGTCATGGAGAAAGAGGGCGAGCATGAGGAAGCAGCTATATAGGACTGGCTGCTAAGATCTTCCAGGTTATGACCAACTTGGATTTCGAACATGTCTTCAATGAACGGAGGGCTGAAATAAAGGCATCGCTGATTTCAAAATTGGTGGAGGTCTTCCGCGAGCACCCACGTCCAGCAAGGGAGGTTCCGAGCATCAGGAGATTCAGCATCGAGCTTCTGATAGCTGTTATGAAGAAGGACAGATCTACAATCGAAATAGAAAAGATATCGGAATTGAAGAAGGCTCCCGTCCGAGTTGGAGAGTTACACGGCCGTTCTATCGCTAGTAAAGTCTGCCATGGTATTACTAGATGCAGAAATGAATATCAGAACTGAACGAGGCACTGGAGGGAGTGATGAAGATGCCGTCCGAGTTGGAGAGTTACATGGCTCTTCGATCCCTCCTAAAATCTGCCATGGTATTGCTTCGTAATAATACATAGATGCAGGACTATGCAGCCACTTCCGACTTTAGAATCAGTTTGGTATTGTAAGTTTGGTATTGTATGCAGAAGTATGGAGCCAGTTCTGGTTTCATAATGAGTTTGGTATTGCATGTTGTATTCAATGATTCCGTTGAGGGTAAATTGAAATTGGGTTTGAATACAAAGGCTAAATTGCAATTGGGTTTTAATATAAATGTTTTATATGTATCATATTAAGGGTTCGGTATGAGCAAGAATGAGTCGTTCGTAGAAGATTGCTTTTGGTCTTTGATGAGCTAAGACTATACATTGTAAAATTGCCTTGCTAGAGAAAAAAATGGTTTCATTTTAAATTTGTGATTTTTTAATGTTAATTTTTTTTTAATGAAATTAGGTTTTGAAAGTGATCATAACATTAGTTTTTAAAAATGTTATTATTTATTTTAAAATCTTAAATTTTGAATAATTTTTAATTTCAAAATTACAATTTTCAATTTGATGAAGTATGATTCAATTTAACATTTATTAATTTTGATTTTAAAATTGAGAATTTTAAATTTGAAAATTTCATAATTATTATTAAATTTTGATTTTAAAGTGACAATTTTATGGCAAATCTCTTTTTTATATATTATATATTATGTTATTTAGTATTAATTAATTTTGTATATCAATATATAATATATTTATACCAAACATCACTAAATATATCAATATTAATGAGATATAATAAAATAATTTAAATAAATGTATAATATGTCTATATCAAACCTCAGTGATTACATTAGTATTAATGAGATATAACAAAATAATTTAAAATAAATGATAATGACAATCATTACATTTCCACTTTTATAAAGCAATGTAAGGGCAATGTACAAAGGGTTCCATATATAAACAAAATATAACGTCTATGATGTGGATTCAATATATGCATTAAATAAAATCTTTCAAAGTTTGTAAAATGTAAATGCTAAAAAAATACAATTGTTGGCTCTTTCCTCCTATAACCAACTTACTATAAAAATAAACCTTATATGATTTTATCACTTGATTACATATGCTTCTCTTTTTTATGGCGAAAACAAAATTTCTAAAACATCATTATATTACTATTAACTGTATTAGTACCTTTATTGTATATAAAATTATACATTCCAATTTCCAACTTTCAACCACTTTCCATTTTGCAAGTTGCATCGATTCCTCGAAAAAATTACATTAGCAACAACAACTAAAAGACTTGGAAGTTGGAATGTGGAAGGCCTTGGAGACAAAGCCTTGAAAATAAACGTGGAAATTTGAATGAGCCTTATTTACATTATCAAAGGTACTACATACACAATGTTTAGTGATTTATTTGTAGACATGATATTTAGTATGATATTTAGTGATTTCTCCCATAATTTCATTAATCTATATAGATTTAGAGAGACCTCTCTTCCCTTTAAAATTAGAGATTGTAATGGGCCCTTATTATTGAAGGATACAAATTTTGGCAAGACTTTATTGTTGAAAAGTATTTTATTTTAAACAAAATGTTTCAAAATAAAGAATATAAAAACCCCCAAACAAACAAACAAACAAACATTTTACAAGTACAATGAAAACAAAATTCCAACACTAATGATGAGTAAGGAGGTTGAAGTAGCTTCACTCCTTTGACTCATTTATGCACTCATAACTCCTTAGAGATGACATGGGTTCTTGCACAAAAGATACCATAAATTAGATATTGAACCCTTCCCACAACCCTCTAATTTATAATGCAATTAATGCATGAGAGAGGTGGGTAATAAATGCTCCTTTCTCCATGTATAACAAAACCCTTATTTTCCATTAATGCCCGCCATTCCTCTAACTAATTTTTTACCATTACAATGAGCACTTGCATTCACAAGCCACTAGGGCTCAATGAATCCCTACCAGCCCATCATTCCTCTAACTAATTTATGACCGTTACAATGAGCACTTGCATTCACAAGCCACTAGGGTTCAATGAATCCCTACCACTATCTATCGATTGTGACTTTCTAAACTAGTTACAAGTTCCTCCAAACTATTAGTGCATACAAGCTAATGATAACTTCTCTAATGATGCATTAGTGGTGATGCAAATATGGAAAAACAATAATCTATTGATTTGGAGAGATGATTCAAGGCACACAAATTTGAATACAATGTAAAAAGATGAAATGTAGGAGATGCAATTAACTTCTAAAACATATAATTTTTATTTATATATAGTTATATCACCATGAAATATTTAAGTTTCACTAAGTAGGTAGTGTTAATTCCATTTAATGGGCGCAAGGAGGTTGATAATTTGGGCTCCCATTAAAAAGGCATTTTTACTAGATCATGGAGGAGGCAATTGCTTCTTTTAAATGCGTAGATGAGGGTGCCTACCATGGCATGATATGCCTATAAAAGCTGCTCCTCCACTAAATTAGTTGTTCGAATCATAGAGATGAAGGGGAAAAACTTCCACTAGTATGCTTTTTCCTTATGCCCTCCAGGCCATTGGTTAGAATGAACTTGGACCTTGATCATCTATTCATAGAGACCAAGTGGCTAGTTACTTTCCCACTTCATATATCCATTTCCTTAAAGTTACATATTCAAATTGGGAAATTCAACAAACATGTCTTGTGTGATATAGTGGATATGGATGCATGCCATGTATTGGTGGGTAGACCATGGTTATTTGTCACAAAGTTGTCTCATGATGGTGGGGAAAATGCGTATGAGTTTAAAAGGATGAACAACACTATCGATTAGAATCAGTGTTGGAGAATGCAATGGCAGAGGAACCAAATAAAAATGGGAAAGATGTGGGTAGTAGTAGCAACATAGTAATGTTATGCTCAGCTAAGGAATTTATGAGAGAACATATAAGGATAATTTTTTGTTTGGCCATCATGCCAAAATGAGTCCAAGCGGTTGGAAAAGTGAATTTTGTGCCACCAGAGATTCAACCTTTGTTGAAGGAATTTAATGAAATTGTTGTAGATGATTTACTCGCAAGTCTACCCCCCTTGAGGAGTGTAGAACATCAACTTGCCTTGGTACCAGGATCAAGTCTACCCAATAAGTAATCTTACCAGATGACCACAACAAAGAAGGAATGAGTGAATCATGAAGTATAGGAGTTACTTGACAAATTACTGATATGGGAAAGTCTGATCCCTTATGTTGTGCCGATAGTCACTTGACACCAAAAAGGGATGGTGAATGGCGAATGTGTATTGATTCACGAGCCATCAATAAGATCACTATCAACTATAGATTTACTTTACCAAGGATGGAATACCTCGTGGATTGTTTGAGTCTTGCTAGATACTTTACAAAGATATACCTGAAGAGTGTTACCATCAAATACAAATAAGGGATGGTGATGAATGGAAGCCTGCTTTCAAGACAAAGGATGGGTTGTTTGAGTTGTTAATTATTCCATTTGGGTTAACTAATTCTCCCACCACTTTTATGAGGCTCATGAATGAAGACTTGAAATTGTTATTGGGAAAATTTGTTGTCGTGTATTTGAACGACATTCTGATTTTTAATAGAACCAAGGAAGAACACCTGGAGCATGGGAGAAGGGTGTTGGAATGATTGAAGGAAGAGAAGTTGTTGATCAATCTGAAGAAGTGCATGGTATTGAAGGAAGAGTTAATGTACTTGGTTTTTTAGGTTTCTAGTGAAGGCTTGGAGATGGATCCCAACAACGTAAGGGCCATTTTGGACTGGCCAACACCTAAGTGCATCTTTGATGTGAGAAGCTTCCATGGGTTGGTGAGATTCTATAGGAAATTTATCTAAAATTTCAGTGAGATTTGTGCACCCATACTAAATGCATGAAGATAAGGACTTTCCAGTGGACCACAACAATGATGAAGTTATTGGAAATTTTGAAGAAGAAGGTAACAAAACAACCAGTTTTGACATTCCAAATTTTGATGAAGTGTTTCAAGTGGATAGTGATGAGAGAGGGACAATGATAGGAACAATTATGAGCCAAGTGAGAAGAGCGATATCATTTTTCAGTGAGAAGTTGAATGATGCTAATAAGAAATATTGCATATATGATCTCGAATTCTATGCTATTGTACAAGCCTTGAAGAAGTGGTGAAATTACTTGCTTCCAAATGAATTTGTATTATACATCAACCACAGGAAATTTCGTTGAATACTCCTTATTTCTTTAAGAACTGATTTTGGGGAAGAGAGCATAGAAAAGAGGTAAACGGGCATAGCTTGGAGAACTGACTTAACCAAGACTAGACAGCTAGGGAGATTTAAAGGTCTGAGCATCCAACTCGCTATCCTTTTCCGAATCCTATGAATCAAATCTTGCCATGAAACCTTATGAATGGTGCCTTTAGAGATAGGAACACCCAGATACTTGGAAGGAAGAGATCCTTTAACATAGCCTAAAATCCTCATAATATTATGCTGCGTAATTTCAGCAGTATTAAAGAAGAAAACTTGAGACTTAGTAGGATTGAATTCAAGCCCCGATGCCTTCTCAAAAAGTGTTAAGCCTTTTTTGAAGATATGAGCTTCTTGGACTGAAGGGTGCACCATTAACATGGTGTCGTCAACAAATTGTTGGTGCATCTTCTTGTCCAACCCAGGATGGAGTTGCAAGCCTCTGATACTGCCATTAATTGCTAAGCTCCGCAGGAGTTTACTCAGCCCCTCTGCCATTATGATGAAGAGGAAAGCCGAGAGGGGGTCACCTTGGCGAATTCCCCGAGAGGCCTGTAGGATTCTAGACGGGGAACCATTGAGCAGGATGGAAAAGAAAGGAGTGGAGATTAGATTCATAATCCAGTTCACCCAAGTCCTGTCAAACCCAAAGGCAGCCAGGATGATGTGCATGTACTTCCAGCTAAGCTTATCATAATCTTGTGCTAAGTCCAGATTGATTAGCATGCCAAGTTTCTTAGTGAGCTTCAGGGAATGGATAGTCTTGTGATCCAAAATGATTCCATCCACAATTTTTCTTCCTTCAACAAATCTCGACTGCTCCGGGCTAATAAGGATAGGGAGCAGAGGCTGGAGCCTATTAACAATCACTTTGGTAATGATCTTGTAAATGACATTTCAGAGGGCTATAGGTCTGAACTTTCTAGGGGAGTCTGCGCCTTCCTCCTTCGGAATACGAGAAAGAAAGGTCACATTAAAATCTTTTAAAACCCCACAACACTTGCGGGATTCTTCAACAATGCTTAGAACCTCTTCCTTGATCATATCCCAGAAGGAATGGAAGAAATTGGTAGTACAACCATCCGGTCCTGGGGCCTTCCCAAGAGCCATCTGATTCATGGCTTCCTCAACTTCCTGCATAGACACAGGTTTGTTCAGCAACTCGTTATGGTCCTCGGTGACTAGTCTGGGGATGAGACGAGTGATGTGGGAAATAGCAGTGCTCCGATCAGCCCTGTCTTCCTTTAAGACCAAAGCAAAGTGGTTAACTAGTTCATCTTCAATCTCGCCTCTAGTTTCCACTTGATTCCCATCATCCCTTTTGAGCTTGAAAATATTTGATCTATGACGGTTTTGAATGACCATGTTATGAAATAATTTCATATTTTTCTCCCCATCTTGGAGCCATTGGTTCCTGGACTTTTGTTTCCCGAAAATTTCCTCCTGCCTTTCCCTGGCTTCAAGTTGATCCAACAGATGTTGCTTCTGCTCCCTTAAAGCGTCATCCCATCCATCACCCATTCCTCTGCGGTGGGTCTGCTCCAGGTCCTCTATCAACTTTTTCTTATCCTGGAATATGTTACCGAAGTCTTCTTGTTCCAAGTACGAATTTTGGATTTGAGGGCTTAGAGTTTTTTCTGAAATTGGAACATACCGGTACCCTCCAGGGGGACCGGCTCTTGCCACCACTGCCCCACCAAATCTTTGAAGTCTTTATGCTCCAACCAGACTGCTCAAATCTGAAAGGTTTATAAAGGACATTGTTTGACCAATCCCAATGGAGGAAAATGAGCCAATGGTCGGATCCTGCTGAGGGTAGTACCCTGGCATTGACTTCGCCCATACCACGGTCAATGTCTTCAGTAGTCAGAAATCTGTCAATTCTGGAAGCTACAAGGTGCTGACCACCTCGTTTGTTATTCCAAGTATGCCAACCATTTCTGGTCTCAATATCAATGAACGGGCTTTGGGATATAAGCTCCCTGAAAGCTTCCTGGAATCTATCCAAAACCCTCCTACTGCCCTTCTCATTAAGCGAAGATATGAGGTTAAAATCACCTCCCACTATCCAAGAACCAGTAACAGCTTGCTCAGCCATCCAAGATAAAAATCTAATAAATGAATGCTTAAGAGGGAAGGCACTGGGTCCGTAAATATTTACCAGAGTACCTTTTGTCCCTGAATCTAAGATAGTAAAATTGCAGGAAATAGAAAACTGATTAGCTCTCCAATCAGTCAATTACAAATAGTGAGGAAGCCATAAGACTACTAAGCCACCATCCATGCCTAAAGCATTCGTTGAAATCACTTTACAACCTTTCCAGATCCTTTTCCCCACCTTCTCCATGGTTTCAAAGCTGCATTTAGTTTCTTGTAAAAAAAGAACATCAGGTTTCTCCTTCTTAATCTTTCTTGCCAGCGTTTTTATTTTCCTCGGGTGATTACACCCTCGAATATTCCACGATATGAGCTTCATTGGGAAACCTTATTTGCTTCAGAAAAGGTCGCCCTGATTGTCGGGTACTGGCCAGATTCAATGAGTTTCACTCCAATCTCTGCAATTCTTTGTCTGTTCGACTTCCTGCCCCGTTTCAAATCCTCCTCCAGGGATTTCCTTTTGCTCCCTTTGTGAGGATCCAAGGAAATCCCGAGCTACTGGTTAGCTTTAGATTTGATGATTGCCTCTTGCAAAAGCTCGAATTTCCTACGTGTTACATAGCCCGAACCCTTTTTGTTGCATTCTTTTTCGATCTCATCTAGGTCAAGTTCTCCCAACTCCATTTCCTCATCCTCGTCTTCCTCCATAACCACCAGTTGATTTTCAGACAGCGCAGCCTGAAGCAGTGGAATCTCTGCTTCCATTGCTATGTTTTCCTGATGACTCTTCCCTTTGCTTCCATCCTGGTCGGCCTCATCAACTTCCTCCAGAATCTGGAAGGGATTATTGCCATTGATCCCTTTCTCGACTTTCTCCTTTCCTTTCTTCTGATGATCCACCGCTCTGTTCTTCCACTTGTTACACACTTAGGTAAATCCATATTTATCCTTCACACCCTCCTCGGCAGAGTTGGATGGAGGCGGCACCTGAGTGGTCTTAGGGTAGTTCCTGCCAAAGTGACCATATTCATGACAGAGTCTGCATCTGAATGGAAGCTATTCATAATCAAGAGGTTGAATCCACTCCTCGCCTTCCCAGTTCAGACTAATTGCCTCAGGAAGATATTTTGACAGATCCATGTAAACACAGATGGAGGCACAAGCAGTGTACCTTTGGATCTTGGTATACTCTGCGACTTTAACAAACTCCCCTAGGGTATTGCCAATAGCTTGCAGGATCTCCAGATCCCAGTACTCACAGGGGAGAGAATAGAGCCTGATCCAGACCGGGGCTACCTTCATATCCTCCATTTCTAGGTTAAACCTTTCTTTCCATGGCCTAAGATACAGACCCGAAGAGAGAAAGAAATAAGGGCCTCCCTCCAGAACCCTGTCCCTGTATTCCAGATTGAAGAAGATAATTGAAAAGAACCCTTTGGCACCCAGGTGCAATTCATAATTCCCTTTGGGATTCCAAGTGGTCTTGATTCATTGAACCAGATCTTTCTCTCGCGGCCAGATCCCCACAAACTTTCCAATCAGTGCTTTCTCCTTCCATTGCTCGATCCTCTCTCTAATTTTATCAGATTTGACCTGGATAGCACAAATAGTGAGGGTTTTGGGGAGGCAACCCCCCATGCTCGATCTCTTATTCCTCCCTGCCTCTGATCCGCTTGAGCCGCCTAAACCCATGTCCTCATCCCCTGCCAAACCCGAAGGTCTCGAGGATGGGGTCAGCATGCTTACCATGTGCATCAATAAGGTGGCCAAACCCACTGAACCTACCTTCCTGCAGCCTGTCAGCGTCGAGCCCGTAACTAGCGTGTAGCCAAACCCTTCAAACCCTAGCGATCATCCGAAGTCCCAAAAATTTTAAGGTGTTATTTAGACCTTAGGGTTCTGATATTGCCCAAGGGACAACTTCCAAGTCATTTAGTTGTTGTAGCATGCTAATGTAATTTTTTCAAGGAGGAATCGATGCAACTTGCAAAATAGAAAGTGGTTGAAAGTTGGAAATTGGAATGTATAATTTTATATAAAATAAAGGTATTAATACTAGTAATAGTAATATATAATGATGTTTTAGAAATTTTGTTTCTCTTTAAAAATACTTATAAATAATAAATATAACCTTCATAAAAGATGATAATTTAATTACTCGTCATAAGAAAGAGAAGCATAATCAACTAATAAAATCATATATAAGAGAAGCATATGTAATCAACTAATAAAATCATATATGAGTTTGCATTAATCTAGTTTAAATCATATATGAGTTTGCATTAATCTAGTTTGTGTTCTCTCTAGCTCCTTATAAAAGTTTTAAAATTCAAGAAAGCTTTTATATAGTTTCAAAATTAGTATTGTTGTGGCTTTCTAAAATTTATGGTTTTTATATTAGGGTTTATTTTTATAATAAGTTGGTTATAGGAGGAAAGAGCCAATAATTATATTTTTTTTAACATTACATTTCACAAACTTTGAAAGATTTTATTTAATGTATATATTGAAACCACATCATAGACTTTATATTTTGTTTATATATAGAAACCTTTGTACATTACCTTAAATTTCTTTTTAAAAAGTATAAAAGTGGAAATGTAATGATTCTCATTATCACTTGTTTTAAATTATTTTCTTATATCTCATTAATATTAATGTATTTGAAGTAAAGTTTGATATAGACATATTATACATTTATTTAAATTATTTTATTATATCTCATTAATATTGATATATTTAGTGATATTTGGTATAAATATATTATACATAGATATACAAAATTAATTAATACTAAATAACATGATATATAATATATATAAAAATGAGATTTAAATGAAACCATAAAATTGTCAATTTTAAAATCAAAATTTAATAATAATTACAAAATTTTCAAATTTAAAATTCTCAATTTTAAAATCAAAATTAATAACTACATAATTGAATCACACTTAATCGAATTGAAAATTGCATTTTTGAAATTGAAAATTATTCAAAATTTAAGTTTTTATATAAAAAATAACATTTTTGAAAACTAATGTTATGATCACTTTCAAAACCTAACTTCATTAAAAAAAAATTAACATTAAAAAATCAGAAGTTTATAAATTTAAAATTAAACCATATATTTCTCTCGCCACGCAATTTTGCAATGTATAGTCTTAGCCCATCAAAGACCAATAGCAATCTTCTAGGAACGACTCATTTTTGCTCATACTGAACCCTTAATCACGCATATAAAACATTTATATTAAAACCCAATTGCAATTTACCCTTTGTCTTAAAACCCAATTTCAATTTACCCTCAACGGAATCATTGAATACAACATGCAATACCAAACTCGTGATGAAACCAGAACTGGCTAGATACTTCTGCATACAATACCAAACTGATTCTAAAGTCGGAAGTGGCTACATACTACTGCATCTGTTTATTATTACGAAGCAATACCATGGCAGATTTTACGAGGGATCGAACAGCCATGTCACTCTCCAACTCGGACGGCGTTTTCATCACTCCCTCCATAACCTCCTTCAGTTCTGATATCATTTTTCTTTCTATTGTAGATCCATCCATCTTCATAACAGCGATTAGAAGCTCGATGTTGAATCTCCTGATGCTCGGAACCTCCCTTGATGGATGTGGGTGCTCCTGGAAGAGATCCACCAATTTTGAAATCAACGAACCCTTTATTTTGAAATCATTGAAGACATGTTCGAAATCCAAGTTGGTCATAACCTGGAAGATCTGAGCAGCCAGTCCTATAGCTGCTTCCTGATGCTCGCCCTCTTTCTCCATGACAAACTCCACAACCTGTAAAAATATCACAAGCAAAAAATTAATCTATAGCATGAATATGCTTTGCTATTGAATTGCAGTGGAAGGCTTTAATTTTTAAATGACCGAATTGAATGCAAACTTCAACCTGCGCTGCCATTGCATTGATTTGATCCCTCAATTGAACGCAATCTGCCTTTGCGTATGCAAGCAGATTCCGAAGTACTCTCGCTACATGAATACCTTGCACCGGGTACATGAATACCTTGCACCGGGTCGTTCAGCACGGAGATCAGGCCTGCGATCGAATTCGGATGACCCACCAAGTCAATGCTCATTATTATTTCACAGTTTTGTTTATTTTCGAGTGAAAGAAAACCCAGGGCTTCTCCTGCCTTGATGACGAGCTCCTTCGTTTCAGCATTATTATCAATCCTCAGTTAAAGACTCCCCTCACGGCGTTGCTCGAGTGAAGACTGGTCGAATGAAAACAGGGTGTCAATCTAGTGAACAGAGGGCGATCAAAAAAGACGATCATGGAGGGAAATCCAAATTTGAATCAATTGGCAGGATGGGACATTTTGGAGGCCATGGCACGGTAGTTTGCAGCTCGAGGACGTCAAATCCATCCACATCAACTGAGCCCTGTGTACGTATCTCAGACTCTCGACGGCCCCGCAATCTGTGAAAAAAACGCCGGTGATCGGAGAAACGAAGAGAGTCAAACGGAGAGGTTCCGGACCCACCTGCCCAGCTGGCTTATCAAGCCTGAACGTACAGGCGAGATAAGCTCAGCCGACAAAAACAACAAGTTTTGGGAAAGTTGCCATAACTTTCTCTTGGCACAACAAAAGTTGGTCAAACCTGTGGCATTGCAGAGAGGAAATACCAAGCTACTAAGGGAAAATTTTCAGACCTAGGTTTTCCAAAATTTCATATATAATCTAATATAAAGTTTGACCAACACGAAATCCTACAAACCAAGGCCTTTAAAGGTATGTAAGCTTGAAACTTGCATAGTGTTTGATTGGAATATCTACTCTAGGTGATTTAAAAGGTGTGATAATGAAAAAATAGAGAATAAATATAGTAAATATTAGTGGGATCAAATGGAAAGAGGCGGAGAAAATATTTCTACAGATGTTAAACCTCATGAATTCACATCCATGACAAAATATGAGCATCATGATGTAAACTTTGCGGTGTCCAAGCTTATCAATAAAGTATCGATGTAATGCCTCCTATTACACACTGTTTTTAAAGTATCGATGTAATGCCTCCTATTACACACTGTTTTTCTTGTATAATTTTATTGATTTAATTTAATTAATATCTTGGATATGTTTTGAATTTTCATACATTAATACCATATTTGTTATTTTGACTAGTGAAGTTTGCCTCTTCCTAAATTACAAGTTGTGTTTCCTCGTAAGGTTCAATCTATCTCTGAGAATAACATGATCTTAATGTCGATGCCTTGATATTTATATTACATTATAAACTCATGCTTGATATTCTCTATGGTCTAAATTTATTAGTGGTAATTTTTAAACTTCCTAAATACATAGTCAATATATTCTATTAAAAATATAACCAATAAAGGGTTTTATACAATCTTTTTATTTATTATTCAAATATAGGTGTTATATTTTTTATAGAACATTTAGAACTATGATATATCACGAAACGAAGTATTGAATATTCATTCAATTTACATGGGTCATTTTAAGTTTACCACCATCTTCTAACAGAAGGAACCTGCAATCAAATTTGTTTTGTTATATGAATCTTATTAGTAACCTTAAATATTTAGCTCTCTTCTTTGGGTAATTTTCTTCAACATTTAATAGCTTCTTTAAGAGCGAAATTTGATTGCGTAGTGTTTCTTACTGGTTGATTATTTACTCGACGGGTCCTATATTCAACCAGTTTGCTTATTTGTTTTTCTCCTTTTAGAATAATTAGTATTATGATGATTATTCATTGTAACTGCTTGCATGCTTGGGGGTTTACAATACAAAGGTTGTCGTTTTCTCAGTTATCACACCCATAACTTTGGTCTCAAACTAGTAATACAGTAATTCCATTCAAATATTTCGCTCATTCAATATTTGGGTTCTTGGAGAGAGGGTTTAATTTTATATAATCTATCAAATTTGTTTTTCAAGGATTTGAACCCTAGACATCCATGTCGATTTGGCATGGTTTACCCTAGTACTAAACAAAGCATACCCTTCCTAGTTTGAATGAGCGATTTACTCCTTTATTTAAGGTGCATATATAAATCTCAGAGGTATTATTGGAATGGACCTGAATATTTTACTAGCCATTTAGCTTGGTCATTATTTACGTTAATATTTTCATGTATGTTTGTAATAGATTGTCATACATAGTCTATTAAGCTGCTAGTTTTTTTTTCTTAACAAACTTGTTTTTCGATCCGTTTGTTTATAGAATTTAAAAATGGGATTTTTCCTATCAAATTATTCATTGCGCTTTAAATTTATGTTCTAGTTATTTTAGAGGGTTCCTCTTTTAAATTAAAGTGTGGGTAGATGGGAAATGCCAAGAGCGGAATCATAGGGAAACTCCCTTTTGTTGGTTATTTAGTAAAATTATAAAAGTTATTTTACCGTCTTATGTACTCTTCAACTATACGAACATTCATTCATTAAAATATTTTCACTTCTGTTATGCATGGTGTAACTATCATTTTACTTTGTTTGATAAAGTTTCTTAAATTTAGAGTATCAACAACATTGTTGGTACTATTTAATTGTTATTACTGTTATAACTTTATTGTCAGTACTATTTAATTGTTATTACTGTTATAACTTTATTGTCAAGCTTTTTCTTATGTCTAAAATATATATATATACCTTGTTCCTATACAAATTCTTTTTACTATTTTCTAGAATTTAGATCTGGCTTCCTTGGAATTTTCATATAGTATACTATTAGTGCTTTAACTTTAAAGATATTTTGTTTTATGTCCTCTATTTTGACTCATATGCTAAGAATGATATTAATTTTCCTATTTATACGTGTTAGGTTACTACAAAATAGAATAACTATTCTCTCTTATAATTATTTTATAATAATTAATTATTATGTTTAATACAAGACTCTTGATATTTGCAATAGTTTTGTACAAAATTAACCTGTTGTATTAAAATCGATTTAGTGTTCAGATACTTTTGGTTCATTTTATGTAATAAACATAAATTAACTTGATCATAAATTTATGTCTCTAAATTAACAAGACGACTCCTTAACCATTATAGTAGAACTAATAATTTAGCAAAATTAAATTTCTAAACTTCAATATTAAAAACCTAGGATCTTCCCATTAAATAGCAAATGCTTAAATACAATAAAGATACTTGTCTTTTTTTTATTTTACTTGCAATCTTTTATGCGACAATTGCTAGAAAAAACCTTGAACCGCCCAACCATAGACCGATGAGAACACTTCAACTTGTTGCTCCCACATAGTCACCTTCGATCCAAGTCACGGTATCTCTAGAGACTAAACTATCAAGTTTATCTCTATCAGTTAAGTCTTAGTTTCAAGTCTTGCATAACAACACTATCCTTAGTATCTGGTAGACATAGCCATCCAAGTTCCCACCTTGCACTGTTCAGGAACTCGCGGCAGCAAAACTCAAGGAATATATGTCTCTAGTGCTTAAATCTCTGAGGACTACTTTTAACAATCTCTGCATGGTTCAAACATATAAGTAGTTCTCCTGTCAATAATAAAACTCAGGCAGTCCTCCTGCCTTAGCACTTCCAATACACACGTTTTATAGCTATATAGGTTTGTATGAACTAGATTGATTTCGGACTTCAAGAAGTCTATTTTCACAAGCATAGATCGTATGTCATGTTTTCAGTGTATTTATTTCTTTCCTGATGACTCTAATGCCTCAAGTTTGATATTCTTGTTCTTCTTGAAAGTTTGATGGCTAATGCTCAAGAAATCGAATCCCTTTCTTTTATATATGAGTCTTTTGTATTGGAGGCAATCTAAATTTAGCATGATTTTTTTGGTGTAAATGAGATTGTTACACCTATCAGGCCAGTTAGGTTTTCAAGCATGGTTTTTCTTTTGTTTCTAGTATTTATGTTTGTTAAGATATAATTTTATTTTGAGTCATCAAAACCCTACTGAGACCATGGCCCCTCTTTCCTTCGCATTTTCCCACATTGTTAAGTAGAAGGTAACATAAAAATATGTACAAATACATCGTAAATCATCATGCATAATGTTCATTTGTCCAACAATTAAACAATTAATCACTTTCGGGGTATTACAAGCGAACATTGAAAATGCAATGCTAAGAAAGGTGGACATCATAAATTATTAAATAAGGATAAAGTCCCAACATTCAAAAGGGATATGCAAGTTGAATTCCAAACATTCAAAGAGGATATGCAAGTTGAATTCCAAACATTCAAAGGGGATATCCAAGTTTACCTCAAAAACATCCTTGAAAACATGAAGAGGGAACTTGTGAAGGATATAAGCAATATACTTACCCAAAAATCAAATCCTTGAGAAGAGGATAAGGAGAACAATACTGTGGAGTACCAATCACCCCGGGAAATAATTATATTATATTGAAAGAATGAGAGCCTCGAGTCTCAAAAAACCGATTGCTAGTTGTGACTCCAAGATCCACATAATCATGGGTTCAACTTGTGACCAAGGAGATGGTTATGGAGGTGTCCGAACAAACATTCATATTATGACATGGTTGTTATGGTCACCTATTCTTGTATAGGGGACCTTATTGTTCTCTATTGTAAATGAGAGAAATATAAACCAATACATTGTGAAATTTGTAGGCTATTTGTGTTCTTCTAGGTTAATTTCTGTGTGTTTTGTTTCCTTAAGTTTATCCATATTTCGAACAGAACTTCCATGTAGGAGTGATTTTTTTAAGCCATATATATTGTGACAATGAATTTCTATTATTATATTAGTATTGGATTTTATTGGTATACTTAGACCATAATTGTAATTGTATGATCGGTTAGGACTTTAATTGCAATTGTGCCCTTTGTCTCTTATACATATATATATACCAAGGAGACATAGAATTAAGATCATCTCATCTTCTCTTGTGCATTTCATAAATTGTATAAGGACAGTTTCTCCTCAGATAGCCTTCTTATCCATCTCATTATTCCTTTGTCAAGGTGTTGGGTTACTCTTTCTTTCTATTTTTATGCTATTTTGGGAATTTGGTGCATAACATTTGGTATAAGAGCCATTTTTGCTATAATTTTTTTGACCCATTTCAAATAGTGAAACTGGAGGAGTCTTAGAATAAATAGCTCGGTGCTATGGTAAAAAATCGTGTCCTTTTTTTAATTATAGGTTCGGAGTTAAGGTCTGTGGAACTTAAGAATTTTAACTAGTCCCAAACAATTGTTCTAGGTAAAATTGTTATATCTGAAGCTTGACTCCAAATTGAGTTCCACCTATTGTTTCAGATAGAATATGGACAATATATTTTATAGTAAAAGTTCCAGGAAGAGAGAAGGAATTTTAGACATGTGTTGGGCCATACAATTTCACTCTCCTAAAAGGGACAGAAACAACAAGTTTTGGGAAAGTTACCATAACTTTCTCTTGGCACAACAGAATTTGGTCAAACATGTTGCATTGCAAAGAAGACATACCAGGCTACTAAAGGGAAAAATTCCAGACTTAGGTGACCCAAAATTTCATATATAATTTAATATAAAGATCGACCAACATGAAATCCTACAAACCAGGGCTTTTAAAGGTATGTAAACTTGAAACTTGCATAACGTTTGATTGGAATATCTATTTTGGGTGATTTAAAAGGTGTGATAACGAAAAAGATAGAGAAGAACTAGAGTAAATATTAGTGGGTTCAAATGGAAAGAGGTGGAGAAAATATTTCTAAGGACGTTAAACCTCATGAAGTCACATCCATGACAAAATATGAGCATCATGATGTAAATTTTGCAATGTTCAAGTGTATCGATAAAGTAGTGATGCAATGCCTCCTATTACACACTATTGTTTTGTATAATTGTATTGATGTGATTTAATTAATATATTGGATATGTTGTGAATTTTCATACGTCAATACCCTATTTGTTATTTTATCTTGTAAGGTTTATCTATTCATAAATTACAAGCTGTGTGGCCTAGTAAGGTCCAATCTATCTCTGAGAATAACAAGATCTTAAGGTCGATACCTTGATATTTATATCACATTATAAACTCATGCTTGATATTCTTTATGGTCTAAATTTATTAGTGGTAGGTTTTAATCTCCCTAAATACATAGTCAATATATTCTATTAAAAATATAACCAAGAAAGGGTTTTATACAATCTTCTTATTTATTGATCAAATATAGGTGTTATATTTTTATAGAACATTTAGAACTATGGTATATCATGAAACGAAGTATTGAATATTCATTCAATGTATATGGGTCATTCTAATTTTACCACCATATCCTCTTCTAACAGAAGGAACCTACAATCAAATTTGTTTTTTTATATGAATCTCCTTACCAACCCTAAATATTTAGCTCTCTTCTTTGGGTGATTTTCTTCAACATTTAATAGTTGCTTTGAGTGCGAAATTTTATTCCATAGTGTTTCTTAGCTGGTGTTCTCATATGTTCAATGGCACCATGTCTGAATATCGAAACCCTTTTTTCCATTGAGATTGCCAAAACAATAAATCCAAAGAGAGAATGGTCAAATCACTCTCCACCTTATTTACAATGATAAATTTGGGACAGTGGTTTTTAACATGCCATTTTCATCATAGTTAAAACACTTCACCCTCTCTTCTTGCCTTTCGAACCCTCATTCAAAGATTCTAATGCTTATGGCTTCCTTTTTCCCTTTCTTCCTTCCTTTCCCCTTTCCGTTTGCAAAGAAGATTGTCTAAGTATTGGTGTTCCAAATCAACCCAGCATTCTTCTCCCTTGTTAGGCTTCCTTAATAAGTGTTGAGTGTGCTTCTTTGACGGTCAATTTTCCTGTTGACCTTAAAACCATCACAATTCCTTCATACAAAGGAAGCATACTTGCAAGAAGGGCAATCATATCATCCCATAGTAGTGTTGTTGGAACCAATGGTTCTTATGTAACCTCACCTTGTCAGATTGAAGGGATTCGACCCTTCTAAGGAGTCGACCACTAACTAAATTATAAATTAACCGTGCTCACTTTGGGTCCTCAAATCCACTTTTTATGGACAGTTTTAGCCTATGTGGTCTAGTTGTTGTTAGTTTGGGCCACTACCCAAACCTACTTATAGATGGTCCTTCTTGGATCATTCTATCGTTGGATCATGGATATCATTGTGCTCTTATGGAGATTTCTCATTGTGCTTAAGTGTTGTAATGATTTTTTTGGACACCACCACTACTCTCTCGGAATCTCTTTTCTCTTTTGTTGTTTCTCTACCTGATCCAACATGGTATCAAAGCTGATTGGTTCGTGATTAAGGGTTTTGCAAAGTGATCGAGTTCCATTCGATGTTGGTGATTTGATGATCTACTTTTTGTTGGGTCAAGGAGAATGGTGAGTCGCTAAATTCAACCATCGCACCCTAATTTTGGAGTGATATAATTCTTCAAGTATTTTAGGTTCAACGAATTTCCATTGGCATATCTAGAGTGCTCATTGATTAGGTGAGCCAACTTCTATGGGCATGAAGATGCAATTATCGGGTGGATTGTTGTTCTTGTAAGAATGGTGAACCGTGGTGTGCCCTAGATGATGAGATCTAGAAAAAATGTCTCGAGTGTTATTTTTCAAACATATGATGCCCTAGCTTATTTGGCAAAGCATTGTTATTGGTTACCCTGATTATGATGCTCGACTTCTGAGGCATATTGACTTGTGGTTGACTTGTATTAGTCAACAGAGTATCGATCAGTGACAATTTGTTCGACTAGAGATGACCTTGTATATGATCATCTGGCTATCTCGAAGCATGACCGATAGGAGGTCGATGCATTGGTATAGCTTGTGTTGCCCTAGAAAATATTTTGTGATAGACTTCTGGAGCCATCGACTAAAGGGTTTGACCAGATGGAAAATCGACTAATGGACTACTTGAATCTCGTAGTTGTCATTTTCAACTAAGCATTACTAGCGCGTGTTTGATAGAGTAGCACTTGACTTGTCCATTAACCGGTTTCCTTTAGGTGATCGACTTATTGAGCCGTCGTTTATTTGGCATTTGGACGACTAGGGATTGAATAATAGAATCTTTACATTTTCTACGTATTGGACCTTAAACATATTGATTGAATAATCCTTGGAGGTATCACTTGTGTTGTGTTGTTTGCTTATCATCGAGATTGTTGCTTAGTCGACTCTGAGGTTGACTGGCATATGCTCAACTTGGTATAAGTTGACTAGTGCAAATTGAGACAATCGTTCTTCGACTGTGCATTGAAAACCTATTGAATATGGGTATGTTTCATAAAGACAAAGCCTTGGATTTACAGAAATTGCATGAGATTCATGAGAACAAGGTTATAACCTTACAGAAATCCCATGACCAACTTCAACGAGAACTTGTTGCCTTGTAGGATATTGTTTCCTTGTTGTAAACAGAGAATGAAGAATTGAAGAATCAATTCAAGGTTGTGCATTCCTTACTTGAAGATGAAGCTTCTCTTTTCTAGACTGTTGTTTTATAGAAAATGGATGAGAAATCCAGGAAGATTGTTTCCCTCGAGAACACCATGGAAAATATTTTCTAAAATATTGTGGATGAATTTGGAGACAAGACTGATCTCATTAATGATCTGGAGGTCGAAGCTAAGGTTGTTCCTCATGCCGAAAACGATGTCTTGAAGGAGAAAATTTGCAAATTGGAAGAAGATAATACCTAGCTAACTAATGAGGTTTCCCATTTACATGCATTTGTTGATGAGCTTCGTGCAAAAGTTGCCCCTCTTCAAGCAGATTATAATAATCGATTGTTTGATGAATATCAAGTTTTAAAAAAATATTATGATGCTTTGTTGTCACAGTTGACAAAGAAAGATAAGACTGTTAAGGATAAGTTTGCAAGAGTGCAAGTAGAGTCTTGAACTAGATATCAACCAACTATAGGAAGCTGAGAAGAAGATTGTTGATAATGTTGAGTTGCGAAGATCACCTATTTCTTCTTCTACCTTTGATAATATTGCTTGTATCCCAGTTGTTTGTAAATTAGATGACTATAAAAAATATGTTGATGATGTTGTTATTTCATCTCATGATTTGTTGACTACTGACTAAATTATAAATTAACCGTGCTCACTTTGGGTCCTCAAATCCACTTTTTATGGACAGTTTTAGCCTATGTGGTCTAGTTGTTGTTAGTTTGGGCCACTACCCAAACCTACTTATAGATGGTCCTTCTTGGATCATTCTATCGTTGGATCATGGATATCACTGTGCTCTTATGGAGATTTCTCATTGTGCTTAAGTGTTGTAATGATTTTTTTGGACACCACCACTACTCTCTCGGAATCTCTTTTCTCTTTTGTTGTTTCTCTACCTGATCCAACATGGTATCAAAGCTGATTGGTTCGTGATTAAGGGTTTTGCAAAGTGATCGAGTTCCATTCGATGTTGGTGATTTGATGATCTACTTTTTGTTGGGTCAAGGAGAATGGTGAGTCGCTAAATTCAACCATCGTACCCTAATTTTGGAGTGATCTAATTCTTCAAGTATTTTAGGTTCAACGAATTTCCATTGGCATATCTAGAGTGCTCATTGATTAGGTGAGCCAACTTCTATGGGCATGAAGATGCAATTATCGGGTGGATTGTTGTTCTTGTAAGAATGGTGAACCGTGGTGTGCCCTAGATGATGAGATCTAGAAAAAATGTCTCGAGTGTTATTTTTCAAACATATGATGCCCTAGCTTATTTGGCAAAGCATTGTTATTGGTTACCCTGATTATGATGCTCGACTTCTGAGGCATATTGACTTGTGGTTGACTTGTATTAGTCAACAGAGTATCAATCAGTGACAATTTGTTCGACTAGAGATGACCTTGTATATGATCATCTGGCTATCTCGAAGCATGACCGATAGGAGGTCGATGCATTGGTATAGCTTGTGTTGCCCTAGAAAATATTTTGTGATAGACTTCTGTGTTAAAATTCAATATGCTAAGACAGAAAATAGCAGCATTACATTCCATTTCACAATAATAGCATATACAGGATCACTGAAGAAACAACAAGCACAGCATAAACACAAGAGACAGAGATTTATCCTGGGAAACCCTCATGGGGTAGAAAACCCAGCAAAGCTTCCTCAATATAGATGACCAGCAATATACAAAGATGAAACCCTGAGACATGATCTCCTCCTCCACAATAGCAGACCTCTCCTCCACAAGTGCGCTATCCTGAAGTGTGTGAGTGTGTATAATGAGGAACACACCTCCTCTATTTATACACTACTCTGATATGTATTTTACACAAGTACATGTAGGCTCGTATTTAACCATTAGGTTAAATACCCCATTATAACTGACTGGGCCGACCCCTCTAGGGTGGTCTAATAACCCTTTGACCCACATAACACATACAGGGCCGACCCCCACTAGGGAAGTCTAATAACCCAAGTTACCACATTCCGACGGAGGAATAAACATCTCCGGATATACAATAAGATCTTCACGGAGGAATGAATCATCTCCGGAATAATAAAGTACAAATATAATATTCTTTGAAGTTACAATATCTCAACACTCCCCCTTAACGAGAAGGATATTATAACAGCATCTGCACAAGCAAGGAGTCATCAACATCATACATGATACATCTATAAATCATTGGAAGCTTTCTCAACATCATCAGTAACTCAACCAGTTACTGGAATATCTTCAATACTGGAACATCAACATCTTCAGTACTGAGTCTTTATCTTCTGCAGCACTCAAACAACTACAGCAACATCAATATCTGAATCCTCGCGATTGTCAGCATCGCCATCACACGATCATCAGCATCGTCATCACATGATCAACAACATCGTCATCTCACTATCATCAACATCGTCATCACACGATCATCAACATCGTCATCTCACGATCATCAGTATCGTCATCACACGATCATCAGCATCGTCATCTCACGATCATCAGCATCGTCATCATACGATCATCAGCATCGTCATCTCACGATCATCAGCATCGTCATCTCACGATCATCAGCATCGTCATCATACGATCATTAGCATCGTCATCTCACGATCATCAGCATCGTCATCACACGATCATTAGCATCGTCATCTTACGATCATCCGCATCGTTATCTCACAATCATCAGCATTGTCATATCATCTCGATCTACAGCATCTGGATCATCTCGATCTATAACATCTGGATCATCTCGATCTACAGCATCTGGATCATCTCATCTACACCATCTGGATCATCTCGATCTACACTATCTGGATCATCTCGATCTACACCATCTGGATCATCTCGATCTACAGCATCTGGATAATCACAATCTACAGCATCTGGATCATCACGATCTACAACATCTGGATCATCTCGATCTACAGCATAAGTATCCTCAACCATACAAGTACATTAATCAATACATGTATCATCAAAAGTATGTATTCTCACCAATACATCTATCATCAAAACATGTATTCTTACTAATACATATATCATCAAAAGCATGTATTCTCACTAATACATCTATCATCAAAAGCATGTATTCTCACTAATACATCTATCATCAAAAGCATGTATTCTCACTAATACATCTATCATCAAAAGCATGTATTCTCACTAATACATCTATCATCAAAAGCATGTATTCTTACTAATACATCTATCAATACAAGTATCCACACTGATACAAGTATACACAACAGCAGCATACCCTGCAACACACATGATCCAATTACGGGATGGTCAATCCCTCTCACTTTAGGACATAGGTCCAAGGATGATACAATCTTGATCCACTTATGGGATGATCAATCCCTCTCAATTTAAGACATCTCTCATGTCTATGGATGATGCAATCCATATCAACTTACAGGATGATCAATCCTTATCCTTTTAAGACACCTCACCATGTCTAAGGATGATGCAATCCTGAATCAACTTACAGGATGATTAGTCCTTATCACTTTAAGACACCTTACCATGTATAGGGACGATGCAATCCCAATCTACTTACAGGATGATTAGTCCTTATCACTTTAAGACACCTCACCATGTCTAGGGACGATGCAATCCCAATCTACTTACAGGATGATTAGTCCTTATCACTTTAAGACACCTCACCATGTCTAGGGACGATGAAATCCCAATCTACTTACAGGATGATTAGTCCTTATCACTTTAAGACACCTCACCATGTCTAGGGACGATGCAATCCCAATCTACTTACAGGATGATTAGTCCTTATCACTTTAAGACACTTCACCATGTCTAGGGACGATGCAATCCCAATCTACTTACAGGAGGATTAGTCCTTATCACTTTAAGACACCTCACCATGTCTAGGGACGATGCAATCCCAATCTACTTACAGGATGATTAGTCCTTATCACTTTAAGACAAGTCTCATGTCTAGGGACGATGCAATCCCATCACGTACATTTTGAACCTAGTTCATGGACGATGCAGTCCTCACGTACATTTTGAACCCAGTTCATGGACGATGTAGTCCTCACGTACATTTTGAACCCAGTTCATGGACGATGCAGTCCTCACGTACATTTTGAACCCAGTTCATGGACGATGCAGTCCTCACGTACATTTTGAACCCAGTTCATGGACGATGCAGTCCTCACGTACATTTTGAACCCAGTTCATGGACGATGCAGTCCTCACGTACATTTTGAACCCAGTTCATGGACAATGCAGTCCTCACGTACATTTTGAACCCAGTTCATGGACGATGCAGTCCTCACGTACATTTTGAACCCAGTTCATGGACGATGCAGTCCTCACGTACATTTTGAACCCAGTTCATGGACGATGCAGTCCTCACGTACATTTTGAACCCAGTTCATGGACGATGCAGTCCTCACGTACATTTTGAACCCAGTTCATGGACGATGCAGTCCTCACGTACATTTTGAACTAGTGGTTCCGGGATGATGCAATCCCCATCACTTTATTCTCGAAGACCATACGTCTACGGATCAATTCAGGGACCAAGGTCCAGGGATGATACAATCCCCACTTCTTGGAGACCTTACGTCTACGGCTCTCTTTAGGACTGAAAGTCCAGGGATGATCCAATCCCCTCAACTGTCCACTAAGGACTTCATTCTCGGAGACCTCACGTCTACGGCTCTCTTTAGGACTGAAAGTCCAGGGATGATCCAATCCCCTCAACTGTCCACTAAGGACTTCATTCTCGGAGACCTCACGTCTACGGCTCTCTTTAGGACTGAAAGTCCAGGGATGATCCAATCCCCTCAACTGTCCACTAAGGACTTCATTCTCGGAGACCTCACGTCTACGGCTCTCTTTAGGACTGAAAGTCCAGGGATGATCCAATCCCCTCAACTATCCACTAAGGACTTCATTCTCGGAGACCTCACGTCTACGGCTCTCTTTAGGACTGAAAGTCCAGGGATGATCCAATCCCCTCAACTGTCCACTAAGGACTTCATTCTCGGAGACCTCACGTCTACGGCTCTCTTTAGGACTGAAAGTCCAGGGATGATCCAATCCCCTCAACTGTCCACTAAGGACTTCATTCTCGGAGACCTCACGTCTACGGCTCTCTTTAGGACTGAAAGTCCAGGGATGATCCAATCCCCTCAACTGTCCACTAAGGACTTCATTTTCGGAGACCATACGTCTACGGATCTATTCAGGGACCGAAGTCCAGGGAGGATACAATCCCTACCTGTCCACTAAGGACTTCATTTTCAGAGACCATATGTCTACGGCTCACTTTAGAACATGTGTTCAAGGATGATACAATCCCCACATGTATTCTCATCAATATACTATCGATCCTGGGAACCCATACAGAACCTGATTCACACTTCTTCTTTAATTGCACCATTAAGAGAATGGTCTTGTCTAGCCACTTGGAGCAAACATCTCATCATGATTCTCTTCCTCTTTCTAAGAGAATCTTCTAGCCACAAGCCTTCTATATTTTGTTTGATTTGTAAATCTTCTTGTTGAACATCCATCACTTGTTCGGTGTTCATTATTCTTCATGATCTTTCCTACAAAACAAAATTAAGTACATGATTAGTAATCCTTCATAATCATGAAATCATGATAACCTATTATGCATACAGATATCATTTACATAGTTATGCAACTATCTTGACCAATACTTTGGCACAACACTTTCCCATATCCTGTATGCATACAGTGGCTATCTAGATGCCTTCCATCTCTACCAGAACATACTATCGAGAGTGTGCACAGCTCTCAGCATGTCAGCAAAGAGGTTTCATTCTAGACAAGCAACAATGGAATGTTTGTCCAACTTACCAATCATATGCATATTAGTAGTATAATGTTCAATGCTCTATGAATGTTTGCACTCAGCATGATATGTTCTAGGAATACAAATATGCATACAAGAAATATCATTTACTATTTCAAATAACAACTCAAATACTTATCTTTTATGTTTGTGTGGTTGCCTCCCGCTTGATCTTCTATATGTCCTTTGAACTTCTATTCATTATGTACCACTGTGCATGCTCAAGTGTGCACTAGTGTCATCCTCATGATCTCATACACAAACATTCATTCATTAGTATATTCTCAAAACATTCTAATTCTAAATAATCTTGAATATGTATAGTCATGATCATTAGTATTCAAGATTTCAGGGAATTCTTCTTTTACTCATGCATATCATCAATCAAGATAAAATATATAATATGCATAATCCCTTGATTACTAACTTTATGAATAAGCATAACCAATCATTCCAAGTATACTTATATAAGGGATCCTAACACAAGGTAAGATTCATGGGAAACATACCTGGATTAGTATACCTACTTGGTTATGTACAACATACCTAAACAATCTCTTCAATGATTTAGAGATCCTGAGCTAGAACCTGCATGTCTCATAGGTTAAGCATAATATAACAAAGTCATACATACCTCGTAAGTAGAAGAAAGATTATGGATGAGTCTTTGTCTTCATGTTTTCATGGTCATGGAGCCTGATTTGTCTTTTGAGATGTACCTGTGTCTTGTTAGCAGACAACATCAACCTCACACAACATCATAATGCATTAGTACAATCATAAGTGTCAACACCCTAACCAATGAATATCTTCTATGATGCATTCATAATTTTGTCAAGGTGATACAACAAATCTAAAATCAAGATTGTACTAACCGTAATAACATGAAGACAAACATACCATAAACTTAATCATGAACAAATCTCAAAACATACCTCGATGAGTCATACCTGTCGAGATCGCTTGTAATCTCCTTATGTAAAGCCTTAGCCTCATCTCCCTCTGAAACAGTAACTCCTTCACTTATGCAGGTGACCAATCCATCTTCTTCTAGGATTAACCCTATCCACTTGATTTGCAAGAACTGGACCTGGAGCTAGATATGGGTTTGTCAGAAAAAAACCCAAAAATTCAAACTTTGAATTTCAAACTTCCGAAAGGATAGAAATATGCGCCTTGATGAGCTGATCAAACTGATATATTCAGAATTTGAAAACTGCAAAGTTTCACTCCTCAATTTTGCCTTTGAAACTTCTGGATTCACTGGACGTGACCCTGAACTGGGGTTTGGTGAATCCCACTCTTCTGCCCAATCAAAATGTTTGATCCAAAGCTCTAAGCTTCTATTTTTCTGAGGAGCTTCCAGCCATGGTCACAGATTTCAAAAATTCCCATTTTTACAGAAGCCCTAATTTTTCACTTTTCTGATCAAAGTCCCAAACTAGGGTTTGATCAAGCCCGGCCTTCTGCCCAACCAAAAATTCTGATCTTGGTCTCTAAATTTCTATTTTGATGAGTAGCATCCAGCCGTGGTCTCCGATTACAAAAATTCCAACTTCCTTCAAAGCCCTAAATTCCGGAAGCCATGAATGAAGGTACCAAAAAATAATTCTGTTTTGACAGAAATATGTACCTGATTGTTTCTAGTGTAACTCCGAATTTTTTGATCCACAGGGTCTGAAAAAGTTTTATGAGATAGCCTGACCTGTTAGCTTTCCATCCTGACAGGTCTGACCTCAATTGGATGTTCTGAGAGAGAGTTATGCCAAATGTCGCAACGTGACCTGTTTTGGGAAAATACAGGAGAGCGAACTTGTACGGCGTGCCACGTGTCACTGTTTGACCTTCAGCCTCTGAAAAAGTTTTCTGAGATAGCTCGGCCTGTTATCTTTCCATCCTGATAGGTCTGACCTCAATTGGATTCTCTGAGAGATAGTTATGCCAAGTGTTGCAACGTGACCTGTTTATGGGATAATACAGGAGAGTGACTTGTACGGCGTGCCACGTGTCACTGGTTCAACTTCGGCCTCTGAAAAAGTTTTCTGAGATAGTAAAGTCTGTGTACTACCTGTCACTTTTCACGAAATTTCATTTGGAGCTTCCTAGCCCAAGTTGTGACCTTTTTCCCAAGGTCACCGGATTTTGACTCAAATCTGGAAGAGGCAGAAACCCTATATTGTACAGATCATAAATCACAAAGTACAACGAATTAGAGGTTGTCCTTTGGACACAAGGTACCTGGAGATTTTAGCTTCGTCCTGTAACAATTTCAGATCCGAAAACTTCGCCAAAATGGATTTATAGCGAAAGTGCTACGATGACGGGTTTTAGCTATGTAAAACCCCAACCTTCAAATTGTCGTAAGTAAAGCAAGTGTCTTTAGTGCCATACCTTGTCTTCCTTCAGGTTAGCTCTGATACCATGTTAAAATTCAATATGCTAAGACAGAAAATAGCAGCATTACATTCCATTTCACAATAATAGCATATACAGGATCACTGAAGAAACAACAAGCACAGCATAAACACAAGAGACAGAGATTTATCCTGGGAAACCCTCATGGGGTAGAAAACCCAGCAAAGCTTCCTCAATATAGATGACCAGCAATATACAAAGATGAAACCCTGAGACATGATCTCCTCCTCCACAATAGCAGACCTCTCCTCCACAAGTGCGCTATCCTGAAGTGTGTGAGTGTGTATAATGAGGAACACACCTCCTCTATTTATACACTACTCTGATATGTATTTTACACAAGTACATGTAGGCTCGTATTTAACCATTAGGTTAAATACCCCATTATAACTGACTGGGCCGACCCCTCTAGGGTGGTCTAATAACCCTTTGACCCACATAACACATACAGGGCCGACCCCCACTAGGGAAGTCTAATAACCCAAGTTACCACATTCCGACGGAGGAATAAACATCTCCGGATATACAATAAGATCTTCACGGAGGAATGAATCATCTCCGGAATAATAAAGTACAAATATAATATTCTTTGAAGTTACAATATCTCAACATTCTGGAGCCATCGACTAAAGGGTTTGACCAGATGGAAAATCGACTAATGGACTACTTGAATCTCGTAGTTGTCATTTTCAACTAAGCATTACTAGCGCGTGTTTGATAGAGTAGCACTTGACTTGTCCATTAACAGGTTTCCTTTAGGTGATCGACTTATTGAGCCGTCGTTTATTTGGCATTTGGACGACTAGGGATTGAATAATAGAATCTTTACATTTTCTATGTATTGGACCTTAAACATATTGATTGAATAATCCTTGGAGGTATCACTTGTGTTGTGTTGTTTGCTTATCATCGAGATTGTTGCTTAGTCGACTCTGAGGTTGACTGGCATATGCTCAACTTGGTATAAGTTGACTAGTGCAAATTGAGACAATCGTTCTTCGACTGTGCATTGAAAACCTATTGAATATGGGTATGTTTCATAAAGACAAAGCCTTGGATTTACAGAAATTGCATGAGATTCATGAGAACAAGGTTATAACCTTACAGAAATCCCATGACCAACTTCAACGAGAACTTGTTGCCTTGTAGGATATTGTTTCCTTGTTGTAAACAGAGAATGAAGAATTGAAGAATCAATTCAAGGTTGTGCATTCCTTACTTGAAGATGAAGCTTCTCTTTTCCAGACTGTTGTTTTATAGAAAATGGATGAGAAATCCAGGAAGATTGTTTCCCTCGAGAACACCATGGAAAATATTTTCTAAAATATTGTGGATGAATTTGGAGACAAGACTGATCTCATTAATGATCTGGAGGTCGAAGCTAAGGTTGTTCCTCATGCCGAAAACGATGTCTTGAAGGAGAAAATTTGCAAATTGGAAGAAGATAATACCTAGCTAACTAATGAGGTTTCCCATTTACATGCATTTGTTGATGAGCTTCGTGCAAAAGTTGCCCCTCTTCAAGCAGATTATAATAATCGATTGTTTGATGAATATCAAGTTTTAAAAAAATATTATGATGCTTTGTTGTCACAGTTGACAAAGAAAGATAAGACTGTTAAGGATAAGTTTGCAAGAGTGCAAGTAGAGTCTTGAACTAGATATCAACCAACTATAGGAAGCTGAGAAGAAGATTGTTGATAATGTTGAGTTGCGAAGATCACCTATTTCTTCTTCTACCTTTGATAATATTGCTTGTATCCCAGTTGTTTGTAAATTAGATGACTATAAAAAATATGTTGATGATGTTGTTATTTCATCTCATGATTTGTTGACTACTGACTAAATTATAAATTAACCGTGCTCACTTTGGGTCCTCAAATCCACTTTTTATGGACAGTTTTAGCCTATGTGGTCTAGTTGTTGTTAGTTTGGGCCACTACCCAAACCTACTTATAGATGGTCCTTCTTGGATCATTCTATCGTTGGATCATGGATATCACTGTGCTCTTATGGAGATTTCTCATTGTGCTTAAGTGTTGTAATGATTTTTTTGGACACCACCACTACTCTCTCGGAATCTCTTTTCTCTTTTGTTGTTTCTCTACCTGATCCAACATGGTATCAAAGCTGATTGGTTCGTGATTAAGGGTTTTGCAAAGTGATCGAGTTCCATTCGATGTTGGTGATTTGATGATCTACTTTTTGTTGGGTCAAGGAGAATGGTGAGTCGCTAAATTCAACCATCGTACCCTAATTTTGGAGTGATCTAATTCTTCAAGTATTTTAGGTTCAACGAATTTCCATTGGCATATCTAGAGTGCTCATTGATTAGGTGAGCCAACTTCTATGGGCATGAAGATGCAATTATCGGGTGGATTGTTGTTCTTGTAAGAATGGTGAACCGTGGTGTGCCCTAGATGATGAGATCTAGAAAAAATGTCTCGAGTGTTATTTTTCAAACATATGATGCCCTAGCTTATTTGGCAAAGCATTGTTATTGGTTACCCTGATTATGATGCTCGACTTCTGAGGCATATTGACTTGTGGTTGACTTGTATTAGTCAACAGAGTATCAATCAGTGACAATTTGTTCGACTAGAGATGACCTTGTATATGATCATCTGGCTATCTCGAAGCATGACCGATAGGAGGTCGATGCATTGGTATAGCTTGTGTTGCCCTAGAAAATATTTTGTGATAGACTTCTGTGTTAAAATTCAATATGCTAAGACAGAAAATAGCAGCATTACATTCCATTTCACAATAATAGCATATACAGGATCACTGAAGAAACAACAAGCACAGCATAAACACAAGAGACAGAGATTTATCCTGGGAAACCCTCATGGGGTAGAAAACCCAGCAAAGCTTCCTCAATATAGATGACCAGCAATATACAAAGATGAAACCCTGAGACATGATCTCCTCCTCCACAATAGCAGACCTCTCCTCCACAAGTGCGCTATCCTGAAGTGTGTGAGTGTGTATAATGAGGAACACACCTCCTCTATTTATACACTACTCTGATATGTATTTTACACAAGTACATGTAGGCTCGTATTTAACCATTAGGTTAAATACCCCATTATAACTGACTGGGCCGACCCCTCTAGGGTGGTCTAATAACCCTTTGACCCACATAACACATACAGGGCCGACCCCCACTAGGGAAGTCTAATAACCCAAGTTACCACATTCCGACGGAGGAATAAACATCTCCGGATATACAATAAGATCTTCACGGAGGAATGAATCATCTCCGGAATAATAAAGTACAAATATAATATTCTTTGAAGTTACAATATCTCAACACTCCCCCTTAACGAGAAGGATATTATAACAGCATCTGCACAAGCAAGGAGTCATCAACATCATACATGATACATCTATAAATCATTGGAAGCTTTCTCAACATCATCAGTAACTCAACCAGTTACTGGAATATCTTCAATACTGGAACATCAACATCTTCAGTACTGAGTCTTTATCTTCTGCAGCACTCAAACAACTACAGCAACATCAATATCTGAATCCTCACGATTGTCAGCATCGCCATCACACGATCATCAGCATCGTCATCACATGATCAACAACATCGTCATCTCACTATCATCAACATCGTCATCACACGATCATCAACATCGTCATCTCACGATCATCAGTATCGTCATCACACGATCATCAGCATCGTCATCTCACGATCATCAGCATCGTCATCATACGATCATCAGCATCGTCATCTCACGATCATCAGCATCGTCATCTCACGATCATCAGCATCGTCATCATACGATCATTAGCATCGTCATCTCACGATCATCAGCATCGTCATCACACGATCATTAGCATCGTCATCTTACGATCATCCGCATCGTTATCTCACAATCATCAGCATTGTCATATCATCTCGATCTACAGCATCTGGATCATCTCGATCTATAACATCTGGATCATCTCGATCTACAGCATCTGGATCATCTCATCTACACCATCTGGATCATCTCGATCTACACTATCTGGATCATCTCGATCTACACCATCTGGATCATCTCGATCTACAGCATCTGGATAATCACAATCTACAGCATCTGGATCATCACGATCTACAACATCTGGATCATCTCGATCTACAGCATAAGTATCCTCAACCATACAAGTACATTAATCAATACATGTATCATCAAAAGTATGTATTCTCACCAATACATCTATCATCAAAACATGTATTCTTACTAATACATATATCATCAAAAGCATGTATTCTCACTAATACATCTATCATCAAAAGCATGTATTCTCACTAATACATCTATCATCAAAAGCATGTATTCTCACTAATACATCTATCATCAAAAGCATGTATTCTCACTAATACATCTATCATCAAAAGCATGTATTCTTACTAATACATCTATCAATACAAGTATCCACACTGATACAAGTATACACAACAGCAGCATACCCTGCAACACACATGATCCAATTACGGGATGGTCAATCCCTCTCACTTTAGGACATAGGTCCAAGGATGATACAATCTTGATCCACTTATGGGATGATCAATCCCTCTCAATTTAAGACATCTCTCATGTCTATGGATGATGCAATCCATATCAACTTACAGGATGATCAATCCTTATCCTTTTAAGACACCTCACCATGTCTAAGGATGATGCAATCCTGAATCAACTTACAGGATGATTAGTCCTTATCACTTTAAGACACCTTACCATGTATAGGGACGATGCAATCCCAATCTACTTACAGGATGATTAGTCCTTATCACTTTAAGACACCTCACCATGTCTAGGGACGATGCAATCCCAATCTACTTACAGGATGATTAGTCCTTATCACTTTAAGACACCTCACCATGTCTAGGGACGATGAAATCCCAATCTACTTACAGGATGATTAGTCCTTATCACTTTAAGACACCTCACCATGTCTAGGGACGATGCAATCCCAATCTACTTACAGGATGATTAGTCCTTATCACTTTAAGACACTTCACCATGTCTAGGGACGATGCAATCCCAATCTACTTACAGGAGGATTAGTCCTTATCACTTTAAGACACCTCACCATGTCTAGGGACGATGCAATCCCAATCTACTTACAGGATGATTAGTCCTTATCACTTTAAGACAAGTCTCATGTCTAGGGACGATGCAATCCCATCACGTACATTTTGAACCTAGTTCATGGACGATGCAGTCCTCACGTACATTTTGAACCCAGTTCATGGACGATGTAGTCCTCACGTACATTTTGAACCCAGTTCATGGACGATGCAGTCCTCACGTACATTTTGAACCCAGTTCATGGACGATGCAGTCCTCACGTACATTTTGAACCCAGTTCATGGACGATGCAGTCCTCACGTACATTTTGAACCCAGTTCATGGACGATGCAGTCCTCACGTACATTTTGAACCCAGTTCATGGACAATGCAGTCCTCACGTACATTTTGAACCCAGTTCATGGACGATGCAGTCCTCACGTACATTTTGAACCCAGTTCATGGACGATGCAGTCCTCACGTACATTTTGAACCCAGTTCATGGACGATGCAGTCCTCACGTACATTTTGAACCCAGTTCATGGACGATGCAGTCCTCACGTACATTTTGAACCCAGTTCATGGACGATGCAGTCCTCACGTACATTTTGAACTAGTGGTTCCGGGATGATGCAATCCCCATCACTTTATTCTCGAAGACCATACGTCTACGGATCAATTCAGGGACCAAGGTCCAGGGATGATACAATCCCCACTTCTTGGAGACCTTACGTCTACGGCTCTCTTTAGGACTGAAAGTCCAGGGATGATCCAATCCCCTCAACTGTCCACTAAGGACTTCATTCTCGGAGACCTCACGTCTACGGCTCTCTTTAGGACTGAAAGTCCAGGGATGATCCAATCCCCTCAACTGTCCACTAAGGACTTCATTCTCGGAGACCTCACGTCTACGGCTCTCTTTAGGACTGAAAGTCCAGGGATGATCCAATCCCCTCAACTGTCCACTAAGGACTTCATTCTCGGAGACCTCACGTCTACGGCTCTCTTTAGGACTGAAAGTCCAGGGATGATCCAATCCCCTCAACTATCCACTAAGGACTTCATTCTCGGAGACCTCACGTCTACGGCTCTCTTTAGGACTGAAAGTCCAGGGATGATCCAATCCCCTCAACTGTCCACTAAGGACTTCATTCTCGGAGACCTCACGTCTACGGCTCTCTTTAGGACTGAAAGTCCAGGGATGATCCAATCCCCTCAACTGTCCACTAAGGACTTCATTCTCGGAGACCTCACGTCTACGGCTCTCTTTAGGACTGAAAGTCCAGGGATGATCCAATCCCCTCAACTGTCCACTAAGGACTTCATTTTCGGAGACCATACGTCTACGGATCTATTCAGGGACCGAAGTCCAGGGATGATACAATCCCTACCTGTCCACTAAGGACTTCATTTTCAGAGACCATATGTCTACGGCTCACTTTAGAACATGTGTTCAAGGATGATACAATCCCCACATGTATTCTCATCAATATACTATCGATCCTGGGAACCCATACAGAACCTGATTCACACTTCTTCTTTAATTGCACCATTAAGAGAATGGTCTTGTCTAGCCACTTGGAGCAAACATCTCATCATGATTCTCTTCCTCTTTCTAAGAGAATCTTCTAGCCACAAGCCTTCTATATTTTGTTTGATTTGTAAATCTTCTTGTTGAACATCCATCACTTGTTCGGTGTTCATTATTCTTCATGATCTTTCCTACAAAACAAAATTAAGTACATGATTAGTAATCCTTCATAATCATGAAATCATGATAACCTATTATGCATACAGATATCATTTACATAGTTATGCAACTATCTTGACCAATACTTTGGCACAACACTTTCCCATATCCTGTATGCATACAGTGGCTATCTAGATGCCTTCCATCTCTACCAGAACATACTATCGAGAGTGTGCACAGCTCTCAGCATGTCAGCAAAGAGGTTTCATTCTAGACAAGCAACAATGGAATGTTTGTCCAACTTACCAATCATATGCATATTAGTAGTATAATGTTCAATGCTCTATGAATGTTTGCACTCAGCATGATATGTTCTAGGAATACAAATATGCATACAAGAAATATCATTTACTATTTCAAATAACAACTCAAATACTTATCTTTTATGTTTGTGTGGTTGCCTCCCGCTTGATCTTCTATATGTCCTTTGAACTTCTATTCATTATGTACCACTGTGCATGCTCAAGTGTGCACTAGTGTCATCCTCATGATCTCATACACAAACATTCATTCATTAGTATATTCTCAAAACATTCTAATTCTAAATAATCTTGAATATGTATAGTCATGATCATTAGTATTCAAGATTTCAGGGAATTCTTCTTTTACTCATGCATATCATCAATCAAGATAAAATATATAATATGCATAATCCCTTGATTACTAACTTTATGAATAAGCATAACCAATCATTCCAAGTATACTTATATAAGGGATCCTAACACAAGGTAAGATTCATGGGAAACATACCTGGATTAGTATACCTACTTGGTTATGTACAACATACCTAAACAATCTCTTCAATGATTTAGAGATCCTGAGCTAGAACCTGCATGTCTCATAGGTTAAGCATAATATAACAAAGTCATACATACCTCGTAAGTAGAAGAAAGATTATGGATGAGTCTTTGTCTTCATGTTTTCATGGTCATGGAGCCTGATTTGTCTTTTGAGATGTACCTGTGTCTTGTTAGCAGACAACATCAACCTCACACAACATCATAATGCATTAGTACAATCATAAGTGTCAACACCCTAACCAATGAATATCTTCTATGATGCATTCATAATTTTGTCAAGGTGATACAACAAATCTAAAATCAAGATTGTACTAACCGTAATAACATGAAGACAAACATACCATAAACTTAATCATGAACAAATCTCAAAACATACCTCGATGAGTCATACCTGTCGAGATCGCTTGTAATCTCCTTATGTAAAGCCTTAGCCTCATCTCCCTCTGAAACAGTAACTCCTTCACTTATGCAGGTGACCAATCCATCTTCTTCTAGGATTAACCCTATCCACTTGATTTGCAAGAACTGGACCTGGAGCTAGATATGGGTTTGTCAGAAAAAAACCCAAAAATTCAAACTTTGAATTTCAAACTTCCGAAAGGATAGAAATATGCGCCTTGATGAGCTGATCAAACTGATATATTCAGAATTTGAAAACTGCAAAGTTTCACTCCTCAATTTTGCCTTTGAAACTTCTGGATTCACTGGACGTGACCCTGAACTGGGGTTTGGTGAATCCCACTCTTCTGCCCAATCAAAATGTTTGATCCAAAGCTCTAAGCTTCTATTTTTCTGAGGAGCTTCCAGCCATGGTCACAGATTTCAAAAATTCCCATTTTTACAGAAGCCCTAATTTTTCACTTTTCTGATCAAAGTCCCAAACTAGGGTTTGATCAAGCCCGGCCTTCTGCCCAACCAAAAATTCTGATCTTGGTCTCTAAATTTCTATTTTGATGAGTAGCATCCAGCCGTGGTCTCCGATTACAAAAATTCCAACTTCCTTCAAAGCCCTAAATTCCGGAAGCCATGAATGAAGGTACCAAAAAATAATTCTGTTTTGACAGAAATATGTACCTGATTGTTTCTAGTGTAACTCCGAATTTTTTGATCCACAGGGTCTGAAAAAGTTTTATGAGATAGCCTGACCTGTTAGCTTTCCATCCTGACAGGTCTGACCTCAATTGGATGTTCTGAGAGAGAGTTATGCCAAATGTCGCAACGTGACCTGTTTTGGGAAAATACAGGAGAGCGAACTTGTACGGCGTGCCACGTGTCACTGTTTGACCTTCAGCCTCTGAAAAAGTTTTCTGAGATAGCTCGGCCTGTTATCTTTCCATCCTGACAGGTCTGACCTCAATTGGATTCTCTGAGAGATAGTTATGCCAAGTGTTGCAACGTGACCTGTTTATGGGATAATACAGGAGAGTGACTTGTACGGCGTGCCACGTGTCACTGGTTCAACTTCGGCCTCTGAAAAAGTTTTCTGAGATAGTAAAGTCTGTGTACTACCTGTCACTTTTCACGAAATTTCATTTGGAGCTTCCTAGCCCAAGTTGTGACCTTTTTCCCAAGGTCACCGGATTTTGACTCAAATCTGGAAGAGGCAGAAACCCTATATTGTACAGATCATAAATCACAAAGTACAACGAATTAGAGGTTGTCCTTTGGACACAAGGTACCTGGAGATTTTAGCTTCGTCCTGTAACAATTTCAGATCCGAAAACTTCGCCAAAATGGATTTATAGCGAAAGTGCTACGATGACGGGTTTTAGCTATGTAAAACCCCAACCTTCAAATTGTCGTAAGTAAAGCAAGTGTCTTTAGTGCCATACCTTGTCTTCCTTCAGGTTAGCTCTGATACCATGTTAAAATTCAATATGCTAAGACAGAAAATAGCAGCATTACATTCCATTTCACAATAATAGCATATACAGGATCACTGAAGAAACAACAAGCACAGCATAAACACAAGAGACAGAGATTTATCCTGGGAAACCCTCATGGGGTAGAAAACCCAGCAAAGCTTCCTCAATATAGATGACCAGCAATATACAAAGATGAAACCCTGAGACATGATCTCCTCCTCCACAATAGCAGACCTCTCCTCCACAAGTGCGCTATCCTGAAGTGTGTGAGTGTGTATAATGAGGAACACACCTCCTCTATTTATACACTACTCTGATATGTATTTTACACAAGTACATGTAGGCTCGTATTTAACCATTAGGTTAAATACCCCATTATAACTGACTGGGCCGACCCCTCTAGGGTGGTCTAATAACCCTTTGACCCACATAACACATACAGGGCCGACCCCCACTAGGGAAGTCTAATAACCCAAGTTACCACATTCCGACGGAGGAATAAACATCTCCGGATATACAATAAGATCTTCACGGAGGAATGAATCATCTCCGGAATAATAAAGTACAAATATAATATTCTTTGAAGTTACAATATCTCAACATTCTGGAGCCATCGACTAAAGGGTTTGACCAGATGGAAAATCGACTAATGGACTACTTGAATCTCGTAGTTGTCATTTTCAACTAAGCATTACTAGCGCGTGTTTGATAGAGTAGCACTTGACTTGTCCATTAACAGGTTTCCTTTAGGTGATCGACTTATTGAGCCGTCGTTTATTTGGCATTTGGACGACTAGGGATTGAATAATAGAATCTTTACATTTTCTATGTATTGGACCTTAAACATATTGATTGAATAATCCTTGGAGGTATCACTTGTGTTGTGTTGTTTGCTTATCATCGAGATTGTTGCTTAGTCGACTCTGAGGTTGACTGGCATATGCTCAACTTGGTATAAGTTGACTAGTGCAAATTGAGACAATCGTTCTTCGACTGTGCATTGAAAACCTATTGAATATGGGTATGTTTCATAAAGACAAAGCCTTGGATTTACAGAAATTGCATGAGATTCATGAGAACAAGGTTATAACCTTACAGAAATCCCATGACCAACTTCAACGAGAACTTGTTGCCTTGTAGGATATTGTTTCCTTGTTGTAAACAGAGAATGAAGAATTGAAGAATCAATTCAAGGTTGTGCATTCCTTACTTGAAGATGAAGCTTCTCTTTTCCAGACTATTGTTTTATAGAAAATGGATGAGAAATCCAGGAAGATTGTTTCCCTCGAGAACACCATGGAAAATATTTTCTAAAATATTGTGGATGAATTTGGAGACAAGACTGATCTCATTAATGATCTGGAGGTCGAAGCTAAGGTTGTTCCTCATGCCGAAAACGATGTCTTGAAGGAGAAAATTTGCAAATTGGAAGAAGATAATACCTAGCTAACTAATGAGGTTTCCCATTTACATGCATTTGTTGATGAGCTTCGTGCAAAAGTTGCCCCTCTTCAAGCAGATTATAATAATCGATTGTTTGATGAATATCAAGTTTTAAAAAAATATTATGATGCTTTGTTGTCACAGTTGACAAAGAAAGATAAGACTGTTAAGGATAAGTTTGCAAGAGTGCAAGTAGAGTCTTGAACTAGATATCAACCAACTATAGGAAGCTGAGAAGAAGATTGTTGATAATGTTGAGTTGCGAAGATCACCTATTTCTTCTTCTACCTTTGATAATATTGCTTGTATCCCAGTTGTTTGTAAATTAGATGACTATAAAAAATATGTTGATGATGTTGTTATTTCATCTCATGATTTGTTGACTACTGATGTTATTTCTCCTAGTTTTGATAAACACACTACATGTATAAGGTCCCAACTGCTGAGCAAGATGGGATATACTAGAGGAAGAATTGTGAAAAATAGACAGGGTATCGTTGCTCCTATTATCCATGAAATGAAGTCACCAAGAACGGGTCTTGGATATAATGCTTCTTCACCTAGTTTTTTCGACACCAGAAGATTGTTATTTGTTGTTGGAGGTGTTCAAACTGAATTGCCGGAAGAGAAACCTGCTATTAAAAGCATTGAAAATATTGATGAATTAGTTATCTTTGATGAGCTGAAAATTGAGAATGTTGTTACAAATGACATTGTTGTTGATGTACAGGGTTGGTTTGCTCTTGTCGATGAACCAGAACCTAAGCCTGCATCACATGTTCTACCAGAACATAAATTTGTGCCATATTGTCATCCTCATCAGAAGAATCGAAGGAATTTTCCCAAGAATTAGGATTCTTGGAAAGATGGCAATTATGCTTTAAGGACATTGCATACAAGAGATGAAAGACAAAACCGTGGCCCAGTGCAGACTGCTTGGATAAATTGTGGTTGGATTGATGGAATGGGCATGGAATAATTTGAACAGATGCTTAAGGACTTCATATAAATGTGTATTATTGACTATATTTCCATATAGTGCTCATCTTCCCTGCCTTTGATTGCTTTGGAGTGGTCCACTAAGATTCGACCAGAGATGATGTTCAACTGCGATTTGACCAGATATGATGATCAATCGTGATTCAATTGATATGTATTGTTGTTGATTGACTTAAGAGTGGTTGACTGAGACTCGACCAGTGGTGATAGTTGATTGGAGTTTTCAACTGGTTTGTTTTGTCGACTTAGTCTCGACTAATATTTATTGCTACTTCATTTTGCATTGATGTTGTATTCATATCTCAGTTGTGTTTAAGGGGGGGGATTGAAGCTATTTGTTGTGTAAACCCAATTGTTGTTGACTCAACTATTTCTTGTTGAATCGAGTGAACTTGTTGAGACTGAGTTGCTTATGATTTGTTGGGATATGTATTTAAGTACTGTCTTGTTGCCTATTCCACTGCTCGATTGGGACTGTTTTGGACAACAAATTGGAAGTTTGTTTGGTGGATTGGATTATTTCATGGATAGTGTTTTAGACTTCTTCAAGGAGTATTTACTCTACCGGAGTTTGATCAGTTTGGTGGTAATTGTATGTTGTTGTACCATGGTTGATCGGCGTTTGTAGTTCATATCAAGTTAGGGGGGAACGATATGTAATTTGTTTTTTCGTCCAAGTTGATTTTAAGGGGGGGTGTTGGAACCAATGGTTCTTATGTAACCTCACCTTGTCGGATTGAAGGGAGACAATTGTTCTAAGGAGTCGACCGCCAACTAAATTATAAAATAACTGTGTCCACTTTGGGTCCTCAGATCCACTTTTTATGGATAGTTATAATCGACATGGTCCAATTGTTGTTATTTTGGGCCCCTACCCAAACCTATTTACAGATGGTCTTTCTTGGATCAGTCTATCGCTGGATCATGGATATGATTGTTCTCTTATGGAGCTTTCTCATTGTGATTAAGTGTTGTAACAGTTTCTTTGGACACCACCACTACTCTCTCGGAATCTATGTTCTCTTATGTTGTTTATCTACCTAATCCAACAACACAAGTACCACTACCAGGGGTTGGGGGCCAATACCCAATGTTTCTCCACTCTTGAGAGGTTTGGAGCCTGAAAAAAATGCTCCCTTTTTGTTAGGAGTTTCTTTGGGAACTTGAGAGTTTTTTTGGAGCTTAATTTGGTCACTCCCCATTTTTTTAGAGCTTGTAGAAGATCCTTGTCTAACTATGAGCTTCTAGAAACTCCTCGGCATGCAAGGATACTAAACAAACTCTCGACAATGTGGGGTTCAAAATCCTAAGAAAAATCCAAAAATCAATTGAATTGTTGTTGTTTCCCATGCCAAAACAGCCACCAAAATTTTAAAAAAATAAATAATCAATTGAATTTATCAATAATTATCATTAAAAGGGTTCACTCTTAGTTACTTAGATTTTTCACACTCAAAATATACATTGCCAATGTGCTTCAATGAATAAACATGGATCATTCTACACCAATGCTTAGATATTGAACAACTCTAATTCATGCCTTAAATGTGTATAACTAGCTAACATCATTCCTATTGATTGATATAACAATTTAGGATCACAACAAATTCAAAAATATCAAAGACTTCAAAAGTTTGAAGTTGATTGAGTTAACCCAATTCATTCATATGAGAAATACGGAGTGGTTACCAACTAAAAAATTGTGAGTTACCCAAGTACTAACCACTCGTGGAGTAATAATATTGTTAGAGTTGGAAGAAGGAATTAAAAAAAATGAATCCCATATTTTATGGAACCATTGGTTGTTTATACATCTATAGACTTGCAAATTGCTTCAACAAACTCATATAGATTTGCAAATTGCTTCAACAAGCTCATACAATGGTATGAAGTTGGAGGTCTTACAAAACATACCATGGCACTAGATATATATTATATATAGTCACGCATACTTGATAAAGGTTTGAATTAATGTCACACAACCACAATCTATGTAGATTGAACACATTACCATTATTAACATTATTAAACACTTAAAATGCAAAAATAGTTTAAGTTGTGAAATTAATCAATTATGTTCTATTTCAATTTTTGAAAATTTCTTCTATTTCTTATATTTTTTAATATATATTATTATCACTCCCAACCTGTCATTTCTATCCATACTAGATACATATACCTACATACCCAACTACTTGCATTATGCAAACTTGTGCAACATTCTAGCATCCCCATCGAAAACAAGTGCACCATAGATGGATAAACCATCCATAAGGGACCTAAAATTAAATATAAGCTCCCAAGTTTTTTATTCTTGCATCTTCATCACAAGAATGAAGTTTCTTGTGTGCTCACAACCTTTTTCTCATACACTTTAATCAACAAATCCCACAAAACCTTCAATATTGTACCTACCTTTGGGACAATGGGAACAATATTGTCAAACAATGGTGAAGGATACATGGTCATATTTTCGTATCTCTAAGCTCCCACTTCCTAATTACATCTACACTCTATGTCTGTTAGACATCATTCACATCCAAGAATCTAGATAAGACCTTTTCCACTGACAACATCTCCATCCTCAATTTCCAGAGATTAAACTTCTGGCCATCAAATTGACTCACATGATTTTGTGAGTCTACAACAATAATGTGGACTAGGTCTTTGTATTTAACAAACTTCAAGGCACTTCTAGTGATTATCGCATGGGGTGTGTGGTTGGCTTGGAATGCCAATTTATTTGAAGACAAGAATATTCATCCTATTCAATGTTCTTTACAAAGTTTAAAATTTAAAAAAAAATCATTGGAAAACCAAGTAAGTTTACTAGGATTATTGATGAGTTTATTGACAAGTCAATTGCATGAACATATTTCGATGAAGCAACACAAGGTGATCTTCCATTGTGTCTGAGCTGCTGGAATTGTTTACCTGATAGATACCCAAAGTCTAAAATTCAAGACAGAGCTTGGAAGAGGGTTCAACAATTTTGCAGAACTGATCGTTTTGAAACTTGTTTGGTTATTCGCCATTGAAAAAGGTGCATAGAGGATTCAAGTATTTAGAGACTCACAAGTGGTAATTAAGTGGATGCATGGTACTTAATCTTGTGAAAATTTCACTCTGCGACCTATCTTTGATGAAGTAAATTTCATAATTCCTACATACCAATCTATTACTTTTCATCATATCTACCAGGAAAGGAACACTCAAGAAGATGGATTATCGAAAGGTAGGATCTTATTGGATCTTGGTGGTTGCATATTTTGTTGAATAATCCTTCAAGATCTAATTGTGAATTTTAGTTAACATTTCAATTTTTAGTTATTAGATTTAGTAGTCTCATTATCTAACTGTGGATGACGGTTTTTGAACTCATATATATGTTATACCTTTCTTTGATATTGAATATATATTTCTAGAATTCATTCACGGCTTGTGTCAGTGGTATCAAAACAACGCAACAGAGTCGCAGTGGAGCCTTGGTGAAAGAGAAAGATCTCTATCAAATGAGAGAGAAAGAGCCTTGACAGTGGAGGAGCCATCACCAAGAAGGAGCTACTAATTGAATATTGTGCGTTGTCGGTTGTTGAGTGAGAAAGCCCGTGCGTATTGCCTACAGACTGCACGTAAAGGTTTCAATGGTTGTAGTTTGCAAGGAGGAGAAGGGACCCGAAGAGATTAGAGATTCCATTGTTGGAGGACTTGCTATCGACTGCCTCTATTGTTATTGGAGAGAGGACTCGTTGTTGTGGAGAGAAAATCGACCAGCAGAGAAGTCATCATCTGTTGTGGATAAATAGTGAGACTATTGTCGTCAGTTGAACGTTGTGAAGAGGGTGCTTTCCGTTGTAAGACAACTAGAGCAAAAGTTGAATCGCAGCACATTGGCTGAAGGTTTTAAATCACGTTGTTGTCGTAAGTATTTGACTCTGCAAAGAATTTCAATGAATTCTTTAATTTCAATTGTTGGAATAATTATGTCTCGTAAAGAAAATTACCATGAATGGTTTCGCAAAGTTAAAAATACCCTTATTTTTAACGACATGTGAGATAGAATTTGTGCAACTGAGAATTCTAAAGACAATAAAGATGGAGAGGCTGAGACAAATGAAGTGGACAAAGGTGCACGGGTACAACCTACTTCTTCCATAAAGGTTGTTGTATGGAAAAGCAAGGACAAGAAGGGCTATGCCTTGATCATTGCCTCTGTAAATGAAGAAGTAAGTAGACATTTAGTTTCTAGCAAGACTGCTTGGGAAGCATTAAATAAACTAAAATATTTGTATGATTCACATTTTGAGCTTGAAATCATAAAATTGTTAATGAAGTTGTTTACCTTAGAGTTGAAAGAAAATGATCCTATGAAACTTGCTTCTGAAATTAGAGCCATTTTCCATGATATTGATGCAACAGATGTGAAAATTGACATTCAACTTACTACCTTTATTAAGGCTTTGTACCCCTCCTATACTCACTATCTAGAATCTCTTCAAGCTAGTGGCCAAATGAAAGCCATGACCTTTGAAAAACTTTTTGAGAAAAATGCAGAGAGAGAGAGAAAGCATTTGGGAAGGAGTCTAATCCCAATGAAGAAACTTTGTGCCTCGCACAGAGAGGATAGAAGTCAAAATAAGAATTTGCTAAAGATTATAACAGAAGAAAAGGACGAGGTAGAGGAAAGAGAGGATAGTTCAGAGGAAGGGGAGAAGATATAATCAAGGAGATAGATAGTGTTATAGATGTGGCAAAGCTGGTCATACTACCAGTCACTGTAGAACTTGGTAACAAGAAAGAGAAAACACAAGACAAAGGTAATCCTCCTAAATCCGCACATTATGTTGTAGCACATTGTAATCTTGGCATTGAAGAAGTTTTTAGTATCTTCATTTTCTTCTTGGAATGATACTTGGTTGTTAGATACTGGAGTCACATGCCATATGACATTTAGAAAAGACTTCTTTGAAACATTCAGTGATCAAATTGATGGAGTAGTTTATTTTGCAGACAAGTCACAGTTAAAACCTTCAGGAATTGGTTATGTTAGACTTAAATTACCAAGACTTACCGATTACATACTTACTAATGTTATTTATCTTCCACAATTGAAGAGAAATTTGTTGTCCCTTGTGCATATTAGACAGCAAGGTCATTCAATAGATGTGTTTGATGGCATTATTGGAATTAGGAGAGCTTGTGATCATGTGATTGTAATGACTGGAGTGGAAGATGACAAGCTTTTAAAGTTGAAAGGTACCTCATTCAATTCACAGAATTCTGCAAATTTGGCTCAGCATAGTGGTAACTTGTCTTCTAGCTTGTTATGGCATGCTAGATTTGGTCATATATTAATTATGATAGTCTCAGACTTATGAAATAGAAAGGAGTTCAAGGGCTTCCTACTATTCCAAGACAACTTTCCCAATGTGATGCTTGCATTTTAGGCAAGCACAGTAAATAACATTTTCATGAATCTATGTCTCGAGCTTCTAGAAAGTTAGTCCTTATTCACTTAGATTTGTGTGGGCCCATGCATGTTCCATCAACAAATGGTAATAAATATTTAATGACTTTTATTTATGACTATACAAGTATGTGTTGGGTTTATATATTAAAAGCAAAATCTCAAGCTTTTTGATACATTCATAAATTTTCATTTGTGGATTAAAAATGAAACTCAACTCAATATTGGAACCCTTAGAACTGATAATTGTGGTGAATACACATCTCAGGATTTTGAAAAATATTTGCAGGACAATGGTATTAAACATCAAACCACTGTTCATTATAATCCACAACAAAATGGTGTGGAAAAACGTATGAATATGGTAAGATCCATGATGTGTTTTAAGAATGTTATGTTAATGTTTTGGGGAGATGCAGATCTTTGTGTTGTCTACATTAAAAAAAGAAGTCCTTCTGCTACACTACAAAATAAAACTCCTTATGAATGTGGCATGGCCTATTAGTTTTTCATCATTTAATTCAATAGATCTAGGATATTAACTGAAAGAACAACATGTACAGCATATCAAGCATAAGAGACGAGAGGCACAAAACATTTCATCGGGGAAAACCAAGAAGGTGAAAAACCCCGCAACTTCCTCAGAGTTAGAATAAGCACCAATACAAAGATCACAAAGATAAAACCCAAGAGATAGATGACTGCAGCAGCTACTCCTCCTCCACTAGTGCGCACTCTTCCTCTCTCACACTAATGCGAAGTGAGTGAATGAGAGAATGTGTAAAATGAGAGAGACACACTCTCTATTTATACACTAACTTTCACTTGACCTTTACTCAACTAGGTCGGCCCCAACTTAACCACTTAACATAATGTTGACTGGGTCAACCCCTCTAGGGTGGTCTAATAACCCTTTGACCCACATGACTCATACAGGGCCGACCCAATCAAGGTGGTCTAATAACCCATCAAGTATAAGTTATGACACTTACAATATAACTTGCGACACTTGCAAGTACAATTGACAACACTTCCAATCGAAGGAATAATACATCTCCGTTAGGGATACAATAAAGTACAAATGTAATACATACAATATACAAGTGAATATCTTCCGAAGTTACAAATACATCAACACTCCCTCTTAACTAGGAAGGTATTCTCTTGACACAAGTCATCAATACATATATGCACAAGTCTTCAATTCTGGAACTGGATCATCGTCAATGGATCACGGAGCATCATCGTCACTACTGTTGTACTCGTCATATCGATCACCGGGCTATCTCTCAATTCTTCTCGTCATAGGAAGTTCTATAGAGCCATCCCTTTTCCATGCTGGATGTAGGCCTAGCCTCCTGTAGGTCTTCATCATCTCTGTGAGCGGGCCATCCTATGGAATCCTCAGGACTAATTACGTGCGTCAACAAAACCTCGAAAGAGTATCCCAGGATCCTTTATGTGCCTAACCACGACCGGCAAGATCTCCCAGGGAGCTATTACATGTGACCACCACAAAACCTTAAAAGAGTGTCTTGGGAACGTTTATGTGCATAGCACGATCGGCAAGAACTCTAGAGAGCATCCCAGGATCATTTATTTGCCTAATCACGACCGGCAAGATCTCCAGAACTGATTACATGTGGTCTAGCAAAACCTTGAAAGAGCATCCCAGGACTGATTACGAGCGTACTGCTCAACGTATCGGATCTCCCAGGATCTTTTACATGCAAATGCACAACCTGTCCACGGCCTCGGAGTATCATCCTGATACTCATGATCATACTGATCATATCATCTCATCGTCCACAAAGCACAGCCCAGATGCACATCATACAGCACTTACACCACCGACATGGGAGAACACATCTACACCATTCGGGGAAGGCTCCAGCCCTTACTTTTTCATTGTGGGAGAACACATCTACACCTTTGTGAAAAATGGCTTCAACCCTTACATATTCACGATGGGAGAACACATCTACACCTTGTGAAGAATGGCTCCAGCCCTTACATCTTTACTGTGGGAGAACAGATCTACACCTTGTAAAGAATGGCTCCAGCCCTTACATCTGCACCATGTGAGAATGGCCCAACGATTACATTACGACCATGGGAGAACACATCTACACCGTGTCGGAAAAGCTTCAGCAATTACATCACGACCATGGGAGAACACATCTACACCGTGTCGAAAAAGCTCGACAATTACATCACAACCATGGGAGAACACATCTACACCATGTCAAAAAATCCCATGTGCATCTGCGTCTTTCGGACTTATCACACATGATCCAACTGATCATGCAATGCATCTACCTGATGCATATCATCACATATGATCATCATAGCATCCACCTGATGCATATCAACTGGAGCATCGTCCTGATGCTCAGCACACATGATCATCATCATAGCAGTAACTGGAGCATCGTCGTGATGCTCAGCACACATGATCATCATCATAGCAGTAACTAGAGCATTGTCCTGATGCTCAGCACACATGATCGTCCTAATCATCATCATAGCAGTAACTGGAGCATCGTCCTGATGCTCATCATACATTGCTTACATCCACAGCCATGGGAGGATCCTCCTACCACCATGCTTGGAATGGATTTTGCAAATGTGTCCCATCACTTCTTCCTCGAAGTATCTTATATCTGAATAACACCAAGCCTCTCTCTGAAGTACTCGAACTTCACTCTGGCTAATGGTTTGGTAAACACATCTGCAATATGCTCATCCGTCGCAACATACAGGAGCTTAACTGCTCGTCTCTGCACCATATCCTTGATATAGTGATATTTGATCTCGATGTGCTTCGACCTATCATGGAACATTAGGTTCTCGGACAACTTCACACAACTGTGGTTGTCACAAAAGATATAGGTAGCATCCAACATGAGATCAAATAAATCAGACAGTAGCTTCCTAAGCCATACTGCCTCACAATTGGCTGAACAAGCGGCGACATACTCTGCTTCGGCTGTACTTAGTGTTACGCAGGACTGCTTCCTGCTAAACCAGGAGATCACACCTGATCCCATATTGAAGCAGCACCCTGAAGTGCTCTTCCTATCTGCAGCTCTGCCTGCCCAATCTGAATCAACATAACCCTCCAGGTTAAACCTTTGATTCGCATCATACTTGAGCCCATAATCAATTGTACCCTTCAGGTACCTCAGAATATGCTCTACACCAATCAGGTGAACATGTCTAGGATGCATCAGGAACTGGCTCAAGGTGTTCACCGCAAAGCAAATATCTGGTCTCGTGTTCATCAGGTACATCAAGGACCCAATCATCTAACAATACACTGTGACATCAACTGGCTCAAATGAAGCATCACATAAAAGCTTCAGGTTCGATGCCATACATGTGGCCATGGCCTTGCAATCCATTATCCTGAACCGCTTCAGGATCTCTACTGCATACTTCCCTTGTCCAAAGAAGATTCCATCTGCACTCTGCCACACCTCCATACCTAGAAAGTAATGCATCATCCCCAAGTACTTCATCTCGAACTCGGCAGCAAGCTTCTTCTTTGTGTCGACAATCAACCCATCCTCACCTGTAACAAACAGGTCATCCACATACAGTAGTAGTATCACAGGATTGCCTTCCTCAACCTTGTAGTAAAGGTTGGAATCCGCTTTACTCTTGGCAAATCCCAAACTGGATAGAAAGTTGTCTATCCTACCATACCAAGTCCTAAGAGCTTGCTTCAATCCATACAAGGCTTTCTTCAACCTACACACATATGACTCCCTGTCATGTGTCTCAAAACCGAGTGGCTCCACATACACTTCCTCTTCGACTACACCATTCAAGAAAGATGTCTTGACATCCATCTGATGTATCTTCCACTTCATCACTGCAGCTAGAGCAAGTACTGATCTAATGGAAGTGTATCTGGCTATAAAAACAAAAGTCTCTTCATAATCTATCCCCTCTTTCTGGGAGAAGCCACGAACTACAAACCTTGCATTGTATTTCTCTATGCTACCATCTGCAGCATGCTTGATCTTATAGATCCACTTGGAAGTCATAACAGACTTCTCTTTTGGTCTCGGGACCACATCCCAGACATCATTCTTTATGAACAACTGGTATTCATCGATCATGGCATTCTTCCATTACTGCATCCCAGATCCTAGGAACTTCAGATTCTTTAATATCTTCAATAGATAGTTTTCTTTGAACTTCGTTGCTAGAACAAATGTTGTAGTCCTTCTTTTGTAGGTGATGGTACACGGTCTTTCCTACAAGTCAAATTCAATTGCATGATTAGAAACTTCTCATAGTTTTTCAAAACAAATTCTTATGCATAAAGACATATGTCATACCGTCATGCAATTATCTTAGCCAATGCTTCAATGCAACATTTATCCATATCCCGTATTCACACGGTAACTTTCTAGATGCCTTCCATCTCTACCAGCACATTTGTTAAGAGTGTGCACAACTCCCAACATGTTAGCAAAGAGGTTTCATTCTAGATAAGTAGCAATGGAATGTTGTACAGTACCATAGGCCACTTAAGCATTACTTGCATATTAGTAGTATCTTGTTCATTAATGCAACTTTTCTAATATGCATAATATATATCCTAAATCTAGGGACATAAGTATGTACATGACTGGACAACATCATTTAAGTAATAATATATATAAGAAATGACAATTCAAATACTTATCTTTGTTTGGCTGTAGGGTGGACTCCCTCTCAATCTTTGCTTCCTTGCAGAAACTACTGGAGTGTGCTCCCTCTTGATCTTTCCTTCCTTGCAGAAACAACTAGAGTGTGCTCCCTCTTGATCTTTGCTTCCTGGATTACCTGTCCTTGAACTTATATCCATTCTGGACCACTATGCATGCTTAAGTGTGCATTAGTGTCATCCTCAAGATCTCATACATAATTATACATGCATTAGTATAATCTGAATACTATCAACACGTCATGATTCTAAATAATCTTAAATATGTATGATCATGATCATTTCATACATCGGTAATAAGCGTTCGTATTCAAGGTTTCAGGGAATATTTATTTTACTCATGCATATTTTTATTTGACCATAGGACTCTTATGGTTAGTCATATCATCAATCAAAGTAAGAAACATAATATGCATAAACCCTTGATTACTAAAACTTCTAACTTTCAAGAATAATCATTATCATTTATACAAAAGTATAAGATCCTAACACAAGGTAGGATTCTAACTTGATATAGGAAAAACATACCTGGTTATCATGTTTGCTAGTTATGTCTAACATACCCAAACAATGTCGTCTTGTTCTCTTCAATGACTTGTGCTTAGTAACCAACATAACTCATAAGTTAACCATTATAAAACCAAATTATACATACCTTGTAAGTAGAGCTTCTATGTAATCCATGGCTATGGATGAGTCTTTGTCTTCATGTCACCATGGTCATATGTTCTTGATCTAGAACTTGATTTGTCTTTCTTGATGTACCTTTCATGTTAGTGGACAATATCATCATCATATAACACCACAGTGCATTAGTACAATCATAAGTGTCATAACCCTAATCAATTAATGTATTCTATCATTCACATGCATTCATACTTTTACTTAGGGTGATAAGACAAGTCTAAAATTAATCAATATTGTACTAACCTCAACAATATGAAGACAAACATATCATAACCTTAATCATGAACAGATTTCAAAAACATACATGCATCTCTTCATGTCATACCTGTCGGGATTGCTTGTAGCCTTCTTATGTAGGCCATAGCCTCAACTCCCTCTGAAACTGGAACTTCTTCACTTATGTGCGTGTCCAATTCATTCTCTTTTAGGATTAACCCAATCCACTTTGATTCGTTGAAACTGGATCTGGAGTTGGATTAAGGTTTGTCAGAGAAACCCTAAAAATTCAAACTTTGAATTTCAAACTTCTGAATGGATGGAAAGATGTGGCTTGCTGAGCTGATCAAGCTAGTATAGTTCAATTTTGAAAACTGCAAAATTTGCCCCTCAAAATTGCCTTTGAAACTTCCGGATTCACTAGACAGGACCCCGAACTAGGGTTTGATATAGCCCACCCTTCTGTCCAACCAAAAAGTTCGATCCAAAGCTCTAAACTTCGATTTTTCTGAGTAGCTTCCAACTGTGGTCACAAACTTCAAAAATTCCAACTTTTGTAGAAGCCCTAATTTTCCATCTTTTCGATCAAAATCCCAAACTAGGGTTTGATCAAGCCCAACCTTCTGCCCAACCAAAAAATTCGATCTTGGTCTCTAAATTTTGATTTTGATGAGGAGCATTCAGCGGTAGTCTCCGATTCCAAAAATTCCAACTTTCTCCAAAGCCCTAAATTCCCACAGTAGTGACAAGCCAAGAATGAAGGTGCTCAAAATCGAAATCTGTTTTGACAGAAATATGCACCTGATTGTTTCTGGTGCATCTCTGAAATTATGAATACACAGGGGTTGAAACTTCGACCTGTGGTAGCCTGACCTATCATATTTCCAACCCCATAGGTCTGACCTTAATTGGATTCTCTGAGAGAGAGTTATGCCAAGTGTCGCAACGTGACCTGTTTATGGGATAAAACAAGAGAGCGAACTTGTACGGAGTGCCACTTGTCACTGTTTCAATTTCGGTCTCTTAAAAGCAGACCTGTGAAAGTACAGTCTGTGCCCTACCTGTTACTTTTTACGAAATTTCATTTGGAGATTCCTAGCCCAAGTTGTGACATTTTTTCCTAGGTCACCTGTTTATGACTGAGATCTGGAAGAGGCAGAAACCCTAACTTGTATGGATCATAAATCACAAAGTACAACGAATAAGATGTTGTGCTTCGGACATAAGGTACATGGGGATGTTATCTACGACCTGTAGAAGTTTCAGATCCTGAACCTTCGCCAAAATGGATTTATAGCGAAAGTGCCATAATGACTGGTTTTTTCTATATCAAGCCCTAGGTTCCAATTTGTCGCAAGTGCAACAAGTCTCATAAATGCCATACCACGCCTTTCTTCAGGCTAGCTCTGATACCATGTTAGTTTTTCATCATTTAATTCAATAGATCTAGGATCTTGACTGAAAGAACAACATGTACAGCATATCAAGCATAAGAGACAAGAGACACAAAACATTTCACCGAAGAAAACCAAGAAGGTGAAAAACCCCGCAACTTCCTCAGAGATAGAATAAGCACCAATACAAAGATCACAAAGATCAAACCCAAGAGATAGATGACTACAATAGCTACTCCTCCTCCACTAGTGCGCACTCTTCCTCTCTCTCACTACTGCGAAGTGAGTGAATGAGAGAATGTGTAAGATGAGAGAGACACACTCTCTATTTATACACTAACTTTCACTTGACCTTTACTCAACTAGGTCAGCCTCAACTTAACCACTTAACATAATGCTGACTGGGTCGACCCCTCTAGGGTGTTCTAATAACCCTTTGACCCACATGACTCATACAGGGCCGACCCCATCAAGATGGTCTAATAACCCAGCAAGTATAAGTTACGACACTTACAATATAACTTGCGACACTTGCAAGTACAACTGACGACACTTCCAATCGGAGGAATTATACATCTCCGTTGGGGATACAATAAAGTACAAATGTAATACATACAATATACAAGTGAATATCTTCCGAAGTTACAAATAGATCAACATGGCCATCTTCCAGTTGTCAAGCATTTTAGAATTTTTGGTTTCATCTATTATGCTTTGATTTCTGAGCAGCAAAGAAATAAATTGGAAGCAAGTAGAAAGTGCATATTTTGGGGATATTCTAATACTTCCAAAGCTTATAGACTATATGATGAAGCCAACAAAAAGTTTATTATTTCTAGAGATGTTATTATTCTTGAATTTGACAAAGATGCACTAACTATTGACAAACAGCTTCCTCGTCTTGATAGATTTCACTCTAAAAAATTCTATCAAGAAAGGGATAATGAACTTCCAAATCTTGAAGGGGGGATTCTTGTTTTAGGTCAATCTTTGGAATTTCCTTCCATAACAACAACTTCTTCTAATGCACAAGTTCCTACAGAAACAGAGGGTCAGAAAATTGATGATATTGTTGATGGAATGGATAAGTTAAGTATCATAGATAATGAAGAACCTGTTTCAAAGATTCTTGAAACAGAGCAAACACCACAACAACTACTACGTAGATCAACACGAACAAGGATACTTCCAAGAAGGTATGATGATTTTGAACTTGACAAAACTATAACAAGAAGTTATGCCAGACAGAATGAAGAAAATGCAAGGGATGTTACTTCAAACTCAGGTAACAATTGCCATAGTTCTTATGATTGTGAATTAAACTTTTCTGTTGTTGATGAACCTACTTCCTTTCAAGAAGCAGCAACTAGTGATGCTTGGAGAAGTGCAATGCAAAGAGAGTATGATGCTCTCATAAAAAATGGAACTTGGAGGTTGGTGGACACTCCAATTGGAACCAAACCTATTCGTTTCAAGTGGATACATAAGAATAAGTATAAAGTTAATGGCTCACTTGACAAATGCAAATCAAGACTTGTAGCAAAAGGATATGCTTAAAAAGAAGGTGTTGACTACATAGAAACTTTTGCTCCTACAGCAAAGTGGGTTACTATTCTAACTTTGTTTTCTTTAGCAGCACAAAAGGATGGAAAATATATTATATGGATGTTAAGACTGCCTTCTTGAATGAAGACTTGAAAGACGAATCAAGATGTCTATATGACTCAGCCTGAAGGATTTGCTATCAAAGGTCAAGAGCAGAAGGTATGTAAATTGGTAAAATCTTTGTATGGTTTGAAGCAAGCACCACGAGCATGGTATGAAAAATTAACTGATCACCTTCTGAAATTAAACTACAAGCATTTCAATCTAGATGATGCAACTTTATTTCTCAATAAAGTTGGTAGATTAGTTGTATATCTAGTTGGATATGTTGATGATCTGCTAATCACAAGTAACAATGATTCTTATATCACATCCATTAAGAAAGAACTACAAAAGGTTTTTGATGACAAATTTGGGTCTACTTCATTATTACTTAGGAATTGAAGTCATTCAAAATCCTAAGTTCATTTTTAGTTTTTAGAAGAAATACATTGGAGAGTTATTGTGTAGATTTGGAATGCAAGATTGTAATTATGTTTCTACTCCAATGGAGCAAAACCTGTAGATTTCTTCCAATGAAGGAAATGCTTTTGAAGAAGCAACCAAGTACAGACAGCTTGCTGGTAGTTTGATTTGTCTCACCACTACTCGTCCTAATATTACCTTTGCAGTAGGAATTCTATCCAGATTTATGCATCAACCCTATGAAGAACATTGGGCAAAAACAAACGAGCACTCAAATACTTGAAAGGAACTCAAACTTTTGGTTTGAGATACTCAAAGGTACCAGACTTTCATCTTATTGGATATTCTGATTCGGACTTTAATGGAGACAAAGAACATGGGGTGTTTACTTCAGGTTATTTGATGAGCCTTGGATCAACAGTTGTCACTTGGAGATTAAGGAAAAAATCAATTCATGTTGACTCTACAACTGAAGCGGAATATGTAGCAGCAGCTCAAGCCACCAAAGAAATTGAGTGGCTTAAAAAAATCCTTGAAGACTTGCAGGAGAAACAGATGAATTCAACGCATCTAATTGTTGACAACACTTATGCAACCCAATTGTCCAAGAATATCATATTTCATGATCGAACCAAGCATATCAACACTAAATATCACTTGATTTGACATCATGTTGAGGCCAAAACCATATATCTGAAACATTGTTCCACTTCAGACCAAATTGCAAACATATTTACTAAGGCGTTGGGATGAGAAAAATTTGAACGATTATGAATGTTGCTTGGCATAACAGATGTCCCTTCGAATTAAGGCGGGAATGTTGAATATGAAGATTTTCTGCACTCTACTGATTGCTGGTTTATGTCAACATTTCGTGGTTTTCATTCCCAGTCAGTTATGCATTGACTGGAAACTACTAATGAAATTTTCAGTAACATTTAAACACACAGTAAAAATACACTAACAGGCTGAAAAACACATTTAAACATTCACACCATGAAAATAATAGACTCAAAAAATTTTGGCCAAAATCAAGCCCTGGAAAAACCCCATGGGGAAAACCAGTTAGAGAGAGAGAGAGAGTTTTATTAATCTTCTGGAAAATAATCAGACATTCATTTTTACAGTCAAAAAAAACTTATCTCAACCCGCAGACTGTCTCAATTTCTGTGCAAGAGGTGACTGAAATTTTTGTGCAATATTTCTGCCTCGAAAACAGTGCCAAAAACAGCAGTCACATCAGCATTGATTTCTGTGCTAAATACTAAATACTCAGACCTCAGTTTCTGTGCCCACACTTAGCAGAAAATCCGTACAGTACGGACAGCAATAAATGCAGCCGTACACCTAGAAATCTGTGCCTAGAAAATATACTGAAATAGTCTAGAAATTCGTGCTTGAAAAGTTTCTCGATTTCTATGCCAAACCCATGCCTAGAAATCTGTGCCAAAAAAATCAGTACAGTATGGTTCCGTACAGCTTGAAAACTGTGCAGCATTAAATGGCCGTACCTCTATCTCGAAATCTGTGCCAGCAGTACTTGCAGTCCGTACTCTTCGATTTCTGTGCGATAATAAATGAAGGGTGTCTCTATATTTGTGCCCACCAAAAATCTCTCAGCAAGCTTCCTCAAAAATCGTGCCTTGCTCTCTTCTCTAGCTCTTTCTTCACTTCAATCACAAAATTGAGTTCACAAATGCCTCTCTCATGCTTTTTGTCTAACTCTAAGTGAGTTTTTAATCCAACGGTGAATATTGAATCTAATCCGATGGATGAAATTCAATGTGAGTGAAAATCCCTTTTATTTAATTCACATAAATAAAATCACTCACCCACTTAAGATTTATCAAAAAGTGACTTTAACTTTATAAAGTCTCATTAAGTGATATTTAATGTGAGGGTCACCTTTTTCCCCCTTCTAAGTGACTTAGGCAAATGTCACTTGGGGGAACACTTCCCTAGGTACAAAACTAACACTCCCTCTTACCGAGGAAGGTGTTCCGCACCACTCCCAACTTATCTCTGAAGAAGACAAACTTCCCCCTCCCCAAAGACTTCGTCAGGACATATGCAACCTGCTCATCAATAGATATATACTGTAGCTCAACTGCCCCTCTCTGAACGTAGTCCCGAATGAAGTGGTACCTAATCTCAATGTGCTTTGACCTGTCATGGAAAATCGGATTCTCAGAGAGCTGAATGCAACTCTGATTGTCGCAATAAATCACCGTAGGTCTCAGCTGTTGATCAAATAAATCTACCAATAACTTATGAAGCCACAGTGCTTCACAAGTCGCCTGACTGGCTGCCATATACTCAGCCTCAGCAGAACTCAATGCAACGGACTTATGTTTCCTGCTGAGCCACGACACTGCTGCCGAGCCCAAGCTGAAACAGCAACCGAAAGTGCTCTTCCAGTCCCTCACACAACCTTCCCAGTCTGAATCTGTGAACCCAACCAAGCTGACTCCACCTGAACCCCTGTAGTCCAGACCATAATCCATTGTCCCTGCTAGGTATCTCAAGATGTGCTTTCCGGCCGTCCAATGCACACTCCTAGGCTGCACCATGAACTGGCTAAGAGTGTTGACTGCAAAGCACAAGTCTAGCCGTCTAGCCTGGTGTTGACCAGATACATCAACGATCCAATGAGCTGACGATATAGTGTGGGATCCACCAACTTACCCTCTGAAGCATGAAGTTGCTTCAAGTTGGTGATCATAGGTGTAGACATAGGCCTGCAGTACTCCATCCGATAACTCTTCAGAATCTCCGCTGCATACTTCCCCTGTCCTAGGAAAATATGTCCAGGTTCCTGCCAAACCTCCATCCCCAAATAGTAATGCATCAGCCCAATATCAATCTCATACTCAGCTGCAAGATCTCTCTTGCACTGTGCAATAAGACGCTCATCTCCAATGATAAATGAGTCATCAACATATAACAGAAGAATGAGTGGATCACCACCAACCACAATGTAGTATAGGTTGGGATCAACCTCACTCTTCTGAAATCCCATCGAAGTCAAATATGCATCGATCCTGGAGTAGCAAGCTCTAGGAGCTTCCTTCAGACCGTACAAGGCTTTCCTAAGCCTGCACACATGAGAATCTCTCCCATGTATCTCGAATCCCTGTGGCTGCTCCAAATACACCTCCTCCTGCAGAAGACCATTGAGAAATGCAGTCTTCACATCCATCTGGTGGATCTTCCAACCCATCTCTGCTGCTATAGATATCACTGCCCTGATAGAGGAATACCGAGCAACTGGAGCAAATGTCTCATCATAGTCAACTCCCTCAACCTGTGAGAACCCCCTAGCCACAAACCGAGCCTTGAATTTCTCCACACTGCCATCTACAGCATGCTTGATCTTATATAGCCACTTGGAAGTCACAACTGACTTCCCCTCAGGTCTCGGCACAATCTCCCAAGCATCATTTTTCATGATGGAATGGTACTCTTCCATCATGGCATCTCTCCATACCTGATGCTGAGAAGCCTCCTCAAATGTAGAAGGCTCAGAGTCACGAAGACTCGCAACAAGAGCCATCCCATATCTATCTGGCTCAACTACTGTCCTGATCACCTCCTGAGGTCTACCAAATGCTTCTGCTTCCTTCAAGGTGTCCTGAAGCCACTTAGGCTTCTTCTTCCTTGAAGGCTCCTCCCAAACTGGTGTATCCTCATCTGAGGAAGTGCCAGAACCAGAAGGTCTAACACCCCGAGGACATGTAGCTGATGAACTAGTCCCTGAGGACCCTGTAATCTGTGAGCCTGAAACCTGTGATCCTGAACCTGTGCCTGTCCTTGAACCTGTCCCTGTACCTGTAATCTGAACCACTAATCCTGTAGAAGCTGTGCCTATACCCTGTGATCCAGTCACCCCAGAAACCTGCGGACCTGAAACCTGTATCGAAGAAGCCTGTCTCAACTGAGGTGTGGGAACTGGTGGCTCCCCCTGCTCCATCTCTCTCGAATTTCGGAAGGCCCTCTCCTCATCAAACTTCACCTCCCGCCTCACTACAACTCTCCTCTGGCTAGGAATGTAAATCCAATATGCCTTCAAAGTCTCATCGTAACCCATAAAGATACCTCTCTCTGCAGTGGGCTCGAACTTCGTCCTCTTCTCAGAAGGGACGTGAGAGTAAGTCAGAGAGCCAAATATCCGAAAATGGCTCACCTCAAGCTTCTTGCCTGAATACATCTCCTCTGGAGTCATCCTCCCCAAAGCACGGTGAGGGCTCCTGTTCTGCAGATACACTGCAGTGTTGCAAGCCTCTTCCCATAGAAAGAACGGCAACCCCTGATCATGAAGCATGGCTCTCGCTGTTCCAACGATCAACCTGTTCTTTCTCTCTGCTACTCCATTCTGCTCAGGAGTGTAGGGAACTGTCAACTGTCGTTGTATACCCTCCTGCCTGCAGAAAGCATTGAACTCCTTGGAGGTATACTCACCCCCATTGTCTGATCTCAACATCCTGATCTTCCTCCTCGTCTGCTTCTCCACAAGGGCTTTGAATCCTTGGAAGAGACTCAATACAAGTGGGGACTTCTTGTTCCTCAAGAAGTAAATCCAGGTCTTCTTGGAGTAGTCATCAATGAAGCTAATATAGTACTCGTGACCAGTCAGAGATACTGAGGACATAGGACCGCAAATGTCAGAATGAATCAAGTCAAGCACTCCTACTGCTCTCGTGTCACTGCTAGGAAAAGCAATCTTGGTGTACTTTCCCAAAGCACACCCTCTGCACACATCACTTTGCTCAGTGTCGAACTCAGGTAAACCTGTGACCATGCTCCTCAACAATCTCAGAGCAGGGTGATGTAAATGGGCCATCCTCCTGTGCCATAACTCACATAGCTCACTGCTGCTGCTGTTGTGTGCTAGAGCATGTTGTGGCTGAAACAATAACTTGTACAATTGTCCACATCTAACTCCAATATCCATGGGGGTAGATACACCTGCACTCTCCCATATGAGAAACACACCCCAAGACCCCTGTCCTCAATAGTGGAAATTGAAACAAGGTTCTTTTTCAGCCCAGGGACGTACAACACATCCCTCAAGGTCATGGGACTCATAGACTCCCTCTCAAATGTAATGGTCCCCTGACCCACTGCTCTAACAATGGTGTTGTCACCAAGTACCACCTCCACCTCTCTAGCTGTCCGTGATAGCTCGGAGAACAACTCTCGAGTACCTGTCATGTGTCTCAAGGCTCCATTGTCAATGTACCACGTACCAGTGGTGGATGGACCTATCTGATGCCCTATCAACAATGAATGCTCACTCTCCATATCCATGTCTGTGCTAGTGGCTAAGGGGACTCTCTCTCTCTCAATCTGTCCAGCATATAGGGAAAACTCCCTCTGAAACCTGTCACCAAAATCATCAACCTCTGTTAAGGCTGCTATCTGCTGTCCTTGTCCCTTCTTCTTCTTCTTGCTTGGACACTGTGATGCATAGTGCCCAAACGCCTGACAACAATAGCACTTGATTTTACTCAAGTCCTTCTTCTGTCCACCCTGCGGTTGTTGCTGATGCTGCCTCTTGGCCCCATTCTTCTTGGGACCATTCTTCTTCTTACCCTTGGCTGTCAGTGCCACCTTCTCCTCATCTTCCCCACCATTTGATGAACTGCCCTGTACGAGACCCCTCCTGGTCTCCTCTTGTACAAAATCGTCCCAGAGTCTCTCCCAAGACGATAGGTTCTCTCAACCCACTATGGCCTGCACAAATACACTCCATGACTTTGAAGCCCCATTCACTGTTGTGCGTACTAGCTCAGTAGGAGATACCACTTCACCAACCGCTGTCAGTTCATCCCGCACTGCAGAAATCCTAGTGAGGTAAGTTGTGACTCCCTCTCCTCCATTCATCTTGATACTCTTGAGTTTCTCCTTGAGAACCATCTTTCTGTTCTCATTGGAGCTCTCATACAAGCTGGTCAAGGCACTCCACATCTCATGTGCCTTGGTCTTCCCGGAAATGTGAGGGATTATGTGGTCTTTTACTGCATCAAGGATAATCATCCTAGCCTTACAGTCCTTCTTGTTGAAGGTTGAAAGTGTTGTTGCATCAGTGGCATCGGGAATGGTAACCGAGGTAGCTGTAGTATTTCTCACCACCTCCACCCATAGCTCATTCTCCTCCAATATCAGTAAAATTTTGGCCTTCCAAGGCACAAAATTTTTTGTCCCATTCAGCCTATCCTCAATCCTTAGACCTGTAGCCATCTGAACACCAACCCAACAGAACGCTGCCCACTAACAGAAGATAAAAAAAAAATGAAGTTTCTGAGATCTGAAAATTTCTGTGTGTCTGCAAACTATCACTGTTTTCTGCCCCCTTGCTCTGATACCATGAAGATTTTCTGCACTCTACTGATTGCTGGTTTATGTCAACATTTCGTGGTTTTCATTCCCAGTCGGTTATGCATTGACTAGAAACTACTTATGAAATTTTCAGTAACATTTAAACACACAGTAAAAATGCACTAACAGGCTGAAAAACACATTTAAACATTCACACCATGAAAATGATAGACTCAAAAAAATTTGGCCAAAATCAAGCCCTGGAAAAACCCCCACAGGGAAAACCAATTAGAGAAAGAGAGAGAAAGTTTTATTAATCTTCTGGAAAATAATCAGACATTCATTTTTACAGTCAAAAAAAACTTATCTCAACTAGCAGACTGTCTCGATTTCCGTGCAAGACGTCACTGAAATTTCTGTGCAATATTTATGCCTCGAAAACAGTGCCAAAAACAGCAGTCACATCAGCATTGATTTCTGTGCTAAATACTAAATACTTAGACCTCTATTTCTGTGCCCACACTTAGCAGAAAATCCGTACAATATGGACAGCAATAAATGCAGCCGTACACCTAGAAATCTGTGCCTGGAAAATATACTGAAACAGTCTAAAAATTCGTGCCTGAAAAGTTTCTCGATTTTTATGCCAAACCCATACCTAGAAATCTGTGCCAAAAAAATCCATACAATACAGTTCCGTACAGCTCGAAAATTGTGCAGCATTAAATGGCCGTACCTTTGTCTCGAAATCTGTGCCAACAGTACTTGCAGTCCGTACTCCTCGATTTCTGTGCGATAATAAATTAAGGGTGTCTCGATATTTGTGCCCACCAAAAATCTCTTAGCAAGCTTCCTCAAAAATCGTGCCCTACTCTCTTCTCCAGCTCTCTCTTCACTTCAATCACAAAAGTGAGTTCACAAATGCCTCCCTCATGCTTTTTGTCTAACCCTAAGTGAGTTTTTAATCCAACGGTGAATATTGAATCTAATCCGATGGATGAGATTCAATGTGAGTGAAAATCCCTTTTATTTAATTCACATAAATAAAATCACTCACCCACTTAAAATTTATCAAAAAGTGACTTTAACTTTATAAAGTCTCATTAAGTGATATTTAATGTGAGGGTCACATTTTTCCCCCTTCTAAGTGACTTAGACAAATGTCACTTGGGGAACACTTCCCTAGGTACAAAACTAACAGAATAATCCTTCGGGACCTAATTGTAAATTTTAGTTCACATTTCAGTTTTTAGTTATTAAATTTAATTAGTAGTCTCATTATCTAACTATGGATAACTGTAATATACCAACTGATATTTTATGTTCTGTTTGTGAAGTTTCTGATGATGTTGTTGCTTGCTTGTAGTTTTATGGTCCAATATTTAAAGAAAACATGAATGCATGTGATGAGTTATGCTTGCATGAGCATGCATGCAAATGCATGGGTTTGCCAACCCCTAAATAACCCAAATAATCAGAAATGCTATAAAGTAGGGATAGAAATAATGCATGTACGTATCAATAGCAGTAGTAGTAGATGTAGGTCAGTATGGAACCATCCTACGAGATATGTGCCACGTATCGGGCAATATATGAGGTCATCTTCCTCCAATAATGCGCCCTTATGATAAATGTGCACTCTTCAGTATATGAATGGATGCATAAGAGATCAATTGATGTCGGAATGCTCCTAGATGAAGGCACTAAGGTTTGGATCCCTCTCTGATCAATATGGAATTGGCATGCAAGCCATGCAATAACTCTAAGGCACAAAACATGGAGATCCTCAAGGAAAGTCACCCATGCATGAAAGGGCCCCCCTCAATCACTGATTTTGATGATAACCTGATCCAGAAGGTGAAAGAGCAACCCGTATTCAATAACTAGGCTAACAATGATGCTCTCGGAAGGATGGAAGTTGCATGGAGACAAGAAGATGATTGTATACTAAGATATGAAGATGCCTTGCTTTGTCCAAGTCACCCATGCAAAGAGGGCGAGTCCTCCTGCTCTAGAATGTAGCTAGATCCTTGTAGAATGCTGAAGAATATTGTATGATGATAGTAGTAATGTTGAATCTAGATAATCCAACTTTAATAGTGACTAGGGCAGAAATCACCGATATACACTTGATGGTTGAGTGGTGTGCCCTCAACCCAAAACTGGCTCTCTGAGCTCTCCAAGTCGACTTCTCAAATCAATAATCAATAAGTAGACCTTACTCATTCGCTTTACCTTTCTTTTATAACTTTGACATGGCCTGACCTAACTTTTGCATGACTATGTCGCTTTTCTCTTCTAATTTCCAGTTGACTTGCATGCATTGCTTTATGTGTGTGAAAGCTCAATAAAGGTGAACTTCAGTGCATGCAACATGAAATATGGCCCACATGTAATGCATGCAAGTGGCCCCTAGTCACTATTAGGGTTGGATGACTAGTCACTATTAGGGTTGGATCATGAAGATAGATTTCACTGTCAATATACACTTGATGGTTGAGTGGTGTGCCCTCAACCCAAAACTGGCTCTCTGAGCTCTCCAAGTCGACTTCTCAAATCAATAATCAATAAGTAGACCTTACTCATTCGCTTTACCTTTCTTTTATAACTTTGACATGGCCTGACCTAACTTTTGCATGACTATGTCGCTTTTCTCTTCTAATTTCCAGTTGACTTGCATACACTGCTTTCTGTGTATGAAAGCTCAATAAAGGTGAACTTCAGTGCATGCAACATGAAATATGGCCCGCATGTAATGCATGCAGGTGGCCCCTAGTTCCTGTGGCCCTCATTTACCTACTGATGATCTAATAACCATGATTAAGATCTTATGATATAAATGGCATCAATCCGTAGTCAATTCCATGAATGTCAGTAGCTGCTCGAACCTATGGGAATTAGATAGGTTAGCGAGATGGTCCTCTGTGCTTAAGCAGAAGAGGACATTACAATAACGGTTGTTGAACTCATATATATGTTATACCTTTCTTTGATATTGAATATAGATTTCCAGAATTCCTTCACGGCCTTTGTCATATTTGGAATTCTTTCATTTAATAATATTTTTTTGGGAATTTAAGTCTTATCTTGTTCTTACACACTGAATGAGATTCTTTTTGGACTATTTGACAAAAAGAAAGACAGAAGATTAAGAACTGTTTATATATATATATCTGCAGCATAAATATTTTGTGAACTCTCAAAAAATTTATAGATAGATTACTCTTTGTGGGATCATTAGGACTGTACAGGATCCCAGCTTGGATTATGTCTCAGTTCTTCAGCTGAAGCTACATCTGGTCACAGTGAGAGTTTTGTTTCTCTTTACGTGATATTAAGTAATGCTGCAATAGCATCTGATGAATGTAATTTCTACTTTCACGTTAATGAAATTACAAAGTGAGAGTTTTGTTTCCCTGCTGCAATAGTATCTGATCAAAGTAATTTCTACTTTCTCATTAATGAAATTACAAAAAAAATTCCACGGACAAAAATGTCTGCAACATCGTCGGATACCATTTTTATTCAATCCCTGACTTGAAAAAAATAGGAAACAAAACTCTGTTAAGAGGAATTTTCCACCAAAAATTGTATTGGAGAGAGGACAGAAAAACTCATGTTGCAACCAACAGCTCCAATTGCAGAAAATAGAAAACACAGATAAAAACATGGTAACTGATAAATGCAGAGAAACGTAACCTAAAACAGGAAGAATCAAACGCTACAGAGACAACTAGGCAAATTCAGAATTAGCAAAGACCGAATATAAAAAATGTTTTCAAAGGAACCTAAGACACAAACGTTATTAACATGGAACAATATTTATACATAGGTTGACAGGATAAAAACCAATAACTAAGCGATGAAAACTAACTCTTGAGTGGCCTAAACACTCCACGTTGCATTCAGACTGTTGGACTGATTTATTTCAATATTTGAATAATCCAATAAGATGGTGGACAGTGTTAACATTTTCTAGTAGAGCTAAATTTTCATTTAATTATTTCCGTAAATGCTTTAGCTGCATCTTGCGTTCATTTTAGGTAATGTACTCACTTCAGGGATGACAAATCCTACAAAAATCTAGTTTAGTCCCTAAAAAGACTACGCTGAATGCTCCCACTGAATGCCGTTATAACATGTCTCTCTAAGATGTTGATGAGCTCATTGTCCATTCCATTAAGACCCATAAGATGTTCATGGAAGCACAGGCCAGCAAACTGGCTAGCACTCATCCACCTCAAACCTTTTATCAAATTTTAAGTGGTTTGAGAGCATCAATGTGCAAAAATGTTAAGCACGCAATTTCTTGAGCCTTCTGAATAATAGCATGCTGGATAGTGAGAGAATCAGACTTGAGAGTAGCCTATTGCCATGCTTCATTAGCTCCCACAAACACAGAAAAGTAGAGGTGAGCCTGGTTTCCAGATAGCCATTCTATTCTATTTAGTCAATCTGTTGATGGAAAGGAAGCATTGAAGTGATATGAACTATTGCCATGTTTATGAGCTACAACAAAAAACAGAAAAGTAGAGTGGGTCTGGTTGCCAAATAGACATTCTATTCTATTTAGCCATTCTGTTGATGGAAAGGAAGCGTTGATGTGACATGAACTACGTTATTGACCTAATAAGAGAGGAATTTTCCACGTATAACTCCAAGGACTTCTGTGAAGACATTGCCGAGTCTCTCTGCACCCCAACTTTTTGTATTAATCTATTATTTAAGCCCCATCACTTTGTATTAGTCTATGATTTAAGCACCTGTTTGCCAGGGCATCTAGATTCTAAACAGATATCTTCAATTGCTATTTAAAACAAATACCAGTAGAGTAGAGTAGCATTGGTCGCGACGAAACGTGCCGTTGATCATTGGCTGCCTCTGTTCAATTACACAATGTATGTTGCAACAAATTTCTGCTGTGTTATTTTTCTCTAATTTACAACAAGACAATATGCTCTGAAATCTTAATAACACAATCTAATGTCTTATCTTAACACAGCCGGTTTAGACCATTCGTCTCCATCTCTTTGGATATTAACTATGGCAATCATCCTTTTGATTGCTTATGACTTTCACAAGCTTCATTATTATTAATATGTAATAAGCTTCATTATTATTAAGATGTAATATGCTCTCTGTAGCAATGCATGCCACTTGCAAAAACCAGATCAATGAACCAAGTTGTATGATTCCAATTCGACAATGCCATCATAGAAGAATGCAAAATCAGATAAACAGAGTATATGACAAACACAGAACTCTCGCTACAATCCTATTAAACTCGGGAAAACATTACAAATATTTATAGCTGTCACGTAAGCAACAAAATCCTACAACTACGGATCTGAATAACAACAAACAGAAGGAGCTATAACAGTTTCTATTTTAGGCATTTTGACATTAATATCTAACATGCAAATCTCACATAAAGCATAATAAGTAATAATGTCATTGTTATCCGAGAAATTAATAAACCGGATGAATGGACAATTTGTATCATTCCATTTCGACAGTGACATCGTAGAAGAATGTGAATCTCACAGAGCAAAAAAGGTAATAACGTCATTCTTATCCGAGAAATTGATGAAAGACTTCTTTTTGAAGTTAATAAGATGAATTTCACTGCACAAAGCTAGCATAGGTTCATCTTAAGCATTGAGAGAGATCTAAAAACCCATGCACATCTATGCTTAAAAGATCCACGCTTAAAAAGGATCTTAAATAAGAGCACCAATCCCATCCACCCAGACTGTTCTATTATTTTAGGTTAGGCATTTTTTAACTTTTCAGTCCTTTATTTTTCTGTTGACAATACCAATTCATTTTATTAGATCTATATACTAATGAAGAGTTTACATCTCTTTCACACCAAGCCACCAGAGTACCTCACTTCTCTTGGTGTAACAAAAAATTCCCTGTGCTGTTTCATATTCCATCACAGAAATAGCATCGCTTCATTGTTGCTACATTCTATGGCTCATGATAACACATGCAAATGACACGATTCGATTAAATTTGAAATGGGATAACCTAATGCTATCCAATTAAGAGCCAGAACAGGGGATGTTATCTGGTATATATAACTACTTTCACTATCAAGATCATGGAAATTTTATATACTTAAACTAACAGTGTGTGGAAATGGAAGACAGCAACTTGAATGATGCTTACGTATACTAAGATCAATTCTCCACTTCTGCATGGCAAGAGCAATATCCTTTCTTCAACAAGGTCATCCTTGGAAGTAAAGCAGCTCAAAAATTGTCCAGCACTCACCAAGAAAAACAATCAAATGTATATTCCTCCTCCTGGTTGGCATATTTTTAGAAGAGAACCAAATCTGCTTACAGTTATTCTGCATAAAGCGCAGCATAAGCACAGCAACCGAGAAGTAGCACACTTTTGGCAACAAAATGCAGACACAATTAGAAGTGCAGATTGCTGAGAAGGGTTAAAAATGGCATCCTTCACAATTTTGAATTTTGGGTTCCTTGTAAGAATATTATCTAAACTGAACAAGTCAGTATACATAACAATTAAACACGAGATTTGGGACCTGAAAATTAATGATATAAAATCAAAACCAAACCAAATTCCAGACGTGAATCTGAGCATTACCCAATGCCAACAGGTAATTTGAATACCCAAGAACTTTATTTGAACTTAACAAGCCAGTGTACACACCATTTGCAGGGTTGAAAACAAACCGACTTTGAATTCGGGCCTGAAAATAATGATAGAAAACTCAAAACTTCCAAAACTAATTCGAGATGTAAATCTGAGCATTACCAAATTTGCCTTAACAAGTAATTGATTACCCAAGTAAGAACTTTTTCTGAAAGTAGCAAGTCAGTCTACATACTGATTGCAGGGTTGAAAACAAACCAACTTGGAAATCGGGGACCGAAAATAATGATAGAAAACCCAAAACCTCCAAACCAAATTCGAGATGTAAATATGAGCATTTCACAAATTGCCTTAACAAGTAATTTGATTATCCAAGTAAGAAATTTGTCTGAACGTGACAAGTCAAGTCTACATACGAATTGCAGGTTTGAAAGCAAATTATCTTGCTATACCGATTGCAGTGTTGAACTTGAAACAAACCAACTTGAAATTCGAAGCCTGAAAATAATGATAGAAAACCCAAAACCTCCAAAACAAATTCCAAATGCAAATCTGAGCAGTACCCGATTTACCTTAATTAAGAACTTTGTCTTAACACGACAAGTCAGTCTATATACCGATTGCAGGGTTGAAAACAAACCAACATGGGATTCGGGAATAGAAAATAATGATAGAAAACCCAAAACCTCCAAACTAAAAATTCGAAATGTAAAACTGAGCATGACCCAATTTGCTTTAACAAGTAATTTGAATACCCAAGAAAGAACTTTATCTGAACATAACAAGTCAGTCTCAATACCAACAGCAGGGTTGAAAACAAACCAAATTGGGATTCGAGGCCTGAAAATAATGATCAAAAACCCAAAACCTCCAAACCAAATTCCAAACATAAATCTACAACATACCCAATTTTGTCTTTCCCTCATCGGTTTCCAGAAATTGTCTTAGAATAAACCATAGCTTTGATTCCATCAGGGTCTGCAGTGAATCCCAGGGGCCGATAAAACCCCAACACATGGGGTTCAGCATAGAGAGCAATATTCGTAATACCCTTGTCCAGCAAACTGGCCATCAAACGCTCCATTACAGCCTTACCCAATCCAATCCCTTGTAAAGTGGGATCCACCACAACATCCCATATGATTGCATTGAACACGTCGTCCCCTGTAGCCCTCGCAAATGCGACAACCTTACCGGACCTCTTCTCTTGCACCCACAGCAGGGACGGGGTGTTAAGTAGAGCGCGTTCAAGCCTGTCCTTCTGCCTGCGGGGAAACCCCACTTTGACAAACAGGGCATTCAATTCATCCAAATCCAGGTTGTCTAAGGAGTAATGAAGCTCGAAGCCGCGAGATCTGAGCTGGGAGTCTGAGATGGAAAACTTGCCGGACTCTGTTATCCATATTCCCCTGTCTTCTTCTTTTGTTTCTTCGGCTATAATGGGTTCTGAAGCTCCCCTGCAAGCCAATTGCCTATTTAATCTACTCCTTCGGCGTCGGTAAGGAGTTCCCAGAGTGGAGAATTTGCATGAAGTATTAGCATTTTGGGGTGTGAAAGAGCCGAAGCAATTCAAATGACGAACATGGGCCGAGGGTATCGATATCGTCATTGTCAGTGCTGTCGGGATGTAATTCAAATGATGAAAATGAGCAGAAGGGATCGATGCCATTGCTCTCGTTCTTCATTGTTTCACCGGCGCCATTCACAGCCGTGTTAGAACGAAAGGAATCCTCAACTGCTGAGTGTATTTCTTATCCATTCCCCACACCACATAACAGATTTTTACCTTCGAACATGTCGGAATCAAGGTTCATTTCCAATTTACTTCGGAGTATACAAAGGTCATGTGTGTTGCATTGGAGTTCTCTCCATTGGATAAGGTGGGTGAAGCAATGTTGTTTTAAAATCCTTAATCCTCCAGATTTAAGGATTATTGGTTAAGAGGTTGGGTACACGCAATTTATGCTTATGAATCACTGAACACAGGCTATTATTTGGATTGTGAATAGGTGTGGCGTGTATTGCATTGTTGGCTATTACGTGGACAATGAATAGACGTGAGTGTGTTGTACTGTTGTAATGGGCTATTATCAATGTGTGGGTCTTTCATCTTGGAACCTGCTTGTGGATGATGCATGTAGTGATGTATATGGTGAAAATAAAGTTATTTTTAAATCACAAAAATGAGAGCTTTAGCTATGGTTGTTGGTTTGAATTTGGTTTACTTTTTATAAGTTTTACAGTTTGAGAATATTGATATTGAAGTTGATATTTTTTTTAATTATATATCTTGTGGATGTATTTAATAAAAGTTGTAAATTTATATTTTTAATTAATGTAACTTAAATGGTAAATAAATTTTGTTTTTGATAAAATTTGAAATTTAATAATAAGCTTAGTGTGTCATAAAAATATTATTTTGATAATCTATATGAATAAGAGCATAATAAGAGAGTAGAAAATGGATGATTTATCAAAGTATCTATATATCATAGATTTACCATTGTATTACAATACCCAACCATGTGTTTATGAAAAGAGAGTATCAATTAAAGGATAGAAATGGATGACTTATCAAAGCATGTACATTTGAGAGATTTACCACTATATTACAATGCCTAACCCTGTGTTTATGATAATCTAATTGGACAAACATGATCTATTGTGAGGGAGGGTAAGAAAATGTAATGCCCCTCCTTGGGGCTTAGCTAAATCAGATATGCGTATACATATATTCACAAATAGATCTGAGATAAAATCTATCAAACAATTTATAAATTTATAAAAATATACAATCATAACAGATCTATATAACATTTTCTTATAACCAACATATCCAAGCTTTAAACATTAAAATTAATTCAATTTAATGCTTAAACAAAACAAAAACAATGGTTGTATCATACATGTCAATCGCTAGTTGCTGAAGGTTGAGGACGAGGACGAAGGTTGGTGTTGTCGCCGAATCCACTGCAAGCTTTAATCTTCAAGATTGTCAATCACAAATGATCCACCAGTTTCCACCCTACCATACCCAAAGGATACTCTTCTTCTCCCGAGACCCCCGCGCGCAACGGGGCTGCCGACACACTTTGCTAGCCAATGAACTATGATACCAGACTCTCTGCTGAGGGGGAATCCCAACCCCACTTGTATCATAGTGAACCACTACCACACCCTCCAACAGTCACCTAGACAGCCACAACCCAAGCTGCCTCCAAAATTCTTTTGCCCAGTAGAGATATCTCAAGCTTCTTCCTCCTTTCTTTTATAGCAACCCATCTGCTTTATTTTCCTGCCCCTTTTTATTTTATTTTATTATTGTCATTTCTAATGTTTATCTTGTTGTCATCATTATTATTATTTTTATTTTTATTTTTTCTAATTTGTATATTCTTGTTGTTATTATTATTACTATTATTTTTATTATTTCTAATGTTTATCTTGTTATTATTATTGTTATTATTGTTATTATTATTTAGTGTTTATCTTGTTGTTGTTATTAGTATTATTTTTATCTTTATTATTTCTAATGTTTATCTTGTTGTTATCATTATTATTATTATTATTTAGTGTTTATCTTGTTATTATTATTAGTATTAGTATTAGTATTATTTACTTGCTTGATCAATTCATTTAATTAATATATTATTAATTTTTGTTTCCCTTGTCCGATTATGAATCATTAATTAATTAACCGTTGCATTTTCGTCGTGACCAGGGATATCAAGGCACCATGCTTCCCGCATGCCCTTCAGATATTCCCTCAGGTGGGGATATGGTACGACGGTTGAGACGTTGTTAACTCAACTCGCCTACCCTGTTGAGGGACTAGTGGTTCCCTGGGAATAAAGTCAAGTCCTTATTGCGCGCCCCCCAGTAATATACCTCGTGAGTGACCATAGTACGGCCAACCCTCACGGCAACACGCATTTGATGAGTCGGAGCCTCTCTCGCTCTAGACGAACTCATCACGTGGACATTAGCTAGACTTAACTGGTGTCATAATCAACCTCGTCCCCTGATGTGGATCGATTGGCAATCGCATCCAACACCTGCACATCAATACCATGCGCATCAAATCTCAATAAATAAGATTTCAATCAACCCACATAAATCATAGATTGACATTACCTATCAATATAACTGACTCATTCCCAGTCCATGCATATCACGTGCATCAATTCTAGCATGAATTCACTTGTCATCGTAATCGACTCCGTCCGAGTCCATGCACATCACGTGCATCAAATCCTTTCACCGGGATTTCATCATAAGCATATATATATATATATGTGTGTGTGTGTGTGTGTGTGTGTGTGTGTGTGTGTGTATTTACCCAGTTATCAACACATGTTAATGATTTACGACTCATTCTGAGTCTGTGGCGTATTGACGCCTACTTGCATGGCATGTACCTACTCTACAAGTCAACTCAACAACACATCAGAGTACACGATATACATATAAATATAGTCATTAATCATCATCTTCACATTGCAACAAATGCAAGTATCAACATCCTTTCAGATCATAACTGAAACATGTAAATATTTGATAAACATTAAATTACATCATAATCATGTGAAATATCTACCACATCGGCATCATAGTACAATCATCAATAATATCATAAATCATCATTGTAGTAACTAGTGAAATCATAACATTATCATCTCAACATAATCATATGGAATCATCATCAACATCTCGTAGTCAATAACATATATCGATCACGTACTCATATTAAACATCACATAGTCTAAAACACCACCGAGCTATTCACCACTGAATGCCCTCAAACAATAAGTCATAATCTGATGTACATAGAGTCTAATAAGTCATAATCATAACCATAATCACAAGTCTCAGACAATAAGTCATAGTCATAAACAGTCTACAGCGTATCACCAAAAACGGGGCACTACATACACCCCCACTTCAAGAAACTTTGTCCCGAAGTTCAAAAATACGTAAGGAAACTTTCTATACCTCTATTTTGGAGTATGTCACTCCAAAATACGAACAGGCTCAGTCATAATGGCCCCCTTTCTCAACATCAGCAAATGGCTCAAAGAAATAACATGAGATAGACCATACACTTGACATATATACATAAAATAAACATCATGTATCTAACTCAAGATGATAGCCAAAAGAAGGCAGTAAGCAACCGGTCTCATTATCTTGGTACTCAAGAGATCCCATAAACCATGGTGATGAATTTGGCTTCCTTGCCAAGTTTGATAGAGCTTTTCTATTGCCTTACTAGCAAGAAGACTATACTTCCAACCTCATAAATCTTGTCAATCTTGTGTGCATCCGCACAACTCTTATGCCAATCCTGGGATTTCATCAAATCAAATCTATGTCCACAGAGCTTATAGAATGAATGCCAATCATAATAAAGAAGAGGCAATTGAAACAACTGGTAATCAATAAAGAGCAGGTTTGTTAAGTAATCATCAAAATGCAGTCATCACACAGTCTAAGTCTAAGCCACACATAACCAGGTCATTCATGACTGAATTCCCTCAAAGAATAGTCATAATGAAAGGATATATCCTATAACAAAAATGGGGCACTACAGAAAAGTATTGAGATGTAAAGACCATTCTATAATAAAGAAAATTTAAAGAAGCAATCTTTAAAAACAAGTAAATGAAAGAGAGAATGAGTGGCTTCTATTTAGTAGTGTGGCCCAAGCAACTTGAGTTTCTCGATTTGTGGCTTGACTTTTTAAGTATGGGGACATAGAGGACCCTAACTCAATGTATGGTCATCATGAATGTTACCAATTTTGACACTACAATGACACAATAGGAGATTCATTTTACAAAAGAAAGAAAGTACAAATACTTTATGGAAGAAAGAAAAAAAGAAAAAAATTTAGAATGAGATTTTTTTGTTAACCATTATGATCCAAAAATATTCTTAGAACTTTATTGTTAAAATATTTATAATTAATGAGATGTTATTTAATAAACACCAAATTAGGTTATTAGGGTTTTGGGTAGTTGATAAGTCTCATGTTGTTTATTAGGTCCTTCTTATTACCAGTTCTCATGGTTTGGGGTGCTTGGTTGGCCAGGAGGCCAGGAACAAGGCGATATTTCAAGATATTGTTATTCCTCCATGGGTTTATGCATCTAAAAGTTTGGTCATTATTGATCATTTTCCACAGTCAGAAGGCCCTCCAAAGTAGAGAAGGATAATGTAGGAGATTATTGACAAATCTAGTTGTTGGTCCTATTTCAATGGTGCTTCCCAAGGTAGGCTAGGTATGGGAGGTGTTGGGGGCCTTTTATTCATATCTAACACTCAAAGGTACAAATTTTATGTTGGTTTTGGGAGGAGCACTAACAATCAAGCTAAGATGATGGCTGTCAAGTTAGTGATGATTTTGGTCCTCTCAAAGGGGGTACAAAAGCTACAGGTACTTGAGGATTCCAAGTTAGTAATTGACTGGTTAAAGTTGAAGAGATCGCCAAAGAATATCATTTTGAAGCCATTATATGAAGAACTAATAAGAACAACAGGTGTATTCCAGTATATTTCCTATCAACATAATTTCTGGGAAAGGAACATGATTGTTGATCAACTATGAAAGATGGGGCTACAGGTGGGAGATGGCTCTTGGCATTTATGGGAAGTTGCAAATGATATTATTACTGAACACGATTTGGGACCACATCCTGGTTAATATTTTCAATGATGTTTGATAATCCTGTAGAGATGGTCAGTTCTACCCATGGTTTTTGTAACTTTTGTGAATTGTTCACAAGCAATTTTAGTGTTTATGTATAACAAGTTTTGGAGCACTAGTTTTAGAGGTTAATGATGTCAAACTGTCTCAGCTAATGAAGGTTTATGTGTATGGTCTTTTTGACATAATGAACAATGTGGTTCATTTATTAATATAACGAATTACGACATCTTTCCATAAAAAAAAATCATTCTTATTTTATGTCTGGTTATATGTTTATGTTTGTGGAGCTTATTTAAACCACTACCTAAAATTGAATACAGTTTATCAATGATTAAACTTTTTTATTCATCCATAATCGTGTATATAAAATTGAATACAGTTCAGGGGAGGCAGGAGGGGGAGGGGTGCTTTTCGACCCGACTGGAAATTTGGTTTTCAATTACTCCTGGAATCTGGGCATTGAATCGAACAATATAGCTGAAGCATTGGCTCTTTGGCAAGGATTAAACCAGAGCCTTCTCCATGGAACCCAGGACCTCGCTGTTGTTGGGGACTCCAGGATGATCATCCAGTGCATTAACTCTAAGAACTTCCCCGCTTCTAATCGCCTTCGGCAAGTTCTCAGAAGAATTTCCTTGCTTATCCCTCTCTTCAGAGATATCAAGTTCTACCATGTGTTGAGAGAGCATAATGGCCATGCGGATAAAGCAGCAAACGAGGCAATATCCCTGGGTAAAGGGGCTCTTAAAATTAACAATGTATTTAGCTGGGCTCCCATTCCTTAATCTTCTGTAGTCGGATTTGCATACGAGCGCATGGGATACTTGGAGAACAGATCACAAGCCATATGTCACATCTTCCCGCTGCCTGGTGGTGTCTCTCTCCATGCGCGGCATGGCTCCTACTGTCCCTTTTATTAACACCTCTCAGCTCGTACGCCCTCCCATCTCCAAAATGATGCCGTTTTCGATCATGCTGATGAGGGAGTGTACCAACCTCTGTACTTCAGGGCATGAGAATTTAACGGGAAAGATTTCATATGAGCGGGGGAGCTCTCGCAATCATAGCAGGTCCCTTCAGCGGGCTGATTCACATGCTGTTAATTCCCCCGATGCCATTAATTTTTGGACGGATGGTACCTTGTCTGGCTATGATGACGCTATCTCTCCGGCTCCACATCAGGCTTCATTAATCAGCACCAAGAGCAGGTATGTAAGGGGAAGTACGGGTCTGGTAATTGACGAACCTCGCATTTTGATGATGGGCCATGAAGCATGCCCAAGGCTAAAGGCAATTAGGCTCCCTATTTATCATAAGGAAGCTCAGCGGGACACTAGACGAAATCCCCATTACGCTACATCAAGAAGCTTAATCCATCCCTCCCTGTTTGAGTTTTCTCCCGGGTGGCGAAGGTCTTTGGCTCCAAGTTTCGCTCTTTTTGTTGTTTATCCCTTCGTATCAGTGCAGACGGTTGGAATGGCAGACTCAGGGGAATCGGCAACCTCCTCCCCTGACCCTTTGCAAGAGCTGGAAGCAGAAGTCCGTGTCCTGCGACGTAGGGTTCGACGCCAAGGGAACTTCATGCAACAGCTGGACCATCATGGAGGACGACGCCTGGACAGAATTGAGGATGAATTAGCTCTCATTCGCTCGGATTTCAAGACAGCCTTCGAGGCTTTGGAAGAAAAAGTTATGGTTGCTGCGGATAATCTGGACCTCAGGCTGCAACGTGCAGAGGCCGCCCTGGCAAAACTGAGAAACGCCGAGAATGCAGGATATGATAAGAATCAACCGGCCATTAAGCCAGCCTCTGGGGCTCGTCATCGCTGATATCAGTCTAGCATCTGACTTTTACTGCTTATCTTTCACTGTTAATACTTTCTAAAAATCCTGATTTTGTTATTTACAGGCATTTGTATGTCAAGCTTGAACGATTATGTGGCTTTCCATGTTTTGAGACTGTAAACACTCTGGTGGCTCTGTCACTGTTTTATTAATATAAAACCTACCCGCTTTTGTCAAAAAAATAAAAAAAATTGAATACAGTTTGTCAATGATTAAACTTTTTTATTCATCCATAATCGTCTATAAGTGTATTAAGTTTTCATACTCTCTATTTCCATCATCATTAGTATCAAAATGTTAATGATCAAAGGGCTTAGTGCACATAATTTATCGATGTTAATTGATTAACATCGGGGAGTGTGAAATTATGGTTACAAAATATTTCCATTAAGGAAGAAGACAAGTTCGTTTTATTATTTGTTTTCAACTTTAAGCAAATATATATTGCTAGTGGGTTTTGAAACTATGCATTATTTAATATTCACAAATATGGAGTGGAGTCCACTAGTGTAGTAAATTTATATTCATTTTAATAAAAACCGTGCATATGTTTTTTTATAGGGAGTTCACCGTTTTCAAAGAATTTACTCTTTTCATCAAAATAATATTGAAGTATTTTAACAAACCAAAGTAAGTAAGTAATAACAATAGTAATTGAAAGTGTTTGTGTTATTGTTCTTAAGATTATATAAAGTGTTTTTCTTATTGCTCTTAAGATTATATAAGTAGAACCTCATATTGTGTTGGACAACAACATTTTAATAGGGAAGGCATTGGATGCATAATAAAGAGTTTACCATGAGTGCCAGTAGAAAGTTAGAAAGTTATGAGGTTGAATTTTGGTGGAATTTGAAAAGGAATAAATCCAATACATTGTTGCATTATGCTATAAAGGTGTGATAGTTATGAGGTTGAATTTTGGTGGAATTTGAAAAAAAATAATACATTGTTGCATTATGCTATAAAGGTGTGATAGTTACATTTTATTGGTTGTAAAAGTAATTTTTTGAGAACTAAAGGAGGAGGGTTGCCTTTTTAAGTCTTACATCATGTTAGTATGGACAATATGGAGATCTCATTACCTATGGCAAACACTTCCATGTCTTAAACATTGGAGTTTTGCTTAGTCAAGATTCAACAAGTGTGTAGGGAATCAATTTTGAAACTACATCTCTCATTAAGTAGGTTGTTTGTAAAGGATAATTAAAATAATAATATAGAGGATATTATAATCATAATAAAATGAATGTACTGTAATATCTTCAATTTTTATTTGAAATATATTAAATCATAATCATGTAAATTATGTAAATATGCTAGTATGGATTCCAAGTGCAGAGCTCAAGGCCAAGGCCCAATTAGTGAATGGTTAGGCATGTATAATGTAAATATTTTGATATGGACCATGTGGTTGGCTTGTCATGCTAATTTGAAATCTATGTAAATATTATGTTGGAAAAATAATAAAATGGTATGAGATGGTTGTGTAAACAGCATGAGAGGGGATATGATTTCACTAAAGGGGAAGAGGAAAGGGGGGCTATGGGAGACTAAATCCTCTATTGCCAAGTGTCAACCTTAGAACTCATCAATTTGTTGTCATATTCCTCAAATGAGTTAATTACTTCATTTTGACTATTAAATCCAATCATTGAATGCATGTAAGAGGTTGGTGGGGAAAGTCTTCTCATGTAGTTATGGAAGCATGGGATGAATATACTTCTATGATTATTGTAAGAGTCCTCTTGCTGGCTGCTTTCTTGGGCAGACCCGGGTTTTAATGAAGCGCAACAACAAACCCCTTGGCGCACTGGCCCTCTCGGCAACGAGCTGCGCAGCAGCTCGAGGTCTCACCCGAAGTGGCTATGGGGGGGTTAAGGAATCAGATTTCCTTAACCTTGGTGACGCGGAGATTGTTCTTCCTCTTCCGGTTCCTCAGATGTCGGAGGTCCGACTTTCCCGCAGGCCCCTCGGCGCAACTGCGCGGCTCCCTTCCTCAGCAAGCCCGCTTCGCAAGTCTCCTCTCTGGCGCAGAAGGCAAGTATTCCTTGCGTCGACGCATTAAGTACCTCTTCGCCCTGCGCGCCCAGTGCAGTATCGCATTCCTCGATCGCTGCCGCGACAGTGCTCCACCACTTCTTCAGTACTTAACACTTATAGCTATCAAGGGACCTTCCCAAACTCACTTACACATTCACAAAGATAATGCAAGAGTCTTGTATGCACAGGTAATGAACTTAAACCGTTAATCATTCACGCAAACATTATAACAAGAAGAAATATGCAAAGTTCACCTCCTCGAGGGAAGCCACGTCCTCGGGAGTGTTATATTAACCAAAAAATGATAGAGTTATACAACGTGCTGCGCACATAGCTGCAGCCTTAGATTCTTACAGGAAACTCCACGCACACAGCTGAGAGCCCTTCTCTCAATCTAGTCTCTTCTCTACAGAGATTACAAAGGCGCAGACGTCAACTCAGACTGTCTGGAAACTCAGGGATTAGCTCCTCGGCTATCCGATTCTTACTCTAGTTCTACACACTCGGTAGAAAACATAGCAAAGGATAATCAACACATGATCTATCCTTGAGACTGACTATCGAACAGTCTAACCATCTAACTATCCCAAAAATATCTAACTCTTCTTCTTATCATGTATACATATATATAGGTGGCCATGACGGTCACACCTTTACAAAACTGTGGGCCTTTCCCAACAGTGATTCCCAAAAACCCTAACCACGCACATGGCTAGGTGTACTGTAGGCGCCGCTTGTAGTCATGTCGCCGGTTCCTGCAGGCTCCTTGACTTTCGGCGCAGATTGTGGGTATGGGCGCTTGTCCTTCGCCTTCAATGCTCTGGTCCATTGCTCCTCCTTGATCCGAGCAACCATAACTTCTGTACTTAGCCTTTAAATGAGGGTAGCTGAGCCCTCTACTCCATCGCCTTATTTATTATGGTAGCTGAGCCACCTTCATTCTTCTATGACGTGCGCGCGAGCTCCGTGATTTCCGGTCCGTGATCTTCGCTGAGCTTGTCCATCTGGCACCGTACTGCGCACCGTCTCCTTCTTACCCAAAACTTAGTGCTTGTCCCAAAATTAGCACTTTCCTTTCATACTTGTGCTTTTTCCCCAAAATTCGCAGCTTTACCGTAGCTACGGCCTAGGCTCCAACAGGCCCCTAACACTCACTTGTGGCTCACCCTCGAGCCACTCGCACTAGCGTGTGGTCGCTTGATTTGCGCATCTGCTTGTGCTTGGGTCTCCGCGAATGTTTTCTTCCACTGCGCAATAGCGGAGTCCAATTCATCGATACACTCCATAGCTGTCTGCACCGTTTCTGCGGTGGCTTCTTCTTTAGTGATGGTATCAATCACCTCTTGAGATTCAGCAATCTCTTTGATTTTTGCCTCGACTTGACCAACGATTTCAGCATACTCATCCATGAATGGCTGAATGTTGTTGGTGAGCTTCTCATCTTCAGTTCTGAGCTTGTGCAGTTGCTGCTGCATTCTGCGCACTTCACTCATTTTCTTCATTTTTGGTAAGCCTGTTAAGGCCTTAGCTTCTTCAGTCAGAACAGTGAGAGACTGTTCTGCAGCTTGCACCTGTTCTGACAGACCAACTTTAAAAGGGAGCTTCTCAAGCTCCGTCCAAGCTTCCATAGCTTGGCTCATCAGGTTCTCGGCTTCCTGTATTCTATCTTTCATCTGTGTGGAAGCTCTGCTCAGTGCTTCAAATTGTACCTGCGCATCATCCGTAAACTGCGCAGCAACGCGAGCTTCTAGCTCAGCGATCTGGGTTCTATGGCCTTCAGCCATAGCAACTATTTCTTGCTCCAGGGTTTTCGCCCTTTCTCCAATAATTTGAACTTTTGCAACCAGAGGGAGGTCTGGTTGAATCTCGCAAGCCGGCAATTCCTGGGCAATCTCATCCACTGCGTTTCTGATGCCGATGTCTTGCACCTCATAAAGTGCAAGCTTCTCAGAGGTATTCTTATGGATTGCCTTCAACTCTAACTCCTGCGATTGCAGTCGTTGATTTTCCTGAAATGTAGAGAGCTCTCTAGCTCTCAACTCAAGAGAAACTTTCTCATGCACTAGCTGTAGAGTCTCTATAGGAATTAGAGACAAATTGATTTCAACGGGCCCAACGGCGCTTACCTGTAGTGCAGCTAGCGGATCTGGAAGTGTCATGCTGGTAGGCGGAATATGCACGACAGTATGCCTTTCTATGAGTTCTTCAACTCGCTCGGCACTTGGAATTTCTTGTGGCGCCTGCGAAGTAGATGCTGGCGCATGGGTCTGCGCAACTCTTCCTGCGAGACCTTTCAATTCTACGAACTGCAAATCTAAAGCACTTCTGATGTGAGCGTGCGCATTGCGCAGCTCGCGAAATTGCTCGTGTAGGTACTGGTCGATCCCTGAGGGAATAGCCTCAGCGGGATGCGACACTTTTTGCTTCTTGGTGGCCGATTCTGTGGAGCCTTCATCACTTCTTTGCTCCGGGGCTTCCTTGCCCTTATCCTTCTCTTTCGTAGCGGCGGTTGGCAGCGCGGATGCGAGATCGGCGGCCTCCCTCCACTCATCCGACCAAGACTTGATGGTTTCTTCAACATCCTCGGTAGTCATCCTGTAAAGGCCTAGCGCCCATTCATCTGGAATGTCGCAAGGGCGGAGGTAAAGTTGATGTATGTCGGCAGTAAAAGCCAACTTTCCTTCATATAATGTGGCTGTCTCCTAGCTCAGCCTTGGCATTTCTTGAATAGTATCTCTGAGGAGATAGTAGTATTCACAAAATACAGCGCGATTCATCTTGCGCTTCGCGGGATTGGGAGAATCCCAGAGGTTGATGTAGCGCATGCCGGCAACCTCTCCTGCGCGGCGCGGAAGGAACTGAGTATTCGGGGGCTCCTTCCACCCAACGAGAGCGCATAAAATTAGAAGCCAAGAAAAATGGAATGATTGGGCTGCATTGTCCTGCACATTCAGGCAATCAGCCAAGAAAGAGTTCAGCAGGAAGAGAGACCAGTTGTACTGCTCTCCCTCCGCAGCTGCGATGGCGAGCTCCACGACAGCTCCAGTAACTTCCTTCGGTCGGCACTTTGTGAGAAGTCTGCCTGCAAGCAGACTTCCTGTAAATCGAAGTGCCTCATCTTCTACTGTAGTGAGGTCATAAGCCCGACCTCCTCTTGTCAAGTTATACTTCTGCACTAGCTGTGCAGCCAATTTTCTGTCTTTGTCCTTTCCCACAAAGTGAATATTGGGATCCTTACCAGCCTTAGATAGACCGGTGATGCGGTGAATCAAATCAACATTTAGATCAATTGGCCTCCCGAGCCAAAGGTAACCTCCCTGAACACATGAATGTAGCGTCTTAACAACTGCATTGACTTCGTTGCTACGCCCAAAGTGCGGTAGCTTCAACAAATTCAACAAACCTGGCTTCTCCAAGTTTGCTGCAAATCCCCTTGGGGTAAATTCATCGACCTTTCGGATGGGATTGTGAACTATCGTCAGATATCGATCTGGCGCAAACTGGGGATACGTTTTATAGTCTCCTAGATTGAAATCAGAGAATTTGACCAGTGGAATGTGTCCCAACAGTTGCCCTTCTACCCGCACACTAGCCGGTAGTGGCGGTAACGGAATGGGATACTTTGAATTCTTCGGGATCTGTACTTTTGGCGCATCATCTGGACGCGGCGGAATATAGTTCGCCATGGTGGCCAACGGCTCTGGAACAGGTTCTTCTGGCTGCGATGGAGACGCTCTTGTAGCCGGAGACTGTCTGGGATCCTGATAACCAGGGTGTACATAAGTCGAAGCCGTGACTGGAGTAGTCATGCCGAAATCTAAGCCTCGGCGCAGGAATTGACGAACAACTTCTTCAGTCGACAGGTTCTCCGTCGTGAGCCGATGTAGGGAACAAAACACTTTGGACAGCAAATGGCGGACCTGCGTAGGATATGGACGCTGAAAACAAGGGAAAATACTCTGCACAACTCGGCTCTGAAAACAATAACTTGGATTCTTAAACAAGATAGCAACTCGAGGAAAGTAACCCAAAAATTATACAAGTGTAAGGTATTTATAGCCAGAGGTGATAGTAAATGCGACCAAGTGGGGTTACGTAGCTATAGGCGGCTATACATGAGTTGACAACACGCTATCCTCCTCGCCGCAGTGGTGCATTTATTGTGATTGACGGGCTCTGACAGCCTTCCGGGAGAAGCTAATGCTTTCGGCGCCTGAGTTAAATGCAAATCTTTCGGAGATCAAGCCGAATCCGTCAGAGCGGCTAGACTTAAATAGCGGACTTATCCTTCATTTATTCAGACGCGGCTACATAACTGCTGTAATTCAAAATTTTCGGCAGGTCATTTCAACTTAGGGAACTGTGCCTATAGGGGTCCACAACAAAACTTTTTCAAGCGGCAAATTATCAAAGGGAACTCCGCAAGAGCGATAGTTCAACGGTCCGGGGAGAAGCTTCGCAAGAGCGCAACTATGTTCGCTCCAACCAAACTTTAGACATGCGCGGATGCTTCTAGGAACTACGCAGGAAGCCAGAGACTGAGTGTCTCGCAACTTCCGTGTAGACTGAATGCGGTGCCTCTTTCAACTACACTGGACATCTGCATCTTTTTAGCAATAAATTAGGTCGACAGAGCGGAGTGGCCGTCGCGATAAAGCTTAAGCCGACTCCCGTTGATCATTGTAGGTAGTAATTCTCCATCAAGCTTTGCAAGCTGAACTGCTCCTCCTTCAGTTATCTTCGTCACCTGAAAAGGGCCTAACCAATGTACACGAAACTTGCCTGGGAACTTGGTAAATTTACTGTCATAGAGGAGTACCAAGTCTCGTTCCTGAAAGACTTTATTCTTAATATGCCTGTCATGCCAAGCTTTCTGTCTTGCCTTCTGTACCTGTTGATGGAATCCGGCTAAGAGTCTGTCTTCTTCTAAGGCAAGCAGTTGTGAGAATCTTGCGCTCATAGTATCAGGATCTGCCATTTCTGTAATTTGCGCAATTCTAAGACTTGGAACAATGTATTCCATGGGCATAACTGCTTCTTGTCCATACACCAAACTGAAAGGTGTGTGGCCTGTTAGTTTCTTGCAAGTGGTTCTGTAAGCCCATAATACAGCTGTGACTCTAAGGTCCCAATCATCTCTTTGTTGATTACAGATCTTCGTCAGGGCATTCTCAAGAATTTTATTGAATGCCTCCACCGTACCATTAGCTTGAGGGTGGTAGGGTGTACTCTTATGGTGACTAATTTGGAATTCTTCAGTAAGGGCTTCTATAGTCTCATTGAGAAAATGTGTACCCTGATCACTCATGAGGATCACTGGGCATCCAAATCTAGTGATAATATTCTCGAAAATGAACTGCGCGGCCGTAGCAGCGTCGCAGTTCTTAACTGGCTTCGCCTCAGCCCATCTGGTGAGGTATTCAGTAGCTGTAATGATGTATCTTGCGCCAGTTCTTTTTCCTGGTGGGTTAATAGGTCCTACAAAGTCAATGGCCCATTTATCAAAAGCACGCAGTGTGATCTGGGATCTTAGCGGCATTTCATCTCTCCTTGAGGGTTTTCCTTTTTGCTGGCACACATCGCAACATTTACAGAACGCCTTAGTATCCTTGTGCAATGTCGGCCACCAAAGACCTGCGGCTAATATCTTTTGCGCAGTCGGCTTTCCTGCGAAATGGCCTCCTGCGGTACCTGAATGCGCTTCTGCGATGATAGAGCTCTTTTCATGTGGCAAGAGACATCTGCGCAAAACTTCGTCAGGGCCCAACTTATAAAGCTGGCCTGCTATCAAAGTGAAGTCTGCGGCTCTGACAACAAGTTGCTTCTTCTGCTGGATTGTAAACTCAGCCGGCGCTTGCCCGGTAGTGAGAAACTCAAGAATATCAGAATAATATTCGTCTGCTGCTTGAATAGAAAACAACTGTGCGTCAGGCAGATTGTCCTCCAGACTTGTAGGTTCCTCTCCTGACTCTATCCTGGATAGATGGTCAGGCCCTGCATTCAATCTGCCTGGCTTTACAATAACCTCGAAATCATATTCTTGAAAGAGCAGTAGCCATCTGCAAATTCTACCTCCTAACACTGGTTTATTGACCAAATATTTCAAAGCAGAATGGTCAGTATACATTTTAAAATGAGCGCCTAACAGGTAGTGTCTGAATTTTTGTAGGGCATACACCATAGCTAGTCCTTCCCTTTCTGTAGTGGTGTAGTTTCTCTCAGCTGTAGATAGCTTTCTGCTGGAGTAAGCAATCGGGTGGTCAATACTTCCTTCTCCAGACTGTGTAAGCACAACCCCCAATGCTATGGAAGAAGCATCAACATGAACATGAAAAGGTTTTCTCCAGTCCGGGAAAACTAGAATAGGCGCTGTGATCATCTTTTCTTTAAGTGTGTCCAAGCTCTGTTGGCATTCTTCTGTCCATTGGAACTTCGAATCCTTTTTCAGCAATCTTTCCATAGGCGCTGTGATCCTTGCATATCCTTTGATGAATTTTCTGTAGTATCCTGTATGTCCCAATGTAGTGCGCAATTGCTTAACTGAGTTGGGCGCAGGTAAATTAGCAATGATGGGAACCTTCGCAGGATCCATCAGGAGTCCTTGTCTGCATACAATATGTCCCAACAAAATACCAAAGGGTGCACAAAATATACATTTTTTCAAGTTAAGGGAAATCTGATGCTGTCTACATTTTTCTAACATCATGCGCAGATTTGCAATATGGTTCTTTAATAGGCCAAATACAGTCCAGTCATCAAAATAGACTTCTAAAAACTTGTGAATGAATTCTTTAAAAACAGCAACAACAACTCTAGAGAAGATAGCAGGTGCGTTTTTAAGACCAAAGGGCATTACCGTATACTGGAATGAGCCCCATTCAGTTGCAAAAGTAGTCTTGTGGCGGTCGTCCGGATGGATTCTGATCTGATGATATCCCGAAAAACCATCAGTGAAAGAGTAAGCCTCTTGTCCTCCAACATTATCAAGTACTTCATCTGTGAAAGGAGTGGGAAATGGATCGTGTGCTGATGCATCATTGAGTTTGCGCAAGTCGACACAGATTCTTATTTCACCTTTCGTTTTCTTTTCTTGGACCACCATAGGACTAATCCAATCGCTTTCCTCTACTGGTTCAATAATACCTGCTGCGAGCATTTTATCAATTTCTTCTTTGACTTTTTCTTTATAGCGCGGGTTCAACCTGTATGGGCGCTGCTTTACTGGCTTGGCATCTGGTTTCAGAGGTATGCGCATCACTCCTAAGTCTCCTAGGATGCCTTTCATTTCTATGAACTTGGTAGGAAAGATATCCTGGTAGTCACGCAATAATTCTGAAACATGTCCAACAATTTCATCATCCCAATAATCTCCTATAGAAGCAAACTTTGGTTCAGCTTCTGTACCAATGTTAATCTTCTTGAGCTTGATGTGTTCTGTGATGGCAGGAATATCAAGCTCAGGACCTTCAATATTGCGCGTCCCTTCTGATTCTGGGATATTGATGTTGCGAGGATCGTCCTCCTCATCTTCAGCGGTGAAGTTATAACATTCCAGGGCATGTTCTATCTGGACAGCCCAATCTGGTTGGGAATATTCTGATAACGGGCATTGTTCAAATATCTTCTTTTTAATATACTTCAAAGCCTGATCGATGCTTGGATGTTCTGACTCAAAGCTGAAGGTAAGTTGAAAGCTTTCTATCGTAAGAGGCCAACTGATAGTGCCTTTGCGCAATTCTGTTTCAGTATACCAATTCCTTGGAACTGTATCCAATGTGTGGATGAATAGGTGAACCCATTCATCTTCCGGAATATCTGACCATTGCTGAATACATGCTTCAATGTGTGACCTGGGGTCACTCTGTCCCTCGTATTTGCGTAGGGTTCCGGTCGTGGTGTCCTGAAATCTGCGCAGTATCAATCTGCGACAGTCTTGCCATGTATGAATATTCTCCTTATGCGCAACCCACCATCTTGCGGGTGTGGCGCGCAATGCTACATCCAGTGCCTGTATGCGCTGCTGTTCTGGAAGCTTTTGTTCATATTCATGTATGAATTTAGTTACTTCAGTTAAACCATCAAAAATTGGAGTGTCAGTTAATTCTGTGCCAATCCATCGAATGGATTTAGTCATCATAGCGCAACGTCTTGCAGAAACCTCATGTAAACGATTCTGCCAGTTTTCCAATCCTGCATCTGAGTCTGATGTGCACGAGCTATCGCATCGCCAGCTGATATGGCCATCTGCTGTGGGGTTGACATAGTCACTGTGGTTAGTAGTCATTTGGTACAAACTTTCCATGTGGCGCGCTTCCTCTTCTGCGCAAATGGGTTCTATATACCTTGGTCCTTGAATAGGATCAAGTGGTGCGATGACCCTAATCTGGTCATCCTCAAAGGTCATCTGTCTTTTCTTCAAATTAATGACAGCCAAATTATCAAATGCCCAGTCTATTCCTAAAAGTGCTGGGTATGGTCTACTATCATCCAGGATTTTGATTACTTCAAAATCTGCAGAGCTTCTTACTCCTTCAATATCAATAGGTACGTTGGGTAATCTGCCCAATGGAGAGACTCGTTGCTGATTCGCGAGTCTTAGCTGGATAGGGGATCTTGTAAGCTGAGGGCTTCCCATCTGTTCCCATGTCTGCATAGTGAGAACATTGGCTTCTGAACCCAGATCTAACATGACTTCGTCCATTTCAAATGCTCCAATCTGCGCTGTGAGCCTCATCTCTTTTCCAGTTCTAATGTGACTCCTAATCTGGTGAACAGCACACTGCGGTGTGTTTGTCGAAGCAGACTGTTGGCACTGATCCAACAGGTGTTGGAGTTCTAGAGTTGCCTTTTCATTGCGCAACAATTTTAAACATTGTCGCAGGAACGCATGAACACTGCCTAGTGCATGCTCCTCGTCAGGCCTTCCAGCTGTAGTGGCCTGTTCTTGTACCAGGTTGTCTTGTCTTAGCACTTGCGATCTAATATTGTTCTGCGGAATTGCGACAGAACTTGAAGCTCTCGGATCTGAGAAATACTCTTGATCTTGCTTGAATGCTTCTCTTTGCTTCTACAGGTTAAGTGGGGCTGGTTTAATATTAGCGCGGCGCACCCATTGCGTCGCTTGCTTTCCCATTCCCATCTCTTGCGCATCAGTGGTTGCTCCACTGCGTGTCACTATATTAACTGTAGGGTCTGGTTCTCTTTTTTCTGCTCCAATCAACTGAATATTCTGATTGACCTGTGGGGTCTTTGCTTGCATCTTAGCCTGTAACTGAGGGCATTCTTCAATGATATGGTCAGAAGATTTACAATACCTGCAGAGGGTTGTAGGATTTTGGCAATCCCTGGCAAAATGACCTTGTGCTCCGCAATTATAACAAGTGATCTGTCCTCTTCCGCGACCAAAATTTGTTGTGCGTCCGCGTCCCCTGTAATTTCCTGCTCGGGCGTCGCGAGTTTGGTCATATGGTGGACCTGCTGTGGGTCCTTGTGTCTCTGCTTGTACCCTATAAACATCATGCTTTCTTTCTATCATAAGATCATATGCTCTACAATTGTTCTCATCATGACCTACTGATTTACAGAAATTACAATATAGATTCTTTGGAGTTTGTACGTATTTCTGAAGTAAGTGACATTCTTGTGGTCTATGACCTCTAGTTCTACAGATTTCACACCAAGGCCCTTGTTCCTGTGGTAAAGGGTTAGGTGCTCCAGTTGCAATATAGTCTATGAAAACGGGGCAATGGTCCTTTGAATGACCTTGGGATTTACATTTTGTACACCAAATTTCTTCCTTAATCTCCTTGCCTTTCTTAATATCATGCACTTGCAAGGTTAAGTTTGCTAATTGGTTCTGCAACTGCGCAACATCGGTGCTTGTTCCCGCAATGGGCGAAGCTTCTAGTTTCATAGCCATCTCTAGAGCTTGTTCCTGAGTATTGAGATTCTGTTGCATAAGAGGAAGTCTAATGTGTGGGAGGAGCGCAGCAATGAACCATTCTTTATGCTGCTGTGGTGCAAACTCAAAGCTTACTTGATCTATCAAGGCTTTGAACTTCTGGTCAAAGTCCCATACTGATTCTGTAGGTAACTGTTTGATGTCTTTGAGCTCTGTTATACACTGTGATTCTGATTTAGGTTTCTTAAATTCCCGAATCATGGCATTTCTTACATCAGCAAGCGTTCTATTCTGTGCTGCTGAGTATTTCATGAACCAAGTTAAGGCTCTTTCTCTTAGTGTGGTTGCTAACTGAACCAGTTTAACAGCATCATCATTAATTTGCTTAATTGTCCAAATGGCTTCACATAAGAACCAGTGTTGCTCAGGGTCTTCTATCCCTGTTCCTCTAAAAGTTGGTAGCTTCATGTCATCACCCATCCTTCTTGTGCTAGGTTGAGGTGAGGCTGCTGTAGCAGTGCTTCTGGGCTGGTTAAATAAAGGTGGTTCTGAGGTACTAGAAGTACCGTGTGGGCTACTAGAAGATGTTACTGCGGGGTTATACTGAGCTCCGTCTGGTTTTTGCGGTGTAAAGGGGTGATAAGGGATATGAGCACTCCCTTGTCTTTCTATATGGCTTGCTCTAGGGACTTGGCTATCGTCTGGGCTAGACTCAAAAGAATATTGGTCAAGGCCTACTTTATATCGTTTTCCACTACGAGTGCAACCAATAAATTCAGGATCACTATCAGAATCTACGGACATTACTTGTCTATGCTATTCATCAGAAGTAATACATAGCTTTCCTTTTTCATACAGAAGCATTTTAATCCATAAGTTCAGAGAATTTAAGAACTTACCTCTGTGTACTTGGAAGAAATTCCTCTCAGCTTCACTGAAACTCTTTCTTGTATCTACTGCAAACTCGGTGATGAAACCTTTCAGTAGACTATTCAACCAAAATTCTACTGCGTGGGACACAGGATTGTCTATCCGCTTCACAATACTGACTAGCTCAGGCGTCCAAGCGACGGGTCAATCAATATGCACAGTAGGTCTAGAGTATGCTAACTTGGCTATCCAAGCGTGCAACTCCAGTGCGAATGTAACGAAGAAAATTTCGTGAAGGTCAGTATAAATATACTTCTGCAACCAGTCTTCTGTTTGGAGCGTAGAACTTCTATTTTCTTGTTCAGCGAACTCTTTAGCCTTTAAATCAAACCAGTCTCCAATTTCTTTAGCTGTAGGATTCCAGTAACACATTTGTTAACTAAGCAAGTCTCAGTGTAACAGAACCTTGTGCTGGCTTCAGCAACAATCTCAGACGTCGCGGAAATAGTAAGTCACAGCAGCAAGTCGCAAGACAACGGAACCATTTGTTCTCCTCGATCTCGCGCGTCACCGAAATAACAAGTCTCACAACAGCAAGTTGCAAGGCAACGGAACCATTTGTTCTCCTCGATCTCGTGTGTCGCCGAAATAACAAGTCTCACAACAGCAAGTCGCAAGGCAACGGAACCATTTGTTGGCTGCTTTCTTGGGCAGACCCGGGTTTTAATGAAGCGCAGCAACAAACCCCTTGGCGCACTGGCCCTCTCGGCAACGAGCTGCGCAGCAGCTCGAGGTCTCACCCGAAGTGGCTATGGGGGGGTTAAGGAATCAGATTTCCTTAACCTTGGTGACGCGAAGATTGTTCTTCCTCTTCCGGTTCCTCAGATGTCGGAGGTCCGACTTTCCCGTAGGCCCCTCGGCGCAACTGCGCGGCTCCCTTCCTCAGCAAGCCCGCTTCGCAAGTCTCCTCTCTGGTGCAGAAGGCAAGTATTCCTTGCGTCGACGCGTTAAGTACATCTTCGCCCTGCGCGCCCAGCGCAGTATCGCATTCCTCGATCACTGCCGCGACAGTGCTCCACCACTTCTTCAGTACTTAACACTTATAGCTATCAAGGGACCTTCCCAAACTCACTTACACAGTCACAAAGATAATGCAAGAGTCTTGTATGCACAGGTAATGAACTTAAACCGTTAATCATTCACGCAAACATTATAACAAGAAGAAATATGCAAAGTTCACCTCCTCGAGGGAAGCCACGTCCTCGGGAGTGTTATATTAACCAGAAAATGATAGAGTTATACAACGTGCTGTGCACACAGCTGCAGCCTTAGATTCTTACAGGAAACTCCACGCACACAGCTGGGAGCCCTTCTCTCAATCTAGTCTCTTCTCTACAGAGATTACAAAGGCGCAGATGTCAACTCAGACTGTCTGGCAACTCAGGGATTAGCTCCTCGGCTATCCGATTCTTACTCTAGTTCTACACACTCGGTAGAAAACATAGCAAAGGATAATCAACACATGATCTATCCTTGAGACTGACTATCGAACAGTCTAACCATCTAACTATCCCAAAAATATCTAACTCTTCTTCTTATCATGTATACATATATATAGGTGGCCATGACGGTCACACCTTTACAAAACTGTGGGCCTTTCCCAACAGTGATTCCCAAAAACCCTAACCACGCACATGGCTAGGTGTACTGTAGGCGCCGCTTGTAGTCATGTCGCCGGTTCCTGCAGGCTCCTTGACTTTCGGCGCAGATTGTGGGTATGGGCGCTTGTCCTTCGCCTTCAATGCTCTGGTCCGTTGCTCCTCCTTGATCCGAGCGACCATAACTTCTGTACTTAGCCTTTAAATGAGGGTAGCTGAGCCCTCTACTCCATCGCCTTATTTATTATGGTAGCTGAGCCACCTTCATTCTTCTATGACGTGCGCGCGAGCTCCGTGATTTCCGGTCCGTGATCTTCGCTGAGCTTGTCCATCTGGCACCGTACTGCGCACCGTCTCCTTCTTACCCAAAACTTAGTGCTTGTCCCAAAATTAGCACTTTCCTTTCATACTTGTGCTTTTTCCCCAAAATTCGCAGCTTTACCGTAGCTACGGCCTAGGCTCCAACACCTCTCTTGTGTGGTTAGAATTTATGTTAGTTGTCTTTTCCCCATCCCATCATCTTTTTTGGAGTCTATCATCCATTTTTCTCGTGTAGGTTTTGGAGAGCAGGTTTTATAGTAGGAAAAAACTTTCCTCTTGTTGTTGATTCCATTTCTATTACCATTACCAAATTGTGAACAACCAGAAATTTCAATTGTGAACAAAAAATTGTGGACAATAGAGAAAGAGAGTGGTTATAGGTGAGCATAGAGGTTGGGAAAGATAGTGAAATTTACCCATTGAGTTGTGTTGCTCTTGAATGCTTAAAAAGCCATGGATTGTTGTTACAGAAGGTTCTCCAATAGCATACATCGAGTTGGACTCTTTCAGCACACACTGGTAAGCATTATAAGGGTTGGGTTTCCTAAGGGAACTATGGAGCAGTGAAGGGAATTGTCTTCCTTGTGTTGTGTGGGGCAGTAGAAAAGTGCCATGGGTGGAATGGTTGAGTGGGATCCTTGTAAATACTCAAAGGTGGCAAGTCTGGATAAGCATGAGAGTAAATGGGTTGTGAGATGAGAAAGAGAAGCATGTAGGTATTTCCTTCACCCTGATGGCCTCATAGCCCGACTTGGGAGAGGTATCTATAGGTGATACCTACGGTTGGGTGGAAAATCTCTCTTACACATCCAGTTGCTTGGATTCTCTTTGTTAAAAGATAAGTATTATCTTTGTATATGAATGTGAAATGATTTTATTTTCTATTGTGATGAATATGTCTATTATGCATGATGTGTGTGGATAGAGTTTTATTATCGCTCTGTTTTGTATCATACATCTGCACATACATTTCTTGTTTTTGAATTTGTGTTTATGTCCCATGGGGTGAAATTTAGAAACTTATAATTCATAAATACCCCTCATTTTCCTAGTCTGGACGATGGATGGGGATGTGATAGATTGGTATCAGAGCTCTTGGTTATAGCACTAGAGCTATGTGGGTTGGAATCCATGGTTACAGGCAAAAAATTGATCTTGCACAGGAAGCATTTGACAAATGCTTATATGAAAATCGTGGTTTTAGCAACAAATGGTGTTTTAATGGAGCCTAGATTCCCAACACTCAAAATGCATGGGACAAAGAAGTTGAAACAGTGCCATGTTCATATAGTCGGGTTCGTTGACGGGAATTGTCAATCCATCAAAGGATGGGAAAATTGTCGTTAGATGAAACTTTAAAAAAATTCAAAAAATTGACAATTTGGTGTGGGTCTCACAATTTCCACGTGGATAGCCACATAGACAAAAATATGACATGGAGGAGCCATGTGGACAGGGGATATAATGTGGTCCATCCACGCCAGATGAATGTGCAGGTGGTGGGACTGGAACAGGATCGTTGGAAGAAGCTTATTGGGTGATACACTTTCTAGTGTTAACTCATGAGTTCAATACAAAAAAGTATGAAAACTCGAATTCGACGAGGATCATCCGACATGATGAGCTCAACACTTATATCGAGATCGACTCATCAGAGAATTTTTTTATGGTGAACATGAGAGATCTCAATGGAATGAGGATTCCCTATGGATCGGGATCCAATGTTTTGGAAGGCTAACCATCGGGAGAAGTGTTTGCATGTGAATGTGAACAATCCCGATGGAGCGAGGATGTCCAATGGATCAGAACCCAATGGGTTGGGGATGCCCCATTGAAGGTAGGCCATCAAGAATTACTCTCGAAAGTGTATTTCAGAAGTTTTGATGGATCGGAACCCAATGTATCAGAAATTCCTAATGGAGGAGGACCATCGGGAATTAATCCTGAAAGTGCAAGTGCAGAATTTATATGAATGGAAGTCTAATGGAATGAGTCCAACGGGGATTTTCCAATGTGGTATCGGACATCGGTCATCAGCTGATCGGGAAGATAGAAATATAGCAACATTAAAAGTTAGAAAATTTGAGTATGATAGAAAGAGATCCAATAAGAGAAGTCCAATGTGATGAGCTCGATGTGATGGTTGTATTCTAAAAAAGGCTTAAAAAAATGGATCTCGAAAATTGTTTTGGCCATAACAAGAACAGTTTAGCTCATAATCCAATGAGACCTACTGCATTCTAACACCATTGAGGAAGTCTACAAAATTTACATTGAGAAGCATGGACCCACTCTGCTCCAATTTTACAGAAATTTTGAAATAGTGGTTTTTAAAGATCGGTACCCAATGACCTGTCAGGGAGACTGTTGGGACCGAAATTGTTATAATGTATCCATGATCCAATCACAAAGATAAATCTAGTGGAATATGTTCAAATTCCAAAAGGTGTAAAGTTGAGGTGCAAAAGAAGGCCAAAATCCACTATTTTGGGGCACTTTTTGGAGATTTCAAAAAACTTGAAGGAGGTAAAAGTGACCCTAGATGTCAAGAATAGAAAAAAGTATTAACTCAACATTTTACCTACTCATCAAAATAAATAAATTTGGTTCAAGGAATTTTTTCCATAAATGCTTCGCCTGTGAGATAGTTAGTTTTGCTAAAAATTCCAAGTATGGAGAAAATGCAAAAGTTAAAAGTAGTCAATTCCATAAATTTATAGAAATTGACTGGAGCATCGGATCGAGGATCTTAAAGTTGTTGAGTCATCCTTGCATGAGTATTATTAGTGCTCTATAGGAAAAACTTTATGGTCCTCCCTATAATTTCTTCTACAAGTGGTTGAATTTGGTCTTTGAAGCTAAATGTTCCTACAGCAAAAGTGCATAATTTGGCAAAATTGACAATTTTGAGATGTTGTAACTTTTTTCCCAAAAATCATAAAAGAGAATGGTTATAGTCATTGGAAATCTTATCCATAGTGGAACAAATTTGCACAATCATATTCTAAAAGAGTGATTCATATGTTTTTGATATTTGATCAGAAAAAGTGCTTGTAACCTTGATTTTAAAAAATTTGTCAATAGGGTAGTTCCCATATTGCATGAAAATTGATTTTGTGAATTCATAACAATGTAATGAAGATAACGAATGTGATTATATGAACACTTTTGTAGATGCAATATTGTAACAAGATAGTTAAGGGTCAACATTCAGTATAGTGTAATTTGGGAATCCTTGGTCTTGGTTGGGCCAAGAAAACCATCATCATAGATTATGCACAGGATCCTTATGCAGCTTAAACAAATGCCATGGGAGAAAATATACATGTTGAGAATTTAGAGAAAGATTCTAATGCCTGAAGAAATCAAGTAACTCCCATGGATATTGCAGAAACCATGAGAAGTCTAATAGTAGAATTACAAAGTTGCAAAGCAGATAATGAGAGGTTGATCAGAGCTTGAGGAGAACTATTTGAATGCAGCCATGCTCCAAAGCTCAACATACATTTAGAGGAAGATTCACCGTGTTCGGAACTTAGGAAATGAGGAAAGGATTAGGGGAAACTCAAGGAGGCATTCTCACAAAAGGTCCCATAGCTCAAGAAAGGTTTCTAAAGATAGGACATATACTCCAAATTTATATTCTAGTGAGTCATTTGGCTCTAAAGACTCCATTGAAGGTTCAAGCTATCCATCTCATAGGAATAAAAGGAAGAGGCATATCAAGAACAACTCACATGGAGAATTTTGGAAGGCCAAACGTCCCACTTTTGACTGTGAATTCAAATCTAGTCAAGGAGCGAAAGCTTGGCTTCTTGGGATGAGGAAGTATTTTCAAGTCCATGACTAGTTCGAGAACATGAAGGAAAAGGTGGCCATGTTTAATTTGAATGAAAGAGCATCTATATGGTGGGATCACCTTAGGAAAGTGAAGAATATCAATGAAAGGAACATTGTGTGGAAGCAATTTAAGAAGTATTTCGAGCAAAAGTACCTATGATGACAAAATCAAAGAGTTGCATGAGTTGAAATTAGGACAAATGACCATGGAGGAATATGCCAATAAATTCTTGGAGTTGTTGAGATATGTCAAGTATATCAGATATGATAAGGTCAAAATTCATCCTTTTCTAGGTGGATTACCTCTATCATAAAAGGACATAATTGAGTTTGATGAAACTCAAACTCTAAATGAAACCATAAGGAAGGCCAAGTATTATTTTGATCAAAACAAAAGCAGGATAAAATTCCATAAGGCATGGAAAGACAAGAAAAAGGAGAAGTTTGACCAAAGAAAGAAGGGATTCAAACCTCCCCATTTCATAAATCATCAAAGGAAGACACTAGAGGGTGTGACTAAGCCAGCTAGGATGATGGGAGACAAACCAAGAGAGCCACTTCAATGTTGGGGATGTGGAGAGGACCATTTTCTTAGAAATTGTCCACATCAAAGTGGGAGTAACATCCAAGAGGATATAAATGTAGGTGATGTAGCAAGGACCATCCCTAGAATCTGTGTTGCACTAGAGGACCGCCAAGAAAACCATCAATCAACTGTGGTCAAGGTTGAAGGTAAGATTCCTAGGCAATCTATTTCTATTTTGATTGACCCTGAATCTACTCACAGATATATCACTCCTAAAGTTGTTGGGATTTGTGCTTTTTAAAAAACAAAGCATAGGAAGTCATGGTTGGGTCAACTAGCCATTGGAACCAAGAGGAAATTTAATGAATTGGTGGATAAATGTCCATTGGAAATGGATGGACTCTTTACAAGGGAAAATATGAATGTTTTTCCACTTGGTTCCTATGATTTTATCACTGCAATAGATTGGTTGGAAGCACATAAAGTTAAACTAGATTGCTATAGCAAGACCTTTGAATGCATGGGTGAAGAAGGAAACCTAAGGGTAGTAAAGGGAATTCCAAAGGTAGTTTATATCAGACATATTTCATCCTTGTAGTTGAAGAAGTTATTTAAAAAGGATTGTTAATTGTATGCATCCCATGTATTGGATAGAATAGAAAATGAAGATCCCAAGTTAGAGGACTACAAAGTCTTGCAAGAATTCAAGGATGTGTTTCCCAATGAAGTACCAGGATTTCATTTGAAAATGGATATTGATTTCACAATTGATCTTATGCTAGGAGCCACACCAATGTCCAAGACACCTTATAAAATTAGTACACCAAAATTGCTAGAGCTGGAAATGCAATTGAAGGGAGCAATTAATGGAAAAGAAGTACATTTGGCCAAATGTGTCTCCATGAGGAGCACTTGTGATATTTTTATAGAATAAAGATGGAACACTCAAGTTATGTATTGATTATAGGAAGCTAAACAATGTTACAGTAAAGAACAAGTACCCATTACCTCAAATTGATGATCTTTTTTATCAAATGAGAGGGAAAAATGTATTTTCAAAGAATGACTTGAGGTCTAGTTACCATCAAGGAAGAATATATCCACAATAAATCCTTTAGAACAAGGTATGGATATTATGAGTTCATGGTGGTGCCATTTGGTCTCACTAATGCACCAGCTACATTCATGTGTCTTATGAACAATGTTTTTAGCAAGTATTTGGACAAGCTTTTTTTTATTTTTCTAGATGGAAATCTTATTTATTCCAAGAATGGAGAAGAGCACGAAGAACACTTGAGAATGACTTTGTAGTGCTAAGAGAGCATAATTTGTATGCAAAGATAAGCAAATGTGACTTATATCAAAAGCAAATTCATTATTTGGGTCATGTTATTTCAGAGGAAGGAATATCAGTGGATCGAGAAAAGATAGAGGCCATTATGAATTGGTTGACCCCAAAGAATGTAATGGATGTGAAATATTTTATGGGTCTTGCTGGTTATTACAGAAGATTTATTGAAGGATTATCCAATATTGCACACCCCATCACTTATTTGCGAAAGAATGGATTAAAATTTGAGTGGACACACAAATGTGAAGAAAGTTTCCAACTTTTGAAAAAGCTTCTCACAAAGTGCTCCAATTCTAAAAATTGAAAATACCGAAAAGGATTTTGTGGTGTGTACCAATGCTTGTAAACAAGGAATTTGAAGAGTTCTTATGCAAGATAATCATGTGGTGTGTTATGAGTCAAGAAAGTTGAAAGAACATGAGAAGAATCATGTTACCTATGATTTATAGCTTGTTTCCATAGTGCACGCTTTGAAAATGTGGATACACCAATTGAGTTTGAGCTTAGGACAAACCACTGTGGCCTAAAATATTTGTTTGAACAACCAACACTAAATGCAAGGCAAGATAGATGGTTGAAGTTTTTATGTGAGTTTGATTTTGAGATCGAACAATAAACGGGAAAGAGAACAAAGTGGTTGATTAAATCGGCAAGAAAATGCATGCAATGCATGTGGCATCCATTAGCATTTGCCAATCAAATTTGAGGCAATGGATTGTTGACTCTCTTGCTGAAGATAAGTAGTATGTACAAATAAAAGACAAGTTACAACATCAGAATTTGGAAAAGAGGTATGAAGGTTATCATTTGGAGGATGATGGGACTTTTACTTATAAAAATAGAATGTATATTCCTAATGCGGCAGATTTGAGGAGAAATATTATGGATGCAATCCATAAAATGCCATATTCCAATCACCCAGGATACCATAACAATTGCTACAACAAGGAAGCAATATTTTTGGTTGGGAATGAAGAAAGACGTTGTTGAGTAGATTTCCATATGCATGAAATGCCAACAAGTGAAGGTTGAACATCAACACCCAACAAGTTTATTGCAACCTTTGCCAATTCTATAATGGAAATGGGAAGCGGTAACTATGGGATCTATCACCGGATTGCCAACTACTTCAAGGAAGCATGATTCCAACATGGTTATGGTGGATAGATGTCTAAGGCAGGACATTTTATTCATGTTAAATCTACTTACAAGGCTAATGAGATAGCAAAAATATTCATGAAATAAATATTCAAATCACATGGGTTACCCAAAGCAATTATATTCGGTCTTGACACAAAATTTACTTATAATTTCTAGAAAAGTCCGTTTGCATATTTGGGTACACAGTTGAACTTTAGCATTTCCTAACATCCATAAACATATGGAAAAACAAAAAGAGTGAATCAGGTGATTGAAGACATTATTTGCATGTATGTGATGGACAAACCATCCAAGTGGGAATATTATCGACACTTGGTAGAGTTTGCATATAACAATGGGATACAAGCATCATTGGGAATGAGTCCATTTGAATCTTTGTATGGTTGAAGGTGCAGGACACCACTAAATTGGGATAATCTAGTGAACAAAATTGTGCTTGGGCCTGAAATGCTCAAGAAAATGGAATAAGAGGTTGCAAGGATTAGGCATAATTTAAAGGTATCCCAAGATATGCAGATAAGAATCAAGTGCATATGGAATTCAATGTTGGGGATCATGTTTACCTCCGAGTGAGGCCAAGGAAAAGTCCTTTGAAGCTTGGAAGTTGTGTCAAGCTATCACCAAGATATTATGGGCCATTTGAAGTGCTTGAGAGGATAGGGCCAGTTGCATATAGAATTAAATTGTCTGCTAACACTAGAACTCATAATGATTTTCATGTTTCTTTGCTTAAGAATTATTTGCATGATCCTAACCATGTAATTGATTGGATGTGATCCGGGTGGAACCTGAGGGAGATTTCCAAATAGAGTCACTACGTATCATTAAAAAGAAGGTAACATTGCTCCAGAACCAAGCCATCTGACAAGTAAATGTGGAATGGAAGTAATTTGGTCACAATGAGGCTACATGGGTGCTTGAGGATGCCACAAGAGAGGCATATCCATTTTTGTTCTAAATTTGAGTAAAAAATGAGGACGATGTTATTCCAAGGGGGGATTGTAATTCCCTCGGTTTTGACTTAGAATGTATTGAATCAAAATCATGTAAATTATATAAATATGCTAGTATGGATTCCTAGTGTGGAGCTCAACGCCAAGGCCTGACTAGTGAATGGCTAGGCATGTATAATGTAAATATTTCGATATGGACCATGTGTTTGGCTTGTCATGCTAATTCTAAAGCTATGTAAATATTATGTTTGAAAAATAATAAAATAGTTTGAGATGGTTGTGTAAATAGCAATAGAGGGGCTATGATTCCACTAGAGGGGAAGAGGAAAGGGGGCCTATGGGAGATTAAGTCCTCTATTGCCAAGTGTCAGCATTAGAACTCATCCATTTGTTTCCATGCTCCTCAAATGGTCCAATTACTTTCTTTTGACTATTAAATCTATGTTAGAAAAACAAGATCGCAGAACAATAACATAAAGTAAAATGTAGAAATAAAACACATAAACACAATACAAGAGAGACACCAATATACATGATTCACCCAATATGGGCTACGTCCACAAATAAATTTCCAGTACTTTTATTATACCATCCAACAAATGAAGGGATACAACCTTCAACACATCCACTGCAACTTCCTCTTACTCTCTCACAGTCTCTCTTACACAATCACATAGATCTTTACAATCCTACAATACATAGCCGCATTACCATGCCTTCCTTTTAAAGAGGGATTACCATGGGAAAATAACACAAGATACCCAATACCATAGGCACGTAAATTACCCATAATAGACCAGTCGTGACTATGAAATTCAACATTTTACAAGGCATTTTTTCCAAAATTTTCGCTATGGGGGTGCTACCCATGAACCCCGCCAAGGGGGGCTCCCAAAATTAGTCGCCGCCCCCCCTAGACCCCCTATGACGACTATAGTGGGGAGTAAATCCCCCCCACACCCCCCCATCATGGGTTGGGATCCAAACATGGTTGAAACACAACCTCTGAATCAGGAAGATTAAGCTCCACAACCAACAAATCTAATCATTGAATCCATGTGTGAGGTTGGTGGGGAAAGTATTCTCATGTAGTTATGGAAGCATGGGATGAATATACTTATATGATTGTTGTAAGAGTATGTTGGCACCCCAACAACTCCCATTTATTTTTACAAAATCAAAGGGACCCCATGTTATTTTTGTAAATACTTAACTTTTACTTTCCTTCATTTTATCTTCCTCGCTTGGGTAGGTGGTTGATTGGCTTTCCTTCTTCGATCCTTCGCTTTCTACAGTGCTTGTTCTTTGGCTTTGCTTTCATTGAGTAAGGATTTGGTGATGTAGATATCTTTTTTATTGGCGTATTTTATCCCTTTAGTTGATGAACAACACCTATTTAGTCTTACTTGAGCTTATTTGAGCTAATTATATCCTTCGGTTTAGCTTGGTTGGTTTTATATGATGCTTCGACAATTCTAACAAATTTTGGTTTGTCGGTGCATTTGCGAGTTAACGACCATTTTGATAAATCATAATTAATTAACTAAAAGCTCAATTGTGATCATTCGGATTTACATCTTGAAAGAGTTTATATCAAATAACGGGACCATGCTCTTACTTCTGAATTTGAATGATCCATTGACTTTGCAAACCTTTAACATTTAATTAAAATTCTTACCTTTCATGAAATTGATATTCGACGATTTGCTTTATCTTTACCGCATTGGTCTTCTGGCTTCAGGATGACTTAATGATACTTCCATGTCCTTATTTAAGGTTATTCATGGTACTTATTTCATTTTGGCCTGGTTGAATTATCTTAATCCTTCTATAGTCTTGTGAAACTTTTCGATTCTTAAATGTATCAACGAATAATTGTATACTTTGATGGGTTTTAATAATTCAATTAAGTACTCAATTTTATACTTTTAATCCTCGTCTTACAAATTTGCATTTTAAATAAATATAACTTTAACCTTGGTTTCAATTTTGAAAGGATCATTGAATGTTACTAGCCTTAAATTTTTTATGAAAACTTATCATTTTGTGAGATGTTATAATTTTAGGACAGAGTTTAAATAATTTACTTAAGGCTTATTTTATAATTCTATTTCGGAAACAATGGAAGGAGTCAATGATTCTCATTCATGAAGTGAAGTATTATTTTTCACGAAAAATAATTAACTCTCCTTGTTGATAAACTAATTTTTATTTAGATGGCTTATTAATGTTTATATATATTGAAATATTTAATTTCTTCCAGTGATTTAATTCCGATCTAAAAGTAATATAGTGTTCATACAATATCTTTTGAAAATTCAATATTTGTTAATTATTATTTGTCTATTCAAAGACAATGTTAATGATTTATTTATTTAATTGATTTTCATATAATAAATATAAGGCACTATTTACAATGTTAATGCATTATAGTTGGACGGAAACCCTAATATGTTGTTGTTGTCACGTGAAGGATGAAGTTAAAAAACGGATCGCGCACATGTCAAAGAGATTTGTTTGCGTGGAGGATTGTGAGCAAACCGTGAGTAATTAGCTCAAACGGTTGAAAACCCGCTTCCCAAATGGACTCATTTACCGTTAACCGCGGAAATGTTTGGAAATCTCTCAGCATTTTGGGAGAAAAACATGTCCTAACAGAGGTGAATTTTCTAGAAATTCGTTGCGGTCGGTTTGACATCCAGTGGAACGAACCAGACACCTGGGGATTTGATGTTATCCTTCCCAGTGCTCTTCACTTCTATAAATTCGACCTCAGAGATCTGAGAGAAGGGAGGAGGGTATCCAAAGACCAGAGGATGAATTTTATCTTCTCTATATTTTTTTTTGTAAAATTTCTTTCAAAGAAGTCAGCATGGAAGCACTCCCAGCTAGCAATTGGTAGATCAAGATGTTTATGAAGAAATGATGCTCCATATGTATTTGCATAACTGTTTTGTAAGCTTTGTACAAATTTTTCTTTTACAGAGCAATAGAAATTGATAGTTTATGTTGGTTATCATTATTTCTCAATGAAATTAAGTAAATTGTCGAAACTTAGTTCTTTGGTACGCTTACTTTTTTTTAAGATCATAATCTCTTGAAGTTTATTATGGAAATTATGATTACTTTATCATTTTATCTATTGACAGAAAAATTGATTTAGATTTGCATAACTTAAAGCCTCTAACAATTTTCATGATCTTACTCTGTTAATTGGCAGGTTCTTTAGATATGTCATATTTTTTATTGTAGAATTTCTTCTCAATTTAAAATTATTACATGTTTAATTTATGTGTGCAAATTGAGTCAATGTTAGTTTCAATCATGCTCCTGATTAGGATATGTTAGATCTAATAGACAGAATTAAAGATAAATTATTTTACAATTTTGTTTCAAAATGGAAAGCTACAGGTTTAACAGCTGTTAAATCTGTGCGTTTTAACAGCTGTTAAATCTGTGTGTTTCCAGCTTTTGGAATTTGCATCATAAATTAGTTATATTACATATATAGGGTTTTAATTGCAAGTTTCAAAACTCATATCATTAAACAGTGAGACTCTGCTTAAGAGAGCAAAACATAGATTAGATATACACAACAAGCTTTGATTTAATAGTTTTTAAATAGAAATTTCATTTTAAATGGATTAATATAACCTGTAGATTAATAATTAGTTTTAACTTAGTAGTTTTCATTAGAATTTAGTTTAACTTTTAAATTTGTTAATTAGTTTAGGACACCCTTTTTCTAAGTTTAAATAGTAGGATTCTCCTTAAGAGAGTGAAACTTAGATGGTAGCAGGACCATAACCTGCAAGAATTAGCCATACCAAACATACCGGGGGCTGCTTTAAGCGCCTTGTGTGGGTTAGTTCTCCTTAGTTGGCCTTGGTCATAAAATCCGGCCAACAAATGGCGCTAGAAGGAGGGCCTAAGGTAAACAAATAGTTTTTGGTTTCATAAAACATTTATCCTCCGGCTCTTGTTTTTTCATTATTTTTATTTATTATTATTTTAGTTTTCATATACATGCACTATAGAGCTTGTTAGATGGAAAACTAACCTCTCAGGAGTCAATGCTTTTAATTTTTATCATTTATGACTTCTACTCAAATCCCTGCATGGGAGTCCAATTCTACATTGAACCTACAAGGGCCTCTGCATGAACTTCCAAGAAAGGCAGTAGATCTTTTGCCACAATTCAATGGTGAGGGAAATGCTTCAGCTAATGAACATATCAGAAAATATGAGTGAATTATTTGCTTGCTTAATGTTGTTTAAGAAGATATTGTTTGCAGGTTATTTCCACTCACTTTTGAAGGTAAGATCTTTAAGTGGTTCAATGTTTTACCTGTCAATTCAATTCATAGTTGGTCGCAATTAAAAAGGTTGTTTGAAGATGCTTTTGACGATTATAATCCAATTGAAACTTATCAAGATCTTAGTGAAATGCAGGTGAACGATGGTGAATCTATTGGTGATTTCAATATTCGCTTCCGACAGGTATTCTATAGCTTACATAACAATGATAAACATTCGACAAACATCATTTTAGAATGGTATCTACAATCCCTTCCAAAATACATGTTCATGTTCATTCTACAAAAAGAAATAACGGATTTACATGAAGCATGTGAGTATGCTCAAAAACTTGAAAAAGATTTCAAAATGTATTCTTTTGAAATTTGTTCTCCTTTTTTCTTTATATGATGAAAAGCATATTGAAAATGAGTTAAAAAATTTCGGAATTATTTAGATTAGACGAACAAGTTAGGATTTTATGCAATGAAGTAATTTCTTTACAAAAAGGAAGGAACTTTCAAACAATTCCACATAACACAAAAGGTGGATTAATCGAAAAGTGCATCCAAATTTCTCATTATAATTTTTCTTCCCCAAGTAGATATGTTGAATGTCTCACTTCTAACCTTCATTATCTAAAATCTGAGCCCAAAATTTTAGAAGAATATTTCACCTCTAATGCTTCTAATGTGTCAAATGAAGATTCTATCTTATCTAAACATTTGTATTTTTTTGAATTCAATCATATCATGGATGAGAATAGAGTTGGGAATAAAAATGATTTACCATCTGCTTCGCATGATTTAGAAAAATTTCTTTTAATAAATGATAAGCATGAAGATATTTTTCCCTTCCCATTTGATCAATCTATGCATCTTAATGTTGATGAAGATCTAGGAATTATTAATCAAAACCTTCAAAGCATTAGTTGTAGTTCAGATTTCGAAACACATAAATTGAATCCTTATTATTTTCAGAAATATGAATTAGACAATCAATTAATTGAATATCTTTCATCTTCATCTACTAGCTTAAATTATCATGAAGAACATAATGAAGATAGGTCTTTGGAGAAAGAATTGGTTGAAATTGAAAACGAATTTCAGAGTATTTGTTCTAATTACAACTTGATTAAAGATCAAATTTTTAAGGAAAAGCTAATACAGACAAATATTTTGAAAAACATGAGAAGCCATGCTTTTGTCTATTCTAAGGAAGAAGATGATAGAAATCAGTCAAGACCTAGTCACAACAAAATGCATTCCTATGATGCTGATTATGTCAATTCACAAAATTATAAGCTGGAAGAAAAACCTGTTGGCAGTTTACCTTGTATAAACTTTACAAATGTGAAAGATTTTGAACAACCACAAATTTCAGAAAATATGATTGATAAGAATGTTTTGTATAACAATAGAATTTCTTTAAATGAAACATTCTCTATTAAGTATTTTCCAAATTTTTTGTGTCCTTGTGATGATATATCTACTCAATTCATTGAATCTTATAGATTCCAATCTGATTTACATGATCCAATTTTCACATGGTTGGAAGAAACATATTTAAAGATATTTCATTTTCTTTTCCTTTCTTTCTTGATAGTAGATTTGATTTAATTTTTTCTATAATTTGATATGAAGCACCTCGATTCCCAATACTGATGTTTGATGGATTCCATTTTGCATAATTGGAAGTGCTTCAATGGCTTCATTGGTTATTTGATTTTACTTGATCTTTTGTATATATGTAGTTTAGTGTAGGAGTAGGATAGCTAGAGAGTTAATCAGTTTACATTTTGGTTTCAATAAAACAATTATCAATAATTTTGATGAAAGATGTACCACTATCAAAAACATGTTCGAGGAATTTTTAACTATTTATGTTCTTGTCCATATTATATTCTTAAACATTTCTTGTTTAAATTATATTTCAGTTTCATGACCTTTAATATGAAATGTTTAATTTAACATGATGACACAAAAATATATATGATCCGGGTCGTGTCCAGGAAGCACAAGGGGGACAACAGTTCGACTGAATGAGTCTGCTCTGTTATGGCGGAAGCAATTAAGAATAGCAGAATGAGCAAAAGCAGGATTACACTACACAGATAAACACAAATACGCACAGACAATATGCAGGAATGCGAACTGAACTTATATTACTGTAAACAAGTCTAAGACATGATAAGATTGCTATGTTACAATATCATACATGCTTATATAGAATTCTGAGATGCTTGGTTGCTTTCCCGTTATGTTCAGTTACAAAGAAGAAGTTGGAACAGTTCAAGAGTTCAACCGTTACAGTCGACTGGAATACAAAGAGACAGTCTGTCGAAGTTCGACAGTCGCTGGTCACATGTCGGCGCTGCTTGTCGATGTCATGAACTGTGAGGTTGTTGAACATGTCGAAGGTGTGGAGTGTGTTGCAGTATGTTGAAGTCAAGACTCGTCGGAGCTGTGTCGAATTCGAAACCTGTCGAAGTTGTTGAGGTTGTCGAAGTCGAAACTTGTCAAAGTTGTATCGACATCGATGACTTGCCAACTGTGATGCGGATCAGACCTCCTTCCTTAAGAAACAATGGACCCCATTGTTTTCTCGTGAAGGTGAGGAAACTTGTTCAATTCAGTAACATAGTACCACTTTCCTTGATATGGGATCTGGCCAGCCTTAACAACCTGAAACAAGGGAATTGTGTTCGTCCTTGTATAGCGTACTCGTTGTCCCACAATGATGTCGCAAGGAAGAGGCTCCTGAACATCTGGATGGATGTCTTCGGGTTTTGCTGTCTGCAATTCGTTCTATTCCAACAAGGGTGCATAGTATGGTCGAAGTATATCCACATTGAATACTAGATGCAGACCTAGACATGCAGGAATGTCGAGCTGGAAAGCGTTCTTGCCAATCTGTCGAAGAATACTGTACGGACCATATCGCAAAGGCTTGAGCTTCTTGAATGGGCCAGTGAAGCGCTCCTTCTTGAGATGTAGCCTGACCTTATCCCCAATTTGGAATGAATGAGGAATACGATGCTTGTCATGTCGGGCCTTAGCTTTCTCACTTGCTCTTTGCAACATTTCCTGTGCTTGCTTCTGGATGCCGCATATCTGATCTCTGAACTTGACTACTTTATCAACTTCTCACTGGCTGTAGTCGGTGTCGCTCGGCTGTGTCGAGGAGTTGATCAAGTCGATAGGCGCTGAGGGTTGAAATCCGTAAAAAAATTCAAATGGAATCTTGCTTGTAGAGTTGTGCTGAGCTCGATTGTATTTGTGTTGGATGTATGGAAGAATTTCATTCCATGTGCATCGATGCTGGTGATTTAACATGCGAAGTAGTTGTACTACCAAGCGATTCACAACTTTCGTCTATCCGTCGATCTGAGGATGGAAAGTTGTTGACAATGAGAGTCGTGTGTCTAGAAATTGCCAAAGAGTCTTCCAAAAGATGCTGACGAATCTGGCATCTCGATCGGAAATAATGGTTGTGGGTAAACCAAAGTGTTTCCAAACATGTGTAAAGAAGAGCTGAGTGGTCTGCTATGCTGTCGTAGTCTTCTTACATGGTATGAGAATGGTCATCTTGGAAAATCGGTCGAATACTACTATTATCGCGTCATGCTGATGTTTGGTAGTAGTATAACCCATCAAGTAGTCCATAGAAATAAACTCCCATGGTCGACTAGGAACTGGTAGAGGTGTATACAATCCTTGTCGTCGATTAGGAGGTTTAGCAATGGCATAAACCACGCATGATCGAATGTACTTGTTGACATCAGATTTAAGTGTAGGCCAAAAGAAATACTTCTGTAGAATAGCAAGTGTCTTTGCTACTCCAAAGTGGCCTGCAGTCTCGTTGTAGTGCATATCCCAAATGAGTTGTTGTCGGTGCTCACCGGTCGGTACACAAAGCTGTCCAAGCTTGTATAGAAAGGTATCTTTCAGGAAATAGTCGAAGGTTGAGGTCGACGACTTGATAGTCTGTAACTGTTGGTAGACTGCTGAGAAGTCGTTGTCGTCCTCATACAACTGTGGCCAAGTGGTCGTGTCGTATCCCTGCATACTCATCACTGTCAAAAGGAGAGTAATGGGTGGTCGACTGAGGTAATCGACGACGGCATTAGCTTTACCTTTCCAATACTTAATCACCAACTGGAATTGTTGTGGGTAATTAATCCACTTGAGTTGTCGGTTTGTCTACAACTTTGATTGTGTCGGAGCGAACTGTAGAGGCTTGTGATCAATGAGAATGACCGTTTCCTTGCCAAGGATGTAATGCCTCCATTGCTTGAGAGCTTGCACAATGGTGTACAATTATTTTTCGTACGTCGATTATCTTCTAACTGTGTCGTTAAAAGTCTCGGAATGGAAAGCGATTGGGTGACCAGACTGGGTGATCACTACGCCCAAGGCATAGTCCGATGCGTCTGTCTCAATCTCAAAGGGCTGATGCAAATCAGGTAACACAAGTACTGGTGTAGTGCAGAGCTTGTGTTTGAATTGTTCAAAAGCTGCTTGTTGTGTTTTTGTCCACTGGAAGACAGTTTTCCCATTTCCCTTCGTCAACTGATTCAAGGGCCAGGCTATGTGACTGAAGTCGAGTATGAATCATCGATAGAAATTCGCCAAACCAAGAAAACTTCTTAGTTCTTGAATGCTTCTAGGAATGGGCCAATCTTTAAGGATTTGTACTTTTTTTGGGTCGACATGAATGCCTGCAGAGGCAATTACATACCCCAAATATTTGATGCTGGTCATCGCAAAAGAGCACTTGTCCATGTTTAGGTAGAGTCGATGTTGTTGGAGAGTGTCGAGGACTTGTCGAAGATGTCTGACATGTTCTTCCCATGATCGACTGAAAATCAATATATCGTCGAGATAGACAATAACCCATTTGCCGATGAAAGGTCGAAGAAGGTTATCCATATGTTACATGAAGGTCGCAGGTGTGTTGGTTAAGCTGAAAGGCATGACAAACCATTCAAACAATCCTTCATTAGTCTTGAAAGTCGTTTTCCACACATTTGAGGGCTCGATTGGAATCTCATGGTATCCCGACTTGAGGTCGAGCTTAGTAAAGAATTTAGCACCTTTCAGACAGTCGATGAGCTCATCTATCCGCGACAGAGGGTACCGATTCTTCACCAATATTTTTTTGAGAGCTCTGTAGTCGATGCACATGTGCCAAGTCCCGTATTTCTTCGGAACTAGGACAACTGGATTTCCATAAGGAGAGGAGTTGGGTCGGATAATACCTTTGTCGATTAATTCTTGGATCTGTCTACGAATCTCTTCATTTTCGAGAATGGATCTTCTATAAACAGATGTGTTAGGCAAAGAAGAACAAGGAACAAGTTCAATAGAGTGTTTTACCTGACAATGTTGAGGTACTCCGTATGGAGCTTGAAAGAGGTTCTAGTACTCATCGAGAATATGATCGACTTGCTGCTTCTGTCGAGAACTGCATTGGTCGGTGACTCGACTTGTTGCTGCAGTCTTCTTAGAATGTTGCGGCTTGATCATGATTAATGAAAACTTTTGAGCATGATTGATGAGCTTCTTTGTCTATTTGGAAAATATCAGTGCAACTGTCGGTGTAGGTTGACGCTCTGGTATGCTGAACCATCGATTTCGTATTCTAACAATCACCTTCTGAGGTCGTGACTGATAAATTCCATGTCTATCCCAGAGGTAAGGTTTCCCAAACAGGGCATCGACTACGAAGAGTGGTGCCACGTTGCAGAGTACTTCATCTTCAAAAGGTTTTATGAAGTAGGCAAGTTTGCATTGTCGAGTGATCCGAAGTTCTTATCCATCCTTCATCCAACCAATGTTGTAAGGCTGAGGATGCAGAGTGGTAACAAGACCTAGTTTCTTCACAAGTTCTTTAGAAATGAAGTTTTTCTGGCTTCCATTGTCCACAATCATATGCAATGGGTTACTCTGGACCCATATCCGTGTATGGAACAGCCACTCTCGTTCCTCCTCATTGACAATAGTCGAGGCTACTGGAGTGGTCGAGGTCAAAAGGGTCATTGCGTCTGGATCAGATTCTTCCACCGTCTTGTTGAACGCGTCGGAGGTCGACACTTTTTCCAAAAATATCTTCTGAGATTTGCATTCAAACGTATCATTCCAAGATGAGTGGTGGTAATCACACCATTTTTCGGTCGGCGGTTGTTTGCTACGTTCCCTTTTATGAAAAGGCTTCTTTTCATGATTTGGCTTTGGTGGTGTCGGCTAAGAAGATTTCGACTTGTCAAAGTTGGTTGGTGCCTTCTTGTCAGGTGGTCGTCCTGATGTCGGCTTTGTCGCGAAACGTGCTTTTCCTTTCTGCTTGGTTTCTAGTTTGATGGCATAGTGGAAAGCATCCGCAAGCGTATTGACAGTCAAACATTCCATCTCCTGCTGAATGTACTGGGACAATCCGCTAACGTACTTCAGGACAAGCAATTTCTCTTCTTATTGGACGCCAAGTCTAGCCATGAATCGGTAGAACTCGTCCGTGTAACTCTGTACTGATTGGTCTTTCCATTGCCTTATCTGCTACCACTTGTTATACTGCTGCTCGAGGTATTTCGATGGGTAAAATTCCTTCCGGATGTGTTCGACAAATTTATCCCATGTGTCAATGGGTTCTCCACTTTTCTCCATCTTTGTCGAGAGGTTCTCCCACCAACAGTGCACAGAGGGTGACATCTTTAAGGATGCAATGGTGACTTTTTCAACTTCGGAGAGTTGATTTACAGTGTAATAGGATTCCAATTGTTGCACCCAATTGTCAACGGATTCCGCGTCAATCTTACCTTCAAGATTCGATATGTCCAGATTCATTTGCACTTTGAAGGGGATGATTTTATCGGAGTGAGTTCTCGTCAAAGATCCTCCGAATGTCGAAGCGAATCGCATGAGAATCTCGTTGAACTGAGCAAACATTTCAGTCCGTTGTCGATCCAGCACTTGTTCGATAAACTGTGATGTCTCGTCGGCTGCATGTCTATCGTCTGTTTCTTCTGTCATTTCTAGAGTTAGCCTCTACTTGGATTGCTGAGATTGCGAGCGAGCGAGTTTGAACCAGCATAAGTCAGGTAACTTCGAGAGAAGTCTATACGCAGAACTTTAGCATGAAAACTGAATGCTCTGATGTTGTGATACCAATGATCCGGGTCATGTCCAGGAAGCACGAGGGGTACAACAATTCGACTGAATGAGTCGGCTCTGTTATGGTGGAAGCAATTAAGAATAGCAGAATGAGCAAAAGCAGGATTACACTACACAGATAAACACAAATACGCACAGACAATATGCAGGAATGCGAACTGAACTTCTATTACTGTAAACAAGTCTAAGACATGATACGATTGCTATGTTATAATATCATGCATGCTTATATAGAATTCTGAGATGCTTGGGTGCTTGCCCGTTAATTTCAATTACAAAGAAGAAGTTAGAACGGTTCAAGAGTTCAACCGTTACAGTCGACTGGAAGACAGAGAGACGGTCTGTCGAAGTTCGACAGTCGCTAGTCGCATGTCGACGCTGCTTGTCGATGTTGCGAACTGTGAGGTTGTTGAACATGTCGAAGGTGTGGAGTGTGTCGTAGTATGTCGAAGTCGAGACTTGTCGAAGCTGTGTCGAATTCAGAACATGTCGAAGTTGTTGAGGTTGTCGAAGTTGAAACTTGTCGAAGTTGTATCGACATCGATGACTTGCCAACTATGATGCAGATCAATATATTTTTAATTCTACATGTGATCTCATTTTTCTACATGGAATTTAATGTGGCTCGCTTATTCTCAAATTGATATCATGACTGCACACTTAGTTAGATTTTCCATCATTTCAATTGTATATATGATTAAAGGTTTTAGTTGTAAGCAAAGGGACATCTCCTCTAGTTTTTACTTTATTAATGTGTCATTTTTTATTACTAATTGAAAGTGATGTTAATCTTGCAGGATTAAAAATGTTTCTTTGGCTTCAGCGGATTTTTTTTTTTTACTTTACTTAACTTTTAGTTACCTTTGATCTTATTGTACATATGTACATATGTAGCTTACGGGTAGTTTTTGATTAGTTACTTTATTTTTTCGTTTCACAAGTAGGTTGTTTATTTTCAATAATTTATAGTTAATGAGCGATGTGTCGATTGTCGACGAGGGCGAGTTGAGTTGTCATTTCAGGGAAGTACTAATTTATATTCCTTATCACTTCTGATATTTTGTCTGGCTTATGATTTTATTTGTTAGTCATTCCATTTCAAGTTTTATCTCTAACTGACGATAAATTATTAAGACCTAATGATGAAATTTTTACACCTAATTGATTAACTAAAAGCTTTGAAAGAAGGACAAAAAAAATATGGTAAAGAGTTATTTTCAATTTTTCACTCTCTTCTAAATTGCAACTCTCTCACTTTGTAATTATTGCCATAAACTACACTATTCCTTTTGTTTTTCCATTTGTAAATATTGTTGAATAAAGGGTATGATTTATTCAAACTTTTCATCCATTAATTAAATCAATTTTATCGTGATCCTAAGAAAAGATGAAATTTTTAACAATTGAATGATTTCGCAATATTCAAAATTTTCGAAACTTGACGTCAATAATGAGATTATGATGCTTCTTGTAAAATCACTATATTTGTTTCATGATATCTATTCTGACATGCATATTATATCCGCATCTCTTGTTCCTATTTATATTTGACATTTTTTATGAAATTACTAAAAGCTTAATCCTTTGTATTACCATATCATGGTCAAACTAAATATCGGGAGATTTGTCATCATTCATTATGCATGTCATGATTTTGTGATTTCTACATTATTTGGTATAGTTCGTCTTGTGGAGTATGACCGTATAACGATTTTCGAACTTTGAGTTCACTTACCTTCTTCGACGGTCAGTTTAATTTTTGGAAAAGTACCAATCTTTTTGCTTATTATTCGAGATTTAACAACTTTGTGAATACTTAATTCTTCTTTTATTTTCATTTGTGATATATACCTTTTACTTGAAATTTTGATTTGATCAGGTCCTATCATGTATACAAGTTTTAGGTGTTTTGGTTAAATTAGTGATTTTTATTGATTTCAAGATAGCTTGGTTTTCAATAATAGTTTTGATATTTGTGAGTCTTTTAGAATTTTTATTTTTGTTTTTCTTAGTTTGCTTAGAACTTTGGGGTTGTAAATAAATAACACTATGTTGGCACATTACCTCGTTTTTACATGATTCTATGTTTATAAATCCTTGTGTACCATACTGATGGATTAGTTGAGTTACCTGACTATTATCTAGAATATTCATCTTTCAAAATGATGCTATAATAGAGATGTGTTTATTTTCAAAGGAATCATTTTCCCTAGATTGAAGTAAGACAAGAATCGTAAGTTATTTTTATACTTTTTACGCCATCCTTTGCTCTTTAGTGGGCCATTTGGATCTACTTCCCCATCCACTAAGTAATCTCTGTTGAGATTAACAATAACTCTAATATTATTCATTTTACATAACATTAATAAAACCTAAGGGATTAACTAAGGAACAGAAGGTTTCGTTATGAGCTGATCTGCTCATGATCATGGGTCCTATTGGATTGACAATGCCAATATCCGGTCACCAAGCTGGGGTAGTGGCTCTTGGTTTCAAAAAATAAAGAGACAGGGGGTCTCATCACGAGCCATCCTGCTCAATTTCTGATAGTGCTTGTTAATGACATTGTCGTCATCTAGTTACCATGCTAGGACAATGGTCCTTAGTTAATGTCTTTTGATTTAAAAAATAAATAAATGAAATCTGAGAAAAAATGAAATTTTACTTTTAATTATCTATATCTAGTGGATGGGATACAAGCATCTAAGTGAGGTTAAAGGTTTATCCTGTGGTATTGAGGTCATACCTACATACTATGTGTTCTTTGGCTTGTTTTGGTTAAGATGGAAAATTTTCTTCCTGCATTTGTAGAATAATCATTTATATTTATAAGCTTTTGGATAATGGTCGGGATAGTTTGATTAATTTTGAAAGTTTTGGTTCAATATTTCCCATATAATCCAATGGCGAAATTAAGTTATGTGATTGGGAGTTTGAAATTTGAAGAGGCCTTTATCATTATTTCTCTTATATTGTATATATTCTCCAGGCAAAACATACAAAGATAACTGGTTTGCCTAGCATGTCGCCATTTGTTGGCACCCCAACAACTCCCATTGATTTTTACAAAATCAAAGGGACCCCCATGTAATTTTTGTAAATACTTAACTTTTACTTTCCTTCATTTTATCTTCCTCGCTTTGGTAGGTGGTTGATTGGATTTCCTTATTCGATCATTCGCTTTCTGTGGTGCTTGTTCTTTGGCTTGGCTTTCATTGGTAAGGATTTGGTGATGTAGATATCTTTGTCATTGGCGTCTTTTAGCCCTTTAGTTGATGAAAAACACCTATTTAGTCTTACTTGAGCTTATTTGAGCTAATTATATCCTTCAGTTTAGCTTGGTTGGTTTTATATGATGCTTCGACAATTGTAACAAATTTTGGTTTGTAAGTGCATTTGCGAGTTAATGACAACTTTGATAAATCAAAATTAATTAACTAAAAGCTCAATTGTAATAATTCTGATTTACGTCTTGAAAGAGTTTATATCAAATAACGGGACCATGCTCTTACTTCTGAATTTGAATGATCCATTGACTTTGCAAACCTTTAACATTTGATTAAAATTCTTACCTTTCATGAATTTGAGATTTGACGATTTGTTTTATCTTTACCGATATGGTCTTCTGGCTTTGGGGTGACTTAATAATGCTTCCATGTCCTTGTTTGAGGTTATTCATGGTACTTATTTCATTTTGGCCTGGTTGAATTATCTTAATCCTTCTATAGTCTTGTGAAACTTTTCGATTCTTAAATGTATCAACGAATAATTGTATACTTTGATGGATTTTAATAATTCAATTAAGTACTCAATTTTATACTTTTAATCCCCGTCTTACAAATTTGCACTTTAAAGAAATAGAACTTTAACCTTGGTTTCAATTTTGAAAGGACCATTGAATGTTACTACTAGCCTTAAATTTTTTATGTAAACTTGTCATTTTGTGAGATGTTATAATTTTAGGACAAAGTTTCAAATTTACTTAAGGCTTATTTTATAATTCTATTATGGAAACAATGGAAGGAGTCAGTGATTCTCACTCATGAAGTGAAGTATTATTTTTCATGAAAAATAATTATCTCTCCTTGTTGATAAACTAATTTTTATTTAGATGGCTTATTAATGTCTATATATATGGAAATATTTAATTTCTTCCAGTCATCTAATTCTGATCTAAAAGTAATATAGTGTTCATACAATATATTTTGAAAATTCAATATTTGTTAATTATTATTATTGTCTATTCAAAAAAAATGTTAATGATTTATTTATTTAATTGATTTTGATATAATAAATATAAGGCGTTATTTACAATGTTAATGCATTATAGTTGCACGAAAACCCTAATATGTTGGTGTTGTTACGTGAAGGATGAAGTTAAAAAATGGATCGCGCACCTGTCAAAGATATTTGTTTGCATGGAGGATTTTGAGCAACCTGTGAGGAATTAGCTCAAACGGTTGAAAACCCACTTCCCAAATGGGCTCATTTACCCCTAGCCATGGGAAGTTTTGGAAATATCTCAACAATTTGGGATAATAACGTTCCCTAATAGAGGTGAATTTTCCATAAATTCGTTGTGGCTGGTTTGGCATCCAGTTGAACGAACCAGACACCTGGGTATTTGATGTTATCCTTCCAACTGCTCTTCACTTCTATAAATTCAACCTCAAAGATCTGAGAGAAGGGAGGAGGGTCTCCAGAGACCAGATGATGAATTTTCTCTTCTCTGTATTTTCTTTTGTAAATTTTTTTTCAAAGAAGTCAGCATGGAAGCAATCCCAGCCAGCAATTGGTAGATCAACATGTTTATGAAGAAATGATGCTCCAGATGTATTTTTAGAAATGTTTTGTAAGATTTGTACAAAGTTTTCTTTTGCATAGCAATAGAAATTGGTTGTTTATGTTGGTTATCATTATTTCTCAATGAAATTAAGTAAATTGTCGGAACTTAGTTCTTTGGTACGCTTACTTTTTTTAAGATCATAATCTTTTGAAGTTTTATGATTACTTTGTCATTTGATCTATTGACAGAAAAAAATGATTTAGATTTGCATAACTTAAAGCCTCTAACAATTTTCATGATCTTACTTTGTTAATTGGCAGGATCTTTAAAGCTATTTAGATATGTCATATTTTTTATTGTAGAATTTCTTCTCAATTTAAGATTATTACATGTTTAATTTATGTGTGCAAATTGAGTCAATGTTAGTTTCAATCATGCTCCTGATCAGGATAGGTTAGATCTAATAGATAGAATTAAAGATAAATTATTTTACAATTTTGTTTCAAAACGGAAAGCTATAGGTTTAACAACTGTTAAATCTGTGAGTTTTAACAGCTATTAAATCTGTGTGTTTCTTGCTTTTGGAATTTGAATCATAAATTAGTTATATATTGCATATTAGTTATATTACATATTTAGGGTTTTAATGGCATGTTTCAAAACTCATATCATTAAACAGTGATACTCTTCTGAAGAGAGCAAAACATAGATTAGATATACACAACAAACTTTGATTTAATAGTTATTAAATAGAAATTTCATTTAAAATAGATTAATATAACCTATAGATTAATAATTAGTTTTAACTTAGTAGTTTCATTAGAATTTAGTTTAAATTTTGAATTTGTTAATTAGTTTAGGACACCATTTTTCTAAGTTTAAATAGTTGGATTCTCCTTAAGAGAGTGAAACTTAGATCGTAGCAGGACCATAACCTGCGAGAATTAGCCATACCAAACATACCGGGGGCTGCTTTAAGCGCCTTGTGTGGTTTAATTCTCCTTAGTTGGCCTTGGTCATAAAATCCGGCCAGCAGAGTTCTCTCTTCTATGGTCAAAAGTTATGTCAGTTGTATTTTCCCCATCCTCTCATATCTTTTGGAGTCTATCATCCATTTTTTTCATGTAGATTTTGGAGAGCAGATTTTACAGCAGACAAAAATTTTCCTCTCATTGTTGATTACATTGCTATTACCCTTACCAAACTGTGAACAACCCAAAATTCAAATTGTGAACAGAAAATTGCATACATTAGAGAAAAGAGAATGGCTGTAGATGATTATAAAGGATGGGCAAGATAGGGACCTTTAACCATTGATTTTTGATGCTCTTGAATGCTTGAGAAGCCATGGATTGATATTATAGGAGGTTCTCCAATAGCATATAGCAGGTTAGACTCTTTCTGCGCACACTAGTAAGCACTGTAAGGTTGGATTTTCTGAGGGAACTATGCAGTAATGAAGGGAAATTCCTTCCTTGTGTTGTGTGGGGTAGTAGCAAAGATTGCCATCATTGGGATGGTTGAGTGGGATCCCTACAAATGCTCAGAGATGGGAAATTTGGCTAACCATAAGAATATTCCCTAATGGCCTCATAATCTAGATTGGGGGTGGTATCTGCAGGTGACACCTCTTGTTGCGTGAAAAAACACTCTTACACAACTGGTTTCTTGGATCTTCTTTGTTAAGAGATAAGTATTCTCTCTGTATATGCATGTAAAATTATTTTATTTTATATTGTGATGAATATGTATTTTTATGCATGGTGTGTGTGTGGATAGAGTTTTATTCTCATTGTGATTTGTATTATGCATCTGCACATACATTTATTATTTATGAATTTGTGTTTATGGCCCATGGGGCGAAATTTAGAAACCCATAATTTATAAATACCCCCATTTTCCTTGTCAGAACAATAGATGGGGCCATGATATGATGGCATAACCATTAGTGTTTTATGTTACAACTTCAATATTCAATGCAACTAGAGTTTATTTTGCAAATAAAGATTATGACTTACATGGAGGCAGAGCAGAATCATCTGCTTATCTTTTTTTGTGCACTCAACTGATCAAGAATTTGTTGCAATTAGGTTTTTCTCTTAAGTCAATGTTGTCAAGAATGTCTTTGAGAACAATATATTGAAGGGACATTGTTCCGATTATACTAGATGGAGGGTGCTTCATGGTCACGGTTCAATTATTTATGGTAAATCTATTGTATTCAAGGAAATGTTGAATTGATCCATCCAAGAGTTGAGGAGCATGGAAATAAGGCTAGAGGATAGTGAACAATGAAATTGTGTTTTGCAAGAAAGGAGATTGTGAGAAACAATCTAGTGAATAATATATCAAATATTGACTGAGTAAGAAATAGACCCTTGAAATTTATCAGTATCCATTTTTAATTATAGTTTGTCATCTAAAGGTATTGAATTTGTTTTTTAATATTTTTGAGCCTCTAGAATTTTATCTCTTATTGAAAGGCAATTTATTTTATGTTGTTTTTAATTGATAATAGAGTATAGTTGAGTTAAAGTTGATTAAGAAGCTTGCATGAATGATTGATGCAATATAGCAATGGGATTTTGGATATGTGGATTTGAATTTGAAATGGAAGTCCATATCCCATAGGTCATGGCACATTTTGTAAAAATACTTACCCTATCATTTTGTAAAAATACTCACCCTGCCCAAAATTGAACAAAGGCGTTAGGGAAAGCACTTTTTTATGAGATAAGGCCAATTGAAGGTCAAGTGAAAAGCCCCAATATCGTCTTGATATTTCAACGAGTGGAGTATTTTCAAAGTAAAAATACTCACCCTAGAGGTCATGGCACATTTTGTAAAATACTCACCCTTCCATTTTGTAATAATACTCACCCTAACCAAAATTGAATAAAGGGGTTAGAGAAACACTCACCCTGCCCAAAATTAAATAAAGGGGTTAGAGAAAACATTTCTTATGAGGTAAGGAAAATTGAAGGTTAAGTGCAAAGCCCCAATGTCTATTGACATTTCATCAAGTGTATTTTTTTCAAATTAAAAATACTCACCTTGCCATTTTATAAAAATACTCACCCTACCCAAAATTCAATAAAGGGGTTAGATTGAATAAAAGGGTTAGAGAAAACACTTTGTTATGAGTGAAGGTTAAGTGCAAAGCCCCAATATCATCTTGACATTTCATTTACTGGAATTATTTCAAAGTTTTTCAAGATTTTTCCAACAACTTTTGATGATTGATCCTTAATCACAGGATCTAGTTCTAAACATGGTTGTTGTTGATTACTCCTTTCAATTTCAAGGGGGTATCTTATATTTGCCAAGTTTTGATTTATTTCAAATTTTTTAACCCGCAAACCCTAGGTTAGAGGTGAAACACACTATCCTGAAGAATATAATAGCCCATAGATATTCACAATAGCAAGAACCACAAGAGAGAAAGAATATAACAATATATTATTAGGCAACAATGGCTTAATCTTTATTATGAGGGCCAAATGACTTTTATATAGTGTTGCAATATGTCTACACCAAATGAAGAAATATTAAATAACTCTTGAACGTGGCCCAAGGGTTGAAAATATGAATCTACATGAATACACACAATCACTCCGGTCAAAACAAAATGTTGGAAATAAGGATGAACCCTCATTGGCGATATTGTTGAGATGGAAGTTGCTCGCAAGATGAGTGTGTCCTCCTTGGGGAGTACGCCCATACTGCTACCTTGAATGTTGTCTTGGGTGTTGTATTCATTAAAGGTGCAACCTTCTTTGGGAGGCCTCCCAAATCACTATCTACATTAATTCCTCCATATTTAACTTTTTAAGTGGAAAGTGTTCTTGCTTTCCTCCCAATTTAAGAATGAAACCATATAGAAGGGTGCTTGAATCTGCTAGAGATGACTGTTGATGATCTAAAGCTGAGATGAAGTTTTCTTGTGGCTCCTATGAAAGTGGAAGTAGCCCTAAAGAATGAGTTGAGTCATGGTGGCAACACATAGCAAACTAGTGAGATGGTCTACTGCAAAATATAAATATAGACCTTGAGTTGGAAAAAATTATCTCATACCATCTATGTGAACCCAATGTGTCTGATCATAAATATGAAGAGATGGCATGAAACTACATGTTGGTTTTGTGTTGCTACCAATGAAGGGACGGAGGGGTGTCAAGTTTAAAAACGAGTGTTTTCTCTCCATGAACTAATGAAAATCTATGCATCAAATTTTGTGAACCCCTTTCCCATAAGGAAAAGAAGATGCCAACACCCTACTTGTCTGATGTTGAGAATGATGTGGCAGCTATGCTGGCTAATGGATAGGCACCAAATAAAGGTATGGTTTGGTCTTCTGAATCGGCTAGTCAATAGTAGAATTAAGACAAGGGATACAAGTGTCCTAGATATGTGTAGATTTAGGTCCCATCTAAAGGGAGTGTGAGAAGGGTTTTGTTACTAGGAAGTAAGTATATCTTAGAAGGTGAGTAGAGATCAAGAAATTGACTATAGTAGATTGTGTCTACACATTCAACTTCTATGTGATAAGGCGAGACTGCCCTGGGATGTTGCAATTGCACCATTGAATAGGGGTGCGAGGGTTCCATCTAGTGACTACAATGTCGGAAATTGACCAACTCTGCACCCACAGAGATGTGATGATACTACTAAACATTGGACCTAAAACAATGTGCATTTGTGTGGAGAGTGTAACACTAGTACTAATACCTTTCATTGTAAAAAGGGGCAGTCTTGGTGTATTGAACGTGGTTCTATGTTGGAGGAACCTACTACATATTTGTAGAAGAAAAGTTTGTGTTTAGTCTTGTTGGTCCCGATGGAAGTGGTGGGATAAGAGAGAGACTAGGCTAGAGAGGAATGTGGAATAGGGATTGGAAAGGAGGTTTGAGGGCTATATGGCGGCTAGAGTAATGATAGTAGTTATAGGACATAATAGGAATTGAATTGATGTGGATAGGGGCTTAGGTAAAATAATGGGTGACTGAGGCGTTTGGGTGGGCGGAAATGTAGGGAATACATGAAGAGATAGACATTTTTTAAGGAAAAGTTGTTACACTATACCAAGATGAGAAGGGTTAGTTGCAATAGTGATTTTATAGGCACGATTGTATTTTAACAAAGTGTAGGTGTTTTAGTGAGCATCATATATAGCGTACAAGAATTTCTATTGGTATGGAAGGTCAAGGATTGGGTTAGAAAAATTTAGGGGCAAGACGTTACAATCAACGGTGTCTTTTAATGGTCTAGTAACAAATGTGATGGCACAACACTAGTGAATGAGAAAACAAGGCCCATTCTATTGGAGCTAGCAAAGATGGTAGGGTGATAGATGAGGGGTGGCGGGAAGCTAGAGAAAATGTACACAAGAATGGGAAACAATATTATTTTGGTTGTTGTTATCAAGGATGATTGTGGCCATCATATCCTTTACATGGAAATTATGTGTGAGTAGGGAGGTCAGAGAGGAGATGTTATTGTTCTAGGTGAGCAATAAAAGTGGTGGATCAACAATGATAGCATTGGGTAGGGAAACAACTTAAAGGGTTGTTATGGGAGAGGTTCAATGAGTGGGACTCTATATTTTTAGTAAGAATTGTCTATAAACAGTTCTCTAGATGTTGGTGGACAATTAAGAGAACGACATTCTAGTATAGAGTGGTTGTGAGTTCTATGGAAGTGACACCATTGATCGAAGGAAGGCGTGGGAGGGCTAATGAAATTAGGGTTTTGGGGACAAGGAGAAGAGGGTCTAGGACTTTCTAGAGTGCTTGATAGTAAGGGCTAGTAGGAAAGTTATGGTTTCAAGGGGATGGAAAATTAGGGAAGCGTTGAACCTTGTGTTCAACTATGAGGGAACATTGGAAGGAATGGTACAAGGAACTACTTTCAAACATGGCCTCTTGAACTTTAATAAAATCAAAAATATGTTAATTAAATTTAATAATTAGTACCTCATTTGAATTAGGAATAAATCATTGAATGTGAAGCCAAGTGAATACCTCAATGAACTATTGCATGGTCTACCCAGGCACTGAGCAGAAATGATACCATCAAGCCAATAGATTGGTGAGGTATCCCAAATGATAGAATATGTTAGGAGATGAAGTAAATATCCATATTTCAATATTCTTCTTATAGATTTTATGACTAGGCCCATGCACAATTCACATGTGTTGGGTGTGTAGGGAGTTCAAAGGTGGATGTGGGTGTGAGGTCACTGCTCTCCAAGGGTTTGGGGGTGGAGCCCATGAGGTGAAAATTTCTAGACCATTCTAGTATATTTTGGTTCCTTATAGAACCCTCATATGTATTGTATAAAAGGGAAGTGACCCTAGTCCCCCAATATTGTAACACAAGAGAGAAGAAAGCATTGTAATTTTTCGAGTAATAATAAAATATCAAAGTTTCCATTGCCCTGTGGTTTTACTTGCGCAAAGTAGGGTTTCCATGTAAATCTTGGTTCTATTTCTATTATAGTTTTCTTCTATTTTTATCCTTTTTCTGACATAAATGTTGTTTAAGGGCGTCATGGAAGGCCTCCCGTGTTTTAATGCATTTTTAAATAGAGGTGGAGGTGGTATCATCATTAAGTTTAATGTATGCCTCTTGTGTCAAGGCTTGAGACCGCCACCAAGCTAGAGGGTGTCTTCAGCTTCTAAGTTGGATTTATCTATAAACAGTGCTCTATATGTTGTTGGATAGATGAGAGCATGACATGTTATTTCATATTGGTTATGATTTTGATGAAAGTGACATCATTTCTCAGAGCAAGGAATAGGAGGGCTAGGAAAATTAGGGTTTTGGAGGCAAGGAGAAGAGGGTATAGGACTAAATGAGTGTTGTGAAGGTGAGATCTAGTAGGAAATTTAGGTTTTGGGGGGATGGAAAATTAGGGTAGAACTTAACCTTGCATTCAACTACAAGGGAACATTGGAAGGCTTGGTCCAAGGAACTGCTTTCAAACATGGAAATTTCAACTTTAATAAAGCAAATAAACCTGATTAAATTTAACAATTAGTACCTCATCTAGATTAGGAATTTGTAGCTAAATGAAAATCCAAGTGAATTCCTCAATGACCTATTGCATGGTCTACTCAAGCACTTGGTGGAGTTTATACCATCGATTTAGTAGATTGCTAAGGTAGCCAAGTGGATAGAAATGGGTTTTAAGGGTATCGCACAGGGCCTCCCATGTTCTAATGCATTTTCAATTAGAGGTGGAGGTGATCTCATCATTGAGTTCAATGTATGCCTCTTTTGTTAGGGCTTGAGACTGCCACCAAGCCAGAGCTATTCCCTTCAAGTGATTTTTGTTCTAGAAGAACCTTTGATCTTGCTTCAGATTGAGGTTTGTTTGAAAATAAGCAGTGAGACTATGGATCAAGAAATCTAAAGCCCCACCATTTATTTTCCCTTCATACTTAGGGAGAGTGATCTTTGTGTCCAACTGGTATATAGAGAGCTAGGGTCTATGGAGGAGAAATTCCTATGGTAACTTGATGGTGTTTGTATATAATGGGTCATGGGAAGATTCTATCTCTTCAGTGTATGGTTTAGAATGAATGGTAACTTGATGGTGTTTGTATATAATGGGTCATGGGAAGATTCTATCTCTTCAGTGTATGGTTTAGAATGAGAGGCCATGAGTGCCTTTGGGGAAGATAGATTGCAGAAAAAGGTGGCAAAAAAATTATAACATCTGAGCTAGGGAGACATTGAGGGGACAAAAGTAGTAGCCACAAATCCTAGTGTGCTATTTGATGAGGGAAATGGGTGAAAAATATTCCAATACTGGAGGATAAAATCCAAATGATGATGTTGAGCAGTTTGAAACCATATAAAGAAAACACTGAAAATTGACTCAAATATTCAGATTTGGGTGGGAGGGTTGGGTTTCCAAGAACTAGATCTAATAAGATCCTCTTATGAGATCAAGTCTTTCACTTCAACATGAGACCAAAGTAGGGAGAGATGCAAATAAGCGATAATGTAGATCTAGGTGGGAGAGCACACTTTAATGAGCCAGATCTAGAATTATGCTTCTACAATTTGCCAATACTAAGTAAGGTGTTGAACCTAACAAGAGTTGAAGATGAGCAAGTCTTAGACTAATGTTCTCATACCAATTGATGTATTTTATATTTTTTAACTTGTAAACCCTAGGTTACAAGTAAAGTACAGAAGCCTAAAAAATAGAATAACCCATAAATATTCCCAATTGCAAGATCCATAAGAGAGAAATGATAGAACAATATATTCTTAGGAAAAAATGGCTTAATATTTATTATGAGGGCTAACTGGCCTTAACATAGTAGTAGAATATGTCCAGGCATTAAATAACTCGTGCATGCAATTCGAGGGCTAGAAAGATGCATCTACCTAAATTCACACAATCACTCAAATCAAAACAGAATGTTGGAAATAAGGATGAGCCCTTAACAACTAGATTATTAAGTTGGAAATCATTAGAAATATGAGTGTGTCCTATTTGGGGAGGACACCCAAGTTGGATTACTTGAATGCTACACTGAGTGTTATCTTTGTGAAAGGTGCAGCCTTCTGGAGGAGTTCACCTAGGCCACTATTTACATCAAGTTTTGACACCTCCCTAACTCTCATATGATAGAGGGAAGACCAATAAAATATCATATTTTTAGTTGAGGAGAGTCTTGGTTAAACTTGCCATAATTCTAAGTGTTAATTGGAATACGAATTTATTCAATGGTTCGTGAGCTAACCAGGATTATCTAGAGTTTTGGATGGCAAAGTATGGAAGATAAAAGTCATTTTATAGGTTTGGAGTTCATTGGAATGTTGTCACACTTGTTCCAAACACTTGGTTTCAAGGTTTGATTTATTTTGGAGGATGCAATGTATGTCTAAGTTGGATGTATGACAGGTGGGATTAACGAAATTACAATGACACACAAAACATGGGAGTAGCTTGACCAACACTTCACTTGCTTCACAAATTTCTCAAACACTTTTTGGAACAAGGGAGGCATTGTTACCCATGATGATACAAAAAGGTTCTTAGGACTTTAGAGTTAAGTTATTGTAGTAATAGTGTGTTATTTAATAAACAAAAAATTAGGTTATTAGGATTTTTGGTAGTTAATAAGTCTCATGTTATGTTTTTTGTATGTTTATGCAGTTTGTTTGGATGTCCACCCAAGCGTGAATGTGGGTGTTTCTAGTTATTGAATGAAACTTATGTATTCATCTTCAATATTGTACTAGTGTGTTTTATTATGGTGTTGTCCTTTCCTAGAACTTATAACCCTTTTAGTGATAGCTCCAATGATTAAAGTAATTGTTTATGGTCCTAATATATGTTGGAATCATCCCTGTGGGTATAATGGGGAGGGGTTATTTTTTCTTTTGAAAACATATAAAATAGGAAGAAAAAAAAAATCCACTTTTCCTAAGAAAGAGCTCGTATACCAATTGTTATGATCCTTAACCCTTAATATTGAATCACAAATAATATAGTAAATATTCTTATACTGTATTCAATATCAAAACCCTTAAGGTAGGGCAACATTGTACAATGATCGTTTGATGTTAGGATCAACTCCTGTTGACTTTCCTTTCCAAGAGGGAATGTTACACCAAAATCTCGTCATCATGAATCATGTGCCAACTCAGTGCCTTAATCCCTGAATTTTCCCTCGCTAAAACATCCTGAGCAAGTTGTTGCCTTTACATCCCACTATTTATAGTAGTGCCGGCGCATCCTACTTCCCAGCAAGAGGCGCCATACTAAGGCTGGCTCATGATGCACACTGACAGTGTGCACCAGTGGCTCTTTCTTCCCTCATGCAAGCTGTGCCACCCCTTCCTGGCGCCAGTTGTCTTCATACAAGGTGCGCCAGGGGTGGTTAATGTGGATAACAAGGAGCTTCGAGCGAATTCTCGAAGCTGGGTGACATGGAGATCTATCCCTAATTGGTAGGAAAGCTAGTATTCGTTCCCTAACCTAATGGGAAGATCCCTTAGACCTCTTCCCCTAATCCTCAACTTACTCTACCATCTAGCCTTATAAATAATACCTCTCTCTCCATTGAGAGAAGAGAAAGGACTATAACACTCTCATGCTAGTGGAATTATCCTAGGTGATCTCTACTCATCCTTTGGGAGGCTTACTTCATCTTTGGAGGCTTGGCTTGGATTGTTGGATGGAAGTCATAACGTTAAGGCTTAGGTTGTGACTATCTATCTTCTATGTATTTCCAACTTATTTACAGTAATATAAATTCTTGCCATAAATATTGTTGTGTTGTTAATATTTAGAGATTTCTTCCTTAACTATTAGCTTAGATCAATTTATGTTTAGATACACTTTTACTGTTTGCTTGTTTTCATTTGTTCAACAGGGTTTTGCAGCTCAAGATCTGAAGGCCCGGAGCTTGGAGCAACAAAGAGGAGAAGGTTTGTGAATCTGAGGTGAGTGTTTTATTCATTCCCTTGCATCTCTACTAATCTAGGGAAGTAGTTTATGTTTTGTATTCATTTGTTCTCGATCCACTTGGACAAGGGAGATCACGCTTCAGTCCACTTGACTAGATTGTCCGTAAACAAATCTGGCGACCATAATAGGGAAAGAACATAGCTTTGATTTCAGTTTAGTTTGATTTCATTGATTTTTATTGATTCATTTTCTAGCTTCCTAAGCCCCTCCCATCTTTGGATTTTTCTATTTAAGAGCCTGTTGGCTTGCCCTGACTCTGTCTGGGATCATTATTGGACCTATTACTGTTCATTTTTGGAGATGTTTTCTTTCTTGCTTCTTGTTATTCACTCGGCGCACCTAGGGTGTACATTCCCTGTGCTACTGGAACTCTGGCGCTCAATGTCCATGAGCATCCTATGCTTCTGGCACCCTTAGCCCGAGTTCATCCTGCGCCATTGGCGCCCTTAGCCTACATATAGACTGCGCCTAGCGCTCTAGTGCACAAGAACAGAGTGCGCCAGCATCTATTGCTTGGTGTTTAGCATACTTTTCTCCATTTTTGGTCATTTGGTCTGATTCATTGAGTTCTGTGTACTGTATGATTCAGTCACAGGACCCATAGACCCTACTTGTTTGTGTTTGGATTTGATTTGGTTGATTTTGGGTTCTAATCTACTCAAGTGAGCAATTCGGTAGTGGCGGGCAATTTCAATCCCCCATCTGTTCGCTTAGTCTTGCAATCCTTGATCACATTACCAGATCTATTCAGTTCATCAGATCTGATTCCTAAACCCTTCCTACATTTAGTCATCGAGTCTTGATTGCGATTTGTTGTTTGATTTTACGTGTCTTTGTGTGCTTTTTGAAGTCTTTGGGTGATCTCTTTTATTTGGGAATTTCCAACTTGTTATAGTTGGTCAAGACATCATCTTTGATTTTTTGAATAGTAGATCTAAAAGAGCATTGTAATTCCCAGATCCATTGTGAGTACTTGAGTAGGAAAACGAAATTTTTATTACCTTCATTTTCGAGTTTAATTCGTGAAGTGTTGGGAAGTATTTTCATACTTTGGAATAAAAATCTTTGGAAAGCTTGAAAGATAATCTTGTGGTTTCTTAGTTATGACAAATTATTCAATTCTTAGAAAGTTGTAAGCATATTTGAGTTTTTGCAAAGCATCTTTGAAGATTGAAAACTCTCATTTCTTGATTTTCCTTCATCTTTTAGGCCATTGTTTCGAAAATGATAGATTTTTACATTTGAAAGCGAAATTCTTCTTTCCATGTTTCGTAGATTCGATTAAATTGAAAAGAGAAAAAAGAAAAGCAGTTACATTTTGGTGTTTGTTGTTTTATGATTTTGTTGGCATAGTGAAAAGAGTACTTCTTTTGTCTTTTTCATTGATTCTAAGTTATAGGGGTACTTGTCTTTTTCTAATATCGAGAACAAAGGAAATTCTACCTACCTTAGATAGATTTCATTGAATCGGAAAAGAAAAAATTTTCATTTTGCATATAGATTAAGTTGCATTTGTTTAAATTCCTGTCTACACTCCATGCATTCACCTAATCACTCAAGATAAATTAACGATAGTGTCAGGTTAAAACTTGCTAGTAATTTGTGTGATAAGTTAGTGACGTGGTCCGACATTGTTAAGCGTGGCAGTTGTCGTTATATGCCTACACTACATCCCCGGGGCCTGCAGTTCTTCCACGTACTAGTCGGTATATCTAACGGCCTTTCACGTACCCTTGGGTATATCGAAAGGTACTTCACGTAATCGATAGTATATCGGAAGTCTCTTGTCGTACGGTTGTGCATTAGACAACACCACTACGTATTTGAGCTCCCATGTACCTTGCATATATCGGGACACCCTTCTAGGATTCCTCTACCAACTGAGTTAACCTATTGGTCGTCTTGGCGTGGAAGTACACCGAGAACAACACTTGGGGAGCTACTACGCATGTGCTTCAGGTAGTCGGGTTATACGGTCAGGGGTACGGTCCTAATCCTCCCTAGTTAGTGCTCTGAAAGATTGGGCCGAGTATAACTGTTGGACCCTGTGGTATATCGCGAGTTGCACCGCCTTGACAATCCTGTGAGGTTCCATACTTTTGAATCCCCACCTATCACGTAAGTTTGCTTGCGGATTTAGCTTATGTAGATATTGGATTTTTTTTTCTTTTTTATAGGTTACACTTAGGAGAAATTTTGATCTGGTCACACTGGCCAATCAACCTTTGAGAAGATATCGAAGGATTTTGAATTTGCACCTGAATATCCCCTTAACCAAGAGGAGAACTCGAGAGCACAAATGGATCAACCTACAATAGCTATGTCACATGAGGAAGAGACCTCTACTTTAGAGTCGGGAACAAACTACTCGTCTCCCACCATCCCACCTATCGTTGATCCCGCGGGACTTTCAATGGAGGAACAAGCCACCTCATATGACACATCCTTCCATTCTTCGATGGAGGGACATCCTAGAGTTGCGGACTGGATTTTCAGCCAGCCCCAAGATGAATCTGTATCAACAGCTTTCGGTCCATCCACATCTTTTTGGGAGACGTCTCTAGGGAAACATGTCCTCAACTTTGGGTCAATTCCCATGGAAGAAACCATACCTCGTCGTTGGATTCCTAACAATGAATTTCTTGCGCCACTCTATGAACAGATGCATCATTTGCGCATGACTGGCGAACAACTTAGATGCCAAAGTCTCACACGACGAGCAAACGTACCGGATACACCCATTTATCAATATTCTCCTATGCTCTCTTTATCATTCAATTCACTAGATACAACTATACCTAGCTCGACCACTTACGAACCAAGTCAACCCGCGTTTCCTACGAGCACACCTTTAATCTAGGCGACCGGTTCTATACCTATTATGACTCCAACCATGACACCCTCTTAAGGGAGACCTTCAACGTCTGTTAACTTTGGGACATTACCTCCACCTCCCCCACCTCAAAATTAGAGAGGAGGATATAATCTTCCTGTTAGTCTATTGTCGGGAGGAATTAATCCTTTCGTTAGCACTCAACCCCTGGTCATGAGTCAACCTAGCATTAGTGGTCAGCATTTGGTCACCGAGCACATTCCAGCATGTGGACAACTTTCGACTGAGGGAAACCCCTAGTTGGTGGACCCAACCTAACTAGGGGACATCACCCAGTCAGCAGTCATATAATGAATGGAGGCTACACTTCTCATCTAATTTATAATATGGTTGGTAGTCCTCTTCCAACCATCAGACATCCCACGTGGACACATCATACGGGGGGGCCATCCATTTGGACCCAACCCCCATGGGGACACATTATTCCAAGACATCACAACATTAATATTGGACAAAACTATCCAGGAAATCTTTTCCATGGATTACCCTACCCTGGAAACCCTAATACCCCATGGGGGCACCATAATGTCCCACCGACCGGGCCTCCGGCCGGCGGGCCACCCCCACCACCTATCCCACCACCTCCACCACCATCTGGTCCACCTCCACCCCATTCTGGAGGAGGAGGGGGAGGACCCCCACCCTATGGTTGAGGACCACCTTACCCTGGAGGAGGAGGACCCCCACCTTTTTGTGGTGTCCCACCTCATTCTGGCGGAGGCGGGCCTCCTTTTGGTCCCCCTCCTAACCCCGGCGGTCCACCCCCATACGACTAATTTCCTGTGGGAGGACCCTACAACCAATTGGTCCACGATCCTACTGGTACATCGATGCCATATCAGTACTACCAGTATCCACAGTCCAACGAACAATTACCTTTTCTAGCTACTTTCGATCTGTTGGATTTATCACGGTTGACCAATGATCCCATCTATCATAGAACAAATTGGTCGGCTATTCTGGTGAAGTTACCTTTTGACATTCTGAATTTTGACGGCAAATCGGGTGAGGATCCCAAAAACCATGTCATGACATGTCATTTATGGTGTTCATCTAATTCCCTAGTGGATGATTCCATCTGTTTACAATTATTCCAGCGAACCCTCACTGGCACTGCCGCCAAGTGGTACATCGAATTACCACCACACTCTTTTCCTGATTTATGATCCTTGGCCATGTCATTTTTGACACATTTTCAGTTCACAATCCATTACAAGACCGGTACAGATATTTTTACCTCCCTCCGACAAACTACCACCACTCATATTTCCGATCATATTCATGAGTCGAGGCGGAGACGACATTTGATAAAAGCTCCCATTCCGGACCAACTCCTAGAAGATTGGTTTACTAAGTCACTCCTACCCGTCGTGGCTAGAGATGTTGCTATGGATGTGGTCGTCATCGAAGAACAAGCTATAGCACGTGCCCAGTACTTAGACTTAGTCTACGCTCAATCTAGCACTCTATATGATATTGTCCCTGATGTACCTCGCCCTACCTACGACCCAGCAAAACCACCCCCTAGACCTCATGCCGATGGCATCATCGGTTCCATTCAAAACCAGCCTGTTTCTCTATTCATTAACCATGCTGGTTCCACTCCATCCCCATCATAGTCTGGGAACAACACCAATCGATCACCCATCCCTGCTGCCATCGAAGAAGTGAATTCAGTCCAATTTGCTTCACCTTAGAAATCCGGTGGTAAAAATAAAAACAAGGGGAAAAACAAAAAATCTTCTAATCAACAAGAACCCAAACAGAACAATCCTGATACCACCAAACCTAAGCAGAGGGCTAAGTTTCCATGTTTACTGTGCGGTGACAACCACTTTACCAAAGAGTACCCACATCGGGACGAGGTCCAAAAGTTATTGAAAGGGAACCCGACACCCATAGTTTTAACCGATCCCTTCCCCGCACAATAGCAACAGATGATCACGCAACAACTCTCTCCTCCTCAAGGAGAGTCATCCTCTACCACTCATGTTCTCATGATGCATAGTGAAACGGTTAACCTAAATACTCGATCATGATCATACGACTCAGTCCCTGATAAGGAATCTAACAGAATTAATACTGAAAAAGCTTCCACCTCTACATCGGACATTCCCGCGCCGTAAGGTACTCTCACTATTCAGAAACCTTCATTTGATTCAGTACTACATCCGCCCAAGAGCACGATTAGAAAATTTGTTTTCAATCCCAATGCTCAGGTTGCTCAAAACTACAACATTGTCGAGGACTTAGCACAAGCTCCTTGTGCTATGTCGATGTTGGAAGCCTTGCAAAATTATCCCAATCAACGTAAGACTCTTATCACTGCCATCGGTGCTGTAGACCCAGATTCCTCAAATACAATAATGTTTAAACTTGAGTATTTTAAACCGAGGCTTTCCCACCAGTTGGCTTTCCAAATTGCCACAAAGGTCCCTGGGAAGACAATCCATCATACAGTGTTAGACGAAGGAGCATCCACCTTGGTGATGTCATTATCTTGTTGGAGAACCATTGACCCGAGTTGAACCATTCCCCTACCACTTTGAAAGCATTTGACGGTCGTGGATTCCAACCACACGGGCTGTTACAATATTTGGCTATTGAGCTGGGGGGCAAGACCGTTTCCATCAAGGTGGAAGTGGTCGCTACCCCATTGGATTATAACTTACTCCTTGGTCATAACTGGTTTTATGCCATGACTGCGGTCGTATCTTCCGTCTTCCACATTGTACAATTTCCTCACCAAGGGAAAATTGTTACTATCAACCAACTGGATTTTTGTACACCAAACACCACTACTCATCCTGGTGACAATGTACCCCTCTTAGTTTAGCCATCCCAGATATATGAGAGTTTGGGGGTAGGACTCATCCCTTATGGGAGTCTTTCCATCACCCGATCCCCCTTCCCATGTTGCCACAGTGAACATGATTTCCTCTATGATCCCATCACCATCTAGATCTAATGACCAATGGTTCATGCCCATGCTCGACACGTTGGACTTGATTGGAGATATAAATCCTCTCACACCATCGGAAGCTACATACGAGGCTATCCAATCGGCTTTTGATGACCACTCTTCAGTGGCATCCACATCTTATTCTCCACCCTTCCAGCAGACTTCATCCCAACATGATTCTCTCCTCCAAACTTTCCATTCGGACGAGTCCATTATGGAGGTTATGAGTATAGATGAACCCCCATGGGAAGACCTCCACCATCGATTGTCTTTCCTCCCACCGCTAGATTCAATGGAGAATCACATTGAAACCCTCATTTCATCGGATGGCATTACTTACCCCCAATCACCTATCCTCACTTGTGATACAGTAACCGAGGGTAACTTGGAAAACATTGAACCTACCATACCAATCGACATCTCAGAAACACCTGGAGTCGTGGAACATATTCGTATAGGCCACAAATGCTCTCCTGAAGAGCTTACCTAATATACGGCCTTATTTAAGCAATTTCGCTACGTATTTGCATGGAGCTACGAGGAAATGCGTGGGATTGATCCTGCAATTGTTGTTCATGAGATAAGAACATTTCCCAAGTCTAAACCTGTCTGGCAGTTACGTCCAGTGCACCCAAGAAATACTACGGCTATAAAGGCTGAGATTGAAAAGCTATTGAAAGATGGCTTCATTTACCCCGTCCCCTTGAAAAACTGGGTCTCTAATGTCGTCCCTGTTGCCAAAAAGCAGGGCACCATTAGGGTTTGTGTCGATTATAGGGACCTTAATAAGGCTTGTCCCAAGGACTACCCTACCCCGTTTATCGACCAAATCATCGACAATTGCGCTGGGAGAGTCATCTTCTCATTCATGGATGGCTTTTCCGGCTGCAATCAGATTGTGATCCACCCAGCCGATCAACATAAAACTGCTTTCATCTTTCCGTGGGGTACGTTTGCATATCGTAAACTACCTTTTGGCCTTAAAAATGCTTGTGCCACATTCCAGTGGGCTATGTCATACACCTTTCATGATGTGAAGGACTTTGTAGAACCATATCTCGATGACCTTCCTACTCATTCGCATGATCGAGAGTTCCACATTGACCATCTGACGGCAGTATTCCTTAGATGCAGGCGTTATAACATTCGTTTGAACCCTCACAAGTGCATATTCTGTGTCGAGTCTGGATGCCTCCTAGGCTTCATCATTTATAAAGACGGGACCCGCATTGATCCCTTGAAGGTGGAGGCCATTGTTGCTCTTCCAGCCCCCACCGATATACTGGAACTACAAAGTTTGGAGGGGAAGGAAAACTACTTAAGGCATTTTGTACCATTCATCTAGGATACATGAGATTGTTGAAGAAGGATGTACCATTCATCTGGGATGACTTCTCTCAACGATCCTTCGATAATCTCAAACATGCTATCACCCATGCACCTGTGCTTCAACCGCCTAACTACCACAAGGACTATATCCTCTATCTTGCTACTTCCACTACCACTATTGCTATGGTCTTGGTTTAGGAGGATAACAACGCCGAGGAACATGTGATTTACTAACTGAGCAAGGGTCTCATTGACTCTGAAACACGCTATACACATGTTGCGAAACTATCTCTCGCAGAGGTCATCGTTGTCCAAAAGTTCTGCCACTATATCCTCCTCCGCACTACCACCATTATTGCCGACTCTAACCCTATGTACCACATCCTCACACGTCAGGTACTAGGGGGAAAGTATTTGTGTTGTATCTTCATTCTTAAAGAATTTGATCTCCAGTTTGAGAAGGCTAAGTCCAAAAAGTCTTTGGTTTTTGCGGAGCTTATCTGCAATCTTCCCCGTACTGATACGGAATCTGATCCCATGGACTCTTTCCCCGATGAGTCCTTGTTTCTAATCAGTACTTCTGACCCATGGTACGGAGATATCACTTTGTATCTCCAAACTCAACGTTTCAGTCCTTAGCTATCTCGAGACGACCGCCATCGTATACACCACCACACCAAATGCTACCTAATCATTGGTGATACCCTATACCTTTGTGGTATTGATATTGTCCTTTGACAATGTCTAACCCATGAGGAGGTTGAACACGTTCTGAATGACTGTCACTCTGGGGCTTGTGGCGGTCATCTTTTTGGAATGGCTACAGCTCAGAAGATATTACGCACTGGATACTATTGGCCTTCCATCTTTAAAGATTGTATTGAAGCCGTCAAGAAGTGTCCTCCCTGCCAGCGTTTTCATTACAAAAAGTGATCTCATCCAGCCCTGCTACATCTCATTATTGTCATCGTCCCCTTTGCAAAATGGGGCATATATTCCATGCATTGTAAACCTACCTCAGTCGGGGGGCATGGTTACGTCATCGTTGTCGTTGACTATTTTACCAAGTGGGACGAGGCTATGCCTACATACAACGAAGATGGAAAAACAACTGCACTCTTCATGTTTAACCACATTATTGCACGATTCGGAGTCCCACAAGCCATCGTTACTGATCATGGATCCCATTTTCTATACAAGATGGTGGATGAATTGAGTGCCAGATTGGGTTTTCTCCATGAGAACTCAACTCCATATTACCCAGAGTCCAATGGACAAGTAGAGGCCATCAACACGGTCTTGAAAACCATGATCCAACGGATGGTGGGGACACACAAGTCAAACTAGCACAACATGATTTTCTCAACCCTTTGAGCATACCGAACTTCTGTGAAAACTGCCATTGGCTTCACACTGTTTCAATTGGTCTATGGACTAGAGGCAGTGCTACCGATAGAGTGCGAGATTCCATCATTAAAACTCGTTGTTGAACTCCTTCCCAATACCACTGCCGAGGAAGAACATTTCCTCCACCTAGCGAAACTCGACGAAACCCGCCATAACGCTGCTCTGGCCAACGAAGCTCATAAGAAGCGCGTCAAGGCCCAATATGGCATATCCATCAAACCTCGTTTCTTTAATGAGGTTGATTTGGTCCTCACATACGACCAAAAACACGATAAGCTAGGGGAAGGCAAACTCGAGTCCATGTGGCATGGTCCATATGTGGTAAAACGCGTGTTGGAGAAAGTAGCATATGAGCTCGAATATTATGATGGGATATCTCTAAGGGAGCCTCGCAATGGGTTCTTCCTAAAACGATATTATGCTTAAACCTTTATGCATTAGTGCTATGTATATATTGTACATGATCTGTGTTTTGTATGGTGTGATGCTTTGTTTGAGTGTGTTAGGATCTTGTTTCTACACTTATACCATGTTCTTCCTGGATGTGCAAATGGAAACATGTGTTGGATTTACGGACGGCGCCAGTCGGCATACTCGTAACCTCGCTTCGGCAGCCTAGGTACTGTACTCTCCTACCGGCAAGTTCATTAGTTCGGGAGGGAATTGTCTAGGGTACGCAACCAATAACGTCATCGAGTATCATGCGGTGATTGGAGTCTTAACCGACGCTCTTTCCCTAGGTATGGACCATGTTGTGATTCACCTTGACTCGCAACTAGTGGTCTCCCACCTTAACCGTATCTATGCTATCTGCGACCCTACCCTGCTTCATCTATTTCGACGAGTACGTCTCCTAGAGAGGTCTTTTGAGTCTATTCAATACCTGCATATTCCTAGAGAGATTAACACTATTGTTGATTCATTGGCCAATTTCATACTAGATTGGTACATTGCACATACATAAAACATCCAAAAGATACAAAAACAGACACGACATGTAAATTATCCATAATATATAAGCAAACATGTACAATATCCCATAATCATCATTAGAACACTGTATATAAAGCCGCAATTAGAGTTTTATATATCATGTTGGTATAAATACAAAAGGTGGTACTGATACAAAAATTTGAAGCTCATAATCTTTCAGTAAGAGTCTCATCTACAAAAGCCTGAAGCCCGTGGCTTTCAGTACATACATATACGGATGATTATATCCCTAGGATGCTCATGATAGCAGACAAGGGATCTGGCTACTTTCCAAAGCAGTGCACCAAAACGCTCGGTTACACCCACTGTATGTTGCTAGTAGCAACGAGGTAGCTCATGTATGCATAGATCCAGGATATCAAGAGTCAACCGCTGGAGGTTCTCCTCCAGCTCATCTATCTCCTCCATGGCATCTCGATCTGCGGCCTCCATCTCTCGTGCTGCCCCTCTCTGAGAAATCGGGGAGGCACCCGTTGGATGGGATGGACCAACATCTGCATAAACACGTATCAATCATCAGTACTACTCCAAAAACATCTAAAAATCATAAAATGCAAAAATACATAACAGAGTTGTCATTCTTACCTAGGTCTCCCCACTGCGCGTCCTCAGGAAGAACTAAGTCTGGGTCACCTCTGAAATCAGTGCCCTCGTAGGGGTAGTCCTCCACCATGAGGAGTTGTCCCCTCAACCAGCTGAAGAAAGAAGGACCATAGCTAATGATGGGACCCCCACCTTCGTGGTGGGCCATCACCTCAGACCATCGTACCATGTGTGGGTCTCTTGGATCCAACTCATCTAGATCAAGATGTAGGCATAGATGTGGAACCCACTCTAGGAAGAACGAGACCACAACCGATCCATATCCAAACTGTTTCAACTCACCACGCCGACATTTGGTGAGCTTCTCTCTGAGAGATACGAGGAGTCCCTCACACCAGTTAAATACTGTAGGATCTATACACTCCTCTTCATATAGCATATGGGCCTTCTTGGCCAAGTGAGGATCCCTTCTCCCTTCCACCCTCTCAATAGTGAACAAAACTGTGCGTAGGGGACGGTACCTCACATCTTTGATGGGGATTTTCCCACTAACTGTCTGCGTTCCTAGAGTGCACCATTGGGCCACTACATCCTCGGTAGTCCGATCACTCCCTCGTGATCGTTTCAAATATACGAGAGATGTCTGTCGGGACAACCCAATCAGAAAATAGATATCCTCAATATCTATGGTCAATGTATGCACGCCAACCCGAAAGCGCTGCTGCTCTGGATCCCAACAATAGATCAAGTATTCCAGTAGCTATACTTGGGCCCTCATGCCCTGGATGTGAAAGTATTTTAGCATCCCGCAATTCCACAATCCATTCATGCATTGGGGGTCATTGGCCGCTTGGGCATCATCCAATTCATGCTCTCCTTCACGCCATTGGACCATCTTTATCACCTAAATCTGTCCAAACATCAATAAAATACCCATTAGAAGAGTATCCAACTTCCCAACTTCTTGATTTTTGGTAGATTCTTGACTTCATGAGGGAATTCAACACCGGCGCTCCCCGTCCATACGGACAAGGCGCCATCGGCGCAAAACACCCTCACGGGGATGGCGCTAGGAAACCCTTGATGCACATCCCGTAAGGGAGAAGTGCGTCAAGCTGAAGGCGCATTTCCCCTTATTTCCACAAGCCAAAAACTTGGAAATTGGAAATGAAAATCAATTCTACTCCATTGAAAATGAAGAGGACAAAGTTTAGGGTTACCTGATGCTAACGACACAGCAAATGGTTGACCAGAGCTCTCACAATCGACACTTGAAAAACAGCTTCAAATGGTATTTTTCACCTCCACCAATTTGTTAAAAACAAATAGTGATTAATTTTAACTATTTGCCCTATTTTGTATTGAAAAAGGAATATTCCCTTTTTAATTTATTCTTTTGAGGGTTATTTTTGCTATAGTTGGAGTTATTTTTATATCTAAATGCCTAATTGATCATTCTGGCCTAGTTTTGAAGTCTACAGGTGAAGTAAAGTGTCGTGTTAAAACTGTTTGTTGCGATTGTGGTTATCTTACGGCGGTTATCAGGTGTGAACAACTCTTCGAGCGTTATTGTGTTATTATTCCGCTCATTAAAACTGGACATTAATGACATCGAGCTTACTCTTTATTCCTTCTCGTGCTCATTAAACTATGAGAATAAGTTACTGAGTTATCTTTTATCACTTTTTCAGGCTCGTAAAACTCCCATGAAAAAGCGACCCCATAGGCGTCTTCCCTTAAGCTCTTTGCAGGCCCCCTAAATACGAAAAGATCGCCAAGCGAACTTGATGCTTTCACGCTTGGAAAAGTATTTGAATGATCATCTTTTCGGTTATAGTTTACCCCTTTTTCGGACCAGGAGGTACTATTTACGAAAAATGAGCACTCCATCCAAGCATGACTAGAAGAGTTCTCTCTCACATTGTTTTATCCTTTTTCGAGTGAGGAGACTAACTTTTACAAAAAAGAACCATTGGAGTTTTCTTTAGTTCTTTTCAGACTCTCTAAACATGAAATGAAGTTGAGTTTACCTTCTTTGGACTTGTTAAAATTCAACATCGAAGGGCCCATTTTGGGATGAACCCCTCCTATCTTAGGTTCGTAAAACATTTGGGATTGGACTCGTCCGAAGGATGAGCTATACCGAGCATCTATTACCCTCCTCAAGCTTGTTAAAAAACAAAAGAGGTACTCATCAATCATGATGGGGATAAGGGAATATTTTGTGTTTCATTGTAGTTACTGCAGTACATAGTTACTCCTGAACATGGCACTCATTTGCATATGCATTCATTACTTGGGTAATCTGTTTGTCTTTGAGTCACACCGATCCCGTGAGTCTTGTTACTTCTTTGGGTCATCCGAAGAATGCTTCCATCAACAGTTGCATTAGGGGGTTGGTATCATTCTCCTCGTGTCAATATTGTCGAGTCATGCCATGCCCGTGTTCAAGAGACATTTTTCATTCACTATCTGCAGTCATACTCACCTTCTATCATGTTGGTCGTCCTTGATTCAGTCTCACACATTACTGTCAGATTCACTCCAAACATATGTGATCACGTTTCGTGTCGATAATGGGGGATACATCATGGCCCTCCTTTGACGGATTCATCCTTTTCGACTTCAACCCATCATCCGAGGATTGAATCTAGAAACCAGTCAAGTACCTTGGGCCTGCATGCCCCAATGGAAGGTTACCTCGCTTCCAACATGAGTTCACATCATTGTCTCTTGATTGAAAGATTCCATCGAGTGTTCGACCTCAACTCATTGATTCACATTCAATGGTATGTACTGTGATACCTTGGGGATCATTGACATCAATGGTGATTTCCCTTGCACTTGTTAGCGGTATACATTAATGACCGGTAATCAAGTGGTTTCTACCATGTTCAACTCCAAGACATTGTAATCACATGGTTAGATTTGTATCATTGCGGGTTCGGCTTGAAGACCCTGGGTTAAGTCATAAATCTCACCTAGGTTGCATTGGAGATTGTTTTGAGTCATATTACACGGATCCACTTTGTATTGGTCGTGGTTGTGTTATAATCTCATCATGGATCTATGATTGTGTCCAGTAGCCATGATTGTGTTTAGTCAGTCTCTACTTCCTTGGATCTGCATTGTATTGGTTGACATCCATGTTATTAGTCATGTGAGACTTGTACCTCAGAGTCGGTTGTACTGCAGTAGCTTCTTCCATCCAAAAAATCCTTAGCTTCGATCCTTCACATTACAAATCATTTCACCTGTCTTATTTTACCAGCTTCATGCTTTGGGGGGGCATTCTGTTACACCAAAATCTCGTCATCATGAGTCATGTGCCAACTCAGTGCCTTAATCCCTGAAGTTTCCCTGGCTAAAACATACTAAGCAAGTTGTTGCCTTTACATCCCACTATTTCTAGTAGTGTTGGCGCATCCTACTTCCCAGCAAGAGACGCTAAACTAAGGCTGGTGCATGATGCACACTGACAGTGTGCGCTAGTGGCTCTTGATACCATTGTGCAAGCTGCGCCACCCCTTCCTGGCACCAGTTGTCTTCATACAAGGTGCGCCAGGGGTGGTTAATGTGGATAACAAGGAGTTTCGAACAAATTCTCGAATCTGGATGACATGGAGGTCTATCCCTAATTGGTAGGAAAGATGGTATTAGGTCACTAACCTAATGGGAAGATCCCTTATACCTCTCCCCCTAATCCTCAACTTACTCTATCCATCTAGCCTTTTAAATAAGACCTCTCTCTCCATTGAGAGGAGAGAAAGGACTATAGCACTCTCATGCTAGGTGGAATTATCCTAGGTGATCTCTACTCATACTTTGGGAGGCTTACTTCATCTTTGGAAGCTTGGTTTGGATTGTTGGATGGAAGTCATAGTGTTAAGGCTTAGGTTGTGACTATCTATATTCTATGTATTTCCCACTTATTTACAGCAATATAAACTCTTCCCATAAATATTGTTGTGTTGTTAATATTTAGACATTTCTTCCTTAACTGTTAGCTTAGATTAGTTTATGCACTTTTACTGTTTGCTTGTTTCCATTTGTTCAACAGGGTTTTGTAGCTCAATATCTGAAGGCCCGGAGCTTGGAGAAACAAAGAGGAGAAGGTTTTCGAATCTAAGGTGAGAGTTTTATTCATTCCCTTGCATCTCTACTGATTTAGGGAAGTAGTTTATGTTGTGTATTCATTTGTTCTAGATCCACTTGGACTAGGGAGATCACGCTTGAGTCCGCTTGAGTAGATTGTCCGTAAACAGGAAACCCCTTAATGAACTAAGCTCCAATCCAATAATCTTTTAAAACATGCTATGTAAGGAGGACTCCATCCTTATTTATAACTAGCTAGAGAACCCTGGTCATAACCACCTCCTAAATACCTAGTGGACAAGGCCCATTAGAGTAATAATAGTATAGTTATGGTGGTCATTCAATGTAAAGTGGACTAGGTCCACTATGTTTGTTATTATAAAATAAGGCCCACTAGTTATTTAGCATCCAATAAATGTAATGTGGCCTCATTAAAGAGGGCCCACTAGGTAGTTATGATTAGGGTTTTTTAGTTAGCAATACATAAGGATGGCATCCTCGTTATGGAGTATGTATTGGAAAATTATTGTATTGGAACTTAGATCATTGGGTGGTTGTACCCTCGAAGAAGCAAGTGAAGAAGATTTGATCCTTCCATAAAAGGATCATTGTACGGTATTGTCCTACCTAAGGGTTTTGATATTGAATAAAGTGTGAGCATTTATACTATGTTGTTATTCAATTTTAAGGGTTAAGGATCATAAAATCTAGCGTTGGGATACACACTAGGGGTGTAATGGAGGGGGGAAGGGCCCAATAGAGTAATAATTGTGTAGTTATGGTGGCCATTCCATGGAAAGTGCATTGGATCCACTATGTTTGTTATTATTAAGGCCCACTAATTAGTTATCATGAAATAAATGTAGCATGGACTTGTTAAAGAAGTCCCACTAAATAGTTAGGATGTGGTTATGAATAAGGTTTCCTAGATAAATATAAATAAGGACATATTCCTTCTTCTAGAGAATGTATTAGAGTATCTCGTATTGGAGCTTAAGTCATTATGAGGTTTCCCCCTCAAACCAACAAGTGAGCATGAGTGGATTCCTTCCATAAAAGCATAATTATAAAATGTTTCCCTACCTTAATGGTATGTGATAAAAAAAACCATTAATAATATATGATATATTTCTTATGATTCAAGTTTCAGGGTTAAGGATCACAATAAGTGGTGCTAGATCTCTTTCTTCGGCCAAAACTGAAGTTTTTTGCTTTTTTTTCCTTTATGCACATTTTTCAAGGGAGAAAAGGGGGACACGACATTCATAACCATTCCTATAGTTTTGTGTGCATAAATTGAAGAAACCAAGTTCTTATTTGAGTTACACTCGAAAAAATACTCAATTTAATATATATATATATATATCATTCAAAATAGAGTTTGTGACGTGAATATATCGTTGATTTAAAATCAATTATTTTAGGGTTTTTATATGACAATGGAAATTGAATTGTGGGTATAGCAAAGAATATAAATTTTGACAAGTTGTCCAAATTAAAGCCATACCAAATCGAGGTGAAAGAACACTTCATCAACTTCAATTCGACATATTATTTTTTTTTTACAGAAACGAGTAAGTAGCATTATATTATAAAAAAAGAGCTGTTATAGAACATGGGGAGACTGTACCCCGCAAAGTGAGGGAAAAAGACACCTCTTAACCAGTCTTTACAAAACATGGAAATAGCTAACCGAACAAGGAAAGAAAGCATTTATCTTTAGTTTCCGATTACATAATTAAGAAAAAAGAGAACAAGGAAATCCAAAGTTTATTTTTCAGCTGAGCGACGAGTTTTTTTCTTGCCACCTACAGCCAAATTATCGTTTTCTTCGAAACCCAGAATCGCAACAAGGCTATTGTTCTTGCTTGTTCTGATGCAGTAGTTTTGGCTTCAACGATCCTAAGACAAGTGTGAATGGAGTCCACTTTGCCGGCCAGATTAACCAACTGTTCCTTCGCATTGCTATTGGAGATTCTAGCTTCCGAAATAGAAATTTCAACCAGGGTGGCGAGATGAGAGAGAGCCTTTTTCAAATCTTTATTTTCTCCCTTCAAACCACATACCTGGGCTTCAATGTCCTGAAGGTGAGATAGCATGCCCGGGGGAGGGCTTTTCGGACCTTGAGGTGAGTCCAAATTCACCACACCAGTTGAATCATCAACCAGACTCCATTGCTTGTTAGTGCCTGGGTCTCCAATGCTGCCGCACAGATGCTGTAGTGAACCAAGATGCAGGGGGGCACCAAAATTTGTGTTGATGTCGAAATCCTGAGGTCGGTTATTCTTCCTGAAGGTGAGTCCAATACCATATTGCCCGCCGAGGGCTAAATTCACGTTCTGACCCACATCCTGATGCATCCATCCTCTACCAGGCTCCGATATTGTTGGGTGCTCCCTACGAACATGCTTCATCTTGCCAGCCAGGGTGCCCTGCATGTCTTTCTCGTCAGACTCGTTCCCCTGCACCACCTCAAGGGCAGAAAGGTAACGTTTGAGACCAAAACCATCAGAATTCACTTGAATGTGGGTCTTACACTAATGACACTGTAGAGCCAGAAGGCAGAGCCCATTGTTTCCACAGTCCATGATGCACCTGAGAGGGGAATGCCTGAGCCTGAAGAACTTGAAGTTGTTATGAAAGCAGAAAATGTTTGAGTGTGGGAAGCCTTCGCTTTTGTTCTTGATATAGCCGTAGATCATCCTGCCACCTGCACACCATAAATTCGTGCATGCAAGGCAGTAAGGGCCAGCAAGAGAGCGTCGACGATTGCGTCTTGGGAACGAAGGACGGATTTGGAATGGGATTTTGGACGTGACCCTTAATAAATGTATCCAACCCTTAGTGCAAACTGATCCAAAGAGACAAAGCCAAGGAATCATGAAGGGAGGTAGCTTAATGGTTAGGGAGACCAAATCATTAAGGGACCAAGTTGTTATCAGAAGAGAGCCCATTTTTTTCCATTACACCGCAATTTAACCTAGCTCCAACATTAGCCATGGAGTCAGCTAGCTTGTTGTTGTTCCTGAGAATGTGGTAGAGGGAGATAGAGTTAAGGTCCTTGATCTTGTGGAAGAAGTGACATTGATACTTGGAGGAAGGTTTACGGGCCTTGTTAGCTAGAGCCCTCGCTTCTTGAATCACGAGAAGAGAATCCCCAATGACTACAAGATCCTGAATATGATTTTCCATAGCAACATCAATGCCTTTGAGCTAGGCTAGCCATTCCGCAGCATTGTTTGTCTGTCTTCCAATCCCCCAAGCGTAGTCAGTCATTTTCTTACCATCGGAGTCCATTAGAACTCCCCCCGCACCTGCCAGCCCATCAATTCGACATATTATACCATAAACTATTGTGTCGTATTAAATAATTTACAACCATTTCAATTTGCCACCTCAAAACTCTAGCTCTCATACTTGAAGTAGATTATGGCATTTTACATGGATATATTAGCCCCCACAATTGAGATGTATCTATGGTTCTACTTAGATTATGTGGTAGAGGCAAACTATGTGGAAGAAGCCTGTCTTTTTTGTTTTATTGAACTTACTATGGATTATTAAGAGCATGCCAAATAATGGTTACTCAAAATAGGAGGAATTCCACCCCTTGAAGTACTTCGTGTAGAGCGATTATGTTTGGCACATGAAGTAAAAAAACTATAGGAAGCCTCTCAAACAATCCAAGGGTTGGAATTTTGGAGACATATTGAAGAGGATTATACAAGATACATATATGTCTAGGGTGACTCAAAGGATTCTTGTGATGATTGGTATCTGGACAATTGTCATTTAAGGGAAGACAACTACTTTCAACTTTTATTTGATGATCATACTCCTCCATTTGAAGTAAATATCAATGAGGGTGGTTAGGATCCCATTATAACTACCAATGTTGAACTTGCATATTCTCTAATGGTAGTGTTCATTCCAAATCCACGATCGACCTTTCATAGTTATATGGATAATATTTCGGACATAGTTTTGTTTTCTTTATTTGGATCCAAAAGACCATGGTGGGCATTGGGAACATCATTTTAGTTATTCATCAAACCCCAAGAGTCATAAGTTAGGATTCAGTATGATCACCTGGACATGGGACCCAAGTTTATGAGCAAGCTTCTTAAGCCACTTTTACTTTGATTCTAGTACTTGTACCTAGGACCTTAGCTTATTGATGAGCTTACTTCAACGTGGAGGTTAGCATTAGTACATGGGACCCAAGTTTCTGGACAATATTCTTAAACTAATTTGGCATTGTGGCTAGACCTTATACATAGGACCTGGTTTCCCTGAACTACTTCAATGTTGCAACCAACACCCATACATGTGACCCTAGTTCCCTAGACTACTTTAGCACTATGGTCGACACCCATACACAGGACCCTAGTTTATGGTTTTACATCCTCACTATAAGAATTGAGGGAAATGGTTTTTGAATGGGGATGGAGTATTGGGATCCTCCATAGGGGTGTAATGGGGTGGGGCAAAGTCTCCATTAGAGTAATAGTATTGTAGTTACAGTGGTCATTCAATGTAAAGCACACTAGGTCCATTATGTTTGTATTATCAAATAAGACCCAATAGTTAGTTAGTGGGGAATAAATGTAACACTAGTACAAAATGGGTAATTAGTGACTAAAATTTGGAGATAAACGACTAAATTTGAGGCGGTGACCACTGGTAACAAATTAGCAATCTCTTATCACCTGAACAAATTAGTTGTTTATTGCTTGAATTGCTTCATTATCTGGTAATATATTTAGTCGTTTATTTGGTCATTAATTGTTGTTATTTGATCATTTATTAGGTCATTAATTATCGTTATTTGGTCATTAATTGTTGTTATTTGATCATTTATTAGGTCATTAATTATCGTTATTTGGTCATTTATTAGGTCATTAATTGTTGCCATTTTGTACTACACTTGGTCATTTATTTGGTAGTGCATTTAGTTGTTTATTGGTAGTAAATTTAGTCATTTATTTGGCCCTCGGATACCACCATTTTAGTAGTACATTTGCTAGTTTAATTATTATCATTAATTGTTGTCATTTTGTAGTACATTTAGTCAATTTTTTGCCGTTAATTGCCATCATTTTTAGTAGTATATTTACTAGTTTATTTAGTCATTGTTTTTTACCATTTTTCTCATATATATTTAGTGTATATCTGAGCAAATAAAGACAGTATATAATTTAAACCAATAAAGATACATAGCATTTGAACAAGTATTAATGTACAATTTTAACTTAGAACATTATTTCAATATTTCAATATTCTTCCAAAGAGTTAGAAAACACTTAAACAAAAAAAAGTGGCTAGATAACTACTCATTCAAAACACAATATAAAGAAGGAGGTTTATATTATCGCTGTAACATCTTATTACAGTCTCTGCCTTTAGCCAACAAAACAATTTAGTTGAAAAGAATGGTGTACATCTATTTTGCATCCCAATGTTTTGAACCCATGCAAAGCCAACAAGCATATGCAAGTTGTTGATACAAGCTTGTAGAATAACAATGGCCATTAAAATACATCAATTTTTGTCTTCCATGCGAGAACATTGGGATTATTCTCCCAATATATATAGCCAAAGTAGTAGATGGGAAATCACAACCAAGAATGACTTTGTACTCTCTTGTAATCCAGAAAGAGTAAAACAATATTTTCATTTGCCATGGTTTCAAACCATCAACCATGGATGGAATGGATCTTTACAAATCTACCATGGAAAATGGGATCATCTCCTTTTTACAAAGTCCTTGTATTTGATCACCTTCTGAGTCTGGTCCAAAAATGTTCCCAACTTCCATTAAGTTCATAAATGTTAGCTTATGAACAAATTACTAGTCTTCCATTCAACAATATTTTACTTGTTGTTGAACATGATTTCATTACTTCAAAATGTATTAGCTAGTTCTTTATGGCCTCTATTTTCTTCTTGATGAAGGCCAACTCAAATATTACATCTCTGTCATCCTCATTAAACCACATGATGAAGTATTTGTTATGCTTGTCTAAATTTTTAAAATATTATTTCCCCTCTTTATAAGTACTTGTATCGATACCTTGCACCATAACTCCAGGAATGAATGGAAAAACAAAAAATAGTCGATCCTAATAAAAATTAGAGGTATAACTGCAAAATATTCAAAGATAAAATAGTCTCGCATCACTTTATAGTACTTTATGATCCAGCCTGATGTTGATCCACCTAGAGATTCTCTCTGTGATTCATACTTAGGCATGGTATAGAAAGGCAATACCCTTCCATCATTATAGGTTGCATGCACAAAAACCCAACAGTACAGACAGGGATTTATACTCAATCAGAAATAAGAACATTTGCATCATAATGTTAAGGAGATATACACTTAATGAGAACACTTACCTTGACAAACCAAAGTAACTAGTCATTTCCTGAATAAAGGACTTAACAAAAAACATAAGCAAGCATCATAAACCATATTCATGCTCAAAATTAAAAACTAATATTTCATAGCAGACATTAATTTAAAATATACAAAGATCAAATAAAAAGGCTACTAAAAGTAACTTGCTTGTCTAACTCAAGCTCACACAAATATCCCATTTGTCACCTACTTTCTTGGCCTATTTTTGAAGAAGTGAAAAATATTTCAAATGATATTCCTAATGTTTCTTATGCTCATGTTTATAGAGATAGGAATATTATTGTCAGTCAATTGTCCAAAGATGGGTTGTAGGTTGGACACGGTCTATGGCACAAATGGGAACAACAAGGAGACACACTTTCAGAACCGGACCCAAGACCATTTTGAAAATTCTATGTGATATATGTTTATATCAACTGGAAAATTCAAGGAATGAGGATACATAGGTTTTATTTATACTTTTTTAGATTGGGTAGAATGAAATTGAAAAAACTTCTTGAGATAAATAGCTATGTTATGTAATAGACTTACAATTTTGAACAACTAGATAGGAGTAACACTAGCACAGACTATTTTTTTTTTTTTAATTTCATGAGACATAGATGCAGATAATATGAAAATGTAGAAGAATCTTTTTGTTTCTCATTTTGATGGTATTTTAGTGACTCATGAGAAATTAGATCATCGAGAATGTAACTTTGGCTAAGTGCGCTACAAAATGTAATTTTATTCCACCCTAAATAAAATTGTTTTTTTTTTTCTGAGAAAAAGAAACATATGATGCTTTTGTTAAAGAAAAGGCAGTCTTGTTTTCCCTATTAATCCCATCCCATAACTCATCTTTGTTTTTTCTTTCTAAAAATACATTTTTCTCAATTCCAACAACTATTTGGATGTTCTACAAATGGATTACCTACTTTTGAGCACCACTGAATTACGCACAATACATATCACAACATATAAATAAATGGAAAAATCAAAGCACTAATAAAACATTAGAGGGGTATATACTCCAGTCTCCAATTTGTAAGAATGTAAGGTTGTTCTCCAAGATTTCGAAATAATTAAATATAAAAAAAATATCATTGGAACTTGTCCTAATGCCCTTGATACTTTGGTGTCATGCACAGGAAACACCCTTTGTTTCCATATGAATGGTCACGTCCCCAGCGGCCTCAGTGGCCTTTCGCTTCCTTTCTACTTCTGATACCAAGAACATTCTATGTCTAATACTGATTTAATTTACGTGATCTCATTACATTAAGTGTGGCACTACACGCATAACACTCTAATCCATGTGCGATACTGCATAAACTAACTCTACCCCACACACTTTTGCATTTATCAATTCCTTTATTGCATAGCCATATTGTGCATTGTAAATCAAACTGGCACATGATCCACTGTGTGATTGCCTTTAATAGATGCGTGACTACCATCGTGTAGGTTAAACACCATAAGGCAACTTAGCTTACAATTCCATTTCATTGGTTCCCTGTAGATTTAGCATTATACGCATGGATGGACTTCCTACATAAATCATACATTTAGGTGCAAGCATTTATAAGGGACGTCATCATATATCCATCAAGCAGATATTCGAAATCAAATTACTTCTAGCTAAGCAATTCATAATTCCTAGTCATTATATACATCATGCATCTCATCATTCATTCAGATCAACATTCATACAATGGAAAGGAATAACAACAATGAAATATCACATAACACTTATCTTGAATGAAGCTTCTCCAAGCAACTGACTACGCAAGAGAAATGTTCCACTAAACCGTAGGCACTCTATCTAGCATATACTCTTCCTGCTAAGAGGCCACCCCCACACTGGGCATGATTACCTTGAGGATAATGGGAACTATCTAGAGCTCACTCATAGTCAAATAGTCACAAGGCCACATCCAAACCATCCTCTATTGGGTTAACAAGATTTTCTAGGCAATAGAATGGAAATGCTCACTAGTGACTCACCACAGATTTACAGGCACCTCACGCAGACTCGATTATCTTGGGGTCCACAATATCTTCCCCACACAACACCAAGAAGGTACCCCTTCACCGCTTAATGGTCCCTCAGGTGTCACCTTCCTCTAGGTGCTATACCAACGTGTGCATAGAAAGACCACCCAAACCCCGCTATTCCACCAGGTAGATCACAACCTTCACTACTATCTTAGGTGCCAAATACGCACTCTATACCACTCTAGTACTCAATACCAGCAATTGACCTCAGGAAATCTCGGTTAGTTTGGGTCGAAAATAGCCATCCCACACAACACCACACAAATGTTATTTTAGTGTGTGTGTAGAAAGACCACCCAAACCCTGTTATTCCACTGGGAGGTCGCGCGAACGCTATTGGATATCAATCCAATCAGTGCTCAACACTCTATTCACTTCTCAGGGATTACAACAATGCAAGTAGGACAAAGAGTCAGATCTGGTTTACCTCCATAACCACAAATGCCTCGTGCAGACTCGTCTAGCTTGGGGTCCACATTACCCACCCCACACAACACCAAGAAGGTACCCTTTCACCGCTCAATAGTCCCTCAGGAATCATCCTCCTCCAGGTGCTATACCAATGTGTGCATAGAAATGTTGGAATATTTAAAAAACTACCTATACCATTTTAGACTTAGGATAAATTAATTAATCATTTATGATTAATTTCTTGAGTTTTGACTAGGTAAAATAGGCCAGTTTTGTCTTTTAGTGGACCACTTTGTTGAATATTGTAACTTCTAAGAATATTATATTTGTATATTATTTATTCCGGAGATGTTCCATACCTCCGATGTGATTATACTATGAATCCGGAGATGTTTATTCCTCCGAATTGGTTGTGGTAACTAGGGTTATTAGACCCACCATGTGGGGGTCGTCCCAGTCAGTTATAATAGGGTATTTAACCTAATGGTTAAATACGAGCCTACATGTACTTGTGTAAAATACATGTCAGTGTAGTGTATAAATAGAGGAGGTATGTTCCTCATTTGACACACACACACTTGAGAGAGGCGCACTTGTGGAGGAGAGGTCTGCTATGGTGGAGAAGGAGATCATGTCTTTGGTTTGCATCTTTGTATATTGCTGGTCATCTATATTGAGGAAGCTTTACTGGGTTTTCTACCCCATGAGGGTTTCCCAGGATAAATCTGTGTCTCTTGTGTTTATGCTATGCTTGTTGTTTCTTCAGTGATCCTGTATATGCTATTATTGTGAAATGGAATGTAATGCTGCTATTTTCTGTCTTAGCATATTAAATTTTAACATGGTATCATAGCTAACCTGAAGGAAGACAAGGTATGGCACTTACGAAAATTTGAAGGTTAGGGTTTTACATAGCAAAAACCAGTCATCATGGAACTTTCTCTATAAATCCATTTCTGCAAAGGTTCAGGGTTTGAAAAGTTTACAGGTCGAAGATAACATCCCCAGGTATCTTGTGTCCAAAGGGAACCCTCAGATTCGTTGTACTTTATGAGTTATGATCAGTACAAGTTAGGGTTTCTGCCTCTTCCAGATCTCAGTCAAAATCATGTCACCTTGGCAAAAAGGTCATAACTTGGGCTAGGAAGCTCCAAATGAAATTTCGTAAAAAGTGACAGGTAGTACACAGATTGTACTATCTCACGAAACTTTTTCAAAGGCCGAAGGTGAACCAGTGACACGTGGCACGCCGTACAAGTTCGCTCTCCTGTTTTATCCCATAAACAGGTCACATTGCGACACTTGGCATAACTCTCTCTCAAAGAGTCCAATTGAGGTCAGACCTGTCAAGATGGAAAGATAACAGGGAGAGCTATCTCAGGAAAAGTTTTCAGAGGCCGAAGTTCAAATAGTGACACGTGGCACGCCGTACAAGTTCGCTCTCCTGTTTTATCCCATAAACAGGTCACGTTGCGACACTTGGCATAACTCTCTCTCAGAAAATCCAATTGAGGTCAGACCTGTCAGGATGGAAAGATGACAGGTCAGGATACTACATAAAAAAATTTCAGACCCTGTGGAGGAGAAATTTCAGAGTTATAGCAGAAACAATCAGGTGCATATTTCTGTCAAAACAGAATTATTTTTGGAGCACCTTTATTCATGGCTTCCGGAATTTGGGGTTTCGGAGGAAGTTAGAATTTTTGGAATCGGAGTCCACGGCTGAATGCTACTCAGGAAAATTGAAATTTAGAGACCAAGATCGAATTTTTGGTTGGGTAGAAGACTGGGCTTCATCAAACCCTAGTTCGGGTTCCTGTCCAGAAGATCCAGAAGTTTTGAAGGCAATTTTGAGGGGTCAAATTTTGGAGATTTCAAAAATTGAAGAATGCTAGGTTGATCAGCTCAGCAAGACACATTCTTCCATCCATTCAGAAGTGTGAAAGTCAAAGATTGAATTTTTAGGGTTTCTCTAGCAAACCCTAATCAAGCTCCAGATCAAGTTTCAGGGGGAGTTGAGGCTAAGGCCTTACATAAGAAGACTACAAAAGGTCTCGACATGTATGACTTAAGGAGGTTCAGGTATGCCTTGAAATCTGATTCTTGATTAAGTTCATAATGTGTTGGTCTTCATGTTATTTATTAGTACAATCCTGATTAATGTTATTAATTGTCTTATCACCCTAGTAACAATATGAATGCATGTGAATGATCGAAGACATTCATTGATTAGGGCTATATGATTGTACTTATGCATTATGGTGTTGTGTAAGGTTGATGTTGTCTGCTAACAAGACACAGGTACATCACAAAAGACAAATCAAGTTCCATGACCATGACAACATGAAGACAAAGACTCACGAGGTATGTATGACTTTGTTATATTATGTTTAACCTACGAGACATGCAGGTTCTAGCTCAGGATCTCTAAATCATTGAAGAGATTGTTTAGGTATGTTGTACATAACTAAGCACGTATACTAATCCAGGTATGTTTTCCTATGTCATGTTAGAATCTTACCTTGTGTAAGTATACTTGGTATGATTGGTTAGTAATCAAGGGTTTATGCATACTAGATCAAACAAGAATATGCATGAGTAAAAGAAGACTTCCTTGAAACCCTGAATACTAATAATCATGACTGTACATATTCAAGATTATTTAGAATTAGAATGTTTTGATAATATTGAGAATATACTAATGAATGTATGTTTGTGTATGAGATCATGAGGATGACACTAGTGTATACTTGAGCATGCACAGTGGTACAGAATGAATAGAAGTTCAGAAGACATACAGAAGATCAAGCGGGAGACAACCACACAAACATAAAAGATAAGTATTTGAGTTGTTATTAGAAATAGTAAATGATATTGCTTGTATGCATATTTGTATTCCTAGGATATATCATGCTGAGTGTAAACATTCATAAAGCATTGAATAGTATACTACTAATATGCATATTTTTTTTTTCCTTGGAAAAAGTCGTAATTTTATTTCATTAATGAACAAAATTACATTCTGCACATGTAATAGAATCTTAGAGATCCCTACATTGTCAACATATACTGTCCATAAGACCAATCAGTCCACCGATATCCGGGTACATATGTCCCTTACAATATCAAGATCTGAAAGTAGTCACTCAGCAGAAATAATTCTACCTCGATACAGTCCATGTATCTGAGTTAATACATCTCCCTACAGTCCACACTGTTCTGTGTAATGTGTCCAATCAGCAATACAGCCAATAGGCTGCAGATCGCTCTCACGAAGAACTCATACAACAGAAATATTTCTGTCCATATAGCTCGATACAGTCCAATAATGTCTGTCCAATATCTGCATCCAATACAGCTCGCAATCAGCTGATACTGTCCACAATCACTGTCTCAAAAATAAGTATCCAATCCGCAGAAATTTATCTTCTGTCCATACAGCAACATATATACTGTCTCAAAAAAGTATCCAATCAGCAGATATTTAAATTCTGTCCATTAAAAGGTAGGTCTAATTCTCCATATGGTCCACAATTTCCCCAAAGAAAGGCCTGTGTATATAGCTGTAGATGCCTTCTGTTGAATGAATCGTGATCCTCCATGTGCCAAAAATCAAAGATTGTGCTTCTTTAGATAGCAGGTCAGCCATCCCATTTTGCTCCTTGTAGACATGGGTGAATGTAATGCAGTTAAAAGCCTGTTTTAACCGTAATACCTCCTCCAATATTGGTAAGAGTATCATCACATGACATTGTGTACGCTCCTTGGCCCATTCAATAACAATTAGAGAGTCTCCAAAAATCTGGAGTGTTAAACATCCTTGTTCAAGTGCGAAAAGCATCAGTAGCTTAAGTGACATAAGTTCAGCGTAGTTATTTGAGCCACTCCCCAAACCAGCCATTATATGAAAATAATGGGACTCTGATTTGTGTAGAACACCACCTCCACCACACACCGATTGTTGGTTAATAGATGAGCCATCAAAATAAGCCCACGGCATGGATTTATCTATGAATTCCATGATCACAGGTCTGATGCTAATCGCTTTAATGGATGACTTGAAGTGTAGTAAAACAGCCACCGCTTGTGCCACAACCTGCTCCAAAGGGACCCGACAATCCTGAAATATGATCTTGTTTCGAGTGATCCATATGCCCCAGGCGAGAATACAGGGGACAGCCCGAAACGTTGGATGCTTGAGAGATGTCCACCACTGTTGAAAGGCGTCGGGAAAGTCCACTCCCCACCAACTCACATTGAGCGCCAGATGTTTGCAAGTGGCAGCCCATACAGCTTGAGTAAAACTACAGTGAACAAAAATATGTGAATTTGTCTCTTCCGCTTCCCTACAAAGAGGACAGAACCCCGGCCCCTGAGTGAATCTCTTCTGCAGAATGTCCCATGTCGGTGCCTTATTTTTCAATATAGCCCAAGAGAGTAGTTTAGCTTTCCCCGGGCACTTTAGTGTCCACAGATGTTTCCACCACCACACCAAATCCCTGTTATGTATATTCACATTCAGTTGAATATATCCATGTTTAGGAGTGTATTTACCAGATGGATGGTGTTCCCAGATTAGTTCATCAATCCGATTTGTGAGGCGAATATTAGTGTATCTTAAATTCCGAATATAATTCTCCCAAGCTCCAAGCAAGTCATCTGGAATCTCAAGTTGCTGTGCAGAGATCCACCCCTGTTGCCATAGAGTGGATGATCCCGGTTGTTCAATATCAGCCAGAAAGTGACAACCTCTAGCTGCCAGAAAATTCCTTAAGGCCTCCGGTAGGACATGTCCACCGCTACAACCTACCCAGGGATCCAGTCCAATACGAGTGTATCTCCCATTGCCGATTCTCCAAACTAAGCCAGACCCAATCAGATGAAAATGCTGCACCACCGCTTTCCAGACCAAAGAGCAATTTGCCCGCGTCTTATTGCCCTGCCGAATCCATTCGAGAAGAGTTAATGGAGCAATATATTTATGGTACACCACTCTAGTCCAGAGACTCTGAGTTTGTATAATACGCCATGCCACCTTTGCCCCCAAGGCTTTAGCAAAAAGGAAAATATTCTTTAGGCCCCATCCTCCCAGTGCTTTGGGGACCACGATCTTATCCCATCTGACCCACACCAAAGCACGATTATCACCCTTACCCTTCCATAGAAAGGCAAAACACAACCTCCGGATCAGCTCCAAGACTCCTTTGGGAATCCAAGCGAGTGACATCCAATACACAGGAATCGCTTCCAAAACTGATTTAACCAAAACCAGCCTCCCTGCCCTCGAAAGCCATTTGTGACTCCATCCACGAAGTCTCAGTTCTAGTTTAGCAATGAGCCAGTGCCAGTCAGCTTTCAAATATGCATTCGGTTTTAAGTGAAAGCCAAGGTACTTTAAACCAGCATCAAAATCAAAAGTCCTGTAGGGTAGTCTCATAGCCAATCTGTGAATCTCCATCTCGTTTAGATGAGAGCATGTGATCGTTGATTTATCATTGTTAACTAACATACCCGCTGCCTCTTGTAGCAAAATGAGACCTTCAGCTACCTTGTCGATATCCTGTCTCGATCCATCACAAAAAATTAGGATGTCATCAACGAAAAGGAGATGTGTAATATACAAAACCTGTGAGATGGAAATGCCACGAAAAGAACCTTCAGCTTTTGCTTTCAAAATAAATCGACTGAGTCCTTCAGCTACAAGGAGAAATAATAGCGGTGACAGTGGGCATCCTTGTCGTAGGCCCCTGCCAGCGTGAAAGAATGGACTCGCTGATCCATTTATCAGAACAGCAAAGCTCACCGTGGAGATGCAGGCCATAATCCAACGTATAAATTCATAGCAGAAGCCCAGGTGTGTTAGAAGCAATCGGATATAGAGCCAGCTAACCCGATCAAATGCTTTGGAGAGATCAATTTTGATCACAGCACCCTTCTGCTTCTGCACCTTCATAGTGTGTATTCCTTCCTGAGCAACTCCAATGGCCTCGTGAATTTGCCGGCCTTCCAAGAACCCAAACTGTTCACTAGAAATTTTCTGAGACAGGATAATCTTGAGTCTCCTCGCCATAACCTTTGAAATAATCTTATAGATGCAGTTGCAGAGAGAAATAGGTCTGAATGCATCAAAGCTTTCAGGCTTGTCCGTTTTGGGTATGAGAGCTAAAAAGGTCGAATTGAAGGGTCCATGAACAAATCCAGCCTTTCTAGATTCTTCCACCACGTCCAAAAGTTCTTCCCCGAACAAATCAAAGAAACCCAAGAAAAATTCAATAGGCCACCCATCGGGCCCCGGGCTCTTATCTTTCTGGAAGGAGTGCATAACCTGCGAAAGCTCATCCGGCAACACCTCTGCCATCAACATAATGTTCTCCTCCTCTCCCACAAAACGAGGGAAGAGCTGAGCCATTCGAATTACCTCAGCAATAGAGGCCCCAGGTTGTGCTGTGAATAATTCTCCAAAGTGTCTTACTCCCATATCAGCCAAACCATCAAAGCTGGTGATCTGTTCCCCTTCAGAAGAGCATAGTTCCCAGATAGAGTTTGTATCTTTTCTCCCCTTTGCATAGGCTTGAAAAAATTTTGTGTTCTCGTCCCCACACTGTAGCCAGAGCGCCCTGCTCTTCATTCTCCACATCTCTTCTCTATCAGACAAAATCACATTTCTGCAGCATTCCCACTCCAACAGCTCACCTTTCTGCACTTCATCCAGATAACCCAAGCCCCTGCAGTGTAGTAGTCGATCGATATTCATCTCAGCATCCCTCAGCTTTTGTTCATCTTTCCCTCGTTTTTCAGAGGCCCAGAGAATGGTGACCTCTTTAATTCGCTTGAGATTGTGTTGAAAGTGTTCTCCCGCATGCCGCAGAGACTCCGGTGTTCGATGAACCCACTGATCCTGTACTAATTTGAGAAAATCCTCGTCCTTCAACCAGCTAGGATTGAATTTGAATGGGCTGGGGGGTTTTTCTCTACCTCCTCGTAATTCCAGCAGGATTGGGCAGTGGTCTGAAACCCCCCCTGTCCCAACCCATTGATTGACCACATCAACTCCCAAAGCCAACACATCAGTTACCAGAAACCTATCCAGCCTCTTAGCCACCCGTTGATCCCCTGTTCTCTTATTCCTCCATGTAGGGGTTATCCTGGTAGGTTGTATGTCAAGGAGGTCCTGCCTTGCAAAGGCTTGTATGAAATAATTTGCAAGTGGATCCGAAGCAGCCCGAGGCCCCCAAACTTCAGAAGTCAGGTTGAGATCCCCACCCAATATCACATCCCTTCCAGCAAAGATGTCCATACTAAACAAAGAGTCCCAGAATCCAACCCTATTTAGATAGGGCCCATAGATATTGAGAACTGTGATCCTCCTCCCCATCGATGCATCCCAAACTTCCAATCCAATACCAGAGGGAATGCCCCAAGAGCAATCATATCTGCAGCTTTTCATCTTCCACCCTGTGGCCAGCCCTCCAAAGCGTCCACGAGCATCCACACCAACAAACTTCCAACCAGGTAGCAATAGTTCCAATGCCCTAACAACCTCCTCACTGCCACCCAAAGTTTCTTGTAACAGTAGGACATTCGGTTGATTTAAATCCACCAACCTCCGAAGTGACGATTTTTTAATGGGACTCGCCAACCCACGACAGTTGAAAGACAATAATTTCATATGAAACCCCCTTCCTGGGTTTTCGCTGCTCTAAGTGCCCATTCGATAGAGGATTGTGTACCCATAATGAGATCAACTTTTGCCCGCTCTTGAGCTATTGACAAATGAGATTTTCGGCCCCGCCTTTTCCCCCCAACACTACCAGCCATTTCAGCAAGTCCCTTACCCCCCGAGCCATCAGCAGTGATCATCCTGTTTCGGAGAGCATATCGGATACTACGTCCAGTGCTGGGAGAGTGTTTAGTAGAAACAATGGACGGTGTGTATACACTATCCAGAACAGTACAATGAGCAGATCGAACCGGAGAAGATGTCCCAAGACAATCCTCCCCCAAAACAATAGGGTCATTAATTAAAGAAACAGCAGAGGTTAAATGAGACAAACCCAAGTTGTTCGAAGATGAGCCCCGGCGGATAGTTAACTGCTCCTGGAGCTTCCTGGATGCTGCCCGCGTCAATGGTGTCGTGGTACCCATATTTGCCCCTGCTTCAACGGTTTCCATGTTCCCAGGAACATCCAACCCCTTGTTCGCCATTGTTGCTGAATGTTCCTTGGATCCCTGCTGCCCACTCAATGCATCGGGTACCACCGGAGATTCTGCCCAATTGCCAGATGGAGGCTCGATAGTTTCATCTCCCATCGCCGATGTGTGCACCACCTTTTCTGTGCAATCAGCAGCTGCTGCCATAACCTTCGGTCTGCCCCTAAATGAAAGTGGGCAACAGGCAACCAAGTGTCCAAAAGTGTGACAGCGGTGGCACCTAAACGGCACACCCACATAGTCCAGTATTTGAACGAATGCCCCATCCTTCGTTTGTACATTGATCTCAGCTGTTAATCCCAGTCGAAGATCGATGTTAACCAGAATCTTTGCCACTGTGTAAATGCCTGTTTCAATATGGGAATAATCAGAGCATACATAGTCTCCAAGGTAGTTCCCAATCGCTGCAAACCGTGTTTCATTCCATAGGTGCATGGGAAACCCAGGAAGCTTCACCCATAACGGTTCTTTGTCAATTTTCTCCTGTTTGGAATCGAAGAAAGGAGACCAACGTTTCAGGATAATAGGTACGCCCAACATTGACCAATGTCGGCATAAGACAGCATCAACCTCCCCAATATTCGACAGGATGAAGGAGAACCATCCTTTCGTTAAAACCCGAACAATAGGTGCAGTAGCCACGATATCTTTCCACTGCTCGGCTGCCCATCGCTGGAGAGAACCTTGTCCAAGTCTTTTGCCACGGACATGGCCAACCACTGCAATTTTTGAGAAATCTTCAGCCTCCTCAATCGATACATCCACGCCCAGCACAAGCTTATCCTTCCGCTTCCGTTCCTTGACCTTCTTAGCAGTGTTTTTGTGTAATTCTGCCTTTGTAGAAATCCCTGCACGAGGAGCTAGCATGGATGCATCTCCACCACCAGTAACTCCCGCTATGTGTCCACTGGAAGAGGAACCCAATCCTCCCCTACCCTGTCCCCTGTCATCAGAATCACCAGATTCCACAGACCTAGCCAAATTCCCATCTGATAACACACCACCACCCAGGTCCTTCCTCCGTCTGCCACTTCTAGTCATAGTGTCAATCCCCTCCACACATAAGGTATCCGAGCAGGTTGGGAAGTTTGTGAAATTCCCCAATCGTGGTTGTAGTGTCCGTCCTAACAGGTCCGCCAAGTCTGGCCGTTCATCCGCTGGCCCAGGAAAGAACCCTGTCCCCCTGCCAGTCAAGAGTGATCCCGTAGATGCCCTCGACCCAGAAGCCGCAGCAGTGATTGTTCCAAGATCGAAAATCCCTCTGGCACATTCTCCATCCGAGGTGTAGTCCACCTCCTGCTCATAACTGCTTGCCATTTCGCCCCAGATCAACAGGACAGACAGTATAGAATCCCAAGAGCCCTATCCCCAACCCAATCAGCACCGAATCGGCCTCAGCAAGGTTTCAAATCCCTCTGCTATCCCCGTCAGTATTCCATCCAGCGCCCAAAAATCATTCAATGATCAGCAATGCCAACGAATTTGTATGCCCAGGTCTTCAGAAAGGAACCCTGTAAGTCATTCTGCACGTTCTCCACACTCATATCCTGTAAATCGATCAGCTACCGTAATCTTGGAGCTCTCCTTTCATCTGTCCAGTGTCTGGTCGATAATGAAGGGGATCGGCTGGCCTACATAGTATCTTGGCACTTGATTTCACCACAGCATCTGCCTGATTCCAGCGCACTCAGGATCCCTCCAACAGCAAAGCCAAAAGTACTCCTTCGATTCGTATTCTTGGAGCCCATTTCTCATCCTCACGCCTTCAGTCTTTCAACCAAACGTACTCCTTCCGCTACTAATATGCATATGATTGGTAAATTGGACAAAATGAAACCTCTTTGCTGACATACTAAGAGCTGTGCACACTCTCGATAGTATGTTCTGGTAGAGATGGAAGGCATCTAGATAGCCACTGTATGCATACAGGATATGGGAAAGTGTTGTGCCAAAGTATTGGTCAAAATAGTTGCATAACTATGTAAATGATATCTGTATGCATAATAGGTTATCATGATTTGATGATTATGAAGTATTACTAATCATGTACTTAATTTTGATTTGTAGGAAAGATCATGATGAATGATGAACTCTGAACAAGCGATGGATGTTCAACAAAAGATTTACAAATCAAACACACTATAGAAAACTTGTGGTTAAGAGATTCTCTTAGAAAGAGGAAGAGAATCATGATGAGATGTTTTGCTCCAAGGGACTAGATAAGACCATTCTCTTAATAATGAAATCAGGTTCTGTATGGGTTCCCAGGATCGGTAGTCAATTGATGAGCTTAATGATCATCATGGGTAATGTGGATCTCAACCTTTTCTACAAGGTTGAATATGGGTTCTATACACATATGACATGGATGCAAGAAGGAACTCACCACAGAGTTCGAATGATTTTGAGGCTCATATTAGTAGACCCATCTGACGAGAGATGGCACAGATAGATATGCAGAAGATCACTCAATGATGAGTGTGAATAATGGACAATTGACAGCTTCATGACAAAGCTTGGGCTTTACCAGAAGTAAAACTGTTCCTAACCTTTACCTTAAGGTTGTGGATGATGAACCTATCATACCATTATTATATGACGATGATCTCTTTCTGACAAGGAATGAGAAACAGGTCATGAAAATGGTTGCAGAAATGAAAATGAAAGATCTCGGATTAATGCACTACTTCTTAGGTCTAGAAGTATGGCAAGATCCAAAAGGAATCTTTTAAATCAAGGTAAGTATGCTGTGAAGTTTCTAAAAAGATTTGATATGTTGGAGTATAAAGCCATGGCCACTCCCATGGACTCCAACTTGAAGTTGTTAGTTAATGACTCATCGTATTTAGTGGACCTAACCCTATATAGACAAATCATTGGGTCATTGATGTATTTAACAAATACTAGGCCAGATATATGCTTTGCTGTAAATACCCTAAGTCAGTATCTAGTAGAACCTAGAAAGGTTCACTTAATAGCTACAAAGCATGTAGTGAGGTACCTAAAAGGTACATTAGATTTTTGGTCTATATTATCTTGGAGGTCATGAACTCCGTTTACATGGTTACTCAGATTCTGATTGGGCAGGAAGTGTCTCAGACAGAAAGAGTACATCAGGTGGATGTTATAGTCTTGAATCTGCCATGATCTCATGGTTCAGCAAGAAACATTCTAGTGTGGCTCTCAGTACTGCTGAAGTAGAATATATGGCTGTCTGCTCTGCCAGCTGTGAAGCAGTATGGCTTCAGAAGCTTTTATATGGAGTGTTTGACTTGGAAATGGATCCCACTCTGATTATGTGTGATAATAAAAGCTGCATTAAGATGTCGGAATATCCTGTGTTCCACGACAAGTCAAAACACATTGAGATCCAATACTTCTATATACCGGACTTGGTGCAGAGAGGAGCTATCAAGCTCGAGTATATAAGCACTGAGGATCAGATTGCCGATATCCTGACTAAACCTTTGTCTCAAGTAAAGTTTGAATACTTCCAAAAGGACCCTCCTCGAAAGGGGGAGTAGTATAGTACTTGATAACAAGTATGTCCCTTAAATTTTGTTTTGTTGCACTTAGTTACTTAGAATTATTTAGATTTAGAACTCCTATATATCTTTTATTTTTAGATGTATACATGCTTTTTGATGTGATGTATGCATGTTTTGATGTTAGATGTATTAGTGAGAATACATGCTAGATGTATACATGTTTTTATGTAATGTATACATGTTTTGATTATACATGCTAGATGTATACATGTTTTGGTGTGATGTATACATGTTTTGATGTGATGTATACATGTTTTGATTATACATGCTAGATGTATACATGTTTTGGTGTGATGTATACATGTTTTGATGTGATGTATACATGTTTTGATTATACATGCTAGATGTATACATGTTTTGGTGTGATGTATACATGTTTTGATGTGATGTATACATGTTTTGATTATACATGCTAGATGTATACATGTTTTGGTGTGATGTATACATGTTTTGATGTGATGTATACATGTTTTGATTATACATTCTAGATGTATACATGTTTTGGTGTGATGTATACATGTTTTGATTAGTGATGTATACATGTTTTGATGTGATACATGCTCTTGGATATTTGTACCTGTATAGATGAGAATACAGATGAGGATTGGATCATCCTTGAACTTAAGTTCTAAAGTGAGTCGTAGACGTGAGGTCTTCGAAAATGAAGTCCTTAGTGGACAGTTGAGGGGATTGGATCATCCCTGGACTTTCAGTCCTAAAGAGAGCCGTAGACGTGAGGTCTCCGAGAATGAAGTCCTTAGTGGACAGTTGAGGGGATTGGATCATCCCTGGACTTTCAGTCCTAAAGAGAGCCGTAGACATGAGGTCTCCGAGAATGAAGTCCTTAGTGGACAGTTGAGGGGATTGGATCATCCCTGGACTTTCAATCCTAAAAAAGAGCCATAGACGTGAGGTCTTCGAGAATGAAGTCCTTAGTGGACAATTGAGGGGATTGGATCATCCCTGGACTTTCAGTCCTAAAGAGAGTCGTAGACGTGAGGTCTCCGAGAATGAAGTCCTTAGTGGACAGTTGAGGGGATTGGATCATCCCTGGACTTTCAGTCCTAAAGAGAGCCGTAGACGTGAGGTCTCCGAGAATGAAGTCCTTGGTGGACTTGAGAGGATTGGATCATCCTTGAACTCAAGTTCTAAAGTGAGCCGTAGACAGGTGTCTCCGAGAATAGAGGATAGGACTGCATCGTCCCTGGACCTTGGTTCAAAATGCACGTGATTGGATTAATCATCCTTAGACAGTAAATCCAGGAAGGATAGTCTTAAATGTGATTGTGATTGGATTAATCATCCTTAGACAGTAAATCCAGGAAGGATAGTCTTAAATGTGATTGTGGTAGGATTAATCATCCTTAGACAGTAAATCCAGGAAGGATAGTCTTAAATGTGATGTATGCATGTTTTGATGTTAGATGTATTAGTGAGAATACATGCTAGATGTATACATGTTTTTATGTAATGTATACATGTTTTGATTATACATGCTAGATGTATACATGTTTTGGTGTGATGTATACATGTTTTGATGTGATGTATACATGTTTTGATTATACATGCTAGATGTATACATGTTTTGGTGTGATGTATACATGTTTTGATGTGATGTATACATGTTTTGATTATACATGCTAGATGTATACATGTTTTGGTGTGATGTATACATGTTTTGATGTGATGTATACATGTTTTGATTATACATGCTAGATGTATACATGTTTTGGTGTGATGTATACATGTTTTGATGTGATGTATACATGTTTTGATTATACATTCTAGATGTATACATGTTTTGGTGTGATGTATACATGTTTTGATTAGTGATGTATACATGTTTTGATGTGATACATGCTCTTGGATATTTGTACCTGTATAGATGAGAATACAGATGAGGATTGGATCATCCTTGAACTTAAGTTCTAAAGTGAGTCGTAGACGTGAGGTCTTCGAAAATGAAGTCCTTAGTGGACAGTTGAGGGGATTGGATCATCCCTGGACTTTCAGTCCTAAAGAGAGCCGTAGACGTGAGGTCTCCGAGAATGAAGTCCTTAGTGGACAGTTGAGGGGATTGGATCATCCCTGGACTTTCAGTCCTAAAGAGAGCCGTAGACATGAGGTCTCCGAGAATGAAGTCCTTAGTGGACAGTTGAGGGGATTGGATCATCCCTGGACTTTCAATCCTAAAAAAGAGCCATAGACGTGAGGTCTTCGAGAATGAAGTCCTTAGTGGACAATTGAGGGGATTGGATCATCCCTGGACTTTCAGTCCTAAAGAGAGTCGTAGACGTGAGGTCTCCGAGAATGAAGTCCTTAGTGGACAGTTGAGGGGATTGGATCATCCCTGGACTTTCAGTCCTAAAGAGAGCCGTAGACGTGAGGTCTCCGAGAATGAAGTCCTTGGTGGACTTGAGAGGATTGGATCATCCTTGAACTCAAGTTCTAAAGTGAGCCGTAGACAGGTGTCTCCGAGAATAGAGGATAGGACTGCATCGTCCCTGGACCTTGGTTCAAAATGCACGTGATTGGATTAATCATCCTTAGACAGTAAATCCAGGAAGGATAGTCTTAAATGTGATTGTGATTGGATTAATCATCCTTAGACAGTAAATCCAGGAAGGATAGTCTTAAATGTGATTGTGGTAGGATTAATCATCCTTAGACAGTAAATCCAGGAAGGATAGTCTTAAATGTGATTGTGATTGGATTAATCATCCTTAGACAATAAATCCAGGAAGGATAGTCTTAAATGTGATTGTGGTAGGATTAATCATCCTTAGACAGTAAATCCAGGAAGGATAGTCTTAAATACGATTGTGGTTGGATTAATCATCCTTAGACAGTAAATCCAGTAATTCCGAAAGGAAGGATAGTCTTAAATGCGATTGTGGTTGGATTAATCATCCTTAGACAGTAAATCCAGTAATTCCGAAAGGAAGGATAGTCTTAAATGCGATTGCGGTTGGATTAATCATCCTTAGACAGTAAATCCAGTAATTCCGAAAGGAAGGATAGTCTTAAATGCGATTGTGGTTGGACTAATCATCCTTAGACAGTAAATCCAGTAATTCCGAAAGGAAGGATAGTCTTAAATATGATTGTGGTTGGACTAATCATCCTTAGACAGTAAATCCAGTAATTCCGAAAGGAAGGATAGTCTTAAATATGATTGTGATGAGATTGATCCAGTAATTCCGAAAGGAAGGATCATGTATATAGATGACGATGCTGATGATCGTGTGATGACGATGCTGCTGATCGTGTGATGACGATGCTGCTGATCGTGTGATGACGATGCTGCTAATCGTGTGATGATGATGCTACTGATCGTGTGATGATGATGTTGTTGATCGTGTGATGGCGATGCTGCTGATCATGATATGACGATGCTGATGATCGTGTGATGACGATGCTGATGATCGTGTGATGATGATGCTGATGATCGTGTGATGACGATGCTGCTGATCGTGTGATGACGATGCTGATGATCGTATGATGACGATGATGCTGATCGTGATGGTCTAGATGACGATGTTGATGATCGTGAGGATCCAGACATTGATGTTGCTATAGTTGTTCGAGTGCTGCAGAAGATAAAGACTCAGTACTGAAGATGTTAATGTTCCAGTAACTGGTTGAGTTATTGATGATGTTAAGAAAGCTTCCAATGATTTATAGATGTATCATGTATGATGTATGACTCGTTGCTCCTGCAGATGTTGTTATAATATCCTTCTCGTTAAGGGGGAGTGTTGAATATTGTAACTTCTAAGAATATTATATTTGTATATTATTTATTCTAGAGATGTTCCATACCTCCGATGTGATTATACTATGAATCCGGAGATGTTTATTCCTCCGAATTGGTTGTGGTAACTAGGGTTATTAGACCCACCATGTGGGGTCGGCCCAGTCAGTTATAATAGGGTATTTAACCTAATGGTTAAATACGAGCCTACATGTACTTGTGTAAAATACATGTCAGTGCAGTGTATAAATAGAGGAGGTATGTTCCTCATTTGACACACACACACTTGAGAGAGGCGCACTTGTGGAGGAGAGGTCTGCTATGGTGGAGAAGGAGATCATGTCTTTGGTTTGCATCTTTGTATATTGCTGGTCATCTATATTGAGGAAGCTTTACTGGGTTTTCTACCCCATGAGGGTTTCCCAGGATAAATCTGTGTCTCTTGTGTTTATGCTATGCTTGTTGTTTCTTCAGTGATCCTGTATATGCTATTATTGTGAAATGGAATGTAATGCTGCTATTTTCTGTCTTAGCATATTAAATTTTAACACACTTGCCATCCTAAGTCACTAGGGCACCTTAGAGAAGATTCTGGATAAGATTTCATTGGATTCTGTCTGATTTCTTTCCATTTCTGGTTTAGAAGGTGCTTTCCTAATTTAGTTAGCTTTGTCATGTGTTTTCTGCTATCTAGTGGAAAAGGTAAAGCTAGTTGACTTAGAATCTTTTGCCACTTGACCAATTCGACCTCCACATCATATCTACTCTCCTAAAGCAATCAATACATTCTATTTAACTCAATCATGAGCTGCCATACCATACTTAGCCAATTCGTGAGCGTCTAATATAGTTTTGGAAACTGCTTTTTCCACCTAGGGGTTTTTTTTGTCTTTTCTAAGCCTTTTCTTTTTGCTCTTTCCAAATTGCCTCCAAGGCATTCTATTTTCTCCATGGAAGGTGTATTATATATTGTTATCACATTGATGAATAATATACAGAGTGATTTCCACAATTTATCTTCTCTATTCTTCTTCTCTCATTGTCTGAAATATTCCATGTGAAATTGTCTTATGAATCTAGTTCCTAGCAATTGAAAATCTCACAAGAAATACCACACAAAACTCAAATCATATTCCTACAAGATCTATTATCCCATGGCTTACAAATATTGGTTGTGCACAACCAATGGCTCCAAGGAATCACATTGGTCACTGTTCAACTAACCACTCTACTATAACAGGACTCACAAGCAACCACACTCAGGCTGACTCAACATCAATGAAACTTGACTTCTTAGGCGCACAATTATGGATTAGCGATTCTCCACCAATCTATTAGTGCAACTCATACCACTTATGGGAACAAACTCTATCACACAGGTCTTCGACACAATTCAGGATGCTCAAGCTAACAGTTGGGAAATTCGATACCACTCTAATGCCTAAATCAATAGAGGATGCATAGAAGTTGCATTCTCCAATTTCCTCTTCGACTCATAGTCATAACGACAAACCATACCTTAGATCCACTCCCCACTCTGCCACTATTCAGGTTTGGATTCCTCTCAGGAAAGGGTCGACTCTTTCTTCACCGATCTGAATGGATAGATTGGTCTATGGATAATATGACTTTCACTCTAGACAGGACGAGATAGATACACCCATGAGAGATGGAGTTATTTTCCCATGTAACTAATTAACTAGGTGATAGACTTACTGACAAGTTTACTGCACCATCCCCTAACTGATAATTAATTAAGGATGAAATTGATGCAACTAATTTCTTACCCATTCAGCAACTCCCATTCCCAGTTCTGCAGGGTGACTGACACAAGGAACTGACACTACTCTATCATAAGGAAATTTAGAACCACACCTTCCTTCCTCTAAGGTAATAACTACCTCAACTACCTTCCTCTTGGAAGCATTAAATGATTTAGGCGCATGAGTCAAACCGACATCTGATGGCTCATCAGTCCTATCTAGGACACTTGGATCTCATCCATTGACTTCATGGATTCAATACGTCCTTCCCTAGCATTAGAATAATCATGCCCCTTGTTCTTGTTTCCTTGCACAGTCGGCTATGAATTTATTTATTATTATCATGCACATCTACATCACATTTACATTACCACTCTACTTGACCAACATGGTTCTCTAACCACATTACTTACTGGCATGCACATATATATTCGAGATGTCCACGGTAGGGCCTTTTCCTAGAGCTCCTCACCATGCTCCATCAATTACATCAACGATATTACATCATTTACATAGTTTACGTCAGGGGTCAAAACTTGGGACATTACAGTACCTTCCCCCTTGAAACAACACTGTCCTTAGTGCTCTTCAAAATTGAACAAAAATGGGTACGCATGCCTCATAGCGTCTTCCAGATCCCATGTAGCCTCATCTGGGCCAAAGTGCTTCCACTACACCTGTACATGGCCAATGGCACGGTTCGAGAGCATAGTTTCCTTCCTGCTTATGATGTGCATAGGCTCCACTTGGAACTCTCCCTCAGGTTCCACCTAGATCACATGCAATCAATAATGTGATTAGGATCATGTATATACCTTTTAAGAAATGAAACAATGAAAAAATTATGAGCTTTCATATCCATAAGCAATGCAATCCTATTTGCAACTGGCCCTATTCTATCAAGAATTTCAAAAGGCCCACAATATCTCGGCGCCAACTTGGCAGAACTTCCAAGATTTAGAGAACTCTTCCTTGGATTAGCTCTTAGATAAACATGTTCTCTAACTTTGAATTCTCTGTGCACTCGTTTTAGATTTGCACAGATCTTCTTCTTTTCCTGTGCTACTTTCAAATTCTACTTGATCTTAACTATTTCCTGCTCCATTTCCTTGAGCATTTATGGCCCAAGAACTACTCTATTTACTGGGTTTTCCCAACTTATTGGAGTCTTGTATTTCCTGCCATACATTGCTTCAAATGGACTCATACCCCATGATGTCCAATGATCACTATTGTATGCAAATTCAACTAAATAAATATATTATTCTCACTTGGATGGCTTATCCATCACATACATCCTTAACACATCTTCCAGCACTTGATTTACTCTCTCTATTTGACCATCTGTTTAAGGATGGTATGCCATACTAAAATTGAGTTGAGTTCCCAACTCCTTGAACAATCCTTTCTAGAAATTCAATGTGAATTTTTCATCTCTATATGAGATTATTGCTTTGGGTAATCCATGCATCTTGAAAAATTCCTTCATGAAAATCTGTGAAATCTCAGCAGTCTTATGCGTTGACTTAACTGGAATGAAACACATTGCTTTTGTCAGCTTGTCCACCACTACCATGATTAAATCATGTTGATTCATTGTCATGGGTAGTCCTATAATTAAATCCATAGATATTTCTTCCCACTTCCACTCAAACATAGGAACTTGCTGCAATAATCTTGTTGGATGTTGGTGCTCAACATTAACTTATTGACACTTAGGACATCTAGCTATGTACTGTGCGATGTCCTTCTTCATCAATGGCCAAAAATACTGCTTTCCAACTAATGTCACGGTCTTCTGATAACCAGGGTGACCTAAGTATGGCATTTGATGAATCATATCCATCACTAGCTTCTTCAATTCTGCATTGTCTGGAATGTACAACCTTTCTTGTAACAAAAGAATCCCATCTTCTTCCAATTGATATATGGCATACTTCTTGTTTGGTTTAGCTTGGCTAAGTCCTGCACGCACTTGGCGTACTTCTCATCTTCAGCTGCAACCATGTTGACTCGTTCTCTGAGGTCAACGTGACACAAGCTCATGCCTGCGACATGAAAATTCATGTTGAGCACATCAGCAACCTTGTTCTCTTTTCATTTTACATGTTTGATTTCACGATCGAATTCGCTTAGGAATCCTAACCACCTATCCTTTCAGGCATTCAGATTTAGCCGATCAAACAAATATTTTAAACTCATATGATCAGTTCGTAACTCAAATATTATTTCGAACAGGTAATGTCGCCACATCTTCAAGGCGTACACTGTGGTTGCTAACTCCAAACCATGTGTCGCATAATTCTTCTCATGATCCTTTAACTTTCGGGACTCATGACATATTACATGCCTTTCCTACATAAGTACTCCTCTTAGCCCTTTGATTCAAGACAATGTGCACACCACAAAAATCCTTATCCAGATATGCAATCTTCAGAATAGGGGCACTGTTGAGCAATTCCTTCAGGCATTGGAAACTTTGCTCACACTTCTCAGACCATGCAAAATTCACATCCTTTCTTTGCAATGACGTGATAGGATGCACCACCTTGGAGAAATCCTTGATGAATCTCCTATAATAGACTTCTAAACCCATGAAAGATCGAACATCTGTCACATTCCTGGTCATAGACCAATTCACTATCACCTCAATCTTCTCATGATCTAATGAAATTCCTTTTGCTGAAATGGCATGACCCAAATATTGAATCCTCCTTTGATAAAACTCACATTTGTTGATATTGGCATACAACTTATGCTCCTGGAGTACCTACAATACCATTCTGATACTTTGTTATGCATTCTCTTCCTCATTCTGGGAATAGATGAGGATGTCATCTAGGAATACCAACAAAAACTTTTCCAAGTACTAGTTGAACATGATGTTCATGAGGCACATGAAAGTAGCCTGAATGTTGGTTAAACCAAATGGCACAACAACGAACTCAGAATGGCCATACCATGTTTTGAAAGCTATATTGTGGATGTCTTCCTTCTTGATCCTGACCTGATGGTACCCTGACCTCAAGTCAATCTTGGAAAATGCTCTGGTTCCCTTGATCTGATCAAAGATATAATCTATTCTAGGAAACAGATACTTGTTCTTGATTGTGACCTTATTGAGTTGTATGTAGTCAATACACAGTCACAAGGTTCCATCCTTCTTCTTAACGAACAACACTAGTGAATCCCATGGGGACACGCTTGGTCTAATATACTTCTTGTCCATTAATTCTTGAAGTTGAATTTTCAACTCTACCAACACTAGAGTGCTCATTCTGTAAAGGGATTTAAACAGTGGGGTTATTCCTAGCACCATATTGATAGTAAAATCAATATCTCTTTTGGGTGGTAGTCCTAGCACTTCTTCTGGGAATACATCATTACACTCTTACAGTGTTGGGAAATATTTGAGCACTGGACCTCTACTCTCTACGGGTCTTGATACATGAACTACATATACTTGATAGTTATTTTTGAAGTACCTTCCCAACTACAGTGCCTAAAATTTCCTTATGGAAATCATTTTCAGCACGCCTTTCCCCATCTGAGGCTTTCATTCATCATTAAATAATTCAAGAGACTTATTATAATAGTCAAGCTTTGTGTGGTGCTCCGAGAACTCACAAATTATGAAGTACTTCTTCATTCCAAGAATCCATGCTTCATCCTCCTACCTTGACTTACTTTCTCTGTCGAATTTGGGTGGATTTACCTTCCTAAATTCCCCATAGGAGTTCTCTTTATGAGGCTTACATCTCTTAGATATTTGGGTTGAATGCGTTGAATTATATGATGATATTTATGATCTACTCAACCTATTGATCGAGGTGTCTAATGGAGATGTGCTCATTCTTCTCATGCGCGAGTCTCTTTCCTGACGTAGTGGTCTTCCTCTAGAGTGACTGCTCACACTCTTTCCCTCCTTACTGCCATTATTTTGATTTGATCCCATATTGGATTTCTATTGAAGGTTTGTTAGACTCTGAAGTATGGCAGCACTAATATGATGTTGCTCTTCATGCACCTTAGCCAGACTTTCATTGAAACTCCTAATAGTTTCAGCCATTTCTGGAGGTTTTTTTGCACTCTCCTTCCATTGAATTATGTTTTTGTGTTACCTCCATGCACATCCTCTCCCACAACATCCTCCTCATGCTCATAAGTATCTTGTGCATCATCCATGATGATCATTTAGCTCACTAGCTTCCTAACTCTTATGCTCGCTTCCCTAATACCATTCTTCTTTAAATGACTCACCATTGCGGCTAGCATTGTGCACAAAGGAAATATTATTAGATAACACATTAATAAACCTCAATAATTGCTTTAATATTACTGCACTAATCATTTCCGTACTCAGAGTCCTAGTGTTGAAACCAATGCTCTAATACCACTCGGTCATGTCCCTAGCAGCCTCAGTGGCCTATCATGACAACGAGAGATCTCTTGCTTCCTTTCTACTTATGATACCAAGACTATTCTATGTCTAATATTGATTTAATTTACCATGCAACAACCTACGCCACGTGATCTCATTACACTAAGTGTGGCACGACACACATAACACTCTGATCCATATGCTCTACTGCATAAAGTAACTTGGACCCACACACTTGTGTGCTTATCAATTCCTTTATTGCGCAACTACACTGCGCATGCTAAATCAGACCTATGTATAATCCACTGTGCGACTGCCTTTAACCATTACACGACCACCACCACGTAGGTTAACCACCCTGAGGCAACTTAGCTTACAATGCCAATTCATTGGTTCCCTGCAGAGTTAACATTATATGCATGGATGGACTTATTGCATAAATCATACATTTAGGTGCAAGCATTTATAAGGCACATCATCAGATATCTATTAAGAAGATATCCTGAATCAAATTACTTCTAGCTAAGTAATTCATAATTCCTAGTCATTATATACAACATTCATCTCATGATTCAATCAGGTCAACATTCATACAATGGAAATGAATAACAACAATAAAACATCACATAACACTTAGCTTGAATGAATCTTCTTTGAGCATCTGACTGTGCAAGAGAAACGTTCCACCGAACCATAGGCACTCTATCTAGCATATACTCTTTCTACTAAGAGAACACTCTCGCGTTGGGCATGATTACCTTAAGGATAAGGGGAACTATCCAGATCTCACTCAAAGTCAAATAGGAACAAGGCCACAGCCAAACCAATCTCTACTAGGTTAATAGGTTGTTATAGTCACACAGACTCAATTATCAAGCCAAGCCAACCTATGCTAAGTTAATAGGATTTTCTAGGCAGTAGAAGGGAAATGATAACTACTGACTCACCACAAAGTTACAGGCACCTCGCGCATACTCGGTTAGCTTGGGTTCCATAATACCCACCTCACACAACACCAAGAATGTACCCCTTCACCACTCAACGGTCTCTTAGGCATCACCTTCCTCAAGATGTATACTAGCGTGCGCATAGAAATACTACCCAAACCCCGCTATTCCACCAAGAAATTACAACCTCCACTAGTATATGATCCAGATCCTCGCTCTACACCACTTTAGTACTCAATACCATCAATCGACCTAACACAGACTCGATTAGTTTGGGGTCCATAATACCTGCCCCACACAACCATGTGCAAGTGTTATTCCAATGTGTGCATAGAAAGACCACCCAAATCCCCTTATTCCGCTGGGAGGTCGCGTGACTTCGTTTGGATCTAAAACCACTTGGTGCTTAACACTCTATTCACTTCTTAGGGATTACAACAATTCAAGCAGGACAAACAGTTAGATTTGGTTTACTTTCATAATGACAAACGCATCGTGAAGACTCGGTTATCTTGGGGTCCACATTACCTGTCCCACACAACACCAAGAAGGTACTCTTTCATCGCTCAACGATCGCTTAGGTGTCACCCTGCTCTAGGTGTTATACCAGTGTATGCAAAGAAAGACCACCCAAACCTCATATTATATGCCTACAATCTCTCTTATCCCAAGGCTTACAAAAATTACCTACGCACAACCAATGGCTCTAGGGAATCACTTCGGTCACTGTTCAACTAACCACTCTGCTATAACATAACTCACAAGCAACCACACTCGGGATGAATCAACATCAAGGAAACAAGACATCTCAAGCACGTGACTATGGATTCGCGATGTTCCACCACTATGTTAGTGCGACTCGGACCACTTCTTGAAACAAAATCTGTCACATAGGGCTTCAACACAATTCAGGATGGTTGGGCTCAAGCTAACAACTGGCCTATTCGATACCACTCTGTTTCTTAGATCAATACAGGATGCATAGTATTTGCATTCCTTATTTTCCTCTTTGAATCACAGTCATAACTATGAACCAGAGCTTAGATCCACTCTCCACTCTGTCACTATTTAGGTTTGGCTTCCTCTTAGGCAAGGGTCAAATCTTTCTTCGTCGATCCGAACGGATAGATTGGATGATGGATAATATGACTTGCACTCACTACAAGGAAAAGGTCTTGTAGCGAAGTTTATAGCGAAGGTTTTTAGTGTTACAAGATTGGTCAAAATTGTCAAAACAACCTCCACTACAACCTCTATTACTAGTAGCAGATGTTTTAGTAGAGGTCTTTACAAAATTTTGTATAACTACATAAAGCGTTGCAGCCGGATGTTACAGTGGAGGTTTCAAAACTGGTGCGCTTTATATTCAAATGCACCTATGCGTTTATAATAACTACGCACCAGTGCTTACCAAAATATTATAGCACCAGTGCATAGTAAAATATTAAGCACCGGTGCTTTACACTTACATGCACCAGTGCTATAAAACTAAAAATTGCATCGGTGCTTCACACAAATCACGAGAGATGATGCATTATAAACACAAAAAAAGCACCAGTGCTTTACAATATTATAAGCATTGGTACTTTATAGGAATACCGCATTGGTGCTTTACAATATTATAAGCACCGGTGCTTTATAAGAATATCGCACCGGTGCTATTCAATTTAATGAAAGTCCTCGTGCGAAACTAGGTAACTAACCACCAGACGGGTGGCTTCAAACATGATAATAATAGCGTACCAGTGCCGCCTATTTCTTTTAGCGAATTGGTGCTATCATTTTTATTAAAAACACCGGTGCGGTTACACCCATAGTGAGTATTCAGGGTGTTTTCTCATAGAAGCACTGGTGTGACACATTAATGACAATGCAATTTGTTTTCATTTTTTATCGAAAATTGACATATTTCTTATAATAGTGTTCATATAAATTGAATTTTCATTATTGCATTTGGATTAATTTGTTATATCATGAAATTTCGCACCTCTTCATTCGCAAATGTTAGTAGGAGGTTATTGACATAAAGATCATGGTAGATTGGAGCTTAAATATGTTGTTGTGTCCTAGATCATGGTAGATTGGAGCTTAAATATGTTGTTGTGTCCCACATCTCTCAACCAATGTGGCATTAAGTTTTTGTGTATCAACCATTATGTTAGTAGGAAGCACTACGCTTTGTGGCTACCCCCACTCACATTAAGATTATGGCATATTGAAACTTATAAGTTGTTGTGGGCCATATCTCTTAACCAATGTGAGATTAATTTTTTATATATCCAAAAATGAATATATGATGGTTTAATTTTATTTTTATTTTTAATAATATTATACATTAATGGCAACATTTTCCCATACTAAATTGTAAACACCTCACACCTCATTACTCTTCATAAAATAAACCAGAAAATAAAATTTTATGATTTGATTTTTTATAAATTAAATAAAATTATAACTTTAAACACAAACCCATTAAACTTGGGAAAAATTTCCTTATTTACTTACCCTATTCGGAAAGAATTCCATGTCAGACAAGTACAACGCCGATTTTTCGTTGTGAGCTTTCTAAAATTTAATATATTTTTGCCGACTTTCTCTATCCAACAAGATTTGAGAGGGCCAAAAGTTATGAATGAATGAATCTAGGCTCAGCCATCAACCAATAGTTACTGTACACGTAGCATCGTCAGTTATAGATTCTTTCAGAATGATATGTTGCAGCATCTCATTGGGCAAAGCTATATAACCGGCAGTCGAGACCCTGAACGGATTGAGCACCTGTGGTCAGCTCATCTCCACAGGATGATTGGTGGTGCTGACCGTCCTCTCACAATTCGAATAAAATAATTCCATCACACAATTGTTCTCCAGTCTACACGTGTGGACTCAACTCATACATTGAGAATAGACTATTTTCTGAAATTTTACATATGCCCGCCTCTTTTTGTGGGATTTCCATCCATCCACGTACTGCGGGAATGGATCTTTGAGAGACTGAGAAATCCGTGAATCTTTGAGAGCCTGAGAAATCCGTGTAAAATAACATGAAATCGACTGCCCAGAGCTGGAATTAAATGAAATGGAAGCCTTTTGCCTAGGATTCCCGTCAATCCAGGCCAAAACGAGTCGATTCCCCAGGCTCTGGAATTCGTCGGTCCAGTCCCGCAAACGCCATGAATCCCCTCTAAGGTCTCTGCTCTCGTCCTCAAATTCGAACCGCTGCTGCACAACTTTTCGCAGGAAGCCGCATTTTAATGTGAATAGATATTTCCTGACGAGATGCTCGGTTGCGGAGACTGCAGGTGACAGGAACTCCACCAAGAAACTGCAGAGGCGTAGAAAGAAGAAAATAAGCCCGTCATTTAACGGAGACGGAGTCGTAGAAGGCCCTAGAAGGACGGGGAACGCGGCAGTGAATAAAGATTTTGTGAATAAGGAGATTTTGTACCAGAACGGGGATCCGCTGGGGCGCAGAGAGCTCGGCAAACATGTAGTGAGATGGATAGCTCAAGGCATGATTGCAATGGCCGCCGATTTCTCTTCTGCCGAGGAGCGAGGCGAAGTTGGAGAGCTTGAGAAGAAAATGAGTTCCGGTATTGAATTTGTCATGCAAGCGCAACCGTATTTAGCGGTGAATCCCATGCCTAGAGGATTGGAGGCCGTTTGCTTGAAGGCAAGCACGCATTATCCGACTCTCTTCGACAATTTCCAGCGCGAGCTGAGAAATGAACTTCAGGCTCTGCAGACTGAGAAAGCCGTTATTCAAGATTGGAAGGAGACCGAGTCTTGGAGGCTGTTAAAGCAGCTCACTAAATCAGGTTTTTTGCCTTTGGCTTTTCCCTTTATTAAAGGCTTAAAGGTTTTTCTGCTATTGAAGCTTTACTTGTTTAGTTTTGATTTGAGGAGCTAATTTGTGAATTATCAAAGCTTATGCTCATTAAAGCTGAAAGCTTTTCCCTCCTTAAAGGTTAAAGGTTTTCCTGTAATAAGGTTTAAAGATTTTTGTCAATAGAGCTTAGATTGGGTGGTTGGGAGCATTGGTTGTGATACTCCCCACCCAGGGTGAAATCTAGCTCGCAGCATGTTATGATGGACATTGTGGATACCTTGATTCTTCGTGAATAGAAGGTGTTTGTTCTTTCCGTAAATGTTAGCCCTTGACGCCTGTGAACCACATTTAAAAAAAAGTTTAAATGTTTTTGACATATTGCTTGATATTCGACAAAGAAGGAATGAAATTGTCAATAATTAAAGCTTTTGCCTCATTAAAGGCTATACATTTTCCCTTTTTAAAGTTTTGACATACTTGATATCTGACATAGAAGGAAGGAGATTTTATTGTAATGATTAGTAGAAGTTATTAGATGCCATCACAAGCTAGCTGTATCCAGATACCAGAAGCTAGCTGTATCAGTTTTTTAGTTGTTGTTGGAATACTTCTTATATTCACGTAAATATATTTATATTGAAAAAGAAAAACACAAAGTGGAAGTGAATATACAATGGTATTTACATCCTCTTCCTCAAAGCCACAAGAAGAGAAATGAAGTCCAAATAGGCACCGGGATCTAAGAAGTTGGCATCTTGGATCAGCAAAAACCCTGCCAACAGCTGCATACGTACCTCCTCTCTCCACATATGGCAGAAGGCAAACAAAGAGCTAATGTTGTTTGCAAACACATATTTGCACCAAAGCTCCTAGAGAATGAACATGTATGGAATTATCAAGCAGTGCCGAACACCACTAAGAGAATAGTGTACTAAGGACCTGGAGTTGCCAAACAAAACTGCCTATTCCAGTGCAAACACCCCTAAAGAATAACTGCCTGCTCTTTATGAACATGATCCCAATAGGACTTGGAAAAATGAAAATCCCATAATCAATGCTTCATCAATTCCAACCTAAGGTGGGAAGGGCAAAGACCATTAGAGATGCCACTCTTATCTAGCCGAGCTTTGGTGGGAAGGCCTTGGTAAATAACTAGCCAAGCAAACACCCTTGGCTTGTAAGACACCCACACTGACCACACACTATTCAACCTCCGGATCCATTGGGCCAAGCTCATGACGCCAATGTAAAATGAGGTACAACTTATGAGAGTTGTATTGAACTAAGTGGCACCCATAACTCCACTCGAAAATGCCAAATTGGTCTCGACATATCAATATTCATTTTGAATACATCCTCCTGCTGCCGGTAGATGAGGCCAACCATCTCCATGATGGTGGGCCAATTAGCAGAAAAGGGTCATACTCAAGAACTAAGGATCGCCAACCCTTATAAGAGTGAGCATTGCCATCCCACAAATCCGTCCAAAGAAAAATCCTTGTCTCACTTAGCCATTGAAATTCTATTGTTATTGAATTCCAACTCATCAATGGCTCTTTTTCTTATGAGGCTCATTTTAGACCCCAAATTTGTTCTAATGAACTCACAAATTGTCCTTTTACTTATGTCAACTCATCAAAATATTTTTGTCTTGGAAAAAAAACACAATGTTCCCCCAAGTTTCCGAGATGTAGGAGCGCGGGAGCAAGGAAATGCACATTGGGGACGTGTAGAGATTGTTACTGCTTGAACTAGCACCCCTTTGCAAGTCAAGTCTATGTAGACCTAGTGCTAGTGACGGTAAGCCCAGGAGGGGATGTCACCAATGTCACCAATGTCACCATAGTCTAACCTCTCAACACTTCAGGTAACTCCAAAACCCAAGGGGAGACCCTAATCAATGAAAGATACTTGCAACCACCAACAAACCACAAATACCTGTTAAATTTTGGGTGAGGTTAGTGTTTGATGCAAAAAATTCAAAAATTCATATACTTTAATGCATAAATAAATGTAACAAACTAGTACTGAAGCAGAATGATACAACTGTAACTAAGCAAGATAAATTTAAAACATAATTTTCATCTCTTTCAACTTTAACACTCCCAAAGAGGTCCTATTATCAACTAAGTTGCACTTAGATGATTTCAAGTGAGCCTGCGAAGATAGAACAAGTTTACTTGTTCACAATCAAAAGATCAAAAGTCCTAGCAGGCCACCTTGGCCCATGTTTTTTAATAAAGTCACATGTCCATGCCCTGTGGGGAAATTGTAAAAATGTCATAGCATGATGGTTTTTGTAAAGGACTCGACTTTCCTAGGACTTAGTTATCAGTCCGACTAGCCTAGAGTGTTTTTTCCCTTGTCAATTATAGGTTTTTGAATAAACGACTTATACTTTTCGAGTTTTTCACTCATACCTCCAAAGTTGGGGTGGTCGACATGTTTTCTCGGTCTTAGGAGGTTATTAGAGTTCAAGTGTCAATATATATTACCATGCTAGATATTAAAATTGAGTCGTATGGATGTTAAAGTTAGTGCAACAGCGAGACCCATTCTTAGAGAGGATGGTACCCTAGTTAGTTAACTAAGGTTCCTGGTCAAGTTAACCAAGCAGAGTAGAGAGTAAGACCCTAGAAGGTACCCTAGGGCCCCCAGCTGTCTCCTGGGGTTCTTGGTCGGGGACCAAGCAGGTTGATGCCATGGCAAAGTCCCTAGCATGTGGCTAGGGCCCCTATTTCTCTTTAGGGTATTCTGGTCTGGGACCAGACAATCTCTTGGTGATGAGGACCAAGCAGATCTTGCAGGTTGAGACAGAGACATCCTGGTCTAGGACCAGGCAGATTCTTGGTCAAGGACCAAGTAGGTCTTGCAGGTGGTTGATCAACATTCAGTCTAGGACTGAAAGCTTAGCCTAGGGCTGAGAGCCATTCTTTACGAGTGGAGGCACTTGGTCAGTTACCAAGATGTTGACTTCGGTCAACCTTCAGCTTGGGGCTGAAGAACCTGGTCAAGGACCAAGTGGTTGATCAACTTGATTCAGTCTAGGACTGAAAATTAGCTTTGGGCTACGAGCCATTCCTTGAGAATGGAGGTTCTTGGTCAGTTACCAAGATGATGATGTGTGATGTCCTCTTCTCCTAGGTCTTCGAGATGGTTGAGCTAGGTGGTCTTCTCAAGGGACTGGCCACCCCTTGTTGGAGTCACTAGCACTTGACCTAAGGAGTAGTTTGGAGGACCACATGATCACATCATCCACTTTGGACCCTTCCTTATACAGTGATGATGGACTTTCAAATAGTGTATGGAACATTTGTACATTTGAGAGAGAGACGATTGGTTGTATTCCCCACCATGGTTGATTTACTTTTGGTCCTTACACCTTGTTGTTTATTGGTCTTGTGGTACCTTGTCTTTGACTTGTGGTTAGTAGGGTCATTCACCCATCTTGAGTTGTTTTTACCACCTTTAATGTTTTTGGTCCTATGGGTACTATGGTTGTTTGACCACGTTTAAGGTATACCCTTGGTCCTAGGGGTTATGGGTCATGTACCCACACCTATGTTATATTGGGTCATGTATTAGTCCTTGTACCCTCACCTAAATGACCCTAGTACCCTACTTATGTTTTATGTTATTAAATGTGACTCTCTTATTTTTATTTTATTTTATATTTTAAGATTTTATTTTTTAAGTGGTACCTTCCTAAATTAATGGAACCGTAAGATTTAATTGTGATGCTTCTAGAGGTCATCATTGTTCTATGTATTTGAGACCTCTCTCTCATTATCATTATCCATTATCTTATTTTCAACTCTGATCTTTATTCTTGACGTAAAAGAGGATTTCACTGCTGCTTGAAGGTCAAATACTCCAGATTTGATATATTTTTTGTTTGAGGGTTGATGTGATGGGTTTTGTGCTAACCATTACTTGCTTGAGGAAACCGTGAGCTCAGTTTTGAGCACTGTTGAACTCAGAAGAAATCCGTGGAGCTTAGGTCTGCTGATTGAAAGTTTCAGTTTGCCTACTAGAGTCTCGATCTGCTATATTGTGACTTGCTTGAGATCTATTCTGTTGTGTGTGGTCTACCAAGGGTCCGATCTGCCTATTTTGAAGTCTGATATGCTCTCTTTCTGCTTGCTTGGAAGGCTGTCACCCTAAGACTTAGCAGTAAGCCCTAGATATAAATGCTGTCTAGTTATTGGTGGAGGCTGTAAGGTTTTTGGGCCTGTTCTCAGTCTGTTGGTTGTATTTTTGTGTAGGCCATGAGGCCTGAAAGTCTGATTTGGTAGAGGTTATGAGCCCTAGATTTGATATGTCTTTTATAATATTCAACCAGCTTGTTCTAGATCCAATCTAAGCATTTCTTTGGAGGTCATGGCTGTTGGAGTATGCTGGTTGGTTGTTTCTACCAGGTTCTATATTTTATGAGGTACCCTAAACTTGATCCAGATTGCTGAGACTTGTTTTTTGGTTTGATATTTTTGTACTGAGACCTTGTTGAGGTTTGCTTCCCTGTGCTAAGACTTATTTAAGTTCAGATCTTCTGTGTTGTGACTTTGTTGGATTACATCTCGTGCTGAGTTTTGGATTAGACCTCTTATATTGAGTCTTGTTTTTGCCACTGTGTTTTTGACTGTCTTTGACCATCCCTATTTGACTGTACCTTAGCCCTGTCATCTCTCTCTCTGGTTTGTACTTACCCTCTAGCAGGGTCAAGTGGTTCTTAGTGTTGATTGGCCTTTGAGAGGCACAGTGTTTTTTGAAAGTAAAATTTTTGAGTATAAAACAAGAAGGTTCTACATTCCAAGTAAGTACCCTAAACTTCTCTTCTTTACTTATGTTAATGTTGATTAACTACTGTTAGTAATTACATGTTACTGAATATTACTTTAACACAATGACCCAACTCGTAGTGTTGAAGTGGAAAAGTTGAAAGAGATGAAAATTATGTTTTGTTACTATTGTACTATTTAGTTTCAGTACTTGTTTATTAAATGTAATTTTTCATTAAAGTATATTGATTTTTTATTCTTCTGCATAAAACCCTACTCTACCAAAAATTAACATGGTATCAGAGCTTAGGTTTTGTAGCTAACTTTGTTTTGTAGGCTAACAGAATCTACATAGGTCCTAAGGTAAGGATTTGTATCCTAATCAACTTGACTACAGGTTTACAGGTGTACTTGGCAAGTTGACTGTAAGGGTTTGAGATGGATTCTAACTCAGTGAAGGCAGAAGATAGGTGTTACCGTTCAAACTAGCAGGCTAGGCTTGCAAGTGAAAGGCAATCACATAAGAAACTTGGACTGTTGTCACCTTTGTCCAATCTCCTAACTTCTTTGGGATCCAATGTTGTCCCAAGGGGAGAGCCCTTTAATGTACCTGCCAAGTAGATGCCAAATTCCTTCCAAACACCTTAAAGCATAGACCAGTGCCTCTAATGAAGTGAAACACAAAGTAATAGAGAGAGTTAGATGGTGCTTGTATAGTAGTTTTGTAGGTTTGTTTAGGGTTAAAAAAAGATAGGTCGCAAATTTCATGCCCAAAATTTTAGGGCCGCGACAATTTAGGGCCGAAATTTTGGGGTCGCGAGAATTTAGGGCCGCGAGAATTTAAGGCCAAGATTTTAGGCCCGAGAAAATTTAGGGCCGAATTTTTTGGGGTCACAAGAATTTAGGGCTTTGAGAATTTAGGGGCGAGATTTTAGGGCCCAAATTTTAGGGAGGCCAAAAAATGAAGAAAATTAATTTTTTTGATTTTTAGGGTTTTTGTTGTAAAATTGCAGACCTAATTCTAATCCTAATTCTATCATGAAAATGCAAAATTACATATGATGTAGAGAAAATGGACAAACTTAGGGTTTAAATGGATGTTACCCCCAAACCCTAGCCTTAGAGGAAGGCTTGTCCTCTTGGAGGTAATTCTCCTTGCTACTAGGTTAAGGCTTCTTGAAACAACCTCTAGGGTTGGTTTCAAGAGTCTAAACTAGGGCAAAGTTGGAGCTCCAAGGCCAAACTTTGTAAAAACCTCATCTTGGGAGCGTTTTTAGTATGCAATGAGGATAAAATAGCAAGCAAAAGCTTTATTCAAAGAAAATGTAGCCCTAGGGCTACCATTCAATCATTCAAGATGCAAAATTGACCTACCATTCATCAAGCAAACCTTAAAAATGTAAAAGACTTACGTTATTCCAACCATTCTAGCATCCACAAAGCATTAGCAAGACAAAGAAAGCATCCAACTTCATCAAGAGCAAGAAGAATCATCCCTCCAAGAGGTGCACATCACTTCATAAGGCCCTTCTAGGGTAAAAGAGTAGCATAATGAATTTTATCCCATAAGTTGTGTGTAAAAATGAAGTGAAGAGATTGTATTTATATGATCTCACACTCACTTTTTACAAAATAACCAAGCCTACATGCTTTAAAATGTCAATTTAAAATTAAAATATGTCAATTTAAAATTATAACATAAAATAATATAAAATAATCAAATATGTGGATAACTTGGGGCATTTTCCCCAGAGTTTACCCAAAAATAACTAAAATAGCTAAAAAAGAGCAAATCACTCCGAACTGAAGCCTGGAGTAGCGAGGGGGGAGCGTCATGCCCCGTCTAGCCCTAACAATGGTGAAAATTCCTCAACGCTCCCCCCATATCAAGCAATGTAGGCTTGGTACAAGATGACGTCATCATGACTAGGAGCCCAAGGAGAGAGGGCACTAGGGACCAGGAGGGTGTGGACGGTGACCTGGACGAGAGACATAAGCCTCAGTGCTGAGAGAAATGCCACCGCAATGATAAAATAGGTGGGGGGTCATGTGACCTAGTGACCCACCCCTGGAAGCCCCGGACACCAACCTTAGGGCTTCAAGCCCTTTCATGAGGCAGTCAGCAATGCCATTAAGCAATGCCACAAAATCAGTCAACAGTCAACAATGCCACAAAATCCAACACTCCCTCTCAACAAGGAAGGTATTCTTCGGTCACCATCAGCATAACGATCATCTGGGTTTCATCTATACATCTATACCATCTCAATCATCTTTATACATACTGAAGGTTGTCAACACAGTCTCAGTCCTTCGAGAAGTCTCATCATACATCAGCTCTACCAGTCCTTCGGTGAGTCCAAGAGTAGTCTCTCCATCCTACCTGGATGTCCGAGAGATAAGTGTTACCATCTGCTACCTGTTCGTCTCATCTGCCAATGGGATCCTCCCATACCTGGATGAGAACCTGGACGAGCAGAAGTGCACGACCATCTACTACCTGTTCTTCTCATCTTCCGATGGGATACTCCCATACTTCGCTGAGAACCTGAACGAGTAGAGGTACCTGTGCAAGCATCACACGACCATTTACTACCTGTTCGTCTCATCTTTCGATGGGATGACTCCCATACCTGGCTGAGAACCTGAACGAGTAGAGGCACCTGGGTGAAAGCAAGGTAAACATCTCTATGTCATCTTTTCCTCTCAAGGAGGATACGTTCTCTTCTACTCCAAGTCTTCCACGAAAGTATTCAAACTTTATCTTGGGAAGAGGCTTGGTGAGAACATTTGCAGTCTGGTCATTTGTCGGAACGTACTGTAATTCGACCGCACCTTTCTGCACCATATCACGAATAAAGTGATACCTATTCTCTATATGCTTCGACTTGTCATGGAATACAGGATTCATTGACATTTGCACACAACTCTAGTTATCATAGTGAATCATGGTTGGCTCTGGAATCTGGCCAAACAATCCTGGAAGGAGTTTTCGAAGCCATACTGCTTCTTGGGCTGCTGTACTAGCAGCCATATACTCGGCCTCTGCAGTACTAAGTGCTACTGAGTTTTGCTTCCTGCTGCACCAAGAAATTACTGCAGAATCCAAACTGAAGCAACATCTGGAAGTACTCTTCCTATCTGATGCACATCCGGCCCAATTTGAGTCTGAAAACCCCTGTAATCTCAAGTCACACTTTGAAGCATATCTTAGGCCATATCTGACAGTGCCACGCAAGTATTTAAGCACATGTTTTGCAGCAATCTAGTGAATCTGCCTTAGCTCTCACATGAACTGGTTGAGAGCATTCATAGGAAAACATTGATCTGGTCTGGTGTTCGTCAGATACATGAAGGATCCAATCAATTGGCGATACATAGTGGGATCAATCAAATTTGAATCTGAAGCAGAATCCCTCAGCTTCTTCAAATTTGGATCCATCGGAGTAGCCATGGACTTGTAGTCCAACATTTCGAATTTCAGAATATCTATGGTGTATTTTCCTTGACCTAGGAAAATCTCCTTTTGCCTCTGCCATACTTCTAATCCCAAGAAGTAATGCATCAATCCAAGATTCTTCATTTCGAACTTAGAGGCAAGTTTCTTCTTACACCATACGATAAGTTTCTCATTTCCAGTGAGAAACAAGTCATCAACATATAGGACCAAAATCAATGGCTCATCATTCACAACCTTGTAGTAAAGGTTGGGGTCTGCATCACTCTTGGTGAATCCCAAACTCACCAGGAATCTGTCTATCCGTCCATACCAAGCACGGGGTGCTTGCTTGAGTCCATACAGGGCCTTTTGCAGCCTGCATACGTGAGACTCCTTTCCATGAACAATAAACCCTTTTGGTTGTTCAATATATACTTCTTCCTCAATAACACCGAGAAAGGCTGTCTTGACATCCATCTGATGCAACTTCCATCCCATAGCTGAAGCAATAGCAATGATCGATCTGATGGAAGTATATCGAGCCACAGGAGCAAATGTCTCATCATAATCGACTCCCTCTTTCTGAGAGAATCCTCTGGCAACAAATCTAGCCTTGTGTTTTTCAACGCTCCCATCTGCTCCATGTTTGATTTTGTATAGCCACTTGGAAGTCACTACTGACTTCCCCTTAGGTCTCGACAAAAGCTCCCGTTGTCGCCCGGTTCCACACCTGGAAAAACGCAGCAGAAGTCTTCAAGCTGCTGGTGTGGCCTTGGGGGCAAGTCAGAGTTAAGTGCTGTCACTTGGGACTCGACTCCTCCGTCTAGGCTTTCCTAGAGAAGCCAAGGGGGGTGGACCCTAAAAATAAAAACTAAGGTGTCTAATCTAGGAGTTAGAAAAAATATTTTTTGATAACCAAGATCAAAGCAGCATATACTTACCTAAAGCAAAACAATCATTCATCAATACATCATTTGCTCCCATTCACTATTATCATCATTCATTCGCAACATTTGTCAGTAACATGAAATAATATCAATATAGACCAGTGCCTTATAATGGAGTCGAAATAGATGCATGAGCAGAAAAGTAAATGTTGTGCAAGTGTTCTTGGTTGATTTTAGAATTAATGTGAAAGTGATCTTTTTATTATGGCTGGTGGGTTCCCAATATACGCAAAGGTACGGGGAACATGTCTGAAATTTTGATGTGTGGCTTTCCTCTCAGACTTGGGCTGAATCGGAGTCTCAAGAAGGTGTTCAGATGCTGTACCAACGAAGGCAAGCTTAACGGTTTCCAAGAGGTCACTACTCAGTTTTGTCCCAAGCCTTTTGAGAAATTTCCCCACGACAACAAAATACTCGCGATGTGCCGGATTTTCACATAAAGGTTTTTTTATTCAGGGCGGTGTTTGATCCTATTAATAGTCATCTCCACCTTTCTGATGCGTACCAACTGGATCAGACTGAGCTGCAAGTTGGCCACAGAGCATACGGGAGAAGACCTTGGTATTTGTAGAAAATTTTATGAACCAAAATTTTATCTTTTAAAACCCCAAGAGTCTCTTTTCAGGCACGTACTCGGGCAGGCCCTTGTACAGAAACCCTACTTCGGGAAAGCAAGGGGGGTGTTTGAGTTTGTAAAAAAAATGATAAAACTATGTTTTGAGTGAACTTGTGGCCCGCCAGTGGAACGGACCAACAAGGTTAATTTTAAGCTTAGTTTGATTTTATTAAGTGCGGAAATGAAATCTAAACTAAAAAAATTGCAAACCACGAAAATTGAGTCGACACAGTTTTCCCCTCTGGAGGGATGGGGTGTGGGCGCTTGATTAGCCCACTTGCTCTCGTTTGATACTTTAGTTACAATGCGAAAGAAATGCCCCAGTCTTAAAATGACTTAGTGGCTTACAAAATAGGAGAGAAAAAGTAACCGGTTCATAAAATTAAAAATCTAGGTGCTCCGGATGGCCTGGATCCTCGAAATTTGGCCAGCATTTCTCTCTACCTGTTCGTCAAATGCTGCAAACCAGCAAGCAAACATCAGTAAAAGATGCCCAAAAACACTTTAAGAGTGTATTTGGGACACCTGCTAAAAACCCAGAAAAATCTAAGTTAAAATTCTAAGTTAAAATGACGGAAATTAACCAAGTAAGACAAGCAATGGGGCTTGTTTACTTGGGATCTTTGCTAGCTTTTAATGGCTGCAAATTATAAGCTGTAGGACAGCCAGATAACACTTTTAAAATCAGACCTAACACTACTCCTGAAAACTTTGAAATTTTTTGACGATTTAAACAATTTTCAAAAGGAAAGTGCTAGGTAAACAAGAAGCTTTGATCTAATGAAAATGAACTCTTTATAAATTGAAAGACTGAAACTTCTTGATAGCAGATTCTGATCTATTTAAAATATGCAACTCAGTATATAAATAAAAAATGTGAGTAACCAGTTAACCAAAGAGAAATTTTAAAACTTATGAGAGAAAGAGATGGAGAGGAAATGACTCCCGGAGACTGAAAACTTTGGAGATTTGATTTTGTGTGGTACCGAGGGACTACACTTGCAAAACAAAGATTAGAAAAAAGAGAGAAGCAAACAAGATCACTCCCTTTTCCCGCTTAAGACCACCTGCACATTACAAACTTCACCAACACAGATCAAATGTAGATATACACTCACAAGAAATCAATATTGCATTTTCATAAACAAATGAGAAATACTATGATAATCTCTTAACAAGCAGATACCAATAAACTATTTCAATAAACAAATTGGAATAGCTTATCTCACAAATCGGTACCGATCTTTCCAATGAGTACAAAAATCTATGAAAAATTGTAGCCTATGCACAAGTTACCTTGACATTACATAAGGTTGTACATCCACTCATCAATGGCACAACCCAAATGACCTCCAAAGTCTTCTTTTATTAACTCCAAAATAAAACAAAGTTACAATAGCATTCCTTCCTCCCAACTCGAACTAGTGAAGAAATGAGATAACACTCCAATTTATAGAGAATGGCCAAAGGAGGGTGTGAATGCTTGAAGGAATGAGTGGTGGAGTGGTGGCATGAATGGTGGAGGAGATAGGGCTGCCCACTCCACCTTCCTAGCTGCCTACACGCAACACATATGGTGCTAACATAGCAGCACAGATCATGCTGCAATAACCATAACACGTGGGCACTCCCACTTACCATATGCGCCCCCCCTCTCTAGTGAATGCGCCCAGCTCAAACATAGGGGAGTAATGCCCATCATATGGGCTGTCTAAAGTCTGAAAAAACCAGCCAATATGTCTCCATAAATCATGCTGAAGTAAATCAAAACCCAAATCTCTCCAAAAAAAATTATTTTCCAAAGTCATTTTTCACTTTTTTTGCATTTTTTATGACTTTTTTGGCCATAGGAAGAAATTGAAGCATCCAAACATTAGGAAAAGTGGGTTTAGGGGTTAAGGGGGTGCTTTGAGTTAGAAAACGAGCACCCCTAAGGAAAAAAAGACCTCCAGACACCACTTCTAGGCCGATTACAAAATTTTTAATGAAACCATTAAAAAATGGCTCATTTATGGAAAAAAATAACTTTGCCGAAAATTAAAAAACTACCTAAGGGGACCTAGCATATGTCCGTATGACTCAAAAATAATGTCTAGCATGTTCATATACATTGACCCATAGACTTTAACAATCCCCTAAGGCCCGTCAGCCTCCCTAGGCATTCCAGCTTTGGAGGAGCAGGAGAAAAACCCAAAAATTATGTTATGCACTAATGCAAGACATAATCAATAGGTGAAAAAATTCCTTGGAATATCTGACTTGGCCAAAAAGTCCTAGGGAACCAAATCTTTTACAAAACACCATGCTAGTACATTTTATTACAAACCCCGCAGGGCCATGGACACGTGGAAAAAAGATAAAACGGGGACCTTAAAAAGGCCCGCTGGATATCAAATCATAAAAAAATGAACATGTATCATGTTCAACTCCGCCCGCTTGCTTGATAGTCCAACCAAGTACAACTTAGTTGGCAACATCTGACTCCAACTGCGGGACGTGTGCTCGATCTGATTCTCTCAATCAAAGAGAGTATGCGAGAATCCAAGAATCTCGGGTTCCTTAGGAATATTCTGACTTGAGTTTGAAGTTCCAACATTGTCCTTCTTTTGATAAGTTAAACCTTTGAACCTTGACATTTCTAAAATCTTTTCTGGTAGAGGCATCTCACCAAATCTATGGGTAGCTTTATCTTTCAAGTCTTGACTGTAATGTCTAGCTTGTTCCCAAGTTTCTTTGGAGACAGGGTGAGTTTGGCCCACAACGTTGATATACTCAGGCTGGTTCTCAGGCTCGCTTGCTAATCTGACACTGCTACTGGCTTTTGACGGATTTTGTTCCATTGACCATTTAAACACAGCACAAGTAGACTCCTCATGGAAACTATCACATGCTCTACAAAAGGGAGGAATTTCTTCTGAAACAACATTTGCAGTTTCCAAGGGATTTGGGGTCCTCTGATCTTGAAAGGGTACTTTTCTCTGAAATTGAGGCCTAGGAGCATACTGAGGCTTAGGCACACACTGGCTTGAGACTTGGTGGTTTTGAGATCTTTCAATGGAGATCAACCTGTTCTGTATGGCAGTCATGTTGGAAGCTTGATTTGAAACAACCTCTTTTAAGAGTTGAGCAATTTCTTTCAAAGGTTCCTTTGAAGGATCCTTAATCTCAGTGTTAATGGTCTTTTCTTTACTCTCATTTTGCTTCATAGGAACATTTGCCCTTGTGAAACCAAGAAGATGAGACTTGCCACAATTTAGCATATTCTTATCAATTTTCTCATCCAATTCCATGGCCTTCTTTAGATCGGCAGGTTCTTTGTCACTCAATTGATATTTCAATTCTCCATCAAAAGCCTCCATGTAGTAAATGAGGATGGAATTATCAGGTGGCTTGATATCAGCATGAAGTCTTGCCACAATTTCATTGACTTTTTTGTTAAATTCTTCCATTGTCTCATTTTCATTCTTCTTAGTATTGGTCAAGGCAACTAGAAGGTAGCGGTCCTCTTTGATGTCCCCCCACTTGGCAAGGAAAGCAGTTTGAATTTCTTTATAGGTTTTATACTTGTCAGTTTCCAACTTGTTGAACCATTCATAAGCATCATCTTCCAAAGATAAAGCAAATAACTTCATTTTCACATCTTCATGCTTAGCATTCAAACACCATTTGTCAAAACAATGGAAAAACGAGTTATATGGGAATTAGCACTCATAGCATTGTTTCCTTGAAAAGATGGCAACTTATCAATAGCTTTATCAGGAATATCACGAGGATAACCAACTATAGCAGTAAAATTCATAAGGACCTGTTATCACCCCAAACTGTAGCTACCCCTATGGATGTATCCAGTCAATGGATGGCAATAGGGAAGGGCAACTCAAAAGGTGCAAACCACGATCACCTCGACCTCCAGTATATGGTTGTCACGCAGTCGAGGCAACCTTCACTTTTATGTTATCTAGCCCAGACAACAAAGGGGGAGACCCGATCTACTCCCGACAGGAGAGATCAAAACCAAGACACCAAATCAAGTTGTTTCTAAATGAAGTAAGGTGTATGGTTTATCCTAGACCTTAGGATGAAGTCACAAGCCAAGTGAGGGGTTCAATGAGTATAGCTTTGGTTCATGGTTGACATGAAAGTGACTTAAGATGTCTGAAATGAGATCTAGGGTTAGAGTACTAGTTCAATGTTGGAAAATACACTGCCTTGGGACCCGTGTCCAATGCAAAGTGGTTTTAGGGGTTGAATTGGGGCTAACTAGTACATATGACAAGCTTGACCATGGTACATGATGGCTTCAAGGGTTTAGTTCACCATGCATATGCCAAACCACAAGTCAATCCAACAATCTAGGAAAGTCGAATTAACTTGGAGAGAAACCAGTGCCTTGGGAATTGGGAAGTGGAGTCAAAGTAGGGTTGACTTATGGTTTAGGACTCCTAGTACATGGGACAAGTAGGCAATAGCAGTCTTGATGGATAAATATGTCTAGATCTAGGTTTGACCCAAGTGGACCACAATCCCTTAAAACAAGGAATGCTATCCCCAAGGCAAGATTTGACAAAGTGACACTCTAGACCTAGGTTTTGAATTATTCCCGTTCCAAATCCGCAAGAATCTCAAGTACCCACGTCCTAGAAGTGAGTTAACTCACTTCTCCAAGGTGGTGCGACTTTACCCAAGGAGGCCTAAAAGTGGGGTTAGGTGGGTCAAGACAAGTCCGAAGGCATCCAAACTTCAGATCCGGGTAGGTTGGTTAGGTAGGAGTGTGGATCTATAATTTCGTGGCAATCCGACGGCTAGATCTTACTAGATCTGAGTTTAAGTGTTCCAAGTGGTCCAAAATGGGGATTAAATCCCTTAAAATGTGGAATAGGGCCCACAAGGTGAATTTCAGAAAAGTAACAATCTGGGTGTATGTTATTGGATATGTAGATGACGAATCAAGTGGAATCTCAAACACCCACCACTTAGATCTAGGTCAACTTGCTCAAACTAGGAAGTGCGCCTTGCTTGGGAGAAGCTAAGTTGGGCTTGGGAGGGGGGTCAAACGGAAGCCAATCCTCACCAAACTATAGATCCGGGATGCCGTGGATGCTATAGAGGTGGGTTTTCAATATTAAACCCAACAACCCACTAGATCTAAGTAGATCTGAGAAAATGTAAAATGGGGTTTTGAAATATTTAGGGTTTTGAAATATTTTAGACAATTGGATAGATCATGGAGATAGAACTTACCTTGAGATCATACCTGAGTTATGTGAATGAGATGCCTTGATGTTGAGGAAGATTCCCGTAGAGATCAAAATGAGAAATTGTTGATTTTGCTTGCCGAAATGATGCCCTAGTCCACACGTGCGACCTCCTCTACCTGTCAAACCAAGGAATAGCGATTCAATCAGTAAGATCAAGCATGGAGGAAATACAAGAGAAATGCAACAGTAACATGAAATAGAAGGTCCTGGGACAGTAATACTCCCCTGTTACCAACGAAGAGATCCAAAGAAGAAGTAGGGAGAGTCTTCCCCTGCCAATACTTCCTCCTCAAAGCAAATCGGCCTCCACTTGTAGATGCAAAAATCGTGGTACAAAATATATGGCAAACAAGATCTCCAATAACTCAGTGCAAGGAAGAACCAACGAACGAACACCAAAAACATTCACCACAACACTGGAGATAGATGCAATAATAATTTTCTATTCCAAATAATCCAGAGCCAAAAGTCCCTTACAATGAGAGGCTCTCTCCTTTAAATAGGAAGGAGAGGCACCAAAACCCTAACCACTTTTTGAATGAGTGGCTAGGATTAAAAGAATACAAATGTCTAATCAATGGTTGAGATGAGCTCAACAATAAAATACATGGATCACAAATAAAATATCATGTGAGTGGACAAAATCGCCCTAGAAGAGGGGAATCCCACCAAATCATGATGACATAAATATCATAGGAGGCTTATGGTGGGTCCAAGGGGTAATTTTTATCCCTCCTTGGTCAATCCCCATAGCACAATAACCATAAAATAATCATGAATGTACCAAATCGTGCCTCCATAGTCAAGTCGTGGTCCTCAAAAGACCTCAGAAATCCACAGAAAGTGCCATAAGTGATGGATGCGGGCCCCGATGAAGCTGAAATTGCTGGAGAAGGTGTGGAAGACCCCGATCTATCATCACTGATCATCCCATGCCATAACTTTTCCTCAGTAGCCCAAATCGATTTCCTCAATAGCCATTTCTACCAATCCTGAAATGCCTTGGGAAGCGTGAAACTGCCCCAAACTGCCTCCTGGAGTGCCTGCGCTGTCAAGGTGAAGGCACCAGTGTGTCCGGGAGGGGGGTAATATGGTAAAAACAAGTGGTTGGACCACCCCCTCCATCATCAGCGCCCTAGGTCAACCGGATAAAAATCTAATCTGCTCTGACAGGGCCTCCGACAGACCATAAAATGCACTAGGACAGCGTACCGAGGCTCAATCATCACTGTAAGTGCCCGGAACTAAAAACAAACTGTCCCATTGGACTCAGAAGGTCCAAATCCATCCAAGATGTGTACTCATACGCCATATGAGTCTCTGCATGATCAAAATAAATATCCAATATACCGGAACAAGGCCAATAATAATGATCTGTAAATGACCAAACACTGCTGTAACCCAAGAATCATCATCATAACCCTGTAGCTGCTGCATAGAATCATCATGTATGTATACATAGAGCATATATCATCTATCCATATCATCATAAGGTCTAACATCTAATGTCCCATGGTCCTCCATGGTCAAACTGGGTCTAACCAAGACCAAATATAACTCAGACCATCATCCAAGGCTGCTGCAAAGTGTCAAGGTTAATACATGCTCTACAACTTATTCAAATAACAATTATAACACAGAGTAATCATAACTGGCGATCTAAATCCAAATATATAGTGTCATTAATTATTATTATTACTCAGACTAGACTTTCAGGATCATACTCACTTCATAGCTGTGATCAATTTGCTAGTGAAGGGTGAAGGCTGAAATAATTGGCTGGGCTAAGGGATGACTTGACTGACTTAACTTTGTGACACTTTGGCAAGGGAAAGGGAATACACACCATTGTATATACTGAATGAGCAATAACACAGGGAATGGCGGTGTCTCACAAATGGATGAGTTGTTTAAAGAGGGTTTTATTCACCTTCACAGATGCGCACAATCCATAATACAAATAAGGCCAGCAATTATTTAGATATAGCATTTAAGTTCCATTGCTTTTTGGGCCTGAAGTTTCCATAGCCTTGATCTATGTGTGTTTATAAACACATTGCATAGATTTACATTTATTTTAGGCTTTCTGCTGCAGGTGTGTTTTTAAGGCACTTGTTTATCTGAGCACTTCTAGGTGTGTCATGGACAGCTTGTTTACCTAGGTATTTATTTTCCAAAAGATATAACATTTTATTTTCATAGCCATTTTCATTTGGCATTCCTTTCATTCATGTGTGTTTAGAAACACATTGCATGAATGGGATTTTCATACAAGATATAGCATTTCATTTTTTCCAGATTTTGTATTCATGGCAGCACTAAAAGTTTCAGGTTTAGCCAACACAACTTTAGTGACTAGGGGGAATCCCAAGGAACTCCAACTCACCATAGGTAAGTTTTGTCACCAACTCAGAGCCGAGACACAATAAACAGGGAAGCTCATCCAATACAGAGGCTACAGTGGGGAAAAGTCCTCCATGCCACTAGTCAAGTAGTAAGTCAGGGTGATAATCTAAAAGGTAGGCCATGGATGGATGAAGACAATGAAATAATGGAGCCAACACTAGCAAGCCAAGGTATGGTGGAATGATCACCTCTATTCTCCCTAAGGAGGGTACATACCAATGAATGAATAGTGAACTTCTAAGTCTGAATAGGGACAATATAATATATATATAGATCAACCAGGTCCAAATATCTATATGATCGCCAGATCATGACACTAAGTGCTAAGACATGCTATAAAAATAAGTATAAAAGCAATCTAACCATAACACCATGATATATCTGCTGAGTCATATACCTGAATGCTCATCAACATGTACCATCCTCTGTCCTCTGAAACTGCTGCTGTAACTCTGGGCACTACTGACTGCTCTGTACCAATGGTATAATGGCTACATCGGTCATCTCTCTGAGTGTCCTGAGACTCAATCATGGCATGGGGAATACATACTGCTGTCCACAATCTGATAGTGATCCAATATAGATGCTCATCTCAGCATCTCACATGTAGGGGAACTGGCTGAATAGTGTACTGGCATCAAAAAAATAATGTATGGTAGCCCGACTACTATATATGTGATAACAGGACCAAAATTAGCCATTTCAACAGGAGGATTATTCAAATTATTTTCTGGAAATAAAAGGTGAATATCAGAAATTGACTGAGAACCAAGTTCCTCAAGGGTTTTTTGAGAAGATAGCTTACTTTTCCTTCTATGGTAAACCTTTTCAGGCTCAGGAAAGAACTGAAGCAAGCTTTGAGGATTCCTTCTTGAAAAACGCCTTGGTAAATTTGTTGATAGTGGAGTCGCCAGATGTTCTTAGTCAATTTAAAAAATTCACTACATAAATAAAACAAAGCAAAAACAAAAAGGAAAACTCAAAAAGTTGTATTCCGGGAATAGAAAGACTTATCCCCGGCAACGGCGCCAAAATGTTGCCGCCTGGTTCCACACCTGGAAAAACACAGCAGAAGTCTTCAAGCTGCTGGTGTGGCCTTGGGGGCAAGTCAGAGTCAAGTGCTATCACTTGGGACTTGACTCCTCCGTCTAGGCTTTCCTAGCGAAGCCAAGGGGGGTGGACCCTAAAAATAAAAACTAAGGTGTCTAATCTAGGAGTTAGAAAAAATATTTTTTGATAACCAAGATAGAAGCAGCATATACTTATATAAAGCAAAACAATCATTCATCAATACATCATTTGCTCCCATTCACTATTATCATCATTCATTCGCAACATTTGTCAATAACATGAAATAATATCAATATAGACCAGTGCCTTATAATGGAGTCGAAATAGATGCATGAGCAGAAAAGTAAATGTTGTGCAAGTGTTCTTGGTTGATTTTAGAATTAATGTGAAAGTGATCTTTTTATTATGGCTGGTGGGTTCCCAATATACGCAAAGGTACGGGGAACATGTTCGGAATTTTGATGTGTGGCTTCCCTCTCAGACTTGGGTTGAATCGGAGTCTCAAGGAGGTGTTCAAACGCTGTACCAACAAGGGCAAGCCTAATGGTTTCCAAGAGGTCACTACTCAGTTTTGTCCCAAGCCTTCTGAGAAATTTCCCCACGACAACAAAATACTCGTGATGTGCAGGATTTTCACATAAAGGTTTTTTTATTTGGGGCGGTGTTTGATCCTATTACTAGTCATCTCCACCTTTCTGATGCGTACCAACTGGATCAGACTGAGCTGCAAGTTGGCCAAAGAGCATACGGGAGAAGACCTTGGTATTTTTAGAAAATTTTATGAACCAAAATTTTATCTTTTAAAACCCCAAGAGTCTCTTTTCAAGCATGTACTCGGGCAATCACTTGTACAGAAACCCTACTTTGGGAAAGCAAGGGGGGCGTTTGAGTTTGTAAAAAAAATGATAAAACTATATTTTTAGTGAACTTGTGGCCCGCCAGCGGAACGGACCAACAAGGTTAATTTTAAGCCTAGTTTGATTTTATTAAGTGCGGAAATGAAATCTAAACTAAAAAAATTGCAAACCACGAAAATTGAGTCGACACAGTTTCCCCCCTTGGGGGGATGGGGTGTGGGCGTTTGATTAACCCACTTGCTCTCATTTGATACATTAGTTACAATGCGAAAGAAATGCCCCAGTCTTAAAATGACTCAGTGGCTTACAAAATAGGAGAGAAAAAGTAACCGGTTCATAAAATTCAAAATCTAGGTGCTCCAGATGGCCTGGATCCTCGAAATTTGGCCAGCATTTCTCTCTACCTGTTTGTCAAATGCTGCAAACCAGCAAGCAAACATCAGTAAAAGATGCCCAAAAACACTTTAAGAGTGTATTTGAGACACCTGCTAAAAACCCAGAAAAATCTAAGTTAAAATTCTAAGTTAAAATGACGGAAATTAACCAAGTAAGACAAGCAATGGGGCTTGTTTACTTGGGATCTTTGCTAGCTTTTAATGGCTGCAAATTATAAGCTGTAGGACAGCCAGATAACACTTTTAAAATCAGACCTAACACTACTCCTGAAAACTTTGAAATTTTTTGACGATTTAAACAATTTTCAAAAGGAAAGTGCTAGGTAAACAAGAAGCTTTGATCTAATGAAAATGAACTCTTTATAAATTGAAAGACTGAAACTTCTTGATAGCAGATTCTGATCTATTTAAAATATGCAACTCAGTGTATAAATCAGAAATGTGAGTAACCAGTTAACCAAAGAGAAATTTTAAAACTTATGAGAGAAAGAGATGGAGAGGAAATGACTCCTAGAGACTGAAAACTTTGGAGATTTGATTTTGTGTGGTACCGAGGGACTACACCTGCAAAACAAAGATTAGAAAAAAGAGAGAAGCAAACAAGATCACTCCCTTTTCCCGCTTAAGACCACCTGCACATTACAAACTTCACCAACACAGATCAAATGTAGATATACACTCACAAGAAATCAGTATTGCATTTTCATAAACAAATGAGAAATACTATGATAATCTCTTAACAAGCATATACCAATAAACTATTTCAATAAACAAATTGGAATAGCTTATCTCACCAATCGGTACCGATCTTTCCAATGAGTACAAAAATCTATGAAAAATTGCAGCCTATGCACAAGTTACCTTGACATTACATAAGGTGGTACATCCACTCATCAATGGCACAACCCAAATGACCTCCAAAGTCTTCTTTTATTAACTCCAAAATAAAACAAAGTTACAATAACATTCCTTCCTCCCAACTCGAACTAGTGAAGAAATGAGATAGGACTCCAATTTATAGAGAATGACCAAAGGAGGGTGTGAATGCTTGAAGGAATGAGTGGTGGAGTGGTGGCATGAATGGTGGAGGAGATAGGGCTGCCCACTCCACCTTCCTAGCTGCCCACACGCAACACATATGGTGCTAACATAGCAGCACAGATCATGCTGCAATAACCATAACACGTGGGAACTCCCACTTACCATATGCGCCCCCCTCTCTAGTGAATGCGCCCAGCTCAAACATAGGGGAGTAATGCCCATCATATGGGCTGTCTAAAGTCTGAAAAATCAGCCCATATGTCTCCATAAATCATGCTGAAGTAAATCAAAACCCAGATCTCTCCAAAAAATAATTATTTTCCAAAGTCATTTTTCACTTTTTTTGCATTTTTTATGACTTTTTTTACTTTTTTGGCCATAGGAAAAAATTGAAGCATCCAAACATTAGGAAAACTGGGTGTAGGGGTTAAGGCGGTGCTTTGAGTTAGAAAACGAGCACCCCTAAGGAAAAAAAGACTTCCAGATGCCACTTCTAGGCTGATTACAAAATTTTTAATGAAACCATTAAAAAATGGCTCATTTATGGAAAAAAATAACTTTGCGAAAATTAAAAAACTACCTAGGGGGACTTAACACATGTCCATATGACTCAAAAATAATGTCTAGCATGTTCATATACATTGACCCATAGATTTTAACAATCCCCTAAGGCCCGTCAGCGTCCCTAGGCATTCCAGCTTTGGAGGAGCAGGAGAAAAACCCAAAAATTATGTTATGCACTAATGCAAGACATAATCAATAGGTGAAAAAACTCCTTGGAATACCTGGCTTGGCCAAAAAGTCCTAGGGAACCAAGTCTTTTACAAAACATCATGCTAGTACATTTAATTACAAACCCCGCAGGGCCATGGACACCTGGAAAAAATATAAAACGGGGGCCTTAAAAAGGCTTGCTGGATATCAAATCATCAAGAAACGAACATGTATCATGTTCAACTCTGCCTGCTCGCTTGATAGTCCAACCAAGTACAACTTAGTTGGCAATAGCTCCCACACATCATTCTTCATGATGGATTGGTATTTTTCCACCATGGCAACCTTCCAAACTTGGTGTCTGGATGCTTCTTCATAAGTGATAGGTTCTGAGTCAATGATGTGACTCATCAATGCTACATAACTGGAGAACCTCTGAGGTCTTTTACTTTCTCGGAAAGTACCATGTGGAGCTTCATTTCCCTCTGCATCCTGCAAAGTCTGTTGTGTCCATCTGGGCATTTTCCTGCCTATTGCAATATCTCTGGGAACATCAATTGGTTCAACTGGATCAATGGGATCGATGGGTTCATCCTTCTCTGTTGACTCCCTCTGAACTGGAGGGGGAGATGATCTCATCTCCTTTGGTTCTAGCATCTCCTCATCATCAATCTCCTTGTCTGATCCTTTGCCTTTCCTGACAGGCATTTCTTCTTCAAAGGACACATCCCTGCTGACTTCGATCTATCTGGATCCTGGGATGTAGATTCTATACACCTTTGAAGACTCACTGTATCCCACGAAAGTTCCCATATTGCTTGAAAGTTCTAACTTCGTCCTCTTCTCCTTGGGCACATGTATATAGACTGGACAACCAAAGATCCGGAGGTGGCCTACTTCTGCTTTCACTCCTGTGAAAGCTTCTTCCGGAGTCATGTTCTTCACTATCTTATATGGGCATATGTTTTGTACATATACAGTTGTTCTGGATGCTTCTGCCCATAAGAACATTGGTAGACTCTGGTCATGTATCATGGCTTTGGCTGCCTCCACAATTGTTCTGTTTTTTCTTTCTGCAACCCCATTTTGTTGGGGGTTGTAGGGAACTCTGAGCTCCCTCTTAAATTCCTGCTTCCTTGCAGAAATCATTGAATTCTGAAGAGGTATTCTCCACCATTATCTGATCTTAGGATCTTGATCCTCTTTCCTGACAAATTCTCGACTTGTGCTTTGAATTCTTTGAATTTGCCGAGTACTTCCTCAGATTCCTTGGTCTTGGGAAAGTATATCCAAGTCTTCCGTGAGTAGTCATCAATGAATGTTACATAGTAATGATATCCGTCCAATGAAGCAACTGTCATGGGTCCGCACAAGTCAGAGTGCACTAGATCCAAAATTCCTTTAGATCTACTCTCACTATCTAGGAAAGATCTCTTGGCATTCTTGCCAAGTGCACATCCTCTACATGTTCCATCATGGTCTACCTGAAGCACTAGTAAACTTGTCACTATATTCTTCAATGTTGGGAGAGCTCTATAATTTAGATGAGCTAGTCTTCTGTGCCATAGCTCACCCATGCTTGTAGAGTCATGGACTAGGGTTTGAGTTGGTGGAGTGCTCAACCGGTACAAGCTCTCTTCTCTCACACCAATTACCTTGGCTGTCTCCATGCTTGAGTTCTTGTGCCAAGCAAGCACTTTCCCACTTGTCGTCCAAGGTTGAGATGGAGACAAGGTTTCTTTTCATACCGGGTACATAAAGCACATCACTCAAGTGTAGTGTATCACTAGATTCTAGCTGAAGGGAGGTGGCCCCAGATCCCTTCACAATGTAGTTAGCATCATCTCCAAGTACAACATGGAGATGAGAATCTTTCTCAACTAATTCTGAAAGATTTTCTTTGTATCCTGTCATGTGTTTGGAAGAACCACTATCTATGAGCCAAGTATCACTAGTGGTGGGAACAGTACCTGATATGAAGAAGAATTCTATACGATCTTCATTCCTTTGCTTCTTGTGATGATGGTCTTCTTCTACATCAACATTTGAGGCTTCATGCTTTCTCTTGATTGAAATTTGACAATTGCTGGCGTAATGACCATATGCCTTGCACCTCTAGCATTGTATCTGAGATAAATCCTTCTTCTTCTTCTGATCTAGAGGAGGACTTGATCTCCTACCTTGGTGCTTGTGCTTATGAAACTTTCTTTTCCTTCCCTTGCCTTTCTTGGCATGGGACACGAATGCTTGATTCTCCTCAGGTTGAGTGCCATGAAGTCTTTGGCTTGCTGCTATTCTTGTCTCTTCCTGAGTGCAATCTACCCATAGCTTGTCAAATTTGGGTAGCTTGGATCGACCACTTATACTTTTGAATGAATGACTCCCAAGATGGTGTGAGACCATTTAGAATAGTAATAACAAGCTTCTTATCATCAATGGGGTCTCCACTGGTACTAAGCTTGTCCCTTAGTTCTGTGATCCTCATGAAATATGAGGCAATGGATTCTGACTTGGACATCTTCATGTTTGATAGCTGGTTCCTCAATGTAAGGGTTACATTGATACTACTATGTTCAAACAAATTCTTTATGGTTTTGAACATCTTTCTAGCAGTCTTCTTTCCTGAGATTTGAGGTTTGACGAACCAAGTGGTCTCTAACTGAGTCCACCAAAATCCTTCTTGTTCTGGCATCATTCTTCCTCCAGCGAGATTTGTCTTCTTCGGCTTCTGGTTCTGGGACCTTCTCATTGACAAACTGCAAGAGATCATTTTCTTCTAGTAAGAGAAGAACCCTAGACTTCCAAGAGATGAAGTTGGAAGCCCCTTCCAGACGATCTCCAACCTTCATTCCAATCATCTTGACTGTAGATCTGGACCAGAAACCCTAGCAGGAGCTAGGTCAAAAATGAAAGTTGGATTCTTGGAAAATTGACTCCACAGAGAGATGCGCCCTAGCAAGGCAAGTTGAGAAAAGGTGGGGTTGAGCCAAATCTGTGGAGGGAGTAGGTCAAAAACTGAAACCCTAATTTCTGTGGTAACTATAGTTGCAGAATTAGGTCAAAATTGAAACTTCCCAGAATTGGATTCTGCCTTCACCAAAAGATGCATCCTTCCTAGAGCGAAATTCCCAAGGCACTGTTTCTGTCAAAATGTTGAGTGAAGGCCTTGAAAGATGAAACCCTAGTTTCGACAATGTCTTCTTCTAGTATTGCTCTAATTCCATGTTAGTTTTTCATACAATTATAGCATAATAATTCAATAGCATAAGATCAATAGGACCACTAGAAGAAAGACAAATCACATAAACAAAGAACATAAGAATTTATCCCGGGAAACCCAATCGGGAGAAAAACCCAACAACCTTCGTATAGAGATGAATAATTCTGAGAACATAGTACAATGATGAGAGAGATAAAGGAGAAAGTTTGTCTAAGTAAAAACCACCCAAATAGCTTCTCTTGTTTGCAGACGCGAGCTCCTCTCCAAGTGATGCGAACTTGTATGAGTGAGTGAATGTGTCAAATGAGGAACATGACCCCTTTATTTATACACTTTCCAAACTGCCATTTTCCTAACTGGGTCGATTTGTCTATCTTGACTAGGAACAAATAAATAAAGTTTATTTTAATCTTTTCTTTGGGTAAATTATCCCTGAGGTTTACATTGATTCTTTTTATACACTTGCCAAACTGCCATTTTCCTAACTGGGTCGATTTGTATATCTTGACTGGGCCGACTTGACGTAGGAACAAATAAATAAAGTTTATTTTAATCTTTTCTTTGGGTAAATTATCCCCGAGGTTTACATTGATTCTTTCGAGGGTTTACATGATTAATTACATCAAGATCATCTCCCCTAGGAGGTACAATAATTACAATAAAATATAATAAGAATAACTTTCGAAGTTGCACAAAATCCAACAAGTATCTCTCCTACCATCCAAGGCCGACTGAAGGAAACTCAAAATAGTACTCTCTATGGAGGATGAGCTAGAAGAAGAACTGCAATGAGGTGTGCGCCGTTGCCTGGAGGAGGGTACTTGATGCTGTAACCTAGAAGAAGTCGTCTGTCTGTCACAATGGGGCCGAGATTGTCCCTGCCTATGGTGTTGGGCGGAGGTAGAGGTGGATTATTGTGTCTTAATTGAACGGTCAAGGTCCATGCCACCATTTGTTTGTCTCTTTGCGCCCCTAGAGCAGGGAAATACTGGAAAGAAGGAGGTGATACTCTGAATGGAGCCTGGTCTGGACTGAGAATGTTGCTGAAGGGTGAGGGAATGAAGCCGAAGGGTCTCCTGCAAGTACAAGGCTAGACATCTTTGATCAGGGTATCTGAAGAATCTAGCCAAAGTCTGGATCTCGCTGAGAAGGTCCATGAAAAGACAATGAAACCACTCGTGGATCTCGTAGTAAATAGGACTGTTATCACACAACTTGTAGTTGTCCCTAAAGGTTATCCTATCCAGGACGGTAGAGGTGTTGGACAACTAAAGAGGTGACCTAAGAGATGCCACGATTCCCAATGCAATTGGGTGTCACGTTAACTGATGCACTCTTCACTTTAGATCAAGCCTAAGCAAGACTAAGGGGGAGACCCTAGCTTAGCCAATGAAGGCCAGCGAACCAAATCAAGACCTAGGGAAATGTGATGATGATAAAGGAGAAGATCAAGATAGGATTAGATCTAGATCTTGAAAAAGATAAGTGGACCGAATGAGTTAGGGCTTGGTTGAAGAGTCTTAAGGAAGGACAAATGTTCAACCAAGGATGAATAAGGGTCACTTATAGGTTTAAACAGGTAGATCTAGATGGATCTAATGCCAAGTGAAGATATCCAAGTGGGGCCCACCCTTAAAATGAGGAAAATAACCAAAAAGGGGCCCACAAGGTGAAGATCAAGATGAAATGGCACTAGGGGGTTTGCTACACAATGGATCTATGATTTTGAGAAAGAAAGAGCAATACCCACAAATGGGATCTAGCAAATGGCCACCTACCCAACAAGTGCAACCTCCCTTGGAGAGGCCCAGTGCCTTAGATCGGGGGGCAAATGGAGTCAGATATCCACCAAACTTTAGATCGGGAATGTTAAGATGATTATTAAGGTGGGTTTTAATTATTAAGTCCAAGTGATTGCTAGATCTCCATAGATCTGGAAAATAAAAATGCAAGGGTTTTGACTTTTAGGGTTTGAGATGATCAATGGATGAAAATGCATGAAACAAACTACTAACCTTGTAGATCTTACCTCTAGAGATTGAGAATACTTTGCAAAGTGATAACTTTCCCCTGTGTGTATATTCAAGAGTGAGATCCAAGCCACCCAAGTTAAATCGCTAGCCCTCCAAGCTCACACGTGTGCCCTCCTCCTGCAAGAAAAGATCTGTATGAGAATCATTCCAGCATGAAAATGACTATAAGGATGAAAAGATGAAAGAGAAAGCATCAACTATGTCACTAAGATACAATAATGATACTCCCTCAGACAAAAAGTAGATCAAAGGTAAGATATGGGGTTTTCCCACAATAGCGTCCCCTTGAAACGTCCTCCTCTTCAACCCACACGGCCTCCTACAGAGCAAGCGTTTGGATAGATAGATCCACAATGATACATAAAGAAAATGTTGTATATTCAAGTTGCAAAGATACCCATCAAGACAAAAGAAGTAGATCCACAAAAATAGTAATTTTATTCCAAGTTTCCAGAGCTCCAAAGATGCCTTTACAATAGGGGGGTCTCCTTTTTAAATAGGATGAGGGAGACCAAAACCAAACCACTTTTGAAATGAGTGGTTGAGATCAAAAGATAAAATAATATAATCAACGGCTAAGATGAACCGGTACAATATAACATGGATCACTCACATGAGGGGGGTGCGCACTAGCTAAGAGATGCCCTAGGGGGGTGCACACCACATAAAAGTGACAATAATACAAGTGTGCCATAAAAGATGACAAGGACAAGTGACTAGGAGCACATGGTGGGGCTAGGAGGCATTACTTTCCTTCACTAGCATCACCCCATGGCATAATAATATAACATATGGCTCAATGACATGTCCAAGTGTACAGCCCCTTCAACTGAGAGAAGAATGCATCAAAACACATCCTGATGACTGTGTGGACCCCACTGAATGCTGCAAACTGATATGAAAGGAGTGGGATACACCATAGATGACCTTAGAGCAAACCTCATGCCAAAACCTTGCCTTAATTGCCCAAATCGAATTCCTAAATGACCTTTTTATTCCATTTTTAATCCACCTGAAAACCACCAAATTGCCTGAAAACAACTGCCTGGTGCCCGGGCACAAAATCTAACTATACCATCATGTCCGGAAGGTGGGTAATATGGTCATAACAAGTGGCTGGACCACCCCCTTCCTCTGTAGCGCCCTAGGCAACGACTTGCCTTTAATGCATCAGTTGGACAGGCCACATCAGCATGGCCAAACTGGTCAATAGGTGAAAAACTGCTCAAATCATGTCTGGGAGTGCCTGGAACTGAAAGATAAGTGTCTCAATGCATCCAGAAGACCCAAATCCACTAGAGATGAGTACTCATGCACCTCATGGTAACCTGTAAGATCATTTGTAGCATCCACCATACCCGGACAAATAAAAATATGATGATCTGGAAATAATAATAATCAATAAAAACTGCATCAATCATCATCTGAAATCTGTGTCTATCATATGGAGTCATCAAAAGGTATATAAGGGACCATAGATCAACATCATATAATATAAGTGGTCCATCTCATCACGGATCCCAAGGTTGACCTTGGTCAAACTAGGTTTGATCGGTCAAATTGATCAAAATATGACCTAGGCTAAAGAAGCCTACTGCTATAAGTGCAAATGGTTAAGACATGCTCTTTAAATCATTTTCATAGCAAGACTGTAAAACATTAAGCATCATTTCACTAGCAGTTAATAGATAATAATAGGTTAGTTAATAATTTACTTTCAAAAAGAACCTCAAGAATATACTCATTTGTAAACATGATCAAATTTCTATCAAAGGGTGAAGGCTAAGGATGCAAGGCTAGGCCAAAAGGGGATGACTTGACTAACTTGACACTGCGATACTTTGGATAAGGGAAATGGTGTTACACACTTAAGCGTGTGTTGAACAAAGAATACACAAGGAATGACGGTGTCTCACAAATGGGTAAGTTGTTTAGAGAAATGCTTATTCAACCTTGGCAAAATGTCTACTACTAGAACCGCCGTGAACTAGGTGCCCGACTAACCGTAACTTGAGGTTCTAGGGGACACTTAGAATTAGTTGTCCCTTGCTCCATCTCATATCATAACCCGCATGCTCAATGAGGTAAATTTCACATAAGGTCAACAGTCTTTAGATTTGGCATACACTTAACCACTGCTTTATTTGGACCTTTCATTTCATTTCATATAATTTCATGGCCAACAATCTTTAGATTTAGCATACATTTATCCATTGCTTTTTAGGCCTTTAGGACCCCTCTGGGATTTTGCATGTGCTTATAAGCACAACTAATCGCAGCATTCATCCGGGGTGCATTTACATTTCATTGCATTACATTTCACAACCCTTTTCATTAGGATTTACAAAATATATATATCAATAATTTCCAAAGGTAGTACAATTTGCTTCAGGTTTTAGCCAACACAACTCAAGCAACTATGGGGACTTCCACAATCAAGACCAAACATCAGGGCAACCGACTAGAGAGATCAAGGTATAAAATCCAACTCACCAAAGGTAAGTTTTGTTGCCAACTCAGAGCCGAGACACAAAATAAACATGGATGCATGTCCAACACAGAGGCAGAAGCGGGGACGTCCTCCATATCACAAGTGAAGGTGTAAGTCAGGGTAAAGATCAATAATGAGGAAGGATAAATGGATGGGTGGAGACAAGTGAAAATGGTGCCTAAGCTAGCAAGTCAAAAAGACAATAGTGATCATGCCCACATTCCTAGGAAGGTAAAGACCAACGAGTATAAAACAAGAGTTTCCAAATGTCAGTAATAAAATTATGTATATAATCTATAACAACCAATTTCATTTTAACATATATATATTGCCAGATCATAATTACTATATGCCAAGTCCAGCTATCAAAAATGACCTAAACAGCAAGATAATAACCAATTCACATCATATATATACTGGGTCATACATCAATATCTGTAATCCGGACCAACTAAACCCACTGAGAACACTGCTGCTGAAACTCTGAACACTGCCCTAAATCTGTATGGAATAAAAGGTCATATCGGTCAACAAATCTGAGGTCTTAAGGCTCAGCCTTGGCATAAGGTCTACTGTATGTCTGATATGAGGATGCTCTGATGTGTGAGTGATAACAAATAACACTGCTCAACATAGCTGATCTCACTGAATATATGCAAAGGCAAAGCTCGGAAAAGTGCAGATATCTGCTCTGCAAACATGGTAGCCCAGCTACTATGGATGTGATAACAAGGACATCAAAAGATTAAGTGTTCCTCGGTCTCAACCTATCGAATGTGACAAGCCTGGAAGATCCTATCTGACCGGTCGAGCTGGTGATCTTTCTCCACCCGGAGATGATGAGAACTGTAAGTCTGTAACAACAAAACAAGCACAACAGCTAAACCCTCCCCCCAAACAGCAGCTCTTCTCCAAACTGAAAACTCCCATGGCAGCTTTGCTATCTCCCACTGTAGCTTGGAGTTGACTATTGGCAGCGTCTTCAATCTCCCACGACAGCTTGGAGTTGGTGTCTTCACTCTTCAATCTCCCACGCAACGTCTTCAATCTCCCACGACAACGGCTTCTCCTCCACGTCGGCTCTTCTTCAACTTGTGCAGGCTCTTCTCCAGCTAACGACGACTCAAGACAAAGATGAAAGGTTGAATAATGAAGCAGGTAGGGTAGATGTTAGATAAGTCTAGTTTTTGTGTTTTTTGTTTTAAATTTTTATTTAAATTTGTTTTTTTAAGAGAAAGTGAAAAATCGTGGGGGGGCGTCTAGGCGCCCCCTGCTTTTGTGAAGGAGTGTCTGGGTGCCCCCTTCATTGGTGCATGCTTCAAAACAAGGGGATGATCTCCCCTGTGCATTTCCTCATGTTTCGGCAAATTGTGGACGAGGAGAAATGTTTCGGTAGGAGCCCCCAAATCCCTGAGGCGTGTGAGCGAGGGGGGACACCCCTGACCCTAGGGAACACGTCCCCGTGTAGCACTGATTAAAACATACTTTTTATTTGAGATGAAATAAAAGTACAACCATCAGGTGCATGTAGCACATATCCTGACAGCTCCAGAGAGCCTAAAAAATTATGACCACACAGCTCTATAAATTCAGTGTCATAGAGTATGTTTTTTATTTAAAAATCATGAAGGCTTTCTTTACTCTGAATGATTATAATTTATAATTGCCTTCTTTACAAGGTCCTGCAAAGGGATGTCTTTTATGAGATATTGCCACGTTTTTTATGATTATGTTTCACAGCTTTAAATATATGGTTTTGGGTGTACTTAAGTGTAATAAATTACAAAAAGGTATAGATTTGTTTTCATAGCATGCAGTGCACATCTATGGAGATTGATATAGTTTCTTTCATTCTATGTAGGTCTTATTCTGAATTTTACTTAATTACAGTACATGTTCCGTTCATGACACATTGTAAATTTGTAATATATTTGCCAAAGCTTAACTATTCAAGGTTGTAGCATTGCAGTTCAACATCGGTCTCTTGCACGGAAAGATTTCCAGCCAAAACAGTTTCAGGATGGCTTAGGGCTGCCCCCCAAAATGGCAACAGAAATTCAGAAACGAATTGATGATTTTGTCACAAACATGTCAGAACTCCTTAGCATTGAACGAGACGCAGAATTAGAAGCTACTCAAGAGGAGCTGGATGCTGCTCCCATGCCAGATACAAGTTCTGTTTCTCCAAGATCAATAGAATATTTGGTTAATCATGGACAACCTCAACAAGAACAATGCGATACTATTTGCAATCTGCATGCAGTTAGCTCCTCAACAGGTAGAAAGTTCTCTTTCATGGTTTGAGATACCATCATCTTTAATATCCGAGACTGAGTTAAGATTAACTTAAAAATGATTTATAAAATAGTAGATACTAAACAGGGTAAAGCATATAACACCTCTTTGGATATTATATCTCTTGTTATGGAATATAAGAGCAAATCAAGTTGGTTTTTAATGCTTCCTTTCCTTTCTAGCTATATTTAGAAAGGTTACTGTCTTACATATTTTTGTTGAGAGCTGCTATAGCATTGGTTGCAGTAGTATTTCATCAAGATCTTTGTTCTGTTTTCAGTTTAGAACTCTCCCTTGTGGGCAAAGGAAGAACACAGAGAGTGAAAGAACTACTATACAATTAACTGCATCTTCTGCACATTCAAGGATTTCCTTTCATAAACTTTAATAATGTTTTGTCAAATCATAATTGTCACATCTATTCATTTCATTTAAAGAAGAAATCTGCCCATTTCAAAGTTCTTGGCTGTTTCTGAGAATTTATGCTCACATCTTATTGTGATTGTTTAGGCAGAGCAGAAAAATGACACATCATTAATATTTTATGTCCTTGAAAACTTCAAAGTCACTTTATGGCATTTTAGTGTTTTTGTCCAGCATTCAATTTTAATGGCTGCTACTTATAAACTACTATATTTGCATACTAAGATCTGAAAGTGACTCAAAATTTGTTTATACTACAGGATTGGGTGGGATGCATTTGGTCTCTTTTAGCGTGGAAGGAGGCCACCGATTACCACCAACTACTATCTCTCCTGGTGATATGGTTTGTGTTCGGATATCTGACAGCCGAGGTGCAGGTGCCACATCATGTACGCAGGGTTTTGTGCACTCTCTTTCCGAAGATGAGGGTATCATTACTGTAGCATTGGAGTCTCGTTACGGAGACCCTACATTTTCTAAGCTCTCCGGCAAGTCTTTGAGAATCGATCGAATTCATGGCTTGGCAGCTGCAATTACTTATGAGGTCTTTCTAAGTGCTTTTTACTAATAGGTTGGTTTAGGTGCAGTTTTGACATCTAGGAGTATGGTAGAGGAAAGAGTGCCACACAATGTTTATTTTAAGGCATCTGTAATATGGAATCAAAGGCAGATTGATATTAGGGCTAAATATGCATCCAGAAATGAACAATTATTTTCTATTTCTATTTAAGTTTTTGTAATTTATTTAACTTTTTTGTTCTTACAAGCATTGCATATTAGTATTGTTGAAATTTCATGCAGTTGAGAAATTAATGCAAAACTAAAATTTCACCTTCTTCCTAGAAGGTTTCTCGGATCTTATCTCTGGAAATTTCAGCCTTGGGACTGCTATAAATTAGAGTATAAAACAACAGCGGAAAGATCACAATAATTCACTTCAAAGTTGAAACAGCCCCAAACTTCTTGGCAACTTAAGGAGAAAATATACCAAACAAAGAGATAAGTTTCAGCCCTTTCTAGGGAAACACCAAACAAAGAGATAAGTTTCGGCCCCTTCTAGGGCAACTTATCAGCCAATAATCAGATCTGAAAATACTTTTTACAGCAGTAACTACAGCAATATAACAACTGTAAAATCAGGCCTTTATATTCTTTCCTAGATGTCAAAACATTTAACAATTTGCCCCTTTACTTGTGCCAAATCAGCAAGACATAAATGACTGTAAATGGCAAATGCAATGCATAAAGAAAATATATAGCTGAAATTCAAATATGAAAATTGCAGTAGATATGGACAATGTTGAGGGGGCTTTTAGGTCTTACATATGTCATCATATTATTGTAATAAGATATTATAAAGTGCATACATGAATGTATAATGTATAATGATGCACATAACAAAGAGAAGTTAATGAATGATTAGTTGGAGTGGGTACAACTGCTCCAACCATCGCTATGTATGTATAAATACCTATCAAGATGAATAGAAAAGTGGTTGGACGTCCTTCCCATACATTTGTCTTGATGGTTGATGGTTATGTATATGTGTTTAATGATGTAGTCTCTTCTTGAATGCTGTGTTGAAGCCCTTCCTGTCAACACTTGGCGTCATTGCCATTGTGAGAGCGAGCTTGGGTTGGAGAGGATCTTGGAGCAGCCTTCTTCCTGGTGGGTGACAGCAGCATGGGAGAAGCCTGCACAAGAAATTACGGGAGAGAAAATATGCAAGTCAATGCGCACTAATCATGGATGAAAGAGTATAACTATATATTGTCATGTTGGAGAAGAAACCTGCTAGCACATAAAATAATAAATTGGGATTACTTATGATCAGGATGATCCGATGAAGCCTGTCGACTATGGACCGTTGTTTTGCTGCTTGTGATATTGTTCAGTTCGCTTGCACACAAAGAGAAAAAAAACTTAAATTTGAGAAGACAGCATGGAGAAATTTTATAGCTCATATTGGAGTTGGATTTCTTGTGTGCATAGCCTGCATTGATTCCGGAAATCTGCAGTTTGATTTGCAGGCAGGTGCATAGTAAAAATATGAGCTACTCTGGATCATTCTTGTGGCGTCAATCTTTGCCTTGATTATTCAATCTCATGCAGTGAATTTAGGAGTCAGGGCAGAGATTTGGGATCAGAAACTTGGAGGGGTTCGTTGCTCTTCTTGTATTTATAATGTTTGGCTGTTTCTTTGGAGAGCTGGCATATGCAAAGCCCAAATTGAAAGAGGTTGTGAAAGGACTCTTTGTTCCTCAGTTAAATGGACATGGAACAACTGGTCTTGCCATCTCTCTCATTGGAGTATGATTATGGCGCACAATATATTTCTTCACTCTACCATGGTTCTCTCGCGGAAAGTAACTTCATCTGCTTTTGGAATTAATTCAGCGTGCAGATATTTCCTCACTGAAACTGGAGTTACTCTATTTATCGCATTTATGATCAACATCACTATTATTTGTGTAACCGTGTCTGTTTGTGTAACAGAGTCCACATGTTTCTAGAAAATGGGTGTACTTCCAGTCAAATGAAGTGTGTGCTTGTGTGGTAACATGTTGTGGATTATGTCTGGGGCTGAATACTGTTATACGAGAAATTGTATGTAGCTATATCATATATATGGAGTTCAAGAGATCATTGGGATTAAGGGAGGATACAAAGGATTTTATGCTTGCAATACCATTCCATTAACGTCGAATATTATGAACAATATTCACAAACGTGGTGGCATTATTCTTGGCACTTCAATAGGTGGTCACGAGACATAAAAAATAGTTGATAGCATTCAAGACCGTGGCATTAATCAGATTTATATAATTGGAGGGGATGAAAGCCAAAGAGGAGCAGCTGTTATTGATGAGGAAGCCTGGAAGCGTGGTTTGGAAGTTGCAGTTGCAGGAATTCCCAAAACTATTGACAACGACATCGACAATTACTGGTCTACTTGACATGCGCCACCATTGATTGATTCATGTGGAGGCGAGGTTGTAGAGATTTTGTCGACGAACTAATAGATAAAGTGGAAGAAATGTCAATCAGGAGCAGCTACCGATTGAAGAAAAATGGACAAATTAAAGAATAACGGAGAAATGTCTTCTGTCGACCACTCCATTGTATTGTAGCTTTAACGGCCGATTCAAAGTAGGTTTGTGGTAAAGTATTTTCATGTCCTGTGTGGAAGGAAAATTGCTAGAGAAGATTTCAACTTGCAAAGAAAAATCACTAGATGTCTCACTATTCAATCAATGAAAGATCTTGTTGTTATGAACCACTACCAACTTGGTTAAGTACATTTGTGTAAGTTCAAAAGACTTGTAGAAACTTGTGCATGCACAAAACTATCATGAAAACTCTAGTCGAATTTGGTTATGTGAAGAATTAAAAATAAGATAAATCCTAAAAGCATCTAGAGTGTTTGTTGGTTGTAAAAAGTGCATCAATGTAATTTGGAGTCTTGTACAAAGATGTTATATGAGGGAGAGTCTTAATGAGCCGATAGTCGTGGCTATAATTAGTTGAGTCTTAGTAGTTGAAAAAAAGGATGTTGTCAATTGAGTCAAAGTCAATGTAAAATTTGAGTTCGAAATTGAGTCTGTCTAAGGAAAGGAGGGGGGTTAAACGTGATACTTTAAGGCAGGCGACCCCTCCACCTTTGTAATGACAGTCAGTTTCTAGTCGATCTAGTCGGTCCCTCATCGACCTTAGTTGATACCTAGTAGACAACACTTTGTTAGTCTATAAAAGCCTTGCAGGCAAAAGAGTCTTTGTAATTTAGTCTTACTAATCTTTTAAAGCATCATAAAATAGAATCTAACCCATGTCCTAATTTAGTCCAATTTAGTCGAGTCGCATGTGTGTAGAGTCCTTGAATTGAGTCATAGTCATAGTCAGAGTCGTCCTTCATGTAAATGTCAATTGCAGACTCCAACATATTGCCATAGACTTTTGAGACCTTTGACAGAGGATTCATTGAAGAGTGCTTCTGGTCGACCAAGCTATTGAGCATGTAGAGCAGCTTGACAGAGAAGCACATGTAAAACAATCGATTGAGCATTTAACACCGAGAGCTGGTTTGTAGCATGATTGAGCACTTATGATTGAGCTTTGGATTGAAGCATTGACTTGCAGACATTATAGATCTTGAAATCCTCACTACAATAACAAGAAGAAAAGGCATTAAAGCAAGAGACATTTAAGGCCGAAAAAAGTGTCGAATCTGCCGAAGACGGAAACCTGCACAAAGTCTACCAAACTTGGATGAAAACTGCCGTTTTGACAACTAGAAGATAGATCTCCTCGAGGAGAGTCAGAAAATCATATAGATCTACAAAAATAGCATCAAGAAACCCTTGAAAAATTTCTGCAAAAAAAACTTCACAACAAGGTTAGGGTTAGAAAAAAAACTGCAGAAACATGCCCAGATTTGAAGAGAAGCCTAATGGCTACCAGATAGAAAGCAAATCTACAAAATAAACAATGCCCAAATGATAAAATATTGTTTTGAAAGCAATAGAAGGTGCTAGATCATAGCAACAAGCTTTGATACCATGTCAGAGATATGGATTTAACTAAACTAGCTTACCTATCTATGCAAAACAATAATATATCAACAATAAGTACAGAAAGAGAACAAGAGACAAGAGTATACCAGATATACACGGTTCACCCAATTGGGCTACGTCCATGGGAAGGTAGTCTTCTATTATCTCCAGAATATCTCCCTCAAGCTTACAAGAGAGCAATGCCAATAACCCCAATACAATATAGCAATACTTGTGTGAATAAGTAAAGACATGTGTGAGTGATGTGACACCCTTGACTCTATTATATACTAAGAGATGAGGAGGAATTGCTCTCACATATTACATGTGGGATAATATAATTCTCCATAATAACATCTCTTTATATAATAATAAATATCAAGAGTATATTTTACCATAATGAATATGGGATATAATGTATTACTCTTTTACATAAGATTGTGGATATCTTCCGACATAATACAAAGACATTATTACCTTCCAAGAAATATAAAATATTCCAACATATCTGTCCTATCTACATTGGAAATTTCTTGTGTGAGTGAACTAAGTTCGTCTTATTTGAATTTGGTCAAAAACAAAATGGAATCTATACAATGTGAATCTATACTATGTAAGATAGTAAAGAAACAAAATTCTTATCTAGAGAAGAAGAATAAGGATTTGCTCACTCAAATCATGGAATTAAAAAATGAGAATTATCACAAACTAAGGGAAAATGAAGATTTCAAGAAGAAAGCTGACAAAAGTTTACTAGAAAAAGATGAAGAGATCTCTCGTCTAAGAGATCATAATCATAAACTGCTGCTTCAAATCAAGAAGACGAAGGATAAGACAGTGCAATCAAAAGTTAGAAGAGGAGATTCAAGATCTCCAACAAAAATTATCAGGAAAGGACGCAAAAAGCTCTTCCTTAAAAAAGGTTAATCATGAATTGATAGAGCAAATAAAAAGCTTAAAAGTAAGAGAGCACAAAAATCAAGACAATCAAAATGAAGTCAACAAGTCAAACTATAAGGAAGAACTCTTATGCTTAAGGAGACAACCAAGACTATACAAGTTAGAAAGCTAAAGCATGATAAGAAATCTTTAGACGAAGAGTTAGATCGCAAGGGATCATTAGTCAACAAGGAAATGATGACTAGCCCAATAGAGAAGTCATTTGACGCTCAAGTTCAGACACCAAAAGAGGGTACTAATACAGAGTCAATCAATGCTCAAATTCAGAAGAATGCTTATGTTAACAAATCACTAAAATCAGTATTATAAACATATTGATTTAAGAATTTCTTGGGATTTTCCACATGATATTTCTTTCCTTTTTCATTATGCAATTTCACTAATGAGTCCTCTGATGTCGGTATAGTGGCATAAGACCAATCCATTTGGATCCATCCTCCTAAAGTGACAACCCACTTTCTGGAAAGCAACATCCTTCACTTATCAGGGACATCTATGACAAGGATGTCCATAGGTACATGGATATTTGGCTAACCTCACTGATTGATTTTCAATAATGCCAACCACATCAACCTGTCTAGAATCCATGGCACTAACATTCTGATATGGTCTAGTTGTTCTAAGGTTGAGTTGATGCATAACCTTTTTAGTGATAATGTTGGAAGAAGACCCTGAATCTAACATACAGTTATGTAGAAGAAGATCACCTATCATCAATGATACATAAAAAGGGGGGATGATATTCTCTTCTTGGGTCCTTGGTATGTAGAATTACTAAGGGGTCCTCTGAGACAATGTTATTGCTTGTGGAAGGTTGTTCTACCGTTTTTGAAAAAGTGACCTTTTTAGGAGTAGGAGTATTTAGAAGACTAGGAGGATTTATAGGGGTAGGAGGATTTAGGACTTTAAAAAATTTATCTCTTTGCTCAGGAATTTTGTATAGTTCAGTAATAGGTATAGGTATTTTAGTAGTTTTAAACCAGTTACCCCAATCAACATTTAACTCATTAGACTCATTAGGAATTATTACCTTGGGAGGATACTGCATGCTGGGACCAACATTTCCCTTTCTCTGGTAGGTGACACGTTTGAACTTTTGCATGTCATGGATCTGCTCATGAGAAGGCCTTTCTCCATAGGTTTTGGTCAAGTTATCTATTTCTTGACTATACTGCCTAACTTGCTTCCAACTTTCCCTAGGGATGGCGTGGATATCACCTACTGCATTGACAAAATCAGGCTCACTTGAAACCTGCTCATTGCTGCTACCCTCCGGAAATCCATGTTCTTGAACAGAACATGCAAAGTAACAAGTGGATTCCTCAGGGAAATCTTTACATGACCTACAGAAGGGTGTATAGTTCTCAACCATGTTAGTAGCTTCCAACTGGTTGGGAGGCCTCTTTTCATGGTTAGGACCCCTCTTTGGCCAATTTGTCTTTTGAGGGTAATTTCTCTAAATGGGTTGGGTCTGAGACCTCTCCATGGCTATGACCCGATTCTGCATCTCTTTTATTTGAGCAAGATGTTTCATTTCCATGTTTTCCATTTTTTCGCTCATCTCTAACATCTTTCTATCATAAATATCCTGTTGGGAAAAGGAAGCCTTTTCCTTAGGTTCAGTTTGCTTCATAGGGGTCAAGGCCCTTGAATAGCCAGGAATGTTGGACTTGCAAGATGATTGCATGTTTCTGTCAATTTTAATAGCCATATCTTGGGCCATCAAAAGGGTGGTGGGCTCTTTGTCTCTAAGTTGATATTGCATTTCACTACTTAGTGCCTCAATGTAATAAACTAAAATGGACTGCGCAGGAGGCTTGAAGTCTGTATGTATGTTGTTTATTATGTCCGTGAACTTCTTGTTAAACTCATCCATAGTTTCATTTTCGCTTCTCTTGATATTGTTTAAGGTAGCTAGCTGATGACACAGCTCTTTCTTTTCCCCAAATTTGTTGGTGAAGGCTGTTTTGAAAGTTGCTAAAGAGTTATCAGGTCGGTTGATGAACCAATCACTAGCATCTCCTTCTAAAGATAGGGCAAAAAGCTTCATATAGACATCTTCATGTTTGTTTGCTGGATCCTTGACCCAACTATTGAGACATTTGGAAAAGAAAGAGCCAGTTCCAGTGAAGTTAGGCAGTTTGTCGATAGGTTTGTTTGGCAAATCATGTGGTTGATTTGCTATCTGAATAATGTTAAGGGGACTAAAAAATTCTCCCATTGTGTCAGATAAACAATTATTATTTTCTATGAAAAGACAATGGATGTCCGAAACAGACTCAGATCCTAAATTCTCAAGGATCCTACGAGAAGATAACCTGTTTAATCTCCTCCGATAAACCTTTTCAGGTTCAGGGATGAAATCAAACAAGCCTATAGAGTTCCTACTTGTTGAATACCTTGGTAAGTTTAAAGACAGTGGAGTCGCCAGATGGATCAAGTCTAATTTCAGAGAGTTATTTAGACTAAAAATCTATCAAAAAGATTAAGGTAAAAACTAAGAAAAAACTAAGGTAAAGTCGTCAAGGAACAAAAAATTTGTCCCCGACAACAGCGCCAAAGATGTTGCCCGCCAATATGCACATAGCAGCGGAAATCTTTCGAAGCTGCTTTTGGGAATGTGTGACCTTGGGGGCAAGCAAAGAGTCAGGTGCTGTCACCTAATCCCGACTCCTCTGTTTAGGCAAACTCCTAACGAAGCCAAGGGGGGTAGACCCTACAAAGAGTTACTAAGGCTCTTAAGTGTTTTTGTGGATTGGGATTGGTGTTGTTTAGGAGTTTTTTTAGGCAATTTGCAACAAAATTATAACCAAACATAGATTTGCAAGATAAAGCACATCCACAATATGATGATAACTTAAAAAGGAAGCATCCACAACATGATATGATAAAATAAATGACAACAACTTCAAGATGGATAATAAGCAAAATAAAAATTAAACAATTGTTGTGGTTAAATGACTAGTGCCAATGGAGTCATTGTCTTTGTAATGCTTGGAGTGCTTGAGAATGTTTTGCAAATGAATCTTGGTAAATTTTATTGTAAATTTTGAGTGTGCGGTGGATTATTGTGGGAAAGGGGATCTGCAAGATATACCTTTCGGTACAGGAGATATGTCCGGAATACAGTCTAAGTGGCTCCGTACAAGGACATGTGGGCTGGAACAGAGTCTTGAGAGCAGTGTTCAACACTACACAGACAAGGATGTAGTTTAACTGGTGCTCCGAGGTCTCTTCCCAGTGGTTCCCACGTCCCAGGCAAAATTTTCCCACTTTTGACTTTAGTGATCAACGCCGGATTTTCGTTGGTTTTCTCGGCAGTTTATTTTATTAAGTTGAAGTAGAATTAAATGTGAGGAAATTAAACAATCTACAACTGTTTCTGGGTATCCCATAGATCCGAAGGAATACTGGTGGGTAGAGCATACACAGTGCAGTCAATAGGTTCGTTCCAATTTTATTAGGTGATGAACATGAGAGCCATAGACTCTCCGACAGAGAGCACTCTGCGAGATTCAAGAGATTTTATGAAACACAAAAATGCTAAGCAAAGTAAATCTAAACGACTTAATGAAATAGAGCTCTCCGACAGGGAGTGCTCTTGATCCACTTTATAGTGAGATTCAAGAGACTTTTTGTACTTTTTAAACAATTTATATAAAAAAAAAGAACTAAGCAGCTAAAACAAAAATGAAACTCTCCGATAGAGAGTGCTCTTGATCCACTTTGCAGTGAGATTCAAGAGACTTTGGATTCTTTTTAGCAGTTTTATATAAAAAAATAAATCTTAGTAAGAGCTTGCAATGAACTAGAATAAAACTTCAAACTTGAAACTAAACTAACAATTTATCAAAAATGAAACTAATCTAACATTCCTATTCTATTCTTGCAGGTATAAAGCAAATAAATAACTCCAAAAGACGATACAGGCTTCCCCCAAATGGGGGAAGAAGGGTGTGGGAGCCTTTATCCCACTTGCTCTTTATTAATGTTTTACAAATGATAAGGTGTTAATCCTTTTGAAGGAACAAGGATAGAAGTGGGAATGAAGAGGAAGGGAAAAATAGGACTTTTTTGTGCCCTTTTTGCTTTGCCTTGCACTTCTTGGTTTTGCTTGGCTTTGCCTCCTTGCTTCCCTGTAAATAAGAGCTTTAAACAAAGAATGATTAGTGGATTAGTATTGTTAGTATATAAACACAAGAAATGCAACCTAGATCTAGAATGATAATGCTTTAGAAGAAACTAAGATCTAGATACTAACAAAGTAGATCAACAAGAATGTAAACTTTGAAAAACTTGAACTACTTAAGAGCGAATAGGTTGGGAGAGTAAAAATTGAAGCTAGAACCTATTTGCATGCAGGAGAGCGAAAGCCCTCAAGATGAGCGAATGCACTTGAATGATATTAGACCTTTAGAAGTAAAACAAGTGCACCCTAACAAATAGATCTAGAAAAATGAGCTTTTAAACTTATGATCTATTGCATGAAGAAGAGGGAATAGGTGTGAGAATGAAACGTTTTAAGCTTGAAACTACCTACTGCATGCACATGAGCGAATGCATAAAGGATTGAAACTTGAAGTAGAGCAACTCGCTTTTGGTAACCAACAAAAGGGAAAAAGGTTTAATAATTTGATTTAAGAGGGTGAAAGAAAGAGCCCTTTAACTCAGTTTTGGAGCAAGAGAAGGAGACGTTGGAGATCCTACAAATACAAGAAGATGTAGCTGAGCTCGAGCTTGTCTTCATGCTTGATGATCCTGCAAATCTACAAACAACTCAAAGCAAGTGAGATAAAAAACTAGTGTGCTAAATAAACCAAGATTCAATCAACATAAGTACACCTTAATACAATTTGCTCATTAAGATCTTGGAAAACTTCACACAAATAATCAAATTGAAGCCTACAAATGATTATTCTATGGACTAGAATTATAGTCTTTTAAGCTAGATCACAATATTACACTTGCATAAGAGAGAAATAGATTAGAAGGGTATCACCTCAATGATTTAAACATGCATTCACCATTTGAAACCTTTCCCCCATGGACCTCCAAAGTCTTCCACTTTTATTCCAAAAACATATAAGCAAATAGCATTACAATCTCAGCATAGGTCTCTTGCAATCCACCCTCAATGATGGAGCAAGAGCCTCTTTTTATAGCTTTACAATAGGGAAGTCGAATGCATGAAGAGAACTAGGGTTTTAGGAAGGTGCATTCCATCAAGAAGAGAGCCAATGCGTTGATTGATGCGAATTTGAGTTTAACTGAGCTTCGGTTGGTGGTGATGAGGTGATGTGGCCTCCACATAAGCAAAGCGCCCTCCTCTCCATAGTAAACAACGCCCACGACCTTGGTTTATTCGCCCACCATCCTCGTGCTAGTCAAACACGTGAATGATCCTCATGTGAAAGGAAAGGCGCATGCTAAACTTTGGAAGCTCCACACTATCCTAAGTTTTATTTTAGCATGTGCTTTTTTAACTAGATATGGTCGTACACCTTAATATTTTAACATGCCACCCTTCCATACCAATTTTATAATAATTTTTTGATTTTTTTGATTTTTTGTACTATGTGCATTTTCTCTCTTTTTAGCATTAAAATGCCAATTTGATGCATCTTTAATGAAAAATGCTCCCAGAGGTGACTTAATCGCCCAGAACATGAAGAGAGTGGGCACTAGGGTAAAGAGGGTGCTCTGAGCGTCAAAACGAGCCTCCCCACGCCAAATTCCGTCTCCAGACAACACTTTTATTACATTTTGAATTTTTCCAATTAAACCATTAAAAATGGTCTAATTTACGGAAAAAATTATTTTTGCCGGAATGAAACCAAACTCCTAGGGGACCTAGTGTTGATTAAGTTGTCATTGATGCCAACAGTGCTTGGTCATTGATGCCAACAGTTGAGTCTTGGTGCCCCTTGTGGAGCCCCTGAGGGTTAGTGTTTGGTTTGTGGTTGTCTATGTCAAGATGAGACCTTTTGACTTTGTCCAAGCCCAAGCTTGAAGCCCTTGGAGGCCTTGGGAAAATGGCAAAAGCCCTGAACACCCTTTAGAGTGTTTAAGTACCCCTAAGGTGTTTCTCTGGTTCCCTAGTTGTTTTCCAGTACCACAACCTATGCCCTAATATTCTAGAAAGTGTCCTTGGTGGGTTGAAGAAGTTGCAAGAGTCCAAATGAACCTTTCAGTGGTCATTTGTGTTTATTGAGGTCATGGTACCCCAGGAGAAGGTCTAGCAACCCCACAGGTGATGTCATGATGGATCTTGACCCTTGTAGGTCTCCTGGTGTGGTTGAGGTGGTTGAAGAAGCCTATGAAGCCCCTTGCTTGATGAAGAAGCCCCGAAGAAGTCCTTGGACCCACATTTGATGGCTTAATGGTCCTTGTCCCCTTAAAGGTGATGATGTGGTCATTAATGACTTGATGAAGACTTGGAACCCTTGATGAAGATCTTGATGCCCATGTATCCCTTGTTGGGGTCATGGAACCCTTGGAGATGGTCATTATGCATGAGAAGGTCTGGCACCCACATAAATGGCGCCATGATGACCCTTGGGCACTATATGATCATTGATGGTGCATTTGGAAATGATTTGGGTCTTGGAATCCATACATATGGTGGTTTGTAAGCCCATGATTGTTGGAGCCTTTGATATGATAGAATCCTTGGTCATGATTCCCTAATCACTTGGCGATGGAGTCCTATGTGATGGGCTTGAAGTCCATGGAAAGTATCTTGTTTAAATATTATATGATATCCTTGAAAGAGTCTTGGAAACCCTTGCATGCGGTGCCTTGGGTCTTGAACCATGGTGATGTATGGTCCTATTTGTGGTTATATGGCTATTGGGATGTAGATGGAGGTAGATCCCATGGACGTGCCTTGATATGTTGAAGAAGACTTTGAAACTCTTGTAGTTAGTGGTATGGTCTTTGGCACCCTCATGTGTGGGGTCTTTGACGTCCTGGACACATTGAATAATTTAAGGGTATTAGACCAAGAATTTGCAAATAAACCCATCATAGGGAGATAGTCCTTGTCAAGCCATTTCCATTGATATGTGGAGCATCTTCTAACTCCTTATGGTTGAAGAGATATGAATTTTTGAAGTTGGTGTACCCCACCTTTTTGGGTGAGCCGACCTAACAAAAGAAAATTTAATTATTTGTAATTTTGAATTGCATGTCGGCCCTGTTTGAGGTAATAACTTTCCTCCACGACCTATATAAATAGAATATCAAACATTTCATTTGCTCATCAATTGAAATTTCTCAACTCTTGGAGAAAAGTGCGAAATTTTGTGGAGGAGAAATTTTTGGGCATCTTTACTAAAATAGGCATAACTTTCTCATACGGAATCGGAATTACAAAATTCTTGGCTCGTTGGAAAGCTTGTTACAAGGGCTATGTGATGACATGATCTAGAGTTTATTTTGGTTTGTCTATTGTTTCTTGACCTTATGATCTTCAAAAAGGTATGGCTCATGCTTCTGGGTTTCTCTTGTAATGGCACATGTCTCTCATGGATAGAGTTCATCTTTGATATTAGTATGTGAGCCTATATATTGGTATATATATTTGAAGTCATTATGGAGGATATGATGATGATGTTGCATACCTTTATGCTATGATATTATACACGTTGTGATGATAATGCATGTGATAATGATGTATACTCTATGAAGTTGATGCACTCCTATACAATATGATGTACATGCATACCATAGTGTGATGATGCTCTCCTATGCATTATGATGTATACTTGATGTTGATGATGCATACACGGTGCACACTGAAGTGACAATTATGCATATTTTATGATGATGATGCATACCCTATGACGATAATGCATACCTATGATGATGATGCATGACAATGCATGCCTTATGTTCAATGGAAGTAGAGAAGGATTATTTGTTCAGTGACTGTGTATGACGAGGTGTACAAGGATGTACATGAGCAGTGTATGGCAGTAAAATGACTTGTTGGTATACATGGATGATTTGGCAGTGATAAGAGTGCAGAGGTTATCAGCAGCAGATTCGGGGTTTGGTGTGCAGTTGGTTAGACTCAGATTGACTGAGTCGGATGATGTGAACAACATATTGATTGGTGCAGACAGATTGATTGGTCAGTTGATGAGTAGTGTGGAGCAGTTGTGGTGCAGTGGTCAGTGGACAGTTGATGAGCAGTGAACAGTTGATGAGTAGTGGTCAGTTGATGAGTAGTGACAGTGGTTGTGCAGTGTGGTACAGATTGGGTACAAGTGTTGGATAGCAGGTCCGCAGGATCAGTGAAGTTTGTGGTTCAGTAGTTTCAGTTACTATCTTTGTATCAGGGTGGCAGGACGGGGCAAGGAAATCTAGGGAGCTAAGGCTTCCTTCAGGTTGTAGCCTATAAAGTAGGGGGTTGTAGCCTCCTTCCAGTTGTAGCTGGAGAATTGAAGTCTTTGTAGCAAAGGGGGTTGTTGCCTCCTTCCAGTTGTTGCTGGTAAATTATTATTATAAAAGGCTTCCGTGGTTTTTCCCCCAGTACTTGGGTTTCCACGTAAAAATCTTGTGTACTGTGTTTTGCTATGCTTCCTATGTGATGATGAGCTGTAATTGTTAATAATGCTGATGATATAATGATAATGTGATAATACATTAATGAATGATGTATTGAAGAAGCAGTTGATGATTGTTAAAGATTAAAAAAGTAATAAAAAACTATACACATTGTTCACCCCCCCCTCTCAGTGTGCTCGGTGTGTCCAACACCTAGTGCATGTTCATACGACTCAATATAGATGGCTAGCATGTAAAAAATCCTAAACGCTAAGACTTTAATAACCACCTTAGGTTCAACCACCATGGTAAATACTCCAACTTTGGAGGTGTGAGTGAAAAACTCAGGAATTATACACCACTGAAGCGCAATGCATAATTCCTAAGAAAAAAACACTCTAGAGTATCACCCTGATAGTTAAACCTAAGGAAAGACAAGTCTTTTATAAAAGGACCATGCTTAGACCTGTTATCACATATATAGTAGCCGAGCTACCATACATTATTTTTCTGATACTAGTACACTATTCAGCCGGTTCCCTTACATTGAGATGCTGAGATGAGCATCTATATTGGATCACTATCAGATTTTGGACAGCAGTTGTATTCCCCATGCCATGACTGAGTCTCAGGACACTCAGAGAGATGACCGATGTAGCCATTATACCATTGGTACGAGCAGTCAGTAGTGCCCAGAGTTGCAGTAGCAGTTTCAGAGGACAGCTGATGGTACAGGTTGATGAGCATTCAGGTATATGACTCAGCAGGTATATCATTGTGTTATGGTTATATAGCTTTTATACTTATTCTCATAGCATGTCTTAGCACCTAGTGTCATGATCTGGCGATCATATAGATATATGGACCTAGTTGAGCTTATTATATATATTATACTGTTCCTACTCAGACTTAGAAGTTCACTATTCATACTCATTGGTTTTACCCTCCTTAGGGAGAATAGAGGTGATCATTCCACCATACCTTGGCTTGCTAGTGTTGGCTCCATTATTCATTGTCTTCATCCATCCATTGCCTACCTTTTAGTTTATCACCCTGACTTACTACTTGACTAGTGGCATGGAGGAGTTTTCCCCACTGTAGCCTCTGTATTGGATGAGCTTCCCTGTTTACTGTGTCTCGGCTCTGAGTTGGTGACAAAACTTACCTTTGGTGAGTTGGATTGTAGGCCTAAATCATTCTGGTCGGTTGTCTCGATGTTTGGCATTGGCTCGAACTCCCCCTAGTCACTTGAGATGTTGTTAGCTAAAACTGAAAGCTCATGTACTATTTATGGAAACTGATAAATTCGCCCATGGAAACTAAAAAGGGCAAGAGCGATGAACTGCTGAAAAATACTCCTTGAAGAGTATAAGAAAGGTCCAAAAAGCAATGATTCTTAAAAGCTATATCTAAACAATTGCTGATCTTATACATGTATAAAAACATGCCCTGGATGCAAGTTGCAACTAGTTGTGCTTATCAGCACATCTGAGATCCGAAGGGTTATGTAGGCCAAAAAGGCCATGAAATGAAATTGAATGATCCTAATGAACCTAGATCAACTTGATATAGACATGATGCCTAAGTTGAATAAGCACTCTCTAAACAACTTATCCATTTGTGAGACACCGCCATTCCCTGTGTTGTTGCTCATTCAGTATATACTATGGTGTGTATTCCCTTTCCCATTGCTAAAGTGTCACAAAGTTAAGTAGGTCAAGTCATCCCTTAGCCTAGCCAGTTATTTTAGCCTTCACCCTTCACTAGCAAATTGATCACAGCTATGAAGTGAGTATGGTCTTGAAAGTCTGGTCTGAGTAATAATAATAATTAATGACATTATATATTTGGATTTAGATCGCCAGTAATGATTACTTTGTGTTATAATTGTTATTTGAATAAGTTGTAGACCATGCATTAACCTTTGACACGTTGCAACAGCTTCTGATGATAGATCTGAGTTATATTTGGTCATGTTGACTTGGTCAAACCTAGTTTGACCAAGGTCAACCATAGGACATGAGATGGTTGGACCTTGTGATGATATGGATTGATGATATATGGTCTATGTACATATACATTATGATGATGATTCATGGTTTACAGCATTATTTGATCATTTACAGATTATTATTATTTGATCTGTTTCGGTATATTGGATATATATATTGATCATGCAGAGACTCATATGGTGTATGAGTACACATCTTGGATGGATTTGGACCTTCTGAGTCCAACGAGACAGTTTGTTTTCAGTTACGGGCACTTACAGTGATGATTGAGCCTCAGTAGGCTATCCCAGTGCAGTTTTGGTCTGTCGGAGACCCTGTCAGAGCAGATGTGATTTTTATCCGGTTGACCTAGGGCGCTGTGCTTGGAGGGGGTGGTCCAACCACTTGTTTTTACCATATTACCCCCCTCCCGGACACACTGGTGCCCTCACCTTGACAGCGCAGGCACTCCAGGAGGCAGTTTGGGGTAGTTTCACGCTTCTCGAGGCATTTCAGGATTGGTAGAAATGGCTATTGAGGAATTCGATTTGAGCTATTGAGGCAATGTCTTGGCATGGGATGATCAGTGATGATGGATTGATGTCTTCCACACCTCCTCCAGCAGTTTCAGCTTCATTGGGGCCCGCATCCATCACTTATGGCACTTTCTGATGATTTCTGAGGTCTTTTGAGGCCTACGATTTGACCATAGAGGCACGATTTGGTATATTGATGACTATTTTATTATTATTGTGCTATGGGGATGGACCAAGGGTGGCTAAAATTACCCCTTGGACCCACCATAAGCTCCTTATTATATTTTGTCATCATGATTTGGTGGGATTCCCCTCTTCTAGGGCGATTTTGTCCACTTATGTTATATTTTATGAGTGATCTATGTATTTTATTGTTGAGCTCATCTCAACCATTGATTAGACATTTGTATCTTTTAATCTTAGCCACTCATTCAAAAAGTGGTTAGGATTTTGATGCCTCTCCTTCCTATTTAAAGGAGAGAGCTTCTCATTGTAAGGGGTCTTTGGCTCTTGGATTATTGGTATAGAAAAACTTTCTTGTGGAAATTCTTGTGGTCTCCTTTGCATCTAGTGTTCTTAGATGGTGATTGGAAAGTCTATTGCAACCTAGCATTTGGAATTTGTGGTAAGATCTATCTATTTTGGAAATCATTGTCTTGTCTACAGGAGGGCGACTTCAACAAGGGCGATTTTGCAAGGCTTCTTCAAATCGACTTTCTTGGCATTTGCTTGTATCAGGGGGTTATCATTAGTATCATTGTGATCTATGCTATCTTTCTGTTACTTCTCTTGTGGCATTAGTCTTATCTCTTGATTACATCAAATCTGATATTGTTGACATTTGTTGTGCAGGAGGGAGGGCGCATTGGCTTTTTGGACTAAATCGATTGCATAGAAAACTACCTCAAAGTATCTCAAATTGATCGGGTTTTCATAGATCATCATCATCAAGGCATCTACAAGGTTACCCAGGTAAGATCCACAGGTTTGTTTCTCTTATCTTGATCCAATCCATTGACATAACTCATAAATTGATAAAACCCTTATTTCTTCAAACCCTCATTTTTACATTTTTTTCAGATCTACTAAGATCTAGTGGCTTCTTGGGTAAGATATTGAAAACCCACCTATATAGTATCCATGGCATCCCGGATCTATAGTTTGGTGAGGATTGGCCTCCATTTGACCCTCTTCCCAAGGCATTAAGCCTCTCCAAGCAAGGGCGCACTTCCTAGTTTGGTGGGTTGACCTAGATCTAGTATGTGGGTAGTTGAGATCCCGCTTGATTCATGATCTACACATCCAATAACCTACCCCCAGATTGTCACTTTTCTGATTTCTACCTTGTGGGCCCTATTCCACATTTTAAGGGATTTAATCCCCATTTTGGACCACTTGGTATCTTCAAACTCAGATCTAGTAAGATCTAGCCATTGGATTGCCTTAAAATTGTAGATCCATACTCTCACTTGCTTAAACCACTTGGATCTAAAGTTTGGATGCCATTGGACTTGTCTTGACCCCACTTATCCCACTTTTTAGCCTCCTTGGGTAAAGTCGCACCACCTTGGAGAAGTGAGTTGGCCCACTTCTAGGACATGGGTACATGAGATTTCAGTGGATTTGGAACGGGAGTAATTCAAAACCTAGGTCTAGTAGGTCACTTTGTCAAATCTTGCCTTGGGGATAACATTCCTTGTTTTAAGGGATTGTGGTCCACTTAGGTCAAACTTAGATCTAGACCTATTCATCCATCAAGACTTTAATTGCCCACTTGTCTCATGCAATAGGAGTCCTTAACCACAAGTTAACTTTACTTTGACTCCATTATCCCAATTCCCAAGGCATTGGTCTCTCTCCAAGTCAATTCGACTTTCCTAGATTGTTGGATTAACTTGTGGTTTGACCCTTGATTGGTGAGCTAAACCCTTTGATGCCATCATACTTCATTATCAAGCTTGTCACTTGTACTAGTTATCCCCAATTCAACCCCTAAACTACCCTGCATTGGACACGGTTCCCAAGGCAGTGGATTTTCTCACATTGAACTAGTACTTTAATCCTGGATCCTATTTCACAAATCATAAGTTACTTTCACATCAATAATGAACCAAAGCTATACTCATTGAACCCCTCACTTGTCTTGTGACTTCATCCTAAGGTCTAGGATAAACCATACACCTTACTTCACTTAGAATTAACTTGATTTGGTGTCTTGGTTTTGATCTCTCCTGTCGGGAGTAGATCGGGTCTCCCCCTTTGTTGTCTGGGCTAGATAACATAAAGTGAAGGTTGCCTCGACTGGAGTGACAACCATCTATTGGAGGTCGAGGTGATCGTGGTTGCACCTTTTGAGTTGCCCTTCCCTATTGCCATCCATGAGTGGATACATCCATAGGGGTAACTACAGTTTAGGTGATAACAAGACCAACATTTTACAATTCCCCCAAGGGGGTGTGAACATGCAGTTTATTACAAATGGGGCAAAAATTGCCCTGAAAATGACTTCTGAACTCTGAAGATGAACATGTATCATGTTCATGAAACTGGCGGCTCATTAGAAGTTCAACTATTGTACAAAATAGTTGGTAACACTTCTCAATCTGGGCCACAATGGGATTGATTCAAAATTGCTCCAAATACTCTCTGTTACATGAGTAAAGTCTGCTCTCAAGGCTGCTCGTAGACTGTCACAAAAGGACTCTTCAAATCCTCACAAATGGCTACTCAAATTACAATACGAACTCAACCAAAGTATGTTCAACTTAGCCCCAAAAGAATGCTCAACAGTGGTACTTATAATAGTCCCAAACTATTGCTTATTACAGCTCATTAATGAGATCTACTTCACAGCCCTAATAACTTCAAGAGTGCTGCCAGCAATATTAGACATAGGGCTGGTATCAACCTTATACCTAGTCAAAGCTGTCTTCAAATGGATCATCATAAATATCCAATAACATCCCTGTCACAGAAGAATAAAGATAACAACCAAAGAACGACACTCACTTACAGATCCATACATTGACCTGCTGTTCCTGCTCCTTAGACCTTCATGCACCTCAGAAACCGAATTTCAGAGTTATGAAACTTCCACACAAAAAAATTGTCTGCGGATCTGCTGCCGTGGATACCCTACTGCAGCTGTCTCAGACCCCACCCAAATTTCCTCAGTGCAAATAAAAAATCAGAGCTATAACTTCTAGTTTAAATGAAGTTTTAAGATGTATTTATACAAGTTCAAAAAAAAATTAATTTCAAACTGAGCCGACTTCTCATTAAACAAATAAGATTTTAATTTATGTCTTTTTTCCTTTAGTTGGCCGACTTCATGTTTGTGGTTGTATTCCATTAAATTTTAATTTGAGTTTTCTTTCAATATTTTTCCCATCACTGCTTGCAATCTTATCCAAAAGTTTTGTCATCATCTTAGTTAAGAGCTTCTTCATTTAGTTAGTTCAAGGTATAATGTGTTTGTCATGTCATCATTCAATTGATTCAAGAGTTCCATGTCATCATTGTGCATCCATGGCAAAGTAAGGGCTCTTTCATGTCATCAACCAACAATACATCAAGTTCTTCAAACGTATGGGCTTCTTCATCATTTGCGTGGGCTTCTCAAACCATCCACATGATCATGGGCTACATTAACATCATCAAAGTACCTCCATTTAGTTTGTGGGCAAAAGATCAACAAGCAACCAAGTGTGTGGGCTTCATGACCCCATCAAGCCACAAATGACCACAGAATGGGTCATTTGGACCACCTAGTGCTCCAATGCACGCACCAACTGTGAATGGTCTCCAATGCCCAAACAACCAAGCCATGCTTGCCATGTCATCAACCTTTGTCACTCCTTTGTCATTAATGGCTTGTCACTCTTTTGTGATCAATGACAACCATGCTCAACAACAACGCGGTGGATAAATTTCGACTTCCTCTCCCAAAATGATCATTGGGCCTGTGAAACCTCTCCTACGGGTATTTAAGCAATCAAATTATGTTTTTTTTTTTAACAGGGAGGAATAGGTTCCAGTTGAAGGAGCTGATTCTCGACTTTTACGAATTAGTTCCTTCGGCTGGAAAGGATTCCTAAATTTACAAAACCGTTTCCTCAAACTGGAAATGAATCCGTGGTTCCGCTGTGTTGACCACCAAGCCAACTAGGTGGACAACCATGTACCTTGAAGACGAGAAAGATGTATCGAGCAAAGTTTATCAAGCGAGACAATTTTCCTCTTTCTCTTCTTAACTCTTCTCCATGAAATTTCCACACCCTTGTGGGGGATTTTGTAATGATATGTTAGCATGAGGGTCAATTTTTGTAAAACTTAGTTGCCTAAGACTTTATCATTAGGGAAGTCCTTTCATCGAGTGTTTTTTCCCTTAGATAATTAAAATTCCTTTTTAGTGATTTTAATTATCTGAGTTTTTCACTCAAAAATTCCCCTAGTGTGGTGAAAGGCGTTCTAATGATCGAGTCCATGGGGTGATTAAGGCCTAGAAATGTTCTATATTACCATGCTAGACATTATCCAGAGTCTTGCGGAATTTCATTAAGTTTTACTTAGGATTTTTTAATTTTTTGTAATTAAAAAATGTCCCTCAGCATAAAATGTTGAAATGTAAAAGAGGGATAAGTGGCACCTAATGGCCATAAATAGCGGTACAGGACTGCCTCATGAAAGGGATTGAAGCCTTGAGGTTGGTGTCTGGGGCTTCCAGGGGTGGACCATTGGGTCACATGACCCCAACCCTGATTTAGCATTCCAGTGATGGTTCTTTCAGCACTGAGGCATCTCTTTCTCCTCCAGGTCACCTCCAACACCCTCCTGGCCCTCTAGTTCACCAACGCCATCTCTCTGGGGCCTCCTTCTGATGATGACGTCATCCTTGGAGCTGGGCTGAGATGCTTGATTAGGGGTGGCGTTGAGGGATATTCAATTCTGTTGGGGTTAGTTGGGGCATGACAACCCCCCCCTCAACAGTCTGGCCTTCAAAACGGACCGATATTCTTGTTTTTAGCCATTTTGCTCATGTATCGGTCAAATCTGGGGAAAACACCCCAATTACCCACTACTTTGATTATTTTATATTATTTTTGTTTTAATTTTAAGTTGACATTTATAATTTCAAATTGACATTTAAAAAGGCATGTCGGCCTGGATTTTATTTTATTTTTGTAAAATGAGTGTGAAAAGGTATAAATAACTTTTCCTTACTTCATTTTTACATATCAGCTTATGGGATTACACTAAATTTTTTGATTTTTACCCTTCTTGGGCTCATGGAGTAATGCGCACCTCTTGATGATAGATATGCTTGCTAGTTTGGGGACAAATTTTTGAAGTATTTTGCTCTTGTTTCTTTGCTAAGGTGATGCTAAGAGTTGTTTGATTAACACATGCACAAGGAGGTATCCAAGTCTTTTCTCTTGATATTTCTTTGTTAAATGTTGGATATATACTTTGTCTATGGTTGAATGGTAGCCATTGATGTTGCATTTTGCCCTAGCATAAGTAATTTTCAGCCTTTAGTTACGCTAGCATTGTCAACTTGAGCTTTAGGTCTCCAAAGTTTGTCTTAGCTAGGGTATCATCAACCAACTCTTATAGTTGTTGAGGAAGCCCTAGTTTTCCAAACTTGGCAAGTGCCATCTCAAGGGGAGGCTATCCTCCTTGATACCTAGGGTTAGGGTGATTTTCTCTTTCAAACCCTAGGTTGTTCTTTTACATCTTTTAACCTAATTTTTTGATTTTGTATCTTTGTAATTATTATGTTAGATTAGTTATAATTTTCTGAGTTTGTAGATATTATGTTAGCTTAATTTTTTTTTTTTGGTAATTTAGGCTTATGTTTACATTAGTTTATATTTTCACTACAAGAAAACCTAAAAAAAGCCCTAAATATTTCTGTACAAGCCCCTTTTTGCAGACCTAAAAAGGGCCAGTGCCCCTCTTCATATTCCTTTTCCTACTTTTCCCTCCTTCCCATCCTCTTCGCCTCCCTTCTTTTCACCTTACCACACCGTCAGCCCTCCATCTCCCAAGCTTGGCCTTCCTCCTTTGCAACCTTCAGCCCTGCTCCCTGCCTGCTCCTTCCCAGCTCGCCATCTCCTCTCCACCTTGGCCAGACCTTCCTCCATCCTTTTATATCCTCGGGCTCCCTTCTCCCTAGCTCGACCTCCACTTCCCTTCCCTTCCTCCCTATCTCTTCTGCCCTCTTCCTCCACGCTCCTTCCTTATTCCTTTGCTGCCCTTCCTCCTCACCATTCTCAGCCAAGTCCGAATCTGCTGCCTCCCTTCTTTACCCGCAACCCCCTTTTCTTCCTATCTCCCCCTTCTTCCATCTCCCTCTTCTCCCTTCCTACTTCCCTTTTCCTCCATCTCCTTCGTTGCCCTACATCCCTTCTCCATCCCTTTCTCCTTGCTTGGTTACCCCACCGAAACCTTCTATATCTTTTAACACAGGTCTGAAATAAAACTGCAGACCCAGTGTCATCCCTTGCCCCTCTTCTCTGCACAAGACAAAAAACAAAAAGTTAAAGTAATGTGTTAGTAGTGTTGTACACCTATTTGTTTGCATCTTGGAGTTAGGTCCTTTGCATTTTATCCATTTTATGTGCTTTTTTTAAGGTAACTTACCGTGCTAATATACCTCTGAAAGGTACCTACAACAGGGTCTTTAAAACCTTCTTTTACATACAGTGTTGGTCTTTTTCTTTGGTTTATTAGGTTAGTATTTAGTATAAGCATTATTTCAAGGTCTTGGTAGATTTGGCATTTATTGGAAAGCACCTAATGCTGGTATACATATTACATATCTCTGTGACTCCTTTAAATTGATAACATAAGAAGTTTGGATCTTAGTTCATTGGTTACTTGTGAATATTAGCTCTTTGACCTATATATATTGACAAACATTAACACACGTATTATGAAGTTTTATGATTATCTATGCTATGATATTGAATGATGTTTGATGCTACATTTACTTGGATATGTTGTAACAACAATTTGAACTGGTTTAACTCTGTGAACAATATTTATCTACATGTGGCGAATGATCTTTTACATTGACTTTGTATTCCGTTAGATGATCTAAGGTCATGATATTAATGAATGTACTTCAAACACACCTACAAACGCTTTGAATATGATTGACTCCATTTAGGCACTGGTCTAACTAATATTTGCATAGAGAACATAGTCTTTTGGTTGCATCAGTGTTCTACAGGTTATCACAAGGGTACTTCTTCTTGGAGGTTTCGACGTTCCGAAGAAGTTAGAATTGTGATCGAGGTGACATTGGATCACTTTTCTTATTTTTGCTTACCGGGAACTAGCCCTGCTAGTTTGCCCAATAACACAAAGGAAGTTGGGTTTTCCCACCCTTGCGAGCAAGAGTGAAAGGGCTAGGATTGATTTTCTTCTTTCTTTTAAAAAGAATTTGTACATTTGTTTTGCCCCTCCTCTTCCTTAAGAAGAGAGTTGTGTGCCTAGTTCACTTTTCTTTTCTTGTATTTTAATTTAATTTGTTTCCCACACCTTGCATGTGAAGGGATTTGCCCTCATGCAATATCATGCCGGCTAGTTTAATTTGTTTCAAATAAAAGTATTCTTTATTTTGTTAAGCAATAAACCCTTGCCCCACTTTTGCCCCGTATTCACTCCCCTTGCCAGTTCGTCCGATCCTGGGTGAAAGGAAAGGACAAAAGCTTGAGTTGGCTAGTATAATAGGCACTTTAACAATTTATCCGGAAGTTGAGAAAATAAGGATTGATCCGTTGAGCTAGAGGGGTAGAGGCTGTTGGGAGCCTCGTGGCACTTCCTGTCCTCCTGTTGAGCACCCGATAATCTTTGGGATTGATTTGTGGAGCTTCGCATGTTGAGCACCCAATGGTTTCTCTCAAAGTGAAAGATAAGTGTTGAAGGTAGTCACATTAGTATAGGATAATCAATTTTTCAGTTTTCCTGTCTCAACATACATTAATCCCCTAAGCTAAAGTGAGACCTTAAAATCATTTAAATTTTCTTGTCTCATTCTCATATTTATTTCATTTCAAGTTCTTTACTTTCAATTGCAAGTTATTTCAAGTTCAAGTATATTTCATCATTAGTTAAGTGATTTTTGGCAAGCAAGTTATTTATTTCAATTCAAGCAATTTTGAATGTTCTAAGTTTGAGAAAACAAATCATTGCAATTTATTGTGTATCTTGTACGATTAGTTAAACAAGTATTGATTCATTGTAAATTCTAAGCCCAATAGATAAGGCATTGGTATTGTGAATAATTGGTTGTTTAATTCTTATAACATTATTGGGTTATTTTCATGAAGGTTTGACTGTCATTATAATACTTTGTTGCACAATTCACGATTGCTTGTCATTAAACTTAAATAAGCTCAAATTGAATTTTAACTCCTAAAATAAAACCTTTGAAAACTTAGTAAATAGGGACTACCCCCCCTTGACCTTTGGGAGTTGGGTCTAAATGGAGGAGTAGGAATTGAGGTGACAGTGGGTTCTAAACTCATAGTTTCCCCTCAAGAACACACCTAGTGGTTGGGAGACTTTTCTGCGGTAAGTGTGTTTTAGGCGGCACGATTCTGATATGGAAATGAGCATGGGAGGGCTGAATCTGGTATCTCTGTAGCCTATTACAGGGAAACAAACTAGGAAAAATAAGATACAGGACAACTCTGCAAGTGAATCCTCCTGGGATAGCTGCCATGTGTCACACCATGGTTACCGGAAGCTTTTGATCCCGCCCCGCTCCCCCTCCCACCATGCTCCCCCTCCAACCCCTTTGGGAAAAACTTTAAGCCTGGAATTTCGTGCTCCCAAGCTACTACTCCCACGCTCCGCTCCTAAATATTTTTGAAAATGACGCCCCCACCTTCCACTTCGCTGACGCTCCTCTCCACGCTTTGGCAACATTGTGTCACACTGATAAGGCACTCAATCTGCTCAAACACTGCTCTTAACTCAACACTCTTTCACCCACCAAGACCTTGACCACTCCATCACTGCTTGCTCGGAACCATGACATTCAACCTGGGAGTTGTCTAAAAATTCGACGATTTGGATTGGACGATCATTTTTATCCGGAATCCCATGTTTTTTTATTTTACAACATCAAAATTCAGCTGTGTTTTATCGGGATTTTTGATGGTAGAAATGGCTTCAGCACCCTCAAAAACCCCTGGGACACCCAAAATTCTAGAATTTAACAGTTGTAACATGGATTTGGAAAAATTACGGCCAGATTTTTTCAAAATCGTACCCGGAAAATTCATCTATTCTGGCTCAAATTGTAGAATTTTTAGACTATGCGTTCAACCTGTACCTGCGATACATACAAGCTACCAATATAGACATGCATAAAAAGCAGTTATCCCTGAAAAAACAAAGATAAAAAAATTGGGAAAGACTGATCCTGAAGGGAACGATCATTAGTCTATTTTCTTGTCAAAAAGCAAAAAGCAAAAAAGAAAAGCAGTATCACTAGACTTGCTTTTTTACAATAAACATGAATGTATGAATATCACTGTCATGTGGGCCCCTGTATCTTGGGTGCCAGGAAGACGGCAGACTGCTAAATATAGCGGTCTTGGACTCTGCTAGCCTTGGGAAGAACTCGAATTGCTAAAAATAGCAGTCTTGGACCCTGCTAGCTTTGGGAAGAACTCGAATCAATGTGTATGTCTGGATCAATGTGCAGTGGAACCAGCCTAATGGAATCTCGTTGGATCCTAACCCTCCAGTGGTGCAAGCACAACTAGGGGTAATAGGTCCCTTGCATGTTTTTTAGAATTTCTTTTCATTTGCTAAAATTCAAACATCTTGTATGCTATAACTGGGATTGCCATTTCACGCTTTTGTTGTCATTTTTGGACTAACCTATATTGTGATATTGCTGGCTATTTTGTTCTTTATAATTTACTAGTTAAAAGTTGCCAAGAACATTTACTGGAAAGTTGCAGGAAAAGGAAAATGTTGGTTGTCACATAGATTTGCAAATATTGTGGCCAATGTGGCACCTAGAAGAAATGTTGAAGTTTATTGTATGTGTGAATCTTGAACCTTATCTTTCATGTTTCTGACTTTAAAAGGTTCAATATTGCTTACAATACCGATTCATGAGATACATTTATCTTGTGTGTGCATTATGTTGCAGCGTAATCGTGAGGCTCTAATGCTTCTTCAGAAGGAAGGTTTGAAAAAGAAGAATCCTGCAGCGGCTGTTGTAGCTACTCTTTTTGAAGCAGGTCAAGATATCTATTGGCCTGCAGAAAATAATTTGCAAAATGATGCAGAACAGGATTTGGGTGAAATCCAACTAAAAGATTTCTTTGATGATTCTCAGAAAAGAGCCATTTCCTTGGGATTAAATAGACAACGAGCAGTCTTGGTCATCCAAGGTCCCCCAGGTACAGGAAAGACGAGTGTTCTCACTGAACTAATTTGTATAGCTGCCAGAAAAGGTGAAAGAATGCTGGTGACAGCACCTTCAAATGCTGCGGTAGATAACATGGTGGAAAGACTTGCTGATATGGGGCTAAATATTGTGCGAGTTGGAAATCCTGTGCGTATGTCTCCAGCGGTGGCTTCCAAATCTCTAGGAAGTATTGTTGAAAATAGGCTTGCTAGTTTTCGGAGGGAGCTTGCTCGTAAAAGGGATGATTTAAGGAATGACCTACGGCATTGTTTGAAAGATGATTCTTTGGCTGCAGGCATTCGGCAACTGCTGAAGCAACTTAGGAAGACACTGAAGAGAAAAGAGGAGGAGGCAGTCAATGGAATACTGTCAAACGCGCAGGTTGTTCTTTGTACTAATACAGGTGCAGCAGATCCCTTGATACGGAAGCTTTCTTCTTTTGATCTAGTCATCATTGATGAGGCAGGACAGGCAATTGAACCTTCTTGCTGGATACCGATACTGCAAGGAAAACGTACCATTCTTGCAGGTGACAATTGCCAGTTAGCTCCTGTGATTCTATCTAGACGAGCCATGGAAGGAGGACTTGGGGTGTCTTTGCTGGAACGTGCAGCAAAATTATATGCAGGTGGCTTGAGTCATATGCTATCAGTTCAGTACAGGATGCATGATGCAATTGCTAGTTGGGCTTCAAAAGAGATGTATGGAGGCTCTTTGCAGTCTTCTCCTACTGTAGCATCTCATCTTCTTGTAGATTCTCCATTTGTTAAGGTATGTTGAATTATTCCTACTTTAAACATTTCTAGATTGACATGGAAGTGAGAGAGTGAATAGGTATGTTTACATTTCTTATCTTATTTATCTATCCATTTATCTCTAATATTGTGTATAGGATGTTTGATAAATAGATAGATATAGACGCGGAGAGGGGTGAGCGGGGGGTGGTTTAAACATTGCCACTTATGGTATGGAAGAAATATGATTTAGTGCTTGTATTGTAAGCATGATTTCTGCTTGTATTCTGAAAATGTTGTTTTTTAATATGTTCATTTCCTCCATGGATATTAAATAACATGTTCTTGGTACTAAATGAAACGTAATATATGTAATTTTGGGACTCAGATGTATTTGCACATTTATTAAAGGCATCTCATAATTATTGCTTTGTTTCAGTGATTGGATATATAGTTCACAAGTGCTTCGTTAATCCTTTATAATTTTTAAAGAGGGCAGTTTCTGTACTTTCATTTTCAAAATTTAATGTTGAAGCTGCAGTAAAAGTCATTGTTTTTTAGGATAGGTTTCTTTTATTCGGGACTCCTCCCGCCTGGGTGGGAACCCCGAAGTGGAGGTTCCAAATGACGGGCCCGTCTGGGGAGACGACATAGTACAGGTATTTCTATCCGTTGTTGGAATGGCAATGGATCTTTCTAGTCATCACCAGGACTCTTGTATGACGCTCTCGAATCAGCAGACATCCTCTTTGTGACCGAGACACATGTGAGCCCTGTTCGGCCTCTCCTAGATATTACAGGTTACCACTGGTTCTCAGTCTGCAGACAGGAGATGAGGAGCTCAGGAGGAGTCAAAGGATCAGGTGGAGTTGCTTGTTTGGCTAGGGACTCCTTCCGGAGCAGAGGATTTCTTTGGTAGCCAAAGATGAGTTTTCCAGGTTTATGTGGATTAGGATTGGCATTGGAGTTTCTCATGTGAGGGATATCTACATTGTAGTTTGTTACTTTCCCCCAGCTTCTTCGCCATTTTCCATCCATAGTGGCCCAAATGGGGACCCCTTTATAGACTTGTACACCGACATCACTCAGTACTCTGTTGATGGGGAAGTCATCCTCCTAGGTGACTTCAATGCTCGTATTAGGAACCTCCAGATCCCTCTCCACGATCGGTCAGAGGATGTGTTCTGTACACACTGTACCCAGGGGATAGACCCAACTTTAGTTGGGCTTCACTGGATGTTAGAGGATGCTTTGGGCCCCACTATAGTTTATGGTAAGCATCTATTGCAGTTGGGGGAATCTCAGGAGTTATTGATTCTAAATGGTCTTCCCTGTTTTCCAGACTCTTGCTTCTTCACCTACCGACCACATGGCGGGGGTGCGAGCGTAGTTGATTATGTCCTCACTAGCCAAAACTTGCTCCCTTTTGTTTGTCACCTCTCAGTCTCCCCCATCCCCCTTGCTGACCATGCACTTCTTTCCTTCTCTCTCTGATTTGACCCTCCCCTCCCACGGTCCCACCTCATACCCTCCCTCAGGGCCCACCTCGGACCATCTTTCAATTTGACGAAGGAGACTGAGACATCTTCTCCTCGATCCTAAGCCAGATACTCCCTTCAGAGACTCAGTTCTCCTCGCTTGACTTTGCTTCGACTAAATACACCTGTCTTTCATCGGCCATTTGGGAAGCAACACTCAAATCCTTCCCCCATTCCACTCGTCCTACTTCAATCTCCCCAAAAGTTGGATCGTATCCCATGAGCAAATGGTACGATGATGAATGCTAAACTCTACATCGAGAGCTTCGATCTGCTTCCCACTCTCAGCCCTCCTACTCTGACCTCAAAGCTTCTTATCGCCACCTCCTCCGTCGCAAGAAACGACTCTTTGTCTCTCATAAAAGTGCTTTGGAATCTGAAAAATAATGTATGGTATCCCGGCTACTATATATGTGATAGCATCCGGCTCCAGCTGGGACAAGTGCTCTAAGGGAGAGAGCGCTTGAGAACCTCAGAATCTCTGGTCTCAAACTGCTCTGCATCAATCTTCAATCCAGCACTGCACCATCATTATTTTCAGCTTTTATTTTGCACCTGTACCTGCACTCACAAACACTAGAATACCTCATGGAGCATGTATGGGAAAAATATAAAACTGAAACTGAAATCTACTCTAAAGCATAACATGAAATGCATAAAAGAAAATTTTCAATTTAACATGGCATATATCATTTATTCATCATTCATCATATTTTTTTTTTATTATTGTGCAAGAGGAAAAGAGAACTTTTTCAAGCAGGCAATCTCAACTTGCACACGCAGCCAAAAATGTAAAAGGAAATTAAAATTCTTTAATGCATGCAGGAGAAAGGACAAGCTTAGGAAGGAGCAAGGCTCAACTCAACCAAAAACAAAAACAAGCAGACATTCCAAGCAGAGAAGAAAAATTGGCAACTCATCACACAGAAAAAAGAAAAAGCACACAAATCCTATTGCTCAAGTGAGCTTATTCAAATCCTACCTACCCTACTCTAACAGTCAGACCAAATGTTAGGTAAAATCATAAATCTAGTGCAACCATTCATCAAATAAATTAATGATTCTTCTTTGATTTTTGTTGATAAAACAAGTCAAGATTGGATTAAAGATTAATGAAATTGAGAGCACAATCTTCCTGACTTGTTCATAAATTGAAGAAGGATTTGAATGGAGCAAAATGAAATCATGCCAAGGAGAAATTTGACTGAAGCAGACATCCTCAATCAAAGAACTGATACGATCATAAAATTTATGTAAATGATTGTTTAAAATTGATGGAGGGAAAACATATGGAATTTGATTTAATAAACTACTTTCCTCATTCACTTTACTTGCATATTCAATACGGTTCTCCTTGGGACTTGTTATCACCTATTTTGTACAAATAGTTGAACTTCCGATGAGCCGCCAGTTTATCAGAACATGATTCATGTTCATCATCAGCATTCAGAAGTTCAGAGGTCAATTTCAGGGCAATTTTGCCCCTTTTGTAATAACTGCATGTTCATACCCCCATGGGGAATTTGTAAAAGTTGGTCTAAACGGGGTCCTTTTATAAAAGACTCGGCTATCCGTAGGTTTAGCCATTTGGGGGATACTCTAAAGTGTTTTTTCCTTAGGAATTATGCGCTACTCATCAGTGGCGTATAATCCCCGAGTTTTTCACTCAAACCTCCAAAGCTGGAGTATTTCCCATGGTGGTCAAAACCTAAGGTGGTTATTAGAGTCTTGTGTCTAGGATTTTTTACGGGTTAGCCACATCGATTGAGTCGTATGAACATGCACTAGGTCCCCTAGGAGTTTCGTTTGATTCCGGCAAAAAATAATTTTTTCATAAAATTAGACCATTTTTTAAGGGTTTAATTAAAAAATTTCAAAAAATGATAAAAACCTCATCCGGAGGCGGAATTGGGCGTGGGGAGGCTCGTCTTGACGCTCAGAGCATCCTCTTCACCTTGGCACCCTCGTTCTTCAGTTTCCGGGCAGTTACATCACCCCAGGAGCAATTTTTGCTAAAAATGCATCATTTTGGCTAGAAAATGATAAAATACACTAAGTGACAAAATTCAAAAAAAGTCAAAAACCATTATTTTAGTATTTGGAAAAGCATGGAATAGGTTTGTATTAAGTGTACGACCCACTTAAAAGATTAAAGGCACATGCTAAATAAAAGTTTGGGTAAAAACTTTGAAAATCTCAATTTATGAAAGCGTGGTCCTCTCCTCCTTCACGTTGGTAGCCTACATCAATTCGCATGGGTGGTGGACCAAGGTTTAATAGAGTTTGACCATGTTTTAAAGATAAAGCATAAACCAATTAAAACATTGGATAAATGAATGACGTGAGCAAGAGAAGCGTGGTCATCTTCACGTGGGTTTGGCCGTACGGTTCCTTCATGGCTCACGGTTTGGCTATGTGGCAGGTTTTAAATGGTTTGGTGATTGTGTGGTGGGCGCCTTCCTAAGTTTGTGCAACTACATGGCATTGGCTCCTTCTAGAACTCGTGGTAGCATTCAATGTAAACTATATGTGATCTCCACCATATCCTCACGCCATCTTCATGCTAGCTCACGTCAATCCTTAATGGAGTTCGTTTCTTACACATGGCAAGTGTTAAATGGGTGGCGATGCTTCCAAAGAGGAGTGGGGGGCGCCTTGCCTAGGTGGAGGCCACCTCCCCACCCTCCATTTAATACAAGCTCGAGTTTATTGGTGGAGATTTGATCCAAGTCTACTTTGACATGGGATTCGAGTGGTTGAGAATCGAGATTGTAATTCGAGGTAGTGACTATTGCCATTGGCTCTCTTATGGCCAATTCGTTTTAGGGTTTTGGTAGTGTGTTTTGCTATTTAAGAGAAGCATTTTAGCTCTCTTCTCAAGGATTCTTGTGCAAAGAAACTCTGGTGAAAATTGTAAGCTCTTGTTTAATAAAATATTTTGAGACTTTGGAGGTCATTTGATTGGGCTCTTGGCATTGTGTCTTCATCTCATTGAAGTAATATCTCTTTCACCCTATTCTTATTATGCAAATTTGATTATGATGCTTATTGAGGACTAACAATCTAGTACTTAGGCTTCTAATCTATTGTATTGAGTTTTTGTGTCTTTAGGGAATTCATCATTGAGAGCTATTGGCATCTAATACCTTCACCGATCAAGTGTTCCATTTATCTTAATAATTTGTTTGCAGGGTTGTGAGCTTCTCCAAAGTATCTCTTGCCTTCTCCAACAAAAACTTCATTCAACTTATTGGAAACCGTGGTTCATGAGCTTCTATCTTCTAGCTCTCTTTTTCTCCTTGAAATATTTTTCTTTGACTTGCTAGTCCACTTTCTTCTAGCCATCACCTTCTCTTCTTGTTTCCCTTAAGTCCTCCTCTCGTCCTACTTCCTCTATCAGCTTCTTCTTTCCTGTCTTACCTTCTCTTTCTGTTTGCTTTCATCTCCTTGCTGCTGCTCCTCATCCCTTGCTCATTGTCCCTTCTCTTTGTCATTTTCTGTTGTCTTCCTTTCTCTGTTGGCTGTACTTTCCTTTTGCTGCTCTCTCCTTTACTGTTTGCTGTCCTATACACACTGTTTGCAGCCCTACTTTAGTACCTTTTACTGTCCCCTTCCTCTAGCTTTCTCTTCTTCCCATCCTATTCGTTTTTCCTCTCCTTCCCTCTTTCACTTTGTTTAATAAATCTAGTTTATCTCCTAAGCTACAAGCTTGAGTTAGATTTCAAAGTTTCAAGTTAGAATTTAGTTCATTGCAAAGTTAGCTTTTAAATCTCATGATTTCAAGTTTGCATTAGTTAGTTTTCGATCCAAGTATTACTTTAGATTTCTTAACTTAAGTGCATTGTCTAGTTTGCATTTAAATCTCATTTTTGAGCTTAGTCTTGCATTTGTTTGTCAATTTCATAGTTCATTTTCATATCTTGGCACTTAGATTTCTCATTACGAAAAAAATATAAAAAACGAGCATTTGTTTTAATACCTTAGATCCTAGTTAAACTTCCAAGTTTTGTCATTTTTTGTATCTAGTTTATTGCTTATCTAGATCTCTTTTAAAAGTGAAAATTTCATATCCAAAAAAGTATTGATCTCTTGCATTCTAGGATTAGTTTCAAAGTTTGATTATTTATCTAATGCAAAAGGGTGTTTTGAGTTGAATGTTGTTGTAGGTGCTTTTGAAGAAGGAAGGGGGCTTGAGAAAATCTTGGAGTGAAGAGGTCCAAACGAGCAAAACTCAAGCAAACCATAAGGACGATCCAAAACATGACATTATCTTGTACTATCCTTTGTAATAGCTTATAGGAGTTAGCTTTGTTTTCTAAATCTTATCATCTCAAAACCTCGGTTAGATTCCTTAGATAATAAGGTTATAAACCGTAATAACCCCATTTATTCTTTAATAACCCAACAAACTTATCATATCCAGTGATGGATCCTGGGGCTAAATTATCAAACCATAATCCGGCATTTCCACCTAATGTCTCACCCAGGGCCCGCATATAAACATCTTCATCATCAGCACCCCTAACTTCCATATAATCCCAAAATATTTGTAAGTGATTTTCAATTGACTCAAAATAATTTCCATAGAAACGAGGCAGCCTTTCAGAGTAATTATTTGGCATAAGATGAGGTGCCCCATGGATTTCAGAGAAGTCAAAAGGAGATGGTTTAGCTGGATTTTTAATAACTTTGGCCATTCTACTAGGGATTAGTTTTGGATGTCTAACTGGAATGCTAGAGTCATTTGACCGAATGCTTTGGTTGCAAGGCCTTGGTTGAGATTGACTTTTGTTTGAATTAATTGGGTTAATATTTTTACTTGAAGAATGAAAAGAATGATGAGAGTCATAAGAATTATGCACATAATCACTCCCATATTGATCTGTTGACTGACTTTCATTACTTTCTTCCAACTGCCCTTTATAGCGAGATAGATTCTCATATATTTCATTCATACACCTTGTCATTTGGAAGAAAACGTCTGAATTCATTTATGATTTACAAATTACAAAATTGAAAGATGGGAATGGGGCCGATCCTTAGCAGTCACGAATTGGAGTCGCCAGGTAGATTTTTAAACTCTTCTACCAAGATGTATGTCGTTTAAAGTGCAGGGAGAGAGTGAGACAAAATAGGTATGTTGAACCAAGGTAGGCCTCTACCTCCCCGACAACGGCGCCAAAAATGTTGGCAAAGAGAACGGGAGTAGGGCTTGAAAATATATGTCGAACCAGGGTAGGCCTCTACCTTCCCTGGCAGCGGCGCCAAAAATGTTGGCAAAGAGAAAGGGAGTAGGGCTTGAAAATATATGTCGAACCAGGGCAGGCCTCTACCTTCCCCGGCAACGGCGCCAAAAATGTTATCACACAACTTGTAGTTGCCCCTAGTGGTATCCCATCCAGGACGGTAGAGGAGATGGACAACTAAAGAGGTGACCCAAGAGATGCCACGGTTCCCAATGCAAGGTGGGAGTCACGTCAACTGAGGCACTCTTCACTTTAGATCTAGATGAATCAAGACCTAGGGGGAGACCCTATAACCAATCAAAGATGATTGGACCCAAACAAAGGTTCCTAGGGATGAGTAAATGGTAAGTTACCGAAACCAATGCAAGGTAAAGTGGACCTAGAAATTAAAGTATGGTTGAAGGTGGTTTGAGGAATGATTAGTGTTTCAACCAATGTATGATTTAGGCCACATGATTAGTTATAATGATAAGATATAGTACCATGTGTCACACAAGTGGGTCCTACTTTCTTGGGATATGTGAAATGGCTTAATGTGGACCCACAAGGTGAAATTAAGGGATGCAATTGGCACTAGAGGATATGTAAAGAGTAGATCTATGGATCTAAGTTGAAATCAGGAGTACCCATGTACTGAATCTAAGGTTTGACACAATTCCCAAGGAGTGCGACTTGCTTAAGGAGGACTAATGTCTTGTTGGATGGGTTAATGGAGTCAAAAGATATGTCAAAGTGTAGATCGGGACACCTAGAGGTCAAGTCAAATGGGTTAATTGAGATAAAGTGGTTGGATCTAGCTAGATCTAGGATTTCATGAAATGACCCAAGTGGATCACAATCCCTTAAAACAAGGAATGCTACCCCCAAGGCAGATCATCACAAAATGATACTCTAGATATAGGTTTCAAGGTATGCCCATTCCAAATCCACTGAAATCTCAACTACCCAGGTCCTAGAAGTGGGCAAACTCAGTCACCCAATGAAGTGCGACCTTGCTCAAGGAGGGCTAAAAGGTGGATAAGGTGTGTCAAATCAAGTCCAATGGCCACCAAAATGTAGATCCAAGTATGATCTATGTGGATCTAGAAAATCAAGCCAATCCAAGGGTTAGATCTTACTAGATCTGAGTTTTAAGGTGCCAAGTAATTCAAAAGGGGGTTTTAATCCCTTAAAATGTGGAATGATGCCCACAAGGTAGAAATCACCCAAGTAAAAGTGTAGGGGTAGGTTATCACCCAAGTAAAAGTGTAGGGGTTTTAATCCCTTAAAATGTGGAATGATGCCCACAAGGTAGAAATCACCCAAGTAAAAGTGTAGGGGTAGGTTATCAAGTGTGTAGATTGCAAATCAAGTGGGATCTCACCTATCCACATGCTAGATCTAACCCAACAAGCCTCTCCAAGGAAGTGCGATTTGGTTCAAGAGGGCTATATTGCCTTGAAAAGTGTGTTAATTTTAACCCAATCACCACCAAACTATAGATCCAACTAGGGGTGGATGCTATAGAGGTGGGTTCTTAAGATCTTTTCAAAAGCAAGGCTAGATCTAAGTAGATCTAAGAAAAACCAAAATTGGGGTTTTGATTAATTAGGGTTTGTGACCAATGAAGAGAGAATGGATGGAAAGAGGCACATACTTTGTAGATCTTACCTCAATTGCTTGTGGCCACCTTGCAAATTGATAGCATTCTCCTATGTGTATATTCAAGAGTGAGATCCAAGAGCTCCAACCAAAACGTCCTCCTCCAAGATAGCCAAATCGTCCTCCTCCTACAAGACAAGATCAAAGAAACAAGTCAAGTAAGATGATTATGAAAATGATAGAAAGATGTAATAGAAAGCATCAACTATGTCACGAAGATACAATAATGATACTCCCTGTCACAAGATCAACCCAAGAGAGAATATGTGGATCCCTCCAACAATAACCCTCAAGAAATCGCCCTCCTCTCCACTAGTTCGACTTCCCTGCAAGAAAACTAGTAGAAGCACCAAAATCCACAATGATACATAGAAGAGATACTGTATACTCAAGATGCAAGAGAATCCACAAGACAAGAGAGATATGCTCCACAAAGAAGTGTTCTATTCCAATATTCCAGAGCTCCAAAGGTCAGCTATACAATAGGGGGTCTCCTCCTTATATAGGATAATAAAAACCAAAACCCTATACCACTTTACAATACTACATCAAATGAGTGGTTGAGATTAAAAGATCTCAATACATGATCAATGGCTAATAATGAATCATAACAATATATCACATGGATCACCCAATATAATGATGATGCCCTAACTAAATGGTACAAAGTGAGGATGACGTCATCCACTAGAGGGGTCAAAGTACAAAAATCCACCTCATAATGACTAGGACATAACATAAGAAGCACATGGTGGGGCTAGGAGGCATCAATCCTTACTAGCTCGTTCCCAAGGCACAATAAAATAATAAAATATGTCCAATATAATATAAATGATCAAATTTGTCCTCAAAATCTGTGATAGACAAGCAGTAAAAGACTTCCTGTGATCTCTGTGGGCCTACCCACATGGTGAAAACTGGCTGGAAGATAGTGGGATCACCCTGGAAGACTTCTGTGAAAACCAAGTGCCAAAACCTTGCCCCAATTGCCCAAATCGAATTCCTCAGTGACCACTTTATCCCATTTTTTAACTGCCTTGGTAACTGTGAAAGTGCCAAAACTGCCTCCCAGGGCATCTGCGCTGTCCAACTGAGCCCACCAGGCTCTCCAGAAGGGGGGGTAAATGGTAATAACAAGTGGCTGGACCACCCCCACCTCATACAACGCCCTAGGTGAACTGGCCTCTCATGGCCCCTGCTGCTCAGGCTGGGAAATCAGCCCCAAATCTGGTCAACAAGTGTAAAACTGCATCAATCATTGTCAGAAGTGCCCGGAACTGAAAGATAAGTGTCTCATTGGATCCAGAAGACCCAAATCCACTAGGAGTGTGTACTCATATACCATGGGTTGCCCTAATGGGCTAGTTGTAGGGTCCACCATATATGGACAGTGTATAATCTGATGATCTGGAGTAATAAATAAACCTGCTGAACTGCATCAACCATCATCTACATCATATATCCATCATATGACACCATCATCAGGAGTATGTGGGTCCATCGATCATCATCTTTAAGCGTATGTGGCCCACATCATCACGGATCCCAAGAAATGACCATAGTCAAACTAGGTTTGACTAGGTCCATATATATAACCAAGGAAAATCATATCAGTAGACTAAGACATGTTCCTCTAATCATTCTCACAGCCTAGCTCAAAGTATAACATCCATTTAGTGGCATTAATCAAGTTAGCATATTCCTTTATTATATGAGATTACTTGCACAATAGTTCAAATGACAAACTCACCCATTGGACATGGTCAAACTGCTAGTGAAGGATGAAGGCTAGGAACAAGGTTGGGCCAAGGGGTTGACTTGTCTAACTTAACTCAAAAATACTTTGGACTGGGAGAAGGGGGAAGCTACAAACTCTGTGCTGGACAAAATAACACAAGGAATGGCTATGCCTCACAAATGGATAAGTTGTTTAGAGAGCGCTTATTCAACTTAAGCATCATGTCTACATAAAGTTGATCCAGGTTCATTAGGATCATTCAATTTCATTTCATGGCCTTTTTGGCCTACATAACCCTTCGGATCTCAGGTGTGTTGATAAGCACAACTAGTCGCAGCTTGCATCCAGGGCATGTTTTCATATATATATAAGGTCAGCAATTGTTTAGATATAGCTTTTAAGAACCATTGCTTTTTGGACCTTTCTCATACTCTTCGAGGAGTATTTTTAGCAGTTCATCGGTCTTGCTCTTTTTTTAGTTTCCATGGGCGAATTTATAAGTTTCCATAAGTAGTACATGAGCTTTCAGTTGTAGCCAACAACATCTCAAGTGACTAGGGGGAGTTCGAGCCAATGCCAAACATCGGGACAACCGACCAGAATGATTTAGGCCTACAATCCAACTCACCAAAGGTAAGTTTTGTCACCAACTTAGAGCCGAGACACAATAAACATGGAAGCTCATCCAATACAAAGGCTACAGTGGGGAAAGATCCTCCATACCATTAGGGGCAACTACAAGTTGTGTGATAACAGGTATTAAGGTGGATCGTCTCCCCCCTTTCCGATATTCATTGGATACTCTTGGTCACCTTTTACCTACTAGACAGGAATTGGACAAGATTATCCGGGAAGACATCTACAAGCAGTTCGTCCAGGTCACATGGGTCAATCATCCGAGAGGGTTACACCCTAAGATGGCCTTTTACGTAGAGCACTTCCTGGAGCTGAGAGATGGGCTTATTGTCCGACCCTAGTATACGTTTCGTCACTGGATGCATGCTGTTCGCATCTCTCTATGCCCATTCAGAGTCGGTTCTCGTAGACTTCGGGTAGAGACGGACCACCAGATTGATAGACCAGATAGAATCTGCCAAGTATGTCATCTACAGGAAGTGGAGACCGAGGCACGCTTCATTTTTAGATGCCCCATTTACTGCGAGATCAGAGGATGGTTCCATTGTTTGTTTAGAGATTCTTAGACTCTCGCCGAGTTTTTCAGGTACCCCGACCAGAGATGTTTGGTCCTATATATGCAGGAGGCTCTTAGGTTCTGAGCACATATTCTTCAGCCTCCCATCAGACCAGACCCCACACAGAGGATCACGACATTTTTCAGGGTATTACCTTCAGACAGGGGCACCAAGAGACCAATCGATATCAATACATATCCAGACTCTAGATTAGTGAGGATCCGGGGGACCTCACCTCGTACCACGAGATCTCAGCAATAGATTCATCTCAGACCCCGTCCTGAGAGACGGGCTAGGTCCTCCAGACCTCGGCAACGTACGAACCCCTCCAGGCAACGATTATGTGGGTAGTCCGCACTCTCTACTAGCCCTTCATCGGGACAATAGACTTTGTTGAGTTTTCTTCAGTCCTCTTCATTTAGCCTCGGATGTTAGGAGAGATGGGCCGGATCCTCATACCTATTCGCTCCTGGATCTTTTTCGCTAGGGCAACTCCGCCCCATTGCAAGTTTCTGGATTCGCGTCTACAATCGAAGCTCTCTCATACTTCAGTCCAGTTCACTTTGTTCATTCTTTTCTTTCTTTCTTCATGCATTGTATCTTTTTATACGAGACCGTTTGGTTCTCCCGCTTTGTACGGACATCATTGTAATCAGCAGTCCCTTTGACCTACTTTGTGGTCATTAGTTGGACATTAATATAATTATCTTATCTTATCTTATCTACAAAATTTGTCCTCTTCAAATCATCAAAAGAAACATTATTTAATAAAGAAATAGGAACAAAGCTTACAGAATCCTTGTCTTCAAAGGAGGATGAAGTGGATGCTTGATTGTCTTCATCATGTAAATGTTTGCCATCACCACAGTGTGGGTTTTCCATCATCAACCTTGCTTGAATCTTCACCACAATTTTCAACACTTGCAATGTTTTCTTCGTGAAATGTTGTCACATTAGCTTTCAACTCTTCACTCTTGGGATCTGCAATACATTTTTCTTCTTGATGTGCAACAAGATGTTCAGGAGCTTGATCACTGCATTGCTATTTGCAATGTCAAGAGTCAATAACTCATTTGAAAAAATAATGTGCTGGTCCCTTACCGAAGGATTCTCCTAAGGCTTATCTTATTGCATTAAATGGGCTGATAAAAGATGCCTGCTCTTTGGACCCAACAGATTATTCTGATTTTATTTCAGGTCTTGTTTCTTTGAGGAAGAGGTCACGATCATCATTATAAATACCCTTCCACCATTTTTGTAAATATGAGGCGTATTTTGCAAGAAAAGGGTTGATTTTATCTATTTCTCTTCAACAACAGCAACCAAAGAGTTTAATGCATCATACTTTTCCTTAGCTTTAACCAACACAACATTAGAAAGGTCATTTTGATATACAAACGCAATCATTGAATTCTTTTCTCATTCTACGACCTCTCATCCATGGCATATGCCTCCAAGCATTCATCATCTTCATATAAATGGGCTGCCCTTCTAAAATAATAACATCTTCTTCTTCACGAAGACATTCACATTCCCTACACCAAATAAAATCCTGCAATATAAGTGATTTGAAATAATCCAACAACTTAGACTTGAGTTGTTTTCCAAAACCCTAATTCTATATTTCTTCTGAACATTACTAAAGACTTTTTTTATTACTCTCACACAAACCACCCTTCAAATATAAACCCCACCCTTTCTTACTCTCACAATTCATCATTGCATCAATTATTTGCTGTAGCTGTGACTGTGATGAGCGACTTTATACGCTGTGTTTTTCATCTTGTGAAGGAGGTCAAGTTCATCATCATAGGATCCCTAATTCATCATTATTGGTTGCATTTGAAGGAATAGAGGAGGCCATGTTCATCGTTATTGGTTGCATGTAAAGGAGTAAAGGAGGCCCAGTTCATTATTGGCTGTGTTTTCAGTGTTCAGTTTTGCTGTGTGCATTTGTGGACTTAAGTTCAGACATCAAAATCTCTTCCCAAATATCTACATAGTTGCACCTTCTGTTCATTTTTTCTTCACCAATCCAACCTTTTTGATTCCTGTCTTGATAGAGCTATCCTTGTATCAAGTAATAGTTTACTGTTTTGCAGACAAATATTGTGTGTCAAATGTTGGATTATCATGTTTTATGAGATGATCTTATGAGATTATGCATTGACCATTGTTTTATTACTTATATGGCTTGTAAATGTCATTAATATATATTGTTTACAAAATTTACTATGTTTTGAGTTTTTTCTTTGTATTTGTTGAGTCTCGCTGAGTCTTTGTTGAGTGCCGAGTCTCAGGACCAGCTGAGTCTTTGCTGAGTCCGAATCTAACAATTTTAGTAAGTTCAAATGTAATAAAGTCATATTGAAAATAAGTGACTTTATTAAAGAGTAATCAGTGATATGTTGTTAATATGTTATTAGAGTAATATAACTATAAACATTATATGAAGTTTGTATTTTTTACGATTATCATCATCGATTCCGGCTATACAATCTTTTGGTCAAACTGCAATTTTTCATTGTTGAAGTTGCATTTTTTGAATGCAGAAATGGATTCAGCACCCTCAAATACCCTTATTGTAGCTCGATTGTACATTCTCAACAACTAATATATGCAATGCCAACAACGCTTTGAAATTTTTGGTTGGATTTCAAACAAAAATGATCTGAAATGTTTGATTGGAAAAGTCCAAACTGTAGCATGTTTACTAGTTTAGACTACTGCATATGTTGTGAGTTAATAAAGTGGTTAGGGCAATTAACTAGCACAACTACTAAGTTAGTGAGATAAAAGGGGACCCACCTCATTGTATCCAGTGACTCCATTTGATAATAAAGTTCAATTTCTTATCTCTTGTGCATGTATTCAGTTTTTTAACATCAACACTCTGTTTTCAGGGTGTTATTCAACTTATTCTATCTTCCTCAAACTTTTTATTCAGTGGTATGATGGTATCTAACCTTTAGAAATATTCTTACAATACCTATTAAGGTTCATAGTTAATTATACCTTATAAAATAGCTCTGTTTTGCAGGCTACGTGGATAACTCAATGCCCTCTTCTTTTGTTGGACACACGGATGCCTTATGGTAGTCTGTCACTTGGCTGCGAGGAGCATTTGGATCCTGCAGGCACAGGTTCATTTTATAATGAAGGGGAAGCAGATATCGTTGTGCAACATGTCAGATCTCTTATTTTTGCGGGTAAGTACTGCTGAGTCTACTCAGAACATGAGAACTGAAAATGCAGGGTTGGGAAGTGAAGGCTAGGATCAATTGGTATTATTATATGGATTATTTCTTCTGTCAGTATACTACATAGGCATATGGCAATTGGCCTTTGATTAGTTTTAGCCTTTAGGATAACTAACAGTTCAGATTTATCCATTGACATACAACATGTTATGCATACATGCAGACTCAAACAAAAATTGCAAAGCTCATTGATGCAATGCCACAATGCATAAGTTGTAACCAATTTGTCTCTCCTACAGATTGATGTGAGCATCCTTTTGCATATGGGTTTGGCATTTGTAAACAAAGGAATCCACTCCATTGGATTATTAAGACATGGGTTCTCTCTGCTTCATTTACATTGTTTTCTTCAGGGTTTAAATTTTTTCCAATGACTGGGATACTAGTTTTAGTGGCTTAGAGTTGTATGCCATTCATGTCTATACCTATCTAGGCAACTGCATATCTTTGCATGGTTATTTTATCAATGTTTATGTTCATAAGTGCTATGATTGCAAAAATGTCATGCAGGAGTGATGCCCATGGACATTGCTGTGCAGTCCCCTTATATAGCTCAAGTCCAGCTCTTACGTGAACGGCTTGATCAAATACCAGAAGCTGCAGGCATCCAGGTTGCAAGTGTGGATAGTTTTCAAGGTCGTGAGGCTGAAGCTGTTGTCATAACAATGGTATTATCAAGACATTTAAGAATTTTCCAATAGGCCTTTTAAAAAAATTACAAAAGTAGTAATGTTATTGGAAATAGGGAATTTGTTGTGGGAAAAGGTAATTTCATTGAAGCATTTTTTTAAAAGTGATTGTGAGATGCCTAGAAAGCAGGTGCATTCTTTCCGCAATGGAATTCAAGAACTTCATATTTAACTCTGGACATTGCTTTTTGACCAAAAGTCTATCCTTTTAATTTTTCATAGATATAGCCACAGGTACAATGAAGAATCTATGCAAGTGCTGGAACAGAAAAAAGTGCATTGTAATTCTTTTATAAAATGTCAATAGGTAGCTTGCAGCTTCAACAAGGTAACAATCATATGGGACCCAGAATGGCTGCGCTGCTGCAGCAGTGCTTAGGAAGTCTTCACATGTTCCGGCAAGGACATATCCATCCACTGTCCAGATAAGGTTGCTGGCGGCCACACTGTGAATGGGAGTCTTAGAAAAGATGCAAGTTAGTTAGATCTGGATGAAAAATTGTTGCATGTACATGAAGAGGTTTGCATGGTTTGTATATGTCTATCCATTATTACTGTTACTAGTAAATAACATTTATGAACTATCTTGTTTATTACTAGAATCTTATAAAGTCTTGGACAAACTAGGTATGTAGTTTCTCATTCATTCAGAAGGAAATGAGAGTCAGAAATCATATAGTGAAGGCATGCTAACAACAAGGGCTTATAAAATAATAGTTTTATGTGGAAGCAAGATGACTAGCGAAAAGTGACATTTCTTCTGTATGTATGTACAACGTTTGGTGCAATGAGGATTTAAATTTGATTGGAGAGTAGGATTGGAGGTATTGAATTAGTAAATATTGAAGCATGGATATATTCTAGAACACCATCTATGTCACACAAAACCTTAGAGACATAATGTCAATTATTGTCTTGTACACTTTTAAGTGACCACCACCTTCACCCTAAGTTACCGGAAACGCTCAAGCAGCCTTGGTGAAACGCCATTCCCCGTTTCGGATACTGAAACAGAGGGGATACGGCCTTGAAACGCCACTGATACGTATCAAATTGGTACGTATACGTTTCAAGGGTTTTTGGATACGTTTCAGCCTAGAGGTGATATGTTTCAGGGAAATGGTAATATTAAATTGTTAAAGTAAAAGTGACATTCTCCTTATATTTCATTATATTTCATTTTCTGTGACATTCTCCTTATATTTCATTTTCTATTCTTTTACTTAAATTTTAAACATTACCATTAATTGTTTCAGGATGTTTGAGAGTGGTTCCAACCTCATCGGACTTCATATGCAAAAACTAGAATTTTTAATCCCATTCAGAATTCAACAGACTTAACAATTTTCAGGATTTCAGGATTGCAACATTGCCACTGTATTCTATCATATATGAGGGTATGGTATTGGCATTCAATCAAACACATCAACTCCTCTATGTACCTTGATGTTGGTGGTGCTGATTGTTGAACTCCATTGTCTTGGATGGACTTGGACCCACTTCCATAGCCAGAGGATGTGAACATTGGTAATGGAGAGGTGCCTTCAAGCCCAAGGGAATCAAGCCAGGCTCGGGATCCGTATTTTCGATCTACTTTTGTTGAGGACATAGATGATGACTCTAACTCTGAGCATGAGGATTCAGATGATATTAGTTAAAAGTTATCATTGTATCATGTTACGTGTATGATTAATGATATTCGATAGTAGTGTCAGGTGATGATGATGATGTACAATGATAATATTATGATGATTATGACGACAATGATAATATTTATGATGATGACGATATATATATATATATATATATATATATATATGTCATTTCCCCGCCGTATCGTATCTGACTTTTTTGACATTAGCATATACGTATACGTCCATCCTCGTGGATCGGGAGTTTAGATTGCAACTGCTCTGTGCTTATACTCATGGCATGGCTCAGATACTTCTAATATAAGCCTTGAGAACCACAAAGGGATTATGAACATATCTAAGAGGACAAGCTTCTCCATTAATGGACTGCTGACTTATACACCTACCTAAACTCCTCCTCTCAACCATCATATACAAATGCTGAATGGTACATCATGGTTTTGACTCATGATGATGAGATACATTTATATATCTGATATCATTTTGTATTGGTTGTCCACTTTTGAGTCCTTGATTAGACAACTATCAGGGTTCAGTTTTTGGTATCGACCTTGATGTATCATTTTTGATTTGGCATCCACTACATCATATATATCATTGTTTTTTCCATATTTATGTGCCAATGTGTTTATTTGATGTTCTTGTGGTTTATATGCTTAAAAAATTGAAAAGAATGAATCTATTTTGTACTTTTTAATGCTTGCCACTGTTTGCCATTTTTTCCCTTTTTTCATCAATGTTGCTGAGAAAATGTATTCCAGACACTTGCCGATTTTTTGCCAATACCAATTTTTTCAACAATGGTTTCAAATGCAAAAGCATGTAGAAATGTAGGATGAGCTTTCTATGGCTATTTTGCAACCTTTGAATCTTATTGATGCTGCAATGTGCAGCTTGTAGGGAAAACTGGTTTGATCAGAATGCAGAATTTGGAGCAAGAGAACTATATTCTCTCTAAACATCCTTGAAGGTATGAGCAACACCTATCCAAGAGAATATAAAACTTGCATATGGTTCCTGGGCCTCTATTGAGTGATTCCTGGCAACACTTCATCTGATTTTGTATGAAGCTCACATCTGTGGACAAAGATTTGAGATCTTTTTATTTATTTGGTGCTCAATACATAACTACAAATTCACTCTTGGCGAGTGTGATTGATGCCAGAGGTGAGCATACTCATTGTTGATTGATAGGTGATTTGAGCATCCACTTTCCTTCTTGAGCTGAAGCTCAATACAGTGGGAGAGTCCTTTTTTTCATGGCAAGTACTCATAGCTTAATATTTTGTTAGTGATGTAAGATTCCCTAGTAATAGAACTAGTGTTTGCTTCTCTCAAACGGAGCATTTTTTTGAAAATCATGTTTCTTATATTAGACATCTATTTAGAAAAGTTACATCAGAAGTATGCTTAGATTGCTATACAGAATCCAAGATGGCATCCTCTCCCAAAATAAATGGGAAACAAAAATTCTCAGGTTCTATGATAAAAGGAACAAGAGTAATTAGAATTATTTGTGAGCTTTTTATTTGTTTGTGTCCAATACATAACTGCAGATTCACTCTTGGTGATTGTACTTGATGCCAGAGGTAAGCATACCCACTGCTGATCGATAGGTGATTCACATCCACATTCCTTCATGAGCTGAAGCTCAATACAGTGGGAGAGTCCTTTTCTCATGGCAGGTCCTCATGCCCTAACATTTTGTTATTGATGTGAGATTCCCTAGTAATAGAACAAGTCTTTGCCTCCCTCAATCGATTTGAAAAATATGCTTCTTATATTAGACATCAAATTAGAAAAATTACATCAGAAGTGTCATTAGATCACTATATGGAATCCAAGATGGCATTCCCTCTGTGAAAATAAACAATTTGTATCAACCTATGCTACCACCAACAAGAAACACCATCAGAATGGGAAACATAAATTTTCAGATTTATTGATAAGGAACATTTAGGGCTACCTCTAGTTAATAACAAATATCATCTATTGACTATTGTTATTACGGACAGGCATCTGACAAAGGGAAAACTTTGAACAGTGAGCACTAAAAATACAGTGTCTATTTTTAGCAACATTTTAGCACTATGTTATTTTAGTTCTCCCTGCGGTGAAACAAATGATTTTGTTAACTTAGTATATTCTAGGTTAAAGTAAAAAAAGCTAAAGAGTTGTCTTCAGTGTTGAATTTTAGAATCATTTTGTATTATAAATATGTACTATTGAATAATGCAAAGACAGCCTTTAAAGTGTGATTATTTCCCTCTCCATTCTTCCAATGTGGGCCCATATCAATGGGCATCAAATGTTGAAATAATGGTAATATTTATTTGTGGTCATTCACGGCTAAGTGCCCTCACGATTTGTATCACTAGGCTATGACTTAAGAGCTAACTTAGTCAACACTTTTACATTACTTTGGGTGACCAAGGTCACCCTAGGCAGTTATGTGGGCCTTTAACCCCCTCATAGAGGGTGATGCCCCACCTCATGAGTTGTGTATCACACAACTGCACAACTCATGCCTCATTGGTAAGATCATATTTGATTAATCTTGTGAATGATTCTTTAGCATACAGGCACCATACCTCTCTTGTTCATGGGTTCTCTCTCTCGCTCTCCTATTGGTATGATCTACTCCTGATTAGTGCTGTTATAGATCTGAGTTTTTTACTTGGTTGGATTATGGTTTGTTGAAGTTGTCATCGTAGATTTATGACTTCAACATGGTATCAGAGCAAGTGTGACTCTACTTTCCCTATGCAACGCTGTTTTCAGGGGTGTTCTTGATCTAAAACCAGGTTTTTCAACACTTTTTAGGGATAGATCCATCTCAAAGATATTCAAGTATTTGAATGATGTGTAACCTGAGGGGCACTTAGGAAGGTTGCCCATTGTCACCACAACAACTCTTCCTCCCACTTTAGCTCGTCCTTCCTTCAGCACAACAGGGAAACCCTAGAAAATATGTTTATGATGTTCGTTAGAATTTGTAGGATGGTGGATTGCCTAGATTAATGCTTATTTAATGTGTGATGGAGTTGTTATCACACAACTTGTAGTTGCCCCTAGAGGTATCCCATCCGGGACGGTAGAGGAGACAGGCAACTAAAGAGGTGACCCAAGAGATGCCACGGTTCCCAAGGCAAGGTGGGAGTCACGTCAACCGAGGCACTCTTCGCTTTAGGTCAAGGTGTAACTAGACCAAGGGGGAGACCCTATACCCCAATCACAGTTGATTGGACCCAAACAAAGGTTTCTAAGGGTAGGTGAGTAATGAGTTACGGAAACCAATGCAAGGCTAAGTGGACCTAAGGGTTAAGGTATGGGTGAGGGAGGTGTAAGAGATTGTTAATGTTTCAACCTATGTATGGTTTAGGCCACATGATGGGGTATGATGACTAGGTATAGTACCATGTGTTTACACAAGTGGGTCTAGTTTTCTTGGGAAGTGTGAAATGATTCTAGGCAGGCCCACAAGGTGAAGTTAGGTGTGAGGTTGGTACTATAGGTTAGATATAGGCTAGATCTATGAGTTTAAGTTGATTATAAGGATACCCATGTACTAGATCTAGGGTTTGACACAAATCCCAAGGAGTGCGACTTGCTTGGTGATGGACTAGTGCCTTGTTAAGTGGGCTAATGGGGTCAATAAGTATGTCAAAATGTAGATCGGGACACCTAGAAGCCAAGTCAAGTGGGTTGAATGAAATCCAATGGTTGGATCTTACTAGATCTAGGTTTTTGAGTGATTACCCTAAGTGGACCACAATCCCTTGAAACAAGGAATGCAACCCCCAAAGCGGATCGTGACAACAAGACAGTATGGACCTAGGTTTCAAGGCATGGGCATTCCAAATCCACAAAAATCTCAAACACCCACCTCCTAGAAGTGGACAAACTCAAATTTTCAAGGGGGTGCGATTTGCTCAAGGAAGGCCAAAAAGTGGGTTTTGGTGGACCAAATCAAGTCCAATGGCCACCAAATCGTAGATCCGGGATGCTAGTACCCCGATCTATGTATGTCCAAAAGATCAAGTCAATCCAAGGGCTAGATCTTAGTAGATCTAAGTTTTAAGATGCCAAGAAGATCAAAAGGGGGTTTTAACCCCTTTAAACATGGAGAGATGTCCACAAGGTAGTTTTCACCAAAGTAAGGATGTGGAGGTAGGTTATCAAGTGTCTAGATTTCAAATCAAGTGGGATCTCACCTACCCATGTGCTAGATCTAACCAAACAAGCCTCTTACAAGGGAGTGCGATTTGGGTCAAAGAGGTCTTTTTGCCTTGAAAAATGGGTTAATTTTAAGCCAATCACCACCAAACTATAGATCCAACTAGGGGTGGATGCTATAGAGGTGGGTTTTCAATATTTTCTCAAGAGCAAGGCTAGATCTAAGTAGATCTAAGAAATACCAAAATTGGGGTTTCGATTAATTAGGGTTTTATGACCAATGAAGATAGAATGGATGAAAGAGGCACATACCTTGTAGATCTTACCTCAATTGCTTGTGGCCACCTTGCAAGTTGATAGCATTCTCCTATGTGTATATTCAAGAGTGAGATCCAAGTGCTCCAACCCAAAACGTCCTTCTCCAAGATAGCCAAATCGTCCTCCTCCTACAAGACAAGATCAAAGAAACAAGTCAAGCAAGATGATTATGAAAATGGTAGAAAGATGTAATAGAAAGCATCAACTATGTCACGAAGATACAATAATGATACTCCCTGTCACAAGATCAACCCAAGAGAGAATATGTGGATCCCTCCAACAATAACCCTCAATGAAGTCGCCCTCCTCTCTCCAATTCGACTTTCCTGTCAAAAGATTAGTAAAAGCACCAAAATCCACAATGATACATAGAAGAGATACTGTATATTCAATTTGCAAGAGAATCCACAATGCAAGAGAGATGTGCTCCACAAAAAATCTTCTATTCCAATATTCCAGAGCTCCAAAGGTGAGCTTTACAATGGGGGGTCTCCTCCTTATATAGGATAATAAAGACCAAAACCCTATACCACTCTACAATACTACATCAAATGAGTGGTTGAGATTAAAAGATCTCATCATACAATCAATGGCTAAGATGACCCATAACAATATATCACATGGATCACTCAACATAACAATAGCGCCCTCACTAGATGGTACAATGGAGGGTGACGTCATCCCACTAGAGGGGTAAAAAGTACAATAATCCACCTCATGATGACTAGGACATGATAAAATAAGCACATGGTGGGGCTAGGAGGCATCAATCCTTACTAGCTCATCCCCAAGGCACAATAAAATAATAAAATATGTCCAATATAATAAAAATGACCAAAACTGTCCTCAGAATCCATGACAGTCAAGCAGTAAATGTCCTCCTGTGATCAATCCGGGCATACCCACATGGTGAAAACTGACTGGAAGATAGTGATGCCACCCTGAAAGACCTCTGTGAAAACCAAATGCCAAAACCTTGCCTCAATTGCCCAAATCGATTTCCTCAGTGACCACTTTATCCCATTTTTTAACTGCCTCGGGAACTGTGAAAGTGCCAAAACTGCCTCCTAGGGTGCTAGCGCTGTCCATCTGAGCCCACCAGGCTCTCCGGGAGGGGGGATAAATGGTAATAACAAGTGGCTGGACCACCCCCTCCATCATCAGCGCCCTAGGTGAACTGGCCTCTCGGGGCCCCTGCTGCTCAGGCTGGGAAATCAACCCCCAATCTGGTCAACAAGTGTAAAACTGCATCAATCACTGTCAGAAGTGCCCGGAACTGAAAGATAAGTGTCTCAATGGATCCAGAAGACCCAAATCCACTAGGAATGAGTACTCATACACCCTGGGTTGCCCTAATGGGCCAGCTGTAGGGTCCACCATATATGGACAATGTATAATCTGCTGATCTGAAGTAATAATAAACCTGCTGAACTGGATCAAACATCATCTGCATCATATGTCCATCATATGATATCATCATCAAACATGTGGGCCCATAAATCATCATCAATAATCATCCATACATGGTCCACATCATCACGGATCCCAAGAATATATAATCAAGGATAAATCACATCAGTAGACTAAGACAATGCTTCTCTAATCATTCTCACAGCTAAGCTCAAAGTATAAATTCCATTCAGTGGCATTAATCAGTTAAACATATTCCATTGTTATACAAAATTACTTGCACAATAGTTCAAATGACAAACTTACCCATTGGACATGGTCAAACTGCTAGTGAAGGATGAAGGCTAGGAGCAAGGTTGGGCCAAGGGTTTGACTTGTCTAACTTAACTCAAAAATACTTTGGACTGGGAGAAGGGGGGAAGCTACAAACTCTGTGCTGGACAAAAGAACACGGGGAATGGCTGTGCTTCACAAATGGATAAGTTGTTTAGAGAGTGCTTATTCAACTTAGGCATCATGTCTACATCAAGTTGATCCAGGTTCATTAGGATCATTCAATTTTATATCATGGCCTTTTTGGCCTACATAACCCTTCGGATTTCAGATGTGCTGAGAAGCACAACTAGTTGCAGCTTGCATCCAGGGCATGTTTTTCATATATTTATACAAGGTCAGCAATTGTTTAGATATAGCTTTTAAGAACTATTGCTTTTTGGACCTTTCTTATACTCTTCGAGGAGTATTTTTAGCTTTTCATTGCTCTTGCCCCTTTTTTTTGTTTCCATGGGCGAATTTTTCAAATTTCCATAGGTAGAACATGAGCTTTCAGTTTTAGCCAACAACATCTCAAGTGACTAGGGGGAGTTCGAGCCAATGCCAAACATCGGGACAACCGACCAGAATGATTTAGGCCTACAATCCAACTCACCAAAGGCAAGTTCTGTCACCAACTCAGAGCCGAGACACTAAATAGACAGGGATGCGGTCCAAACACAGAGGTAGAAAAAATAGGGAAGTCCTCAGTATCAGAAAGTCAAATGAGACAAGTCAGGGTTTAAAGTCAAACAGGAAGGTCATGTATGGATGGAGACAAGTGAATATGGAGCCTACACTAGCAGACAACTGTGTGTCGGGGAAAGACCATGTCTATGTAAGGTGAAATACCTAGTAAGTTTTGTTAAATGACCTAAAAGTGCAAGCAATTGTCCATTTTATGATTTACAGTTCATTTTAAATAGTTTGCCACATCAGGAATGATATACCAAGCACATGCTATGATCATGACTAAATCAACAAGATAATAATCCACAGTCAGTGAGAACATATCCATAGATCATACAACATCATCATAATAATAATCATCATGCATCATCTGAAACACTGCTGAAATATATCTCTAGGCACTGAACTGAAACTGTAATGGGATAAGTGGTCACATCAGTCATCAATCTGAACTCTCAAGGCTCAGCCTTGACACAAGGTCATAAAATCTGAATAATGTACTGCTCTGATCATGAGTGATCCAAAATATATAGCCATGCTCTGGAATAAAGGAAGCTCTGGAATGTGCAGATATCTGCTGTACAACAATAGTAGCCCTGCTACTATGGTGTGATAACAGGAGTCAAGTTCAACAATCAAGAGGGTTTGAAATTTGAATGTACACTATAGGGAAAGTACCCCCCCACCCGCCTCGCCCCCTTCTTCACTCCCAATGCACACTCAGAGAGGGAGTGACCTGGAAGCACACTTTTGGATTAGTATTTTAGGGTGCTCCCTATCCCTGTGAAAAATGCTTCAGGAGCAACCTAGAAGCATATATTGTGAAGTGCTCTTGGGGCACTCCCAAAGCACTTCTGAGGCCGCAAAATATGCTCCTAGATCTCTCCCTAGATGCTCCCACACATTGAGTGAGTTTTTTTTGCTTGTGAGAACCAGTGAAAGGTTCCAAATTTGGTAAAAAAAGTTGTGGCTATGTTTCTTTGAGAGATTAACTCTTTCACTCCATTTGCTCTCTTTACATCTCTCATTTCACTCATCTTTGCTAGAATTTTGAGTGGTATTCTTGCTAGTTGTTGAGGAGTAGATTTGTGAGAGCTTGGAAGGGAGATTGAAGGCTGCCATAGTTACATTAAACCACCATTGGAGAGCTGAAGAAGTAGGTTTTTAGCCAATTCTGGGTTGTTTTTTTTTCAATGTGTTATAAACTTGTATATTTTCTATGTTGAATGCTTGAGTGTTCTCTTCTACTTTTACGCTCCCACTTTGTATTGTTCTCATGGTACTGCACAGACCCATTGACCTTCTTTCGTGGTCATTTCTTGGACATTAAAAAAATTATCTTATCTTATCTTACCTCATCTACTTCCTTTTTCCATTCCTCCTCCCTCATTCTATTGTGGACAGTAGGTTATTCTCAAGAATCATGATGGGTATATGGTTTATGTATTTGGTTCCTTTTTATTATTATGATGGTGTTGTTGGGAAATTGAAATGCTAATGTTGAGGAGAAACAAGTACGCAGTGGCACATATTGTGGAGAGGAGGAAGAAATGAGAGGGGATGATGAAACTAACTATGATGATGAAAATAAACCAAAAGAGAGTTCAACACCCTTTTGGAAGTATGTGACAAGGAATTAGAGAGGGAAAGAGGGCAGAACCACTAAATTTACATGGTCCCATTTTACACAACTTACATAGGTTCATATACCTGCATGAGAAAGCATTTCTGTGGCATTATGCCATGTGATGAGTGTTAGTTTTTGTACCTAGGGAAGTGTTCCCCAAATGACATTTGCCTAAGTCACTTAGAAAGGGGGAAAAGGGTGACCCTCACATTAATGCACTTAATGAGACTTTATAAAATGAAAGTCACTTTTTGATAAATTTAAGTGGGTGAGTGAAATTTTTAATTAATGAGAAATAAATGGAGCATTTAATTTCATCCATTGATCTAAATCAATCTCAACCACTAGATTTAGGAAACCCTAGGGTTTGATAAAAAAGGTATGAGGGAGGCATTTTGACTCATTCTTGAGATGAGAGTGAAGTGAAAGAGAGAAGAGAGAGAGCTTGGAGAAGGGCACAAATATCGAGGCAGACTGTAAGGGAAGTTTTCTCTTGGCACGATTTTCGAGGCATTAGTTGGGCATTCAATGCATAGTACGGATTCCTAGTTTTATTTTCTTCAGCAGGCACACATCCCGAGGCATCCACAGTTGCACAGAAATCGAGGTACTGTACAACAACATTAATGCTGTCTGTACAGGACAGAAATTGAGGTAGTTGACTTGGCACACATCCCGAGGTCTGTTGGTACAACAGTCATTTATTGGCACGAGTTTCGAGTAAATCTGGGCACAAGTTTCGAGTAAATTTGGGCACAAGTTTTGAGACTATTTGCACACAGCTCGAGGCACATTTTGAGCACATTTCCCAAAATATTCAGCACGAGTTTCGAGGAGTTTGGGTGGCACAAAATCCAAGTACTGTTGCACACATTTCGAGGCAGTTTTGGGGCACAGATTTCGAGACAGTAGTTGCACAGATTTCGAGGACTGCACAGTACAGTCACTGTACCTTCAGCACAGAAATCGAGGCTGCAGTTTTGGCACTGATTTCGAGATAAATGTTGGGTGAAATTTCATGGTGGCGATTTACTGAAGAAATAAGAAATAAGAAACTCTCTCTCTCTTATTGGTTTTCCCAGTGGGGGTTTTTCCAGGGCACAGTTGCCAAAATTTCTGAGTCTTTACCTTTGATGGTGTGCATGTTAAATATTTATTTTCTGTCTGTTAGTATGAATTTTCAGCGTGTTTAATTGTCTCATATAATTTCATAAGTAGTTTGTAGCCTATGCAAAATCGACTATAAATGAAAACCACTGAAATGTTGACATAAACCAGCAAGCAAAAAACTCAGAAAATTTACATGGTATCAGAGCTTGGGGGCAGAAACAGTGATATTTTGCAGACACATAGAAATTTCTAGAACTCAGTAAATTCAGTGATTTTCTTCTGTTAGTGAACAACACCTTGTTGGGTTGAAGTAGAAATGGCTACAGGACTTAGGTTGGAAGATACGCTGAATGGGACAGTGAAATTTGTGCCATGGAAGGCCATAATTTTACTGATATTAGAGGAGAATGAACTATGGGAGGAGGTGGTTAGGAATACTACAACAAACCCGGTTCAGATTCCCGCTTCTACAGATGCAGCAACACTATCAACTTTCAACAAGAAGGACTGTAAGGCTAGGAGGATAATCTTTGATGCAGTTAAAGACCACATAATCCCTCACATTTCAGGCAAGACTAGGGCACACTTGAAGTGGACAGCTTTGACCAGTTTGTATGAGAGTACCAATGAGAACCGGAAGATGGTTCTCAAGGAGAAACTCAAGAGTATAAGATGAATGGAGGAGAGGGAGTCACAACATACCTCACTATGATATCTGCAGTTCGGGATGAACTGGCAGCGGTTCGGGAGGTGGTATCTGCTACTGAGCTTGTACGTACTGCAGTGAATGGGGCTTCAAAGCCTTGGGGTGCATTTGTGCAGGCCATAGTGGGTAGAGAGAACCTACCTTCTTGGGAGAGACTGTGGGATGACTTTGTGCAGGAGGAGACCAGGAGAGGTCTCGTACAGGGCAATTCATCACAGAGTGGGGTAGATGAGGAGAACGTGGTATTGACAGCAAAGGGGAAGAAGAAGAAGGGTCCCAAGAAGGGTGGGGCCAAGCAGCAGCAACAGCAGGGTGGGCAGAAGAAAGACTTGAGTAAAATCAAGTGCTATGGTTGTCAGACGTTTGGGCATTATGCTTCACAGTGTCCAAACAACAAGAAGAAGAAGGGACAGCAGACTGCAGCCTCAACGGAGATTGATGACTTTGGAGACAGGTTCAGAGGGAGTTTTCCCTATATGCTGGACAGATTGAGAGAGAGAGTCTCTTTAGCCACCAACACAGATATGGATATGGAGATTGAGCATTCATTGTTGGCAGGCCATCAGACAGGTCCATCCACCACTAGTACTTGGTACATTGACAACGGAGCCTCGAGCCACATGACAGGTACTCGAGAGTTGTTCTCCGAGCTATCATAGACAGGCAGAGATGTGGAGGTTGTACTTGGTGACAATACCATTGTTAGAGCAGTTGGTCAGGGGACCATTACATTTTAGAGGGAGTCTATGAGTCCCATGATTCTGAGGGATGTGTTGTATGTCCCTGGGCTGAAGAAGAACCTTGTTTCAGTTTCCACTATTGAGGACATGGGTCTTGGGGTGTGTTTCTCAGATGGGAGAGTGAAGGTATTCCCCAGGACTACAGGAGTATCTACCTCCATGGACATTGGGGTTAGATGTGGAAGACTGTACAAGTTATTGTTTCAGCCGCAACATGCTCTAGCACACAGCAGCAGCAGTGAGCTATGTGAGCTATGGCATTGGAGGATGGCCCACCTACATCACCCAGCTCTGAGATTGTTGAGGAGCATGGTTACAGGTTTACCAAAGTTCAACATTGAGCAGAGTGATGTGTGCAGGGGGTGTGCTTTGGGAAAGTACACCAAGACTGCTTTTCCAAGCAGTGACACGAGAGCAGCAGGAGTGCTTGACTTCATCCATTCTGATATTTGCGGTCCTATGTCATTGATCTCTTTGACTGGTTATGAGTACTACATCATCTTCATTGATGACTACTCCAGGAAGACCTGGATCTACTTCTTGAGGAGCAAGAAGTCTCCCTTAGTATTGAGTGTCTTCCAAGGGTTCAAAGCCCTTGTGGAGAACCAGGCAGGGAGGAAGATTCGAATGTTGAGATCGGACAATGGGGGTGAGTATACCTCCAAGGAGTTCGATGCTTTTTGCAGACAGGAGGGTATACAAAGACAGCTGACAGTTCCCTACACTCCTGAGCAGAATGGAGTAGCAGAGAAGAAGAATAGGTCGATTGTGGGAGCAGCGAGAGCGATGCTTCATGATCAGGGGTTACTGTTCTTTATATGGGCAGATGCATGCAACACTGCAGTGTATCTACAGAACAGGAGTCCTCACCGTGCTTTGGGGAGGAAGACTCCAGAGGAGATGTACACAGGCAAGAAGCCTGAGGTGAGCCACTTTCGTATATTTGGTTCTTTGACTTACTCTCACGTCCCTTCTGAGAAGAGGACAAAGTTTGAGCCTACTGCTGAGAGAGGCATATTTGTGGGATATGATGAGACTTCGAAGGTCTATCGGCTTTACCTACCTGGCCAGCAGAGAGTTGTTGTTAGGCGGGAAGTGAAGTTTGATGAGGAGAGAGCCTTCAGGAAGTTGAGAGAGATAGAGTAGCGGGAGCCACCAGCTCCCACATCTCAGTTGACACAGGCTTCTTCGATACAGGTTTCAGGTCCACAGGTTTCTGGAGTGACTGGATCACAGAGTATAGGCACAACTTCTACAGGTTTAGTGGTTTAGGTGACAGGTACTCAGGGACAGGTTCAGGTACAGGTTCAGGTACAGGTTTAGGTTCTAGTTTGCAGGTTACAGGCTCTTCAGGCATTGGTTCATCGGTTACTGGTCCTCGGGGTGTTGGACCTTCTGCTTCCGGGAGTTCCTCAGATGAGGATAGACCAGTTTGGGAGGAGCCTTCAAGGAAGAGGAAGCCTAAGTGGCTTCAGGATACCTTGAAGGAAGCAGAGGCATTTGGTAGGCCCGAGGAGGAGGTCAGGACAGTTGTGATGCTAGACAAGTTGGGTATGGCTCTTGTTGTGAGTCTTCGTGACTCTGAGCCTTCCACATTTGAGGAGGCTTCTCAGCATCAGGTATGGAGAGATGCCATGATGGAAGAGTACCATTCCATCATGAAGAATGATGCTTGGGAGGTAGTGCCGAGACCAGAGGGGAAGTTAGTTGTGACTTCCAAGTGGCTTTACAAGATAAAGCTTGCTGCAGATGGCAGTGTGGAGAAGTACAAGGTTCGGTTTGTGGCTTGGGGGTTTTCACAGGTTGAGGGAGTTGACTATGATGAGACTTTTGCGCCAGTTGCTCGGTATTCTTCCATCAGAGCAGTGATACCTATAGCAGCAGAGATGGGTTGGAAGATCCACCAGATGGATGTGAAGACCGCATTTCTCAATGGTCTTCTGCAGGAGGTGTACTTAGAGCAGCTACAGGGATTCGAGAATCATGGGAGAGATTCTCATGTGTGCAGGTTGAGGAAAGCCTTGTACGGACTGAAGCAAGCTCCTAGAGCTTGGTACTCTAGGATCGATGCATACTTGACTTCGATGGGCTTTCAGAAGAGTGAGGCTGATCCCAACCTTTACTACATTGTGGTTGGTGGAGATCCTCTCATTCTTCTGTTATATGTTGATGACTTGTTTATCACTGGAGATGAGCGTCTCATTGCGCATTGCAAGAGAGACCTTGCAGCTGAGTATGAGATGACTGATATTGGGCTGATGCATTACTATTTGGGGATGGAGGTTTGGCAGGGGCCTGGACATATTTTCCTGGGACAGGGGAAGTATGCAGTTGATATTCTGAAGAGATTTCGGATGGGGGACTGCAGGCCTATGTCTACACCTATGATCACCAACTGGAAGCAACTTCATGCTTCTGAGGGTAAGTTGGTGGATCCTACACTTTACCATCAGCTCGTTGGATCATTGATGTATTTGGTCAACACCAGGTCAGACTTGTGTTTTGCGGTGAACACTCTTAACCAGTTCATGGTGGAGCCTAGGAGTGTACATTGGACTACCGCAAAACATGTACTGAGATACCTAGCAGGTACAGTGGATTATGGTTTGGACTACAGGGGTTCGGGTGGAGTTAGCTTGGTTGGTTTCACAAATTCAGACTGGGCAAGTTGTGAGGGATCGGAAGAGCACTTTCGGTTGTTGTTTCAGTTTGGGCTCGACAACAGTGTCGTGGTTCAGTCAGAAACAAAAGTCCATTGCATTGAGTTCTGTCGAGGCTGAGTACATGGCAGCTAGTCAGGCTACTTGCAAGGCACTGTGGCTTCGCAAGTTATTGGTAGATTTATTTGATCAGGAGTTTAGACCTACGGTGATCTATTGTGACAATCAGAGTTGCATTCAACTCTTTGAGAATCCAGTGTTCCATGACAGGTCAAAGCACATTGAGAGGAGCAGTTGAGTTGCAGTATATATCCACTGATGAGCAGGTAGCAGATATCCTGACGAAGTCTTTGGGGAGGGGGAAGTTTGTCTTCTTCAGAGATAAGTTGGGAGTGGTGCAGAACACCTTCCTCGGTAAGAGGGAGTGTTTTTGTACCTAGGGAAGTGTTCCCCAAGTGACATTTGCCTAAGTCACTTAGAAAGGGGGAAAAGGTTGACCCTCACATTAAATGCACTTAATGAGACTTTATAAAATGAAAGTCACTTTTTGATAAATTTAAGTGGGTGAGTGAAATTATTTATTTATGAGAAATAAATGGAGCATTTAATTTCATCCATTGATCTAAATCAATCTCAACCACTAGATTTAGGAAACCCTAGGGTTTGATAAAAAAGGTATGAGGGAGGCATTTTGACTCATTCTTGAGATGAGAGTGAAGTGAAAGAGAGAAGAGAGAAGAGCTTGGAGAAGGGCACGAATATCGAGGCAGACTGTAAGGGAAGTTTTCTCTTGGCACGATTTTCGAGGCATTAGTTGGGCATTCAATGCACAGTACGGATTCCTAGTTTTATTTTCTTCAGCATGCACACATCCTGAGGCAACCACAGTTGCACAGAAATCGAGGTACTGTACAACAACATTTAATGTTGTCCGTATAGCACAGAAATTGAGGTAGTTGACTTGGCACACATCCCGAGGTCTGTTGGTACATCAGTCATTTATTGGCACGAGTTTTGAGTAAATCTGGGCACAAGTTTCGAGTAAATCTGGGTACAAGTTTCGAGACTGTTTGCACGTAGCCCGATGCACATTCTGGGCACATTTCCCAAAATATTCAGCATGAGTTTCGAGGAGTTTGGGTGGCACAGAATTCGAGAACTCTTGCACACATTTTGAGGTAGTTTTGGGGCACAGATTTCGAGACAACAGTTGCATAGATTTCGAGGAGGACTGTACAGTATAGTCACTGTACCTTCAGCACAGAAATCGAGGCACCCATTGCACAGAAATCGAGGCTGCAGTTTTGGCACTGATTTCGAGATAAATGCTGGGTGAAATTTCATGGTGGAGATAAGTAAAATTCTGCTGTAAAATTTATGTCCTGAGATTTACTGAAGAAATAAGAAAGTCTCTCTCTCTTACTGGTTTTTCCCGTGGGGGTTTTTCCAGGGCACAGTTGCCAAAAATTTATGAGTCTATCTTTTATGGTGTGCATGTTAAATATTTATTTTCTGTCTGTTAGTATGAATTTTCAATGTGTTTAATTGTCTCAGATAATTTCATAACTAGTTTGCAGCCTATGCAAAATCGGCTGTAAATGAAAACCACTGAAATGTTGACATAAACCAACAAGCAAAAAACTCAGAAAATTTACAATGAGAAGAAGAATATAGAAGCAAAAAATGTGATCAAGTGCCACTAAAAGATAGAAAAAAAATATAGAAGGGAAGAGGATGAAGCACAAAACAAATCTAAAAACTCAAAGGTTGAATATAAGACCTTATGCTTGTTATCACACAACTTGTAGTTGTCCCTAAAGGTATCCCATTCGGGATGGTAGAGGAGATGGACAACTAAAGAGGTGACCTAAGAGATGCCACGGTTCCCAATGCAAGCTGGGAGTCACAATAACCGAGGCACTCTTCACTTTAGATCAAGACAAGTCAAGACCAAGGGGGAGACCCTAGCCAATCAAGGAAGATTGACTAACCCAAAGGTTACTACGGAAACGTGTCAAAAGGTGAGTTATGGAAACCGATGAGTTGATTTGGACTAGGTGGGCCCAAGAGTTAAGTGTGGTTGAAGAGGCTTAAGAAGTGACTAATGCTTCAACCAATGAATGAGTAAGGCCACCTAATGGATAGATCTAGTACCATGAAAATACACAAGTGGGGCCCACTTCCTTAAAATATGGAAATGGTCCAAATGGGACCCATAAGGTGAAGTTAGGGGTGATATGGCACGATGGGGTGTTTGATGACATGGATCTATGGATCCAAGGTGGAATAGGCAACACCCACTTATGGGATCTAGCAAATGACACTAACCCCAAGGAGTGCGAATTGACCAAGGGAGACTAGTGCCTTGATAAGAGGGGGCAAATGGAGTCCAAATGATGCCAAAATGTAGATTGGGGTAGTTAGGCAATTATCAAAGTGGGTTTTAAGTGGCATGCCCTAATGTGAGCTCCTAGTTGCCGAAGCGTCCCCCCCCGACGGTTCAGCCTGCAAATTTGCGCTCCGAGCGAGTTCAACGCCGAAGCGTTTTTCGAACTGCACTTCCAAAATTCGGAACCTCGCTTTGGTCGAAATTTTTCCGCTTCCTGCCATTGCCGGAAGCGTTTTCGCTTCGGCACGCTCGGAGCTCCGACCAAAACGCTTCGGCAACGAACCTCCATTGCTTCGGCCAACGCTTTGGCAGCGCTCTGAGGTCGAACCCCGATCGCTTCCTAGGGGAGTCCGTTGAACCCGCGGAAAAGCTCGAAAAGTACTTTTTTTTGGGTTTTTTTAAAATTTTGTTTTTGTTTTTTGGCTTTGTGGGTGGGCCCTAGGGTGTTTTTAGGGTTAAAGAAGGGAGATAAGGAAAAATATCCCCCTCTTTCTTCCTCATTGTTTCATTTTGGAGTTGGAGTGGAGAGGGAAGGAGCTCTTGGAGTCTTGGTGTTGGAGGCTTGGAGCAAAGTTGGAGAGCTTGAAGAGGATTTGAGAGAGCTTGGAGGAGACAACAAAGGGTTCCATCTTCTTGCAAATCAAAGGAGATCAAAATAGGTATGCCCAATGTGTATTTTTGTTCAATATTTTTCACAAAATGTCTTGTTTGTTTATTGTTTATTGTTGTATTTGTTTCTTCTCCTACATTTTCCTATTTCCCTCTTCCTCCTCATTCTATTGCAGGTTGTTCATGTAAAACTTGAAGAAAATGTTGTTCTTGTGGTGTTTGCTTCCATTTTTGGTTCTCATGGTGTTGGTTGGGAATAGGTGTGTGAATGAAGAAGAATATAGTGGTCATTCTCATAGTGACCCAATTAATGAAGGAGAGGAGGGTGGTGAAGGGTGTGATCTTGAAGCTGATATTGGCAAAGCTTCATTAACCCCCTTGTGGAGGTTTGTCACAAAAGTTGAGGAGGGTAGAGGTGGTGGAACCTCTAAGTTTATATGCCCACATGGTTGGCGTCCAAATAAACCTTATAGTGGTTCATACACCCGTGTGAGGAGGCATCTTTGTGGTGTGTTAGACAATGATGATAGCAAAGGGTCCCTTGGTATTACAATTTGCCCCAGGATAACACAAGTAGAGAGAGAAAACTACATTAAGATAGAGGAAGCTGCACAAAGAACGAATGCTAAAAAACAAAAGGTTCACTCTGATGCTTCTTCTAGCTTTGGGAGCCCATTTTCATCTCCTACTTCACCTGGTGGAAGGTCCTCAACTGGTAGTGGAAGTAAGAGAACCATAGAAGATTTCCTTGATATTACTGGCAGGGAGGATGTGGATGCAAAAGTGGTGAGGTTTCTTTATGCATGTGGTGTGCCATTCAATGTTCTCCGCTCCCCTTATTGGCATGCCATGGTTAAAGCCATTAACAAAGCACCTACTGGATACAAGTCCCCTGGGTATGAAAAAGCTAGAATCGTTTTACTTGACAAGGAAAAAGCAAAAGTCAAAAGAGCTCTTACATGGTTTACAGATGGGTGGTCAGATACTGGGGTATCCATTGTATCTGATGGTTGGACAAATGTTAGAAACCAACATTTGATAAATATCCTCAGTGTTTCGTCTAGTGGTGCAGTGTTTCTTGGAGCGCAAGACTCCTCATCAATCATGGCCTCTTCTCAGAACATAGCAGACATCTTACTGAAAAGTATTGATGAGGTTGGTCCTACTAATGTGATTCAAGTAATCACTGATAATGCGGCGAATTGTAAAGGAGCAGGAAAAAGCATTGAGCGAAAATATACTCACATCTTTTGGTCCGGTTGTTTGGTGCACACAATGAACCTTTTAATGCATGATATTATCAAGCACAAAGAATGCACATGGATAAATGATTTGTACAAGCGAGGGAAGAAACTCATTAAATTTATCACCGGGCATACAAGGGTCAATGCCTTTTATGGCACTTACTCTAAGTTGTAATTACTTAAGTTTGCCAAGACTAGATTTGGTAGCTATTACCGGGCATACAAGGGTCAATGCCTTTTATGGCACTTACTCTAAGTTGCAATTACTTAAGTTTGCCAAGACTAGATTTGGTAGCTATTTCCTCACCTTCAGGCGCCTATTGAGGGTAAGACAGGCTTTGGGTGCTATGGTGATGAGTGACGAGTGGGATGAAATTAACATTGATAGAGATGGCATGGATGCAGCAAAGGACACTATTCTTGATAGCTATTTCTGGACATGGGTCAAGTATGTTTTACAGTTCACCAAGCCGATTTATAACATGCTTCGGTTTGCAGATTCTGATAGACCGGTCATTGGGGAGGTGTATGAACAAATGGACACTATGCTAGGACAAATTAAGGACATTGTTCAGCCTCAAGATGAGAATTTGTATGATTTGATCCATATAGAGGTGGAAAAAACGGTGGAAGAAGCTGAATATTCCACTACATGCCTTAGCATATGTGCTTACACCAAAATACTATCATATATCATGGCTTTCAACCCCAGCACCAGGTGGCGAGGCAAAGAGAAAACCACACGAAGATCAAGAGGTTCAAGCTGGTTATATGCAAGCATTGGAAAAACTGTACCCAGATGTTGAGGAGTGTGATGGCATTCGGCTACAGTTGAGCCAGTACATTAGTTGCACTGGTGCCTTTGGGAGCATCCATGCAACTAGAGATCGAGGGAATTTGCCTTCTCTGGCGTGGTGGGACATGCATGGCACTAGTTGCCCACAACTACAAACTATGGCAATGCGGGTGCTTTCACAGGTGGTGAACACTTCTTTAGCAGAGAGGTGTTGGAGCACATACAGTTTCATCCACAATGTCAAAAGAAACAGGTTGAATGTACAACGAGCAGAGACCTTGGTCTATGTGCATTACAACTTGCGATTGTTGTCGCATTACTGTGAGGATCCAACTATAGACAAATCAAATAAGATGTGGGACTACAATCCAGAGGAGGACAACTTGGAGGATGGAGCATTGGTTTTGGAGGAGTTGGAGAATGCTCTTTTAGATGAGGATGAGCGTGCTGAGATGCCACCTCCATCCAGTCACAGTGCGAGGTCCCATGGACGTGGTCCCTTCACTAGCACTCCAGCTTTAGAAGGACCTTCACAGTCAGATACACATGCTTCATCTTCACTACCACCACGCGTACCCTCACGAGGCAATCGTGGTGGTGGAAGGAGGAACTAGGAGAAATAGATTGTTTTTGCATTTTACAGTTTACTAGATAGGATTTAAATCATAGCTCAGTTTAGTTATGCTTCATGGCACATGCATATAGCCAATTTTTGTAAACAAAACTATTTGAATTTTGGTACTTAATGATGTACTTCCATAAGTTAATGATGTACTTCCCTATTATATGGTTCTAACTTCTAAAGGTTGTATGTTTGTAATTGATAGAATCTAGATGGTTTGTATTTGTATTTGTAAAATGTATTTCAATTTTCAATTCGTAACTTTGTATGTTTATAATGGAATCATGAATTATGGAATTTAGATGGCATTTCATATATTGGAAGTAGCACAAAATACATATTTCATAAATTTTGCATCTAGTTTGGTATTCTGCATGTTTTTTATATAATATATATATATATATAAACACTTCCAAGACGCTTCGCTTCCGACCATTTTTTTGAAAAATGCGCACCCGCGCTCCTGCTTTCCGCTCCCGCTTCGCTCCCACGCTTCGGCAACATTGTGTGAGCTAGATCTCCATAGATCTAAGGTTGAAAATGCATCACCCAATGACCCAAGTGGGGCACAACTCTCAAAATGAGAAATGGGGCCCACAAGGCAAAAATCAAAGAAGTGAAGCACTAGGGGTAGGTTATCAAATGAGACAAGTGCAAATCAAGTGGGATCTCACCTACCCATGTCTTGGAAGTAGCAAAACTCACCCTCCCAAGGAGTGTGACCTCACCCAAGGAAGGCTAAGTGCTTTGGGAGAGGGGTCAAATGAAGGCCAAATGCCACCAAACTATAGATCCGAATTGCCGTGGATGCTATAGAGGTGGGTTCTTTTTATTATACCCAAAGCCAAGCTAGATCCAAGTAGATCTAAGAAAATAGAAAAATGAGGGTTTTGATTTTAAGGGTTTGATGACCAATGAAGAAGAATGGATGGATCTAGGTACATACCTTGTAGAGCTTACCTCAATTGCTTGTGGCCACTTTGCAAATTGATAGCATTCCCCTATGTGTATATTCAAGAGTGAGATATTAGTGCTCCAAGCCAAAACGTCCTCCTCCAAAGATGCAAAATCGTCCTCCTCCTACAAGACAAGATCAAGTGAAACAAGCCAAGTAAGAAAATTGTGAAAATGATGAAGAGATGTAATAGAAAGCATCAACTATGTCACAAAGATACAATAATGATACTCCCTGTCACCAAGATCAACCCAAGAGAGAATATGTGGATCCCTCCAACAATAACCCTCTTCAAATTGTCCTCCTCTTCACCAATTCGGCCTCCCTGCAAGAAAACAACGTGTAGCCCCAGGATCCACAATGATACATAGACGAGATACTGTATATTCAAAGTGCAAAAGAATCCACAAGACAAGAGAAGTAGCTCCACAAAGAAGTATTCTATTCCAATATTCAAGAGCTCCAAAGGTGCTTTACAATGAGGGGGGTCTCCTCCTTATATAGGATAATAAAGACTAAATCCCTAGATCTCAAAACCACTTTACAATACAACAAGATGAGTGGTTGAGATTAAAAGATCTCATAATCAAATCAATGGCTAAGATGAGCCTACAATATATCACATGGGTCACTCAAAAGAGGGATGACGTCATAGCCTAAAGTGACTCATGGATGGTGACATCATCAGTAGGAGGGGGCTAAGACACATGGGCCCTCCTCATATGACATGGACATGACTCAAGAAGCTCATGGTGGGGCTAGGAGGCATCCATCCTTACTAGCTCATCCCCATGGCACAATAATATAAAATAATATGTCCAAATAATACAAATGATCAAATCCCGTCCTCAAAATCTGTGAGAGACATGCAGTAAAAGGCCTCCTGTGGCCTCTGTGGACCCCACTAATTGATGATATCTGGCTGGAAGATGGGGGGTTCACCTTGGAAGACCTCTGTGAAGACCAAATGCCAAAACCTTGCCTCAGTTGCCCAAATCGAATTCCTCAGTGACCCTTTTATTCCATTTTTAATCCACCTCGATAATTATGAAGCTACCCAAACTGACACCCAGAGTGTCAAACTGAGCCCACCAGGATCTCTGGGAGGGGGGTATAATGGTAAAATCAAGTGGCTGGACCACCCCCTCCTCATATAGTGCCCTAGGTGAACTGGCCTCTCATGCCCCTACTAGATAGGCTGGGAAAACAACCCCAAATTTGGTCAATCAAGTGGATAACTGCATCTATCCCTGCTAGAAGTGCCCGGAACTGAAGGATAAGTGTCTCAATGGATCTAGAAGACCCAAATCCACTAGAAATGTGTACTCATACGCTATGGGTTGACCTGAGGGGTCAACAATAGGGTCCACCATATCCAGACAATGCATAATCTGATGATCTGGAAATAATAATAAATCAACTGAACTGCATCAACCATCATATGAATCATATGTCCACCATATGGTATCATCAACAAGAGTATGTGGGACCATCAATCATCATCCATAGGCATACATGGTCCACATCATCACGGATCCCAAGAATGACCATAGTCAAACTAAGTTTGACTAGGTCAAAAATACAACCAAGGACAAATTATATCAATAGACTAAGACATTGTTATTTATATTTACTTGCACAATAGCTTAAATGATAGACTCATCCATTGGACATGGCCTAACTGCTAGCCAAGGATGAAGGCTAAGAACAAGGTTGGGCAAAGGGGGTGACTTGACCAAACTCAACCAGAAGATACTTTGGACAGGGAGAGGGGGAGCTACACTCTGTGCCGGACAAATAACAAGGGGAAGGGTTGTGCCTCACAAATGGATAAGTTGTTTAGAGAGTGTTTATTCAACTTAGGCATCATGTCTACATAAAGCTGATCCAGGTTCATTAGGATCATTCATTTCATTTCAGGGCCTTTTTGGCCTACATAACCCTTCGGATTTCAGATGTGCTAAGAAGCACAACTAGTTGCAGCTTGCATCCAGGGCATGTTTATACATATACAAGGTCAACAATAATAGATATAAATTTTAAGTAACATTTGCTTTTTGGACCTTTTATATACTCTTCGAGGAGTATTTTAGCATTTCATTGCTCTTGCCCTTTATTTACGTGTGTTAAAAAACTCATTCTAGAGTTTACAGTTTCCATGGGTGAATTTATAAAGATTTCCAATATAAAGTAGTACATGGGCTTTCAGTTTTAGCCAACAACATCTCAAGTAACTAGGGGGACTTCTGCCAGTGCCAACATCGGGACAACTGACCAGAATGATTTAGGCCTACAATCCAACTCATCAAAGGTAAGTTCTGTTACCAACTTAGAGCCGAGACACTAACAAACATGGATGCGGTCCAATACAGAGGTAGTAATGGGGAAGACCTCAATATAAAAAAGTCAAGAAAGACAAGTCAAAAGGTGAAAGCCAAATTGGGGAGGTCATGGATGGACGGAGTCAAATGAATGTGGTGCCTAGGCTAGCAAACAAGAATTTCAAGGAAGACCATATCTATGTTCATATGAGGGTAATACAGCCAGTGAGTTTTGTCAGAAAACCTAAGTGTGCAAGTAGTATGTCCATTTTACAATTTATAAGATCATTAAGATAGTTCATTTTGTTTCAAATAGTTTTTCCATATCCTGAATCATATACCAAGCCAATGCTGTGAAGATGACTAAAGCAACAAGATAATAATCCATAGTCAATAATTAGAAGTCCATAGGCTATATCACATCATAACAATAATCATCAATATCATTTGAAACACTACTACAATATAATCACTGGGCACTGAACTGAAAATGTACGGAATAAAGGGTCACATTGGTTATCAAATCTGAGCTCCCAAGGCTCAGCCTTGGCATAAGTCTAACATAAGTCTGATAAAATACATTGCTCTGATCATGAGTGATCTCAAAATATAAGCTCATCATAGCCAAACTCTGTAAAAGCAAAGCTCTGAAAGGTGCAGATATCTGCTCAGCAAGAATAATAGCCTTGCTACTATGGTGTGATAACAAGGCTCATATAGAATGTTTCATGGTCGATCCTCACCCCCCCATGTTGGTGGATTCTTTCCCATGCATTTGGGGCTTAGACCAATATTTGATTTTGTTGACCAAGGTTGTAGGGATGACGTGGATGCAAAAGTGTTCAGGGTTCTCTATGCATGTGACATACCATTCAATGTTCTTTGCTCACCAGATTGACTTAAAATGGTACAAGGCATCAACAATGCCCCTAAAGGATATAGGAGCCCCAGGTATGACAAAGGAAAAACCATGGGACTTGACAGGGAAAGAGCTAAAAATCCATAATGCTTAAGGGCAATTTACAAATGTCTGGACTAAATATGGGGTATTTATTGTATCTGATGGTTGGACAAATGTTGAAGGAAAGCCATTGATAATTATTGTTGGTGTGTCTACTAGTGGTGTTGTCTTCCTTTCAATCCATGGCTATCAGATCATTTCATGACCACTATTAATATTGCAGGATCCTTAATTCAAACCATTCAAGAGATTGGGCCATACAATGCCATTCAAGTCATTACTAATAATGCTTGGTAATTGTAAGGTAGTGGGAGCAATCAATGAGGATATGTACCCTAGCATATTTTGGTTTGGGTGTTTGGTTCACACATTGAACCTTGTGATGCATGCTAGTATTAAGATGAAGGAGCATGATTATAAATGGTTTGGATCATTCTACAAGAAAGGGAAGAGAATGATAAAATTGATTATCAATCACAGTCATACCAACTACATTTTCCACAATCACTTTAAGTTGGAGCTATTTAAGATCACAAAGATTAGATTTTCTAGCTCTTACCTCACCTTTAGGTGTCTTTTGAAGGTAAGAGAGGGATTGGTTAGTATGGTATCAAGTGATTCCTGGCAGGTTTGAAACATAGCGCTGCATCTGCATCTAATAGACATGAATTTCAGGAGGTGGAGGACACCATTCTTAATGGTCAATTTTGGGCACTTGTTAGGTATGTTTCATAGTTCACCAAGGACATCTATAATATGATTCAGTTTGCAAATATTGATCAATCGGTGATTAGGGAGGTGTATGAGTAGATGGACAACATGTTAGGCCAAATTGAAGACATTTTTGAGTCGAGAGATGTGATATTGTATGATCATATTCATAAACATGTGGTCAAAAGGTGGGATAATGTGAATGTTCCACTCCATGCCCTAGTATATGTCCTTACACCTAAGTACTATACCCCATGTTGGTTGGCCCAACCATCGCCTAGGGGTGGGGTAAGGAGAAAACCACTCACAAATCCAAAGGTACAGAGTGGGTATATGCTTGCATTAGACAAGTCGGTCCTCGTTGAAAATGAGTGTGCTCAAGTACAGAGAGAATTGAGCAAGTACATTAGTGACAATGGATTCTTTGCTAATCTACATGTACCTAAATATTGAGATAGGTTGAATCATATCAAATTTTGGAACATGTATGGTTTCTTTACCACATGTTTGCATAAATGTATGGTAAGGGTGCTTCAACAGTTTGTTAACACTTCTATGGAGAGGTTATGGAGCACCTATAGCTTCAATCATAGTGTCAAGGGATACAACTTAATATAGACCATACAAAAAGTTTGTTTTATGTGCACTACAACTTGAGGTTGTTGTTGTCCCATTATTGTGAGGTGACAAAGAATGATAGAACATATATGACTTGGGACAACAATCTAGAGGAGACTAATTTGGAGGATGGAGCCATAGTTTTAGAGTGTTTGGAGGATGAACTTTTGGGTGATCGTGATGAAACTCATTATGGTGATCATGCAACAGAGATGCCAACCCCATCCACTAGTAGGGTTCTAGATGTAGCATGTTTTCCTTTAGCTTCACAACCTCATGCATTTCACGGGGGCCATGTAGCTCATGGTCATGTTTTACAATCACAACCACATCCACCTACTCCTACTTCTCTTGTTAGTAGAGCATGGGAACATAAATTAGAAGTTTATTGTGGCAAGATGAGAGCTTAGTAGATAGTAGTTACTAGATTAAGTCGTCTTTTCTATTTAGAATCTAGTTTCTAGAAGTTATGCTTCATCTTTATTATGGCCTATTTTGTAAACATTAAATGACATTTTAAGTTTGAACTTTGAACTTTGAGCTTTGACATTACCTTTGAACTATTGACTTTGAAAAAAATCTCTAAAAAATAGTAAAATCTTAATCCTAAAGGCTAAACACTAAAGTTTGCCCTAAACCTAAATCTAATCCCTAACCTACCCTTGCTGCAGCCTTGCTTCTCCCTTGTTCAGACCTCGACCTCCTCTTTTCTAGTTGCGGCCTCCCTTCTTTATCCCTCCTATACCCTCGGCCTTCTTCTTTGGGCCCTCGGTCCCCTTTTTCTAGGCCTCCTTCACCCTCGGCCTCCCTCTTTTTCCCTTAGCATCCCTCCCCTACTTCTTAACCCTTGTCCTGGACTTCTACGGCTGTCTCAGTCGTTGGCCCTCTCTTTCTATCCCTCGGCCTTCCCATTGTAACCTCGGCCTGCCCTTGACAAGGTCTTTAGGACTTGCGGCCTTCCCTTATCATCCTTGCCCAGGTCTCCTCCACTTCAGGTTTGCTATAGCAGCCTACTGTCACACTTCCTGCTACCCTAAAGTCTGCAACAACACATCAAAGGACATAAAAAGGGTTAGCAAATGTTAAGAAACAGTTGTAACAAAGGAACATTTGATTACTGTTGGCAGAGATTGACATAAGGACTGAATTGGTTACTGCATGTATGCTGCAAAAGATATATATCAGACCTTGATAAATTTGCTCAAACTTTGTTTCAGGATAGCTCTCTAAATTTAATTTGTTTTTACATATATTGAGCATCCTAATTGTTTGATAATCACTGGATGGATACTTTGCCTAAGTACTATTAAAATAGTAACCGGGAAAATCCTTGAGAAGAATTGCATGCTAGGGTTTGCATGCATGCATGCAAAAGTGAGTTTTGCATGCACTTACTTTTAGGTTTTTGGTAAACCTATTTTCTTAGTGAGTTGATATAATGAGATAGAAGGTGTCTGTCTTCCTTATAGAGATCACTGATCCGAGATAGATCAGTTGAGAGGTGGGCGATTTTCCTTGGGAAGGAGGGTGCATTCTTTGAGGAGGAGGAAGCTTGTACCGCATTCGATTGAGCGTTTGAGGGTCTGTAACTTGCAGAGTATCTTCGTCTCAGTGATTGAGGAAGATCAGTGACGATCAAAGGTTAGATTTGCTGAGATATGATTTCGTACGAACTATCCTTGCTTTGAGGGAGGGCGCACTTGTGCATGCAGTGGAGGTCGCATTCTTCAGAGGGCAGTCTTCAGAGAGAGCAGATCAGAGCAGTGTTATACAGAGGAGGCAGATCAGTCAGAGGCACTAGCAGAGACGCTCAGATCCAGTTTACCAGTTAGGGCTTACTCTTCCAGTGCATGCATCAGCTGATGCATGCAGATCTAGAGTTTGTCCGGTTCAGGGATTGAGTTACCTTTGAGGTAATCCTGTATTGTACTTGTTTATTCATTTAAATGGTCTGGGCTCGAGAGAGAAGATAACCCCACAGATTGCTGGTTTTCCCCGGTTGGAGTTTCTAGGTTATATTTGGTGTTCTTTGTGTGATTGCATATGTTTCAGAATTGGTAATGAAGATCTAGCTATTGAGTTTATATTTATATGAGTATATATTGATATCGAGACTCAAACTGCTTGAGATCTCAGGGTGATTCAGAGGGAGTAGTGATCTCTAAATCAAATTTTTACATGGTATTAGAGCCCTGGTAAGGGTCAGGGAGAGCAATCACACTCAGATCTGCAGCTGCAGCATCAGATCTACAACTACTAGCATGGGGGAGGATCAAATTGTTTGCACTTCTTGCTCCGCTATAGATATTGATGAGTGTAATACCGATGGGATTGACAGGGAGATGGCTCTAAACACCTGTCAATCCTTGATGGCCTCCACTTCTAGTGGATGGTACATAGACAGTGGAGCTTCTAGTCATATGACAGGTGTTCGAGGATATTTTACTGACCTAGCAGAGGACAGAATAGATCTTGAGATTGTCCTGGGAGACAACTCTACGGTCAAGGCAGTAGGACGAGGAACTGTGTCTTTCCAGAAAGATTCTGGAGAACATATGAGATTTCGTGATGTTCTATACGTTCTAGGTCTTAAGAAAAACTTGATCTCCGTATCTACTATTGAAGATTGAGGACTAAGGGTGATGTTCAAAGATGGAAATGTACTAGTTCATCCCAAGGGATCCAGTGTTACCTTAGCTGAGAGGATTGGAGTCCGCAACGGGAAGCTATACATACTGAACTTTCAACTTCATCATGCCCCCAGTCATAGTAGCCGAGATGAGGGGTGTGACACCTGTGAGCTCTGGCACATGAGGATGGCTCATCCACATCATCCCGCCCTAAAGATTCTGAGGGAGATTGTGACAGGAGTACCTGAGTTCGACACTGAGCACACTGATCTGTGCAAGGGGTGTGCTCTCGGAAAATACGTTAAGACAACTTTTCCAAAGAGTGACAACAGAGCTACATGAGCTCTTGATTTGATTCATTCTGATCTCTGTGGTCTGATGTCCACTGCATCACTTAAAGGATACAAGTACTATGTGTTATCACCTATTTTGTACAATAGCTGAATTTCTTGTGAGCCGCCAGTTTCATGAACATGTTCAATGTTCATCATCAGTGTTCAGAAGTTCAGAGGTCAATTTCAGGGCAATTTTGCCCCTTTGTAATAACTGCATGTTCATACCCCCATGGGGAAAATGTAAAAAGTTGGTCTAAATGGGGTCCTTTTATAAAAGACTCGGCTATCCGTAGGTTTAGCCATTTGGGGGATACTCTAGAGTGTTTTTTCCTTAGGAATTATGCGCTACTCATCAGTTGCGTATAATCCCTGAGTTTTTCACTCAAACCTCCAAAGCTGGAGTATTTCCCATGGTGGTCAAAACCTAAGGTGGTTATTAGAGTCTTGTGTCTAAGATTTTTTACGTGTTAGCCATCTCGATTGAGTCGTATGAACATGCACTAGGTCCCTTAGGAGTTTCGTTTGATTCCGACAAAAAATTATTTTTTCCATAAATTAGACCATTTTTTAATGGTTTAATTAATTTTTTTTCAAAAAAACGATAAAAGCCTCATCCGGAGGCAGAATTGGGCGTGGGGAGGCTCGTTTTGACGCTCAGGGCGTCCTCTGTACCCTAGCACCCTCGTTTGTCAGTTTCCGGGCAGTTACGTCACCCCAGGAGCAGTTTTGGCTAAAAATGCATCATTTTGGCATTTAATTGCCAGAAAATGACGAAATGCACCATGGACCAAAAATCCAAATAAGTTAAAAATCATTATATTAAACTTTGGAAAAGGATTGAATATTGATTTTATGAGGTATACGATCACATAAAGGGAGAAGTCATTGGTCGAAAGGTCAAAATTGAAAAATTTCATTAGATTTTGACGTGAGCTTACCTTCACGTGAGTTCCTCCATGCATTCACGATTTGGATGAGACGACAATCAATTAATGGATAGGTGGAAGGTATTGATTATATGGTAGGCGCACTCCTTGAAAGGAGGCCACATCATAGCTTGGCTTCCTTTGAAACTCGAGTTAACACATCACACAAACTCCAAAATATCTCATGGATTGATTCACGCATCCCTTAATTGCTCACGTCAAACCTTGGGAGGCTCACGATTGGTTTGGTGATTGTTCCAAGGGAAGGATGGGGGCGCCTTGCCAAGGTGGAGGCCACCTCCCCATCCACATTAATGTAACTCGTGTTAACTATTGGATTATCTCTCCAAGCTAGCCTTTGATTGGGAATTCGATTCATGTCTATTTGCCTTTGGCTCTTTTCTCAAGCCAAGCTCAAATTGGGTATTTGGCTCTTAGAATTTGTATAAAGAGAGATACCTTTCACTCTCTTAGGATGGACTTTTTTGCAAAGAAACTTTGAGGAATTGTAATTCGATATATATTTAATAAAATTGTGACTTTGGAGGTCAATTCGTGGGGGCTCTTGGTGGCCATGCTTCATCGCAATTCTGAGGTGATATTGTGTAATTTCTCATATGCTTAGGAATATTTAGTTTTGATTTATATGTTTAGAGGGCTAACAATCTAGCACATGCATATATCTCCTCTTTTCACTTGATCATATGTGATTTGTAGGTATTTCCCAAGGCTTTGTGAGTTTTTTGCAGGTTCTTCTTCACTCCACTTGTGGCCAAAGGGGTTCTCAATTTGTTAAGCATAAGCAAATAGGAGTCTCTTGCTTCACCATCAACTTTTCAAAAAACAACTACCTTGGTTACTTGTCCTTAAAGCTTATCTCTTCAAGCCCATCTCCATTAGATTAGCTCCATTCACCCATTTGTTTTGGCTCTTTTCTCCTCCATCCACCCATTCGTTTTTTTTGCTCTTTTCTCCTCCATTCGTCCCTCCTCTCCTTGCCATTTCTCCTCCCCTCTTCCCTTTCGTCCCCCATCATCTTTCCTCCCTCCATCCTCTCGTTTTTCCCATCATTAGCTCCTCTCATCCATCTTCAAAGTTTTCCCTAAAACCACATAAAACACAAAAACGAATGGATACTCAGAGGTTTGGTTAGTAGTTGTTAGTTTCAACTTCTTAAAAGAGTTAGTAGTTAGGCAAATTCTTACATCATACTTCGTTGTACCTTGTTTAAGATCTAATTCATACTTCCATGTTAAGCATTGCATCTAATTTTCGATAAGTAGAGCTTGCATTTTCGATAAGTAGAGCTTGGCATCTAGATCTCATAGTTTCAAACTCTAGCATTTAGATCCATTTTTTGCACTTTACATCCTAGAGTTTGGCTCTTTCAAAGTTAGCTAGTTTCCATTTTTTGTTTCTAGATCTAGTTTTGTTTTGATTTTTTATTAACATTTAATGGGTGCTTGTTGAGTGTTTACTAAGCTTGTGTAGGTCTTTTTGAATGAGAAGATAAACTTGTGGAGCAATATTCAAAGAAGAGCAAAATACATTCAAGGAGAAGATTCAAACCAAACTATAGAACCAAAACCAATCTCCTTTCTACTAGCCTTCAAGGGCTTTCAGGTTTCATTTCACTAAGTTGTTTTTACTTCTCAAAAAAGACCTTTCAAGGGTTTAACTCCCAAAGGCAAATTGTAGTCTGTTTAATAAAAGGCTAAGTGGAGGAGTCCTCCACTTTTGGGTTTTGCTTTCCCATTTGGGGAAGAGTCTTGTGTTTTGCTAGCTTAGATCTCTTATTTCATGCTTTAGATTAAACTGTTTACTTTCATCATTTTCCATTTCCAAGTTTTGATTAGAGTAAGCTAACTTTGGGATTGCATCCCAAAGGCCACATAGCTTTGTGGTAGCTTCTCGTTCCCCATTAGCCTCCTTGCCGAAGTTCCAGCTAGCTGGAAAGTCTCAAGGACTAGTGGTTCTTAGTGATCGACCTTGTTCGGAGGTAGATCCCACCTTTAGATTAACATTATTTGGTAGAACACTAAGTCTATTTTCAGTTATATTAAGCATCTCGTCATATTTTATTATCATCTTTTTACTTTCAGTAATTTAAGTTTCACTTGTTTGTTCATTTTTTACAACTGCTCCCATTTTCATAAAATAAACAAAGCCTCTTGAACTTGGCCAAATCCAAGTCAAGAGCACTCTCTATTGGAGAGCATTTAGTTATTGCATTTCCCTTGCATTAGGAATTTAGATTAATTAAAGTCTCTTGAACTTTGGTCTCAAGACTAAGTCAAGAGCGCTCTCTATCGGAGAGTTGAACGGTGCTCTAATAATAAAATATTCCAACTCACACCCCCATTAATCAATTTATCTTGGTTGTTATCTGACACCCGTATGCTCTGCCAACCTTAAAGGGTTGGGCTAGTACTCAGAAAGGTGTCAGATCTGTTAATCTCATAAGTGATAACCTAATAAAACTTTACCCCAACCAAGCAAACCGACGTTAAATACTGAGGTTGCTTCCTGAAACAGGTGGTGCCGAGAATCCACTGGTCAGGCTCGGGGGCGGTTCAAACATTGGACACCTATCCTCTTGAATCTGGGTGCTCTCGACTTATCATCTAAGCGGTTGCTAGTATCTTTCTCGGTTGGTTTTTTCCTTTTATCCTTGTGTTCTTGACAGCCTAATAAACAAGATCACTAAAACATTCAATAAACCAAGATTAATTCGCAGGACGATCTCACGAACATCACCACTTTGAACTCTTGTATCAAGCAACCCAAGCACTCAAGACTATTTTTTGACTCCATAAGGCACTGGTCCTTGGCATCATTTTATTTGCTTATTATCTATCTGGAGTGTTTTTTCCTTAGGAATTATGCGCTACTCTTCAGTGGCGCATAATTCCTGAGTTTTTTACTCATACCTCCAAAGCTGGAGTATTTACTATTGTCCATGGTGGTCGATCTTAGGGGGGTTATTAAAGCCTATGTGTCTATGTATTTTTACATGCTAGCCATCGGTAATAAGTCGTACGGACATGCACTAGGTCCCCTAGGAGTTTGAGTCGATTTCGACAAAAATATTATTATTATTATTATTTTTTTTAATTTTCCGTAAATTAGACCATTTTTTAATGGTTTAATTGGAAAAATTCAAATTGTAATAGAAGAGTGGTCTGGAGGTGGATTTTGGCGCGGGGATGCTTGTTTTGACGCTCAGAGTGTCCTCTTTACCTTGGGACCCACTTTCCCCATGTTCAGGGTGACTACATCGTCTCTGGGAGCATTATTCCTTAAAGATGTGACAAAATGGCATTTTAATGCTAGGAAGGCCCAAATTGCACTAGTGGACAAAGTGTCAAAATTAAAAAATATATAATAAAAAAGGGTGGAAATTGGCATGTGATGAATGAAGTGGCAAATAATCACATGTGAAAGGCGACTCAAGTAAGTGATGAAGCATGTGTTGTGAAAAAAGTCAAAACATAAGTGTGTGGAGCTCATGTGGTGATGCGACTTCCCTGTTAGACACAATGCTCACTGAGAGGGGGGGGTGAATCAGTGAGCCTATACTTAATCAAATTTCAACTTTAATCACAACCTTATATCTTCATTCACACATTCACTTTCATATCATATTCATCAATAACCTATTTCATTAATCATTCATCAAGTAAAGCATATAATGATCAACACATTGCACAAGAGACACAAGATGTAGTTTGAATTCTTTTGTAATTGGTTCAACGGCTACAACCATGAGGCAATTCAGCACCAACTGAAAATGGAAGCACCAACTTCTTGTCTAGGACCCTGCCTAGGTTTCTTGGTCCCTGCCAAGAAGGGTTTGAGGTATCCTAACTTCAGATGCAAGAATTACTTGTATTTACATTACAGTGTACATCACTATCACATCGTCATATCAATGATCAATCAATAATCAAGTACTGCTCCACATCGTCATCAGCATATGTCTTTACAGTCATCAGCTTCAACCATCATCATATCTTGTCCATCATCTTCAGCAACGAATATGACTTCATCATATCAACACAAATTCATACATAAATCAGTATCTGGATCTGATCATACAAATCAACATTTTTGTAGCCCTAGTATGTTCTTATCAACACTGTTCATCATCATACTATCCATCAATTTCTGTCCATGATAGATCCTCATTTTATCCACATAAACTTGTCCAACATCATCATGCTGCTACTATCATCACACTGTCCTCATGCTGCTCCTCTTCACACCACGACCTGTCCTTTCTTTCAACCATACGAGTTCTTCCACTGCTCCACCGAAATCACTTACTGAACCATGGGAATGTCTTCACTTTCTTCTGCACCGAAATCTTTTATGTATAAACCAGCAATCTCAGCATGTTCATCAACATATACATCATAGTACAGTTTATGTCATCAAGCTCTCAATTGTTGCCCATAAAAACTACCACCTTCATGCTGCTCCAACAGTTCCAAAACATCAAGCATATCCAGCTGCCCAGAAATCACGTCATCTCATGGATAAACCCAGATATAGAGATAAAAACATTTTGTTCATCACTGGCATTCTGTACACATCAAGCTTCCCAAAAATAAATGATAAACAAAAACATATTTCATGGCTGCTGCACTACTGCTCCTCCTTCACCGAACTGTCCTCAAATTGATTGAACCCCGAACTCAGAGCTGCTCTTTACTTCACCGAATTTCTTCACACCCTTCATCTTTAAAACAATGAATTCATTCTTTATTTATACTTGCATTTTTCACAAATTTGGGAAGCCGACTAATCATCACTTGATATTTTATTTTATTATTTGCATGTTATTAGGAGGCTGACTCATCAATTTCATTTTATCAAATGAAATATATCTATTTTTATCCTTTCAAATGATATATATATATTTTATTTCATTTAGCCTTTGTTGCCACATCTCTACCAACCAAAACAACGAATTTGGTCTTCTATTTATACTGGAATTTTACTCCATCATATGCACCCAAGATCCATGAGCAAATGCCCTCGGGGTCTTTGGTTTATGCTCGAATGGGCCATCAAATAATGCCACTGTGATGCCTGCATTTTATTTCAAAAAGTGCCCACAAGGCATAATAAAAGATGCCCGCAAGGGCTCCTAACAAGTGCCCGTAGGGTGTGCTGAGAAGGTGTCCGCAGCACACAAAAGGGATGCCTGCAGTGGGCTTTAGACATGCCCACAGGTGATCTTTAGATGTTCGCAATGCATAGAGGAGATGCCCGTAGCACTTCAAATTTGTCTTCTTTGACATGACCTCAAGAGACATGTCCGCAAGCTCACGCTTGCTTGGCATATGTCTACTATATTTTTGGCATTTGTCCTTCATGCTTGTCATGCCATTGACCTTGTCCACATACCCACTTCACCAAGTCATCATGCTGCTTCATGTCCTTATCATGTTTCATGCTTGTCAAACATGTCCTCTATGCCATCCACATCATCTTTATTAAGACCACCTTCAAATGGCCACAGAATGGGTCATTTGGCTCATTATGTGTGCCAATGCCCATCACCTTGTCTTTTGTATTCTTCAAGTCATCAATGCTTGCTTGTGTTCCTTGTCATTAGCCTTGTCCACTTCATCTTTGCACCTTTGTCATTAATGTTGTCATCAATGACAATCATAGACAACTATATTCATCATTCCCTTCTTCCAAACGGAATGTGCATGTGGCGGCTACGCATTTGAGTGGCGTTACAAACTAGAAGGAAGTCGCCTACCTCATGAGAGGTGGCGCACCCTCCTTCACGTGGATCCAATCGTATCAACCTAACACTTGGATCATCCCTCAAATTGCTCCCCTTTTTGTTGTGATGCGCCCTCCTCATAGATTCGTCTTCCTCTCCTCTTGGGCGACTTTTAGAGATGGCAGCTCGTGAATGGTTGGTGGAGTTTTCAAGGCTTGGGAGAGAGGCGCCTTTCCTATGTGGCTTCCCTCTCATCCCCCATCCCATCACACAAATCAATTGATTACATTGGAGTTAACTCCAACACTTGGCTGCCCTCTCAACCAATTCGCATGCCCTCCTTAACTCGCCCCTCTCTCCTATGAGGCTATAAAAGCGAGGTCAAGCTCCATTGTTTCTTATGGATGCATTGAACCTCTGCTAAATTGTATACTTGTTGCTATTTGATAATAATATTGAAAGACTTTGGAGGTCTATTGTGCATCTTGTGTTGGAGCTTGGATCATGAGGTGATATTGTTGCTTTTCATTACTATTTCATGCTTGTATTATTGTAGATCTAGTTTATTGGATATAGAAGCAAGCATTTACGGTTGATAAGTTGCTTGCTTGTGCTTAGAAATTAAGAGATTTGAATGTAACAAACGGTATTCGGTTGTTCTATCTCATGTTTTGTATTGCAAGTTTTGGTGTTGTTTAGTTGCATATCACAAGCTTAAGGGGATTGGGAATTCGATTGTTCCTCCTCTTCTTGGGAAACCTATTTTTATCTAACATAAGTTTGTTGCAGAGATCTCTCAAAGACATCTACAAGAACAAGGTCATTTGGATCAAAAGCCCCATCCATCTCTACATCAAACAAACTCTTTTCCTCTCCTCTCTTTTGTTTCATGCTTGGAAGTTTAGATCTAGGGATTTCCATTTGCTTATCATTTTCAGATCTAAGTTTTTCTCAAGCATTCTTACTAAATCTAGATCTTCACTTTCATTAAAAGTACATTCATAAATAGATCTAGATTTCAAGCTTTTGTATTTACATTTTCAAAATTTCAATTTTTTTTTGAAGTACAATTTTTTTTTCAATTTTTTTAAACACATTTCTATCATTTTCTAACTAAGTTTGTTTGCTGGCTTTTAGTAGGTCCAAAGAATTACAGAAGGAAGCTCTAGCCAATTTTCGCCAGAAAGTACCAAAAAAGGCTTTCCAAGGACCTCTTTCTTCCAGTTTCTCATTCCTAAGTTATTGTAAGCCCTTTAAATCCATAAAAATGGACTAAAGAGCCATTCTTTTTGAGCTTTATTGTAAAAATTTAAACGAGAGCAGTGGGATACCCAGCGCGCACACCCCATCCCCCCAAGGGGGATCTGTACCTGTGTAAAATTTTACTAACAACACAACTATCACACTCACACATTTTATCTGCAGGGTGTATACTTTGACAACATTTTTGTAAGCTTTTAGTTCATTTTAAATTTTGCAAGCGTAAAGTAGAAACAAACACTACCTCGTTGCCACGAAGTATGTTCTCTCTGTTGTCCGCCAATATGCACATCAACAGCGGAAATCTTTCGAAAGCTGTCTCTTCACTACAAGTGAGAGAGGTGTGGCCTTGGGGGCAAGCAATGAGCCAGGTACTGTCACCTGAATCCCAGCTCCTCCGTTTAGGCAAACTCCTAACGAAGCCAAGGGGGGTGGTCCCTAAAAGAGAGTTTCACTAAGGCTCTAGTATTTATAGTGTTTTTTAGGTGTTGTGATGCGGATGGGTGTTTTTAAGGAGTTTTTTAAATGAGAGACAATATAAGATTTAAATGTAAAGCAAGGTAGTGCAATCCACGTTGCAAATACAAAATGAAAGATACACTTGGACAATAAATAAATCACTTTTCACGTAAATAGAAGCAAATACTCCAAATGTTGATACTTAAGCAAGCAATATATGTGATGAAGGACCAGTGCCTTATGGAGTCAAATATAAAAGTGATTGTACAAACTTGATACAAGTGCTTGAAATAGATAGTTTGTGAGAACGTTGTGTAGCTTATCTTAGTAAATTTAAGATTTTAATTGTCTTGATTATTAGGGCTAAGAACAAGGTATCAAAAGAGTAGTGGAACCTTATCCAAGAAAACTACTAGCAACCCTAGGTGATAGGTCGGAAGCACCCAGATTCAAGAGGATAGGTGTCCAATGTTTGAACCGCCCCCGAGTCTGACCAGTGGATTCCCGGCACCACCTCTTGTGGGAAGAACAGTAATTTGTCTTGTTTGAGGTTTTGGGTAAAAATTTTAATTAAATTATCACTTGTGAATTAGCAAGTTTTCCACCTTTTTGAGTACTAGCCCAACCGTTTCCGGTTGGCAGAGCATACGGGTGTAGGACAGAAACCAAGGTAAATTAATTAAGGGGTATGTGGGTTGAAAAAACTTTAATTAAAGAGCACTTTAGTTCAACTCTCCGACAGAGAGCGCTCTTGACTTGATCTTATGATCACAGTTCAAGAGACTTGCTACTTTAACAAATGCCTAATGCAGGGAAAATGCAACACTAAAATGCCCTCCGATAAAGGGTGCTCTTGACTTGGATTTGGCCAAGTTCAAGAGATTTTGGTTCGTTTTAAACAAGCAGAGAGTAGATTGTAATAGCAATAGATTCCAACTTGAGGTTTGATTAAACAATACGACGAGATGAGCAAGATATGGAATATTACTAAAATTACTACTTGCGAGATAAAATGAAACTTCGAAACAATTTAGTGTTCTACCACACAGAATCTAGTCTAATAGGTGGGATCGATCTCCGAACAAGATCAATCACTAGAAGCCACCAATCCTGGAAACCTTCCAGCTAGCTGGATGTCCACAAGAAGTTGATGGGGGAGCGAGAAGCTACCACAAAATTATGTGGCTTTTGGGATACAATCTCAAAGTTAGCTATTCTCTAGTCACGGCTTGGAAGAGAAGATACGAGATAAATAAACGGAAAATAAATCTAATCTACCCAAGAGTCTCTTTCAGGTCAAAGACCCTACTCGGGAGAGCATGGGGGTAAGTAAATATGGAACATAACTTATTGAAATAAAACTAGCATATAACGGATCTAAAGCTAAAAGCCAAACCACTCAATGAGACGAGACCACAAGGCTTCCCCAAATGGGGAAGTGAATGTGGGGGCTTAAAAACCCCACTTGCAAATTTTTATTATGGAGATACAATTGCCCTTGGGAATGAAACCGTTGTAGGGACTTTTTCGAAATAAATAACTTGTAAAACTTGAAAATGAACTAAGACCTACTACAAAAGGATAATAATGATCTTGCTTTGTTTTTTGTCCTCTTGTATTCTTGATGGCTTCTCGATTGGAAGCTTCTTGACTTCTACTCTCTGAAAAAGTCTATCACAAACTAAAAGCTCGAATACCCATTAGCATTAAGAAATCAAATAACAAATTGATACTAACTAAGTCCTAGATCCACAAACTACATGCAAGCAATAATAAAACAAAAATTACCCTTAAGATGCAAGTGCAATTACTTTGAAATTTAAACTATTTGCAATGTTTGAATGACAAAAATGAAGTGGCAGCCAATGAATGTGAGTTTAGGATAGTCAAACTAAGGTGTATGTGGTAGCCCACAAATGTTTTGGGCAACCAATGAATGTTTTAACAATCAATCCAAGGTAAATGGCAGCCACTAAGTTGTTATGACAGTCCTCACAATGTTCAAACAATCCACAAAATGTAAATGGCAGCCACTAAGTTGTTATGACAGTCCTCAAGTAGATAAATGGCAGCCAATCAAGTTTATGAAAATGAAGATCAGAGGATTTGCATGTTACAAAATTTGAAACTAGATAACAATAATAAACAAGATCAATGATAATAACTTTGTAACAACACAATGCAACTAGCTATGAAAAATTTAGCCCAACTAACAACTAATCTAGCATGTATGAGATATAAATAGTAACTTTTGAAATGCTAATTAACTAGTTAAACAAACTAATTATCAACTAACAAGATTCTAACAAAAAGTAAATGCTACAAAGTAAGATCTACAAATAAAAACACTAACTCCTAGCTAACATCTAACACTTGATTTGTTTTTGTTATTGTTTTGTGTGTTTATGTTTTAGGGCGAATGCGGGAGTAGGACAAATGCGAAGGAGGAAACGAGAGGAAGAGGGGAAAGAGCCTAGTAAATAGAGATGGACGAGAGCTAGGAGGGAGTGATGGGGAATGGAAATGGGACGAGAGCAAGAGAGGAAGCCCAAGAAGAGCTAGGACGAATGGAGAAGGAGGAAGAAGATGGAAAATGGAAAAAGGGCAAAAGAAACTAGGTTGGACGAATGGGAGAAGGTAGGCAAAAACGAATGTGAGGAGTAGATCTAGGGCAAAAGAGGATGAACTAGCAAGACAAGGACAAAGGACTACAAGTGGAACACTTGAGAGGCTGAAAACACTCTCTTGGAAATCCTCCGGTTAACCGGTGATACGCCGACAACAAGTGTTGAAGAGAGCACAAGGGAACAAATCCCAAGTTATTCCCCAAGGTTGAAGGAGCTTCAACCTTATGGCTAACTAATCTATGGCTTGACAAAGACAAGTGACTAACTTGGATCAAGATTGGAAGGGCTAGAAAGGGCTTAGCATGCAAGTACAAAAGATTCAAAGAGCAAACAAGAGGGCTCGAAGAAGTGAAAGCCTATAGTAACAAGTAACCAATGTTTTGAAAGTGAAGTTTTTTGATGGAAGAAGTAACTTTTCCGCTTTGATGCAAAGCCCTGGATCTTGCTCCCTTGAAGGTTTCCTGAAAACAAAACTATTAGCACAAGTGTTTTGTTGGTGGAGAAGAGGGAGATACAACCGAGTTCATCTCATCTCAACCATTTGAGGATCTGCAATATATTAACACTCATACAAACAATGCTTGATTAAACTTAGAGGGTTAGACAAGAATGAGAAAAGAGACAAGGTAGTAAAACCGATTACAATTTTTACTCTTTAAACTATCCAAGCCCAAGCCTAGCAAACAAATTGGACCATCAAATGCTTGCCCTATGCTCTTAATAAAGAGATCTAAGCATAAATTATAATCAAGATTGAAATTGCAAAAATGTAAAAATCATAGATATTACCTCAACAATGAACCATTAACTCATGAACCAATAGACATGCATACCATTTGCCTCCAAAGCCAACTTTATTTCCACAAGCTCTTTACAAATATGAGCAGAGTAACTTTACAACAAATTTTCCATGAGATAACAACCCCAAAGGGCCTCTCTTTATAGCAAAAGACACTAGCTAACCCTAGGTCGAATTGGCAACAGGTAGGTAGGTCGAATTCCAATCAATCAAGGGCTTGGCATGTCAAACAAAGGTTAAAGTCGAGTTGTTGGTTGGTAGCATGTGAATAGGTGGCAAACTCGAGTTGTTGGAGGCATAGGAAGTATCACCATCCAACAAACGAGCTACAACAAGGATAGGTGCGAGCTTGCATGAGGAGTGACGTGAGGAGTGGTAGAGGTGCGAGTTAGAGGATGGATGGCAAGTGGCATATGGTAGGCGTTAACTCGAATCTAAACGAAAGCCAAGCTAATTAGTGATTGCACTAACCAATAAACAAGATCCAACTAAGGTCCACGTGAGAGGAAATAGGGATGACGTGAGGACATGGAGATGGCGAGTTAGCATGGTGGAGACATGTGGAATGGTAGGTACTAACTCGCACTAGCAAAGGGAGCCAAGTTTGTGGATGATTGGTGAGTCATGAGGGCGCCCATCTCTAACATAAATGCTAACCACCAACCCAATCATCAAATGACAACACACTAACTCGAGTTTGACATGAGGAGGGCGAATTAGCTTTGAATGGATAACCTCTTAGTGACTGGATAGTTGACTTGGATGACTTGGAGTTGATTGGAATCCTCATAAATGCCCATTGCCATGTCATTTAGCCTTTTATTTTAATCAAATTGATTAATTTTGGAGAGATTTGGATTATCTCCAAAATATTCAATTTTATTATTTTAATTAATATTTTCTCTGTAAATGACTTTTCAGAGAAAATATTAATTACGAGGCTGAATTGACATCCGAAAGTTGGGTTTAGCTGCTCCATGAGTCATGTGTGATTTTTGGCTTATGAAACGAGCCATCAAACACTAAATTCGGACCTCGGATGACTGACATATTACAGACCCAAATTTCTCTATTTAAACTATAGAGAAATTTAATTAAAAATTTAAATAATTAAAAAATTAAAAAACCCCAATTCCGACGCATTCGGTAAAATTTTTTCGAAATTTTTTCTGGGGGTCCTAGAGACTTAGGACATGACCAAAACCTATTCTAATAGTGTCTAGTACGTTTATACATTATAGTTGGGCCCTAATAACCCCCCATGGCCAAATTTCCAAAATCGGGCATTCCAGCTTTGGAGGAAGCGGGAGAAAAACCAAGAGATTATATATCGCCTGAAGCAAAGTATAATCTGACGGTGAAAAAACTCCCTGGAATACCTTAGTTGTTTAATCCAGTCATGGGGAACCGAGCCACTCAGACCCTACTAGCACACTTTGATACAAACCCCCATGGGGCCATGGTCATGTCGACTCAAAGCCAAAACTGGCTAGACCCAAATATATGAAACCCAGATACTCTGGAAGTGAACACTGATGTGTTCCAACATGAGCGGCTCAATAAGGTTTCAACTATTGTACAAATCAGTTGATAACATCTCTGGCTCCAACTGCGGGACGGACACTTGCTTGATCTAGGAGTCAAAGAAGGTGTTCGAGAATCCCAGAATATCAATTTCCTGCACAGAAAGAGAAGTGTCTTAGTTCCCATGTACATGATAAATAATGCCAAAATGAAATATCAAATATGAAACTATTTTTTGCTTTTTCTTTTCAAATTTAAAGTACAAAAACTGGAAATCTTTTCTTTTTTCAAGCATATATATGAACTATAGTACAAAAATACACTATGATACAGAAATAATGATACATAAAGTACAAAGATAAGAGTTTAGGGAAGTCTTGAGATGACCCCTTGGTCATCTTGTATGTTGTTCCGGTAAAAGGGCTTCAAATGTTTCCCATTTATAGGAAGAGGCAGTATTGGCCGAAAGAATTGTCTCCAACTTGGCAGCGTATAATAAAAGGACCTTTTCAAAGGCTGTCTAATTTTCCATGCTTCCCAGGCTTCTCCCTTCTTTTGTCCCATAATAGAACAGTGTCTCCTTCTTGAAAAGATCTTGGCTTGGCTGACCTATCGAATGTGGCTTTCATACTCTCTTTTTGTCTCAAGATTTTGTCCAAGGAGTTTCTTCTGTTTTCATCAAGCTCGATGATTTGGTTGGCCCTATCTTCCAACTCTAACTTTTCAGAGTCATAGTCAGTTAGCATTCTGAAGATTGGGATCTGCATGCTAAGAGGTAATGTTGCTGTGATGCCATAAACAAGTTCAAAGGGGGACTTTCCAGTGGAGTTTTTCTTTGTAATTCTGTCCGCCCAAAGGGCATATTTGATCTTGCTATCCCAGGATCTTTTGTTGTCACCAACAATTTTCTTAAGGATAGTCATCAGGTTCTTGTTTGAGGATTCAGCAAGGCCATTTCCTTGTGGATAATAGTCGGAAGAGTGAGATAAAACAATGCCATATTTGAAACAGAAATCATTCATTTCTGTTGAACTGAAAGCTTTGGCATTATCAGTGGTTATCTTCAAAGGGGTACCAAATCGAGTGATGATTTTATCTTCAATAAAATTCATAACAACCTTCTCAGTAGCCGTCTTGGTGGGAATGGCCTCTACCCATTTGGTGAAATAATCAGTTGCCGTTAAAATCCAACAAAATCCATTGCTAGAGTTATCTTTGAATTTACCAATAAAATCAAGACCCCATTACTGGAAGGGGGCAATGACAACAACCGGGTTGAGGGGTAAGGTGGCCAACTTAGGCTTTCCTGTGAAAAGTTGACATTCCTGGCAAAACTTGACATGTTTGTATACATCGGCAAATATGGTTGGCCAATAATATCCGGCTCTAAGGATTTTGTGAGCAGTTGTATTCGCTGCATAGTGTCCTCCACAAAATCCTGAGTGGAGGTCAATCAAGATCTTTTTAGAATCTTGCTCATGGACACATCTAAGGATAACCCCATCAGGGCTTCTCCAACCCAAGCCTTCTTGAGTAAGGCAATATCTGGCAGCTTTTAGTCTTAGTGCTCTTCGCTTGTGTCCTTTAAGGTGATCAGGGCAAGTCATATGTAAGAGGAAATATATAACATCAGAATACCAATGGATATCTAACTCTCGCAAGGCAGGTGTCATACGTGGGCAATTAGGTTGATCCGTACAGTTTATATCGATGGCTTCCTCATTTTTCTGAATCAACATTTTGGCTAGGCCTTGTCCCTTGATAAGTTTAGTTGGCTTGATTTCCAAGTCATATTCTTGGATCTTGGATACCCATGTGCCTCTTGTTGCTAAGCAATCCTGTTGGGATAGGATGTCTTTTACTGCAGCATGGGGAACATAACCTATAACTTTATTATAGCCAATATACGTTTTGAAATGTTTCAAGGACTTAACCAAAGCATAAGCTTGTTTTTCCATTATGGTGTATTTTAATTCTGAATTTTGCAAAGCCCTGCTCATGAATGCAATTGGTTGCTCGAACCCTTCGAAGTTCTTTTGGAGCAAAACCCCAGTAATAGTATCCTCAGAAGCAAAAGAGAAAATCATGAAATCTTTGGTATAATCTGGACTAACCAATACAGGTGATCTAGTAATGGCATCTTTAATGATGGTGAAAGCTTCTTTCCCCTCATCAGTCCACACAAACTTAGCATCTTTTTTAAGTAACCGCTGCATGGGTTTCATCAACTCTGCAAGGTTTGGAATAAATCTTCTGATAAAATTTATGTGACCATTAAAAGATTGAAGGCCCTTCACATTTCTAGGGAGAGGGATCTTCTTGATGGATTCAACTCTTTCAGGGTCGATCTTGACCCCGTCCTTGTTTATAATATGCCCTAAGAGTTTTCCCTCTTCGATGCCTAATACTGACTTTGCTGGATTTAGGGAAATGCCATATTCTCTGCATCGTTCAAAAACTTTTCTCAAATGATCAACATGGCTGGATCTTTCCTTTGAAAAAACAGTTAGATCATCTTGGTATATCTCGATGATTTTTCCTATCAATTCCTTAAAAGCATAATCCATGGCCCTTTGGAAAGTAGCTCCTGCATTTGTAAGGCCAAAGGGCATTCTCAGATATTCAAAGGTTCCCCAAGGAGTTGTAAAAGCAGTTTTATGTTTATCCTCTTCTTTGATGACAACCTGGTTGTATCCTGAAAATCCATCAAGCATGGACATCATATTGGATCCAGTGATCCGTTGGAGGAGGGTCTCCATGTTGGGAAGTGGATAATTATCTTTTTGGCATGCCATGTTAAGGTTTCTGAAATCAATGCATATTCTGATACTTCCATTCTTCTTTCTGACGACAACTAAGTTGAAGCACCATGAAGTGTGTTGGGTAGGAGCTATAATGCCTGCTGCCAGCATCTTCTCTAGCTCTCTTTTGATAATAGGGGCCAACTTAGGATTTATTTGCCTTAGTTTTTGGCGGAAAGGTTTGGCATTTTGCATTTCCGGTTTGAGGGGAATGGTATGCTGGAACACATCTTCCCTATAGGCCTTTAATTCATCATAAGTAAAGGCAAATATATCTCTAAACTCTTTGACAAGGTTTATTAATGCATTTCTTTCTTTTTCTGATGTTCCTTTTCCAATTTTTATGATTTTTGGATTTGTTTCCGTTCCAATGTTAACATCAATGTAATCTCCTGGCTTCATCTGGTCAATGCTGTTTTTCTTTCCGTCATGTCTGTCAAAGATGTTTTCCAACTTAGTGAAGCCACGTGAAATTGGGTTCATGGGTTGGCTTTCATCTCTATACTGCTTGCTTTCTTCCTGTTCATTAATGTTGAAATTGGCAAACTCATCTAAGTTATTTATGAATCTCAGAATCTGTTCATCATCTTTGAAAACCTGCCAATGGTTCATATTGTCTGGGACAGATGGCCTATAATTGATCTCAAGGGTACAATCTCCTTTCAACATTTCTTCTGACGACTGGAGGGTAGATGCCGCAACAGCTAACCTATCTGACATACTGTTCTCTTCCCTATGGACTGCTTTTATGTTTAGTGCATCAAAATATTCCATGGTGTCCCATACTGCATTCCTATATCTCTTGAGTCTTTTACAATGGCATGCAAAATTACCCTTGATCTGTTGTACCACTAAATCAGAATCTCCCTTGATACTAAGCATTTTGATCTTCATGTCTTTAGCAATTTCTATGCCTAGTAAGAGTGCTTTGTATTCCGCAACATTGTTGGTGGCTTCAAAATCAAGTCTAAATGCAAAGTTGAAGATTTTACCCTCAGGTGACATTAAGACTATACCGGTACCTTTGCCAGCTTTAGAAAAAGCTCCATCAAATTCCATTTTCCATAGTCCATCAATTTTTTTATCTTTCATTTCCCTATGAACCGGATCTAAGAAAGTGGAATTGATCTGGTGGGTTCCCATGTCATTTGAATTGTAAATGTACTCATTTGAAGGTTTCTGGGGATTTTCAACATGGTACCTCCTTTCTTTTTCCGAGTGTAGTTTAACCCGAGTGTTTTCTGAAGCAGGAACAGTTGCGTAGGATAAATCTAACTGTAATGAACCACCCAAAGAAGCACCCCACTTTCTAGACAAAAGCATACCCCACTTATCAGGCACATCTATGACTAGGATGTCCATGGTGACATGGATGTCTGGGTACTTGGGTAATCTGACGGTCTGATTTTGAATCATCCCCTCAACTTCGACAGGTCTAGAGTCCATGGCACAAACATTCCCATATGGTCTAGTGGTCTTTAAATTCAGTTGCTGCATGACTTTCTTGGTCATAAGGCTGGCACCAGATCTTGAATCCAACATACAGTTATGTAGAAGAAGGTCACCTATCATCAATGATATGTAGAAAGGCGGGTGAGTTTCTTTTCTGGTTTCCCTGGTATGTAGGACTGTAGGGGGATCTCCATAATCATTCATACAACTTGTTGAAGGTTGCTCTTTAGTTTCTAAGAAAGTTACCTTTTTAGGGGTAGGGTACTTTGCAGGTGGAGGATGCTTTTCAGATGCAATGGGATGAGGAACAGCAAGGGGCTTTTCAGAAATTATAGGTTTAGGAGTATGAGGGGGAGTATTATTAGCATGAGGCTCTAACAGTTTCAACAGTTTCTCTCTCTGACCAGGAAGTTTGCATAGCTCAAGTACCGGGACAGGAACTTTTGTGTTGGCCAACCAACTACTTAAATCAAAATTTAAATCAACAGACTCCTTTTCAATATTAATTTTTTGAGTAATGTGAGGAGCTGTTACCTTAGGAGCAGTTTGAGTAGAAGGTCCTTCCTTTGGTTTCTTTTGATAAGTGTTTCCTTTGAATCTCTGGCTGTTGTTGATACTAGGTGGCATCTCTCCATAAAGTTGAGTCATATAGTCAATCTGCTTATAACCTTGGCTGGCTTGAGTCATATCAAGGTTCTCATAGTCATTTCCGACATGGTTGATAAAAACAGGCTCGTCTGATGAAGTACTAGGATCACATCCCTCAGGATATCCGTGCTCTTGAACAAAACAGGCATAATGGCAACCAAATTCCTCATGGAAATCCTTGCAAGCTCTACAAAAGGGATTGGCATGCTCAACCATGTTAGCAGCCTCTAGTTGATGAGGAGGCCTCTGTTCATGGTTAGGAGGTCTTCTTTGCCAAGTAGGTTTAGCAGGAAAATTTCTAGGAGCTGGTTGTGTATGTTGAACTTGTTGAACTTGTGCTCTTTCCATGTTGATGATCTTGTTTTGTAGTTCTTTTATCTGGCTTACATGTTTCTGTTTTGCTTTCTCCATTCTCTCACATATTTCTATCATTTTCTTGTCATAAGAGTCTTTCATAGGCTCCTTGTCTTTGTGCTCAATTGGTTTTGAAAGCAGTTGAGATCTAGAGTACCCTTGGATATTTGACTCTCCGGAAGACTTCATGTTCCTATCAATCTTGATGGCCAAAGCTTGAGCCCCAAGCAAGGTAGCTGGCTCCTTATCCCTGATCTGGTATTGGACTTTGCCACTTAATGCTTCTATGTAGTAGTCCAACAAAGAAGCCGCAGGAGGCGCATAGGTGTCAGGGATGGAATTGGACAACTCCATGAATTTAGTGTTAAATTCATCCATAGTTTCATTCTCAGTCTTCTTCATACTAGTTAGAGATGCAACTAAATGTCTAGGTTCTTTTTTGCAACCAAACTTGTTGAGGAAAGCCGTTTTGAAGGCCGCTATGGTGGCAAAAGAGTTGTCTGGTACATTGTCGTACCAATTCCCTGCTTTTCCTTCTAAGGATAAGGCAAAAAGAGTCATGTAAACATCCTCATGTTTGTCTGCTCCCTTGACGTAAGCGCTACATAGTTTGGTGAAGTTTCTAATATGTTGTTCAGCAGATAACGAGGCATCAGTGCCATTGAAATTTGTGAGCTTGTCAATAGCCTTCTCGGGAATGTCATGAGGTTGACCTGGTATCTGAGTAAAGTTGAGTTGAGTAAAGAACTCACCCATTGTGGAAAGGAAACAATTATTATTTTCAGAATTTGTTTGATTTTCTAGATTTTCTTGAAACAAAGAGTGGATGTCTAAAATAGATTCGGATCTAAGATTTTCAAGAATTCTACGAGAAGCAAGCTTGTTCAGTCTCCTCCTATAAACCTTTTCAGGCTCAGGGATAAAACTGAGCAAGCCTTCAGAGTTTCTTCTAGTTGAATACCTTGATGTGTTAACTGACAGTGGAGTCGCCAGGTGAATCCAAGTCTAATTTCAGAGAGTGATTAAACTAAAAATCTACCAAAGGTAAAAAACTAAAAATGGTGAAGTGGAGTCGCCAGATAGATATGAAAATCTATCAAAAGGTAAAACAAACTAGAAAAAACTAAGGTCGTCCAGGAACAAAAAGATTTGTCCCCGGCAACGGCGCCAAAGATGTTGTCCGCCAATATGCACACCAGCAGCGGAAATCTTTCGAAAGCTGTCTCTTCACTACAAGTGAGAGAGGTGTGGCCTTGGGGGCAAGCAATGAGCCAGGTACTGTCACCTGAATCCCAGCTCCTCCGTTTAGGCAAACTCCTAACGAAGCCAAGGGGGATGGTCCCTAAAAGAGAGTTTCACTAAGGCTCTAGTATTTATAGTGTTTTTTAGGTGTTGTGATGCGGATGGGTGTTTTTTAGGAGTTTTTTAAATGAGAGACAATATAAGATTTAAATGTAAAGCAAGGTAGTGCAATCCACGTTGCAAATACAAAATGAAAGATACACTTGGACAATAAATAAATCACTTTTCACGTAAATAGAAGCAAATACTCCAAATGTTGATACTTAAGCAAGCAAGATATGTGATGAAGGATTAGTGCCTTATGGAGTCAAATATAAAAGTGATTGTACAAACTTGATACAAGTGCTTGAAATAGATAGTTTGTGAGAACGTTGTGCAGCTTATCTTGGTAAATTTAAGATTTTAATTGTCTTGATTATTAGGGCTAAGAACAAGGTATCAAAAGAGTAGTGGAACCTTATCCAAGAAAATACTAGCAACCCTAGGTGATAGGTCGGAAGCACCCAGATTCAAGAGGATAGGTGTCCAATGTTTGAACCGCCCCCGAGTCTGACCAGTGGATTCCCGGCACCACCTCTTGTGGGAAGAACAGTAATTTGTCTTGTTTGAGGTTTTGGGTAAAAATTTTAATTAAATTATCACTTGTGAATTAGCAAGTCTTCCACCTTTCTGAGTACTAGCCCAACCGTTTCCGGTTGGCAGAGCATACGGGTGTAGGAAAGAAACCAAAGTAAATTAATTAAGGGGTATGTGGGTTGAAAAAGCTTTAATTAAAGAGCACTTTAGTTCAACTCTCCGACAGAGAGCGCTCTTGACTTGATCTTATGATCACAGTTCAAGAGACTTGCTACTTTAACAAATGCCTAATGCAGGGAAAATGCAACACTAAAATGCCCTCCGATAGAGGGTGCTCTTGACTTGGATTTGGCCAAGTTCAAGAGACTTTGGTTCGTTTTAAACAAGCAGAGGGTAGATTGTAATAGCAATAGATTCCAACTTGAGGTTTGATTAAACAATACGACGAGATGAGCAAGATATGGAATATTACTAAAATTACTACTTGCGAGATAAAATGAAACTTCGAAACAATTTAGTGTTCTACCACACAGAATTTAGTCTAATAGGTGGGATCGATCTCCGAACAAGATCAATCACTAGAAGCCACCAATCCTAGAAACCTTCCAGCTAGCTGGATGTCCACAAGAAGTTGATGGGGGAGCGAGAAGCTACCACAAAATTATGTGGCTTTTGGGATACAATCCCAAAGTTAGCTATTCTCTAGTCACGGCTTGGAAGAGAAGATACGAGATAAATAAACGGAAAATAAATCTAATCTACCCAAGAGTCTCTTTCAGGTCAAAGACCCTACTTGGGAGAGCATGGGGGTAAGTAAATATGGAAGATAACTTATTGAAATAAAACTAGCATATAACGGATCTAAAGCTAAAAGCCAAACCACTCAATGAGACGAGACCACAAGGCTTCCCCAAATGGGGAAGTGAATGTGGGGGCTTAAAATCCCCACTTGCAAATTTTATTATGGAGATACAATTGCCCTTGGGAATGAAACCGTTGTAGGGACTTTTTCGAAATAAATAACTTGTAAAACTTGAAAATGAACTAAGACCTATTACAAAAGGATAATAATGATCTTGCTTTGTTTTTTGTCCTCTTGTATTCTTGATGGCTTCTCGATTGGAAGCTTCTTGACTTCTACTCTCTGAAAAAGTCTATCACAAACTAATAGCTCGAATACCCATTAGCATTAAGAAATCAAATAACAAATTGATACTAACTAAGTCCTAGATCCACAAACTACATGCAAGCAATAATAAAACAAAAATTACCCTTAAGATGCAAGTGCAATTACTTTGAAATTTAAACTATTTGCAATGTTTGAATGACAAAAATGAAGTGGCAGCCAATGAATGTGAGTTTAGGACAGTCAAACTAATGTGTACGTGGCAGCCCACAAATGTTTTGGGTAGCCAATGAATGTTTTAACAAGCAATCCAAGGTAAATGGCAGCCACTAAGTTGTTATGACGGTCCTCACAATGTTCAAACAATCCACAAAATGTAAATGGCAGCCACTAAGTTGTTATGACAGTCCTCAAGTAGATAAATGGCAGCCAATCAAGTTTATGAAAATGAAGATCAATGGATTTGCATGTTACAAAATTTGAAACTAGATAACAATAATAAACAAGATCTATGATAATAACTTTGTAACAACACAATGCAACTAGCTATGAAAAATTTAGCCCAACTAACAACTAATCTAGCATGTATGAGATATAAATATTAACTTTTGAAATGCTAATTAACTAGTTAAACAAACTAACTATCAACTAACAAGATTCTAACAAAAAGTAAATGCTACAAAGTAAGATCTACAAATAAAAACACTAACTCCTAGCTAACATCTAACACTTGATTTGTTTTTGTTATTGTTTTGTGTTTTTATGTTTTAGGGCGAATCCGGGAGTAGGACAAATGGGAAGGAGGAAACGAGAGGAAGAGGGGAAAGAGCCTAGTAAATAGAGATGGACGAGAGCTAGGAGGGAGTGATGGGGAATGGAAATGGGACGAGAGCAAGAGAGGAAGCCCAAGAAGAGCTAGGACGAATGGAGAAGGAGGAAGAAGATGGAAAATGGAAAAAGGGCAAAAGAAACTAGGTTGGACGAATGGGAGAAGGTAGGCAAAAACGAATGTGAGGAGTAGATCTAGGGCAAAAGAGGATGAACTAGCAAGACAAGAACAAAGGACTACAAGTGGAACACTTGAGAGGCTGAAAACACTGTCTTGGAAATCCTCCGGTTAACCGGTGATACGCCGACAACAAGTGTTGAAGAGAGCACAAGGGAACAAATCCCAAGTTATTCCCCAAGGTTGAAGGAGCTTCAACCTTATGGCTAACTAATCTATGGCTTGACAAAGACAAGTGACTAACTTGGATCAAGACTGGAAGGGCTAGAAAGGGCTTAGCATGCAAGTACAAAAGATTCAAAGAGCAAAGAAGAGGGCTCGAAGAAGTGAAAGCCTATAGTAACAAGTAACCAATGTTTTGAAAGTGAAGTTTTTTGATGGAAGAAGTAACTTTTCCACTTTGATGCAAAGCCCTGGATCTTGCTCCCTTGGAGGTTTCCTGAAAACAAAACTATTAGCACAAGTTTTTTGTTGGTGGGGAAGAGGGAGATACAATTGAGTTCATCTCATCTCAACCATTTGAGGATCTGCAATATATTAACACTCATACAAACAATGCTTGATTAAACTTAGAGGGTTAGACAAAAATGAAAAAAGAGACAAGGTAGTAAAACCGATTACAATTTGTACTCTTTAAACTATCCAAGCCTAAGCCTAGCAAACAAATTGGACCATCAAATGCTTGCCCTATGCTCTTAATAAAGAGATCTAAGCATAAATTATAATCAAGATTGAAATTGCAAAAATGTAAAAATCATAGATATTACCTCAACAATGGACCATTAACTCATGAACCAATAGACATGCGTACCATTTGCCTCCAAAGCCAACTTTATTCCCACAAGCTCTTTACAAATATGAGCAGAGTAACTTTACAACAAATTTTCCATGAGATAACAACCCCAAAGGGCCTCTCTTTATAGCAAAAGACACTAGCTAACCCTAGGTCGAATTGGCAACAGGTAGGTAGGTCGAATTCCAATCAATCAAGGGCTTGGCATGTCAAACAAAGGTTAAAGTCGAGTTGTTGGTTGGTAGCATGTGAATAGGTGGCAAACTCGAGTTGTTGGAGGCATAGGAAGTATCACCATCCAACAAACGAGCTACAACAAGGATAGGTGAGAGCTTGCATGAGGAGTGACGTGAGGAGTGGTAGAGGTGCGAGTTAGAGGATGGATGGCAAGTGGCATATGGTAGGTGATAACTTGAATCTAAACGAAAGCCAAGCTAATTAGTGATTGCACTAACCAATAAACAAGATCCAACTAAGGTCCACGTGAGAGGAAATAGGGATGACGTGAGGACATGGAGATGGCGAGTTAGCATGGTGGAGACATGTGGAATGGTAGGTACTAACTCGCACTAGCAAAGGGAGCCAAGTTTGTGGATGATTGGTGAGTCATGAGGGCGCCCATCTCTAACATAAATGCTAACCACCAACCCAATCATCAAATGACAACACACTAACTCGAGTTTGACATGAGGAGGGCGAATTAGCTTTGAATGGATAACCTCTTAGTGACTGGATAGTTGACTTGGATGACTTGGAGTTGATTGGAATCCTCATAAATGCCCATTGCCATGTCATTTAGCCTTTTATTTTAATTAAATTGATTAAATTTGGAGAGATTTGGATTATCTCCAAAATATTCAATTTTATTATTTTAATTAATATTTTCTCTGTAAATGACTTTTCAGAGAAAATATTAATTATGAGGCTGAATTGACATCCGAAAGTTTGGTTTAGCTGCTCCATGAGTCATGTGTGATTTTTGGCTTATGAAACGAGCCATCAAACACTAAATTCGGACCCCGAATGACTGACATATTATAGACTCAAACCCTTCTAGCACACTTTGATACAAACCCCCATGGGGCCATTGTCATGTCGACTCAAAAACAAAATTGGCTAGCCAAAACTAGCTAGACCCAAATATATGAAACCCAGATACTTTGGAAGTGAACACTGATGTGTTCCAACACGGGCGGCTCAATAAGGTTTCAACTATTGTACAAATTAGTTGATAACACTCTCCACCACACAAAGGCTTTGTCGATTAGTGGTGGGTGATCAGAAAGTGAGACATAGGTTTGTGCCTTTCTTGTTTTCAATCATTCTTTGCAAAAGTTAACTTAGAAATAAAAACAGTTTTGTAGTATGCTCTCACCACCACCTAAAGGCATTGTCGATTAGTGGTGGTTGATCAGAAAGTGACGCATAAACTTGGTGACGCATATCTTTCCATTTTGCAACTTACTTTTTTAAGCTCTCCATTTCTCCACAATACAATTGTTCAAAGAAACTGGAATCTACACTTAATTAATACTCATCTAATAAAATCAACCACCCTTTAACATAAGTGAAAATACGACACTTCGATTGGATTTTGTGTGGGGAAATTCTGACTAAGGACGTGGGAACCACTGGGAGGAGAACTTAGAGCACCAGTTAGACTACATCCTTGTTGGTGTAGTGTTGAACACCGCTCTCGAGACTCCGTTCCAACCCACATGTCCTTGTACGGAGCCACCAATTTCTAATTTCCGGACATTCCTCCCTGTACGTCACGGTATCTCGGGAGTTTCCCTTTTTCCTTAACAAGATCAAATCTTAATAATTTTAAAAGCAACCAAGAAGCATTTTTAAAACACTTCCCTTTCATTCAACACTATTATACTGTTATATTGACTCCATAAGGCACTGGTTCATTTTCATTCGCTTAATACCATATTGAACATTGTGCATCTATTTGGCAGTTATTTTAATTCATGATGGTGAAAGTATTTCTTTAATTCATTGTAAAGCTTTATTAGATTACTTTTGAACATCAACACCCTAATAAGCTCCTAAAAACATAAAACACCTTTTAACTATTTCACCGGATTTTCTAAAGACCTTAGAAACTTTCCTTAGGGACTACCCCCGTTGGCTTCGTTGGGAGTTTTGCCTAAACGGAGGAGTCAAGCTTAGGTGACAGCCTTGACTCGATACTTGCCCCCAAGGGCACACCGAGTAGTAGCAAAGATTTTCTGCTGCGTTAACCAGGTGTGCTGATCCGACAGCAACACTCTCAATTATTTGTAGTGCTGGATTTTCACTATGTGAAGGGTTTGTATGTTTTATTAGGTGGTTATTAGCTTAAATGTGGAAAATTGAAGAAGTAGCTACAATCGTTTCTGATTTCCCACAGGCCTAGGCAAGATGCCCGCAAGGGGAAAGAGCATACTTTGATATGTAAGCCAAATGTTTATTCCAATTGATAGTTGTAGGACAAGAATATTCAAAAGTAAAAAGCAAAGTAAAGCAACACAAAACCTATGTGTCACTTTTATGATCATCCACCACTAATTGACAAAGACTTTGTGTGGTGTGAGAGCATACTTCGTGGCAACGAGGTTTGTGTTATTTCTAAATTCACGCTTGCAAGAATTAAAATGAATAGGTGAAAGAAAAATTATTAAGTTAAAGTATACAGCCTGCAAAAAAGGTGTGTGTGTGTGTTATGTGTGTTAGAAAAAATTACACCACGGAAACTTAGACAATGCAAATCCCCCCAGGGGGGATGGGGTGTGGGCGCTGAGTATCCCACTGCTCTCGTTTAATAATTACAATAAAAGCAAAAAATAAATGCCACTTACTCCACTTTATAGTTGGATCAAAGAGCTTACAATCATATAGAAATTATACAAGTGGATGGGGGTCCACCGGAAGTGTTATTGGCACTTTTTTGATGTTTTTTGGTCACAAATCCGCCCACTTTTGTCACGGACCTGCTAAAAACCAGCGAGCTAAAATGCTGCAAATTAGTGGTTAGAACATACAAAATTACAGTTATCACACAACTTGTAGTTGTCCCAAAAGGTTATCCTATCCAGGACGGTAGAGGTGTTGGACAACTAAAGAGGTGACCCAAGAGATGCAACGGTTCCCAATGCAATTGGGTGTCACGTTAACCGAGGTACTCTTCACTTTAGATCAAGCCTAAGAAAGACCAAGGGGGAGACCCTAGCTTAGCCAATAAAGACTAGCCAACCCAATCAATACCTCCTAGGGAAATGTGATAATGATAAAGGAGAAGATCAAGAGAGGATTAGATCTAGATCTAAGATAGATAAGTGGACCCAAAGAGTTAGGGCTTGGTTGAAGAGGCTTATGGAAGGACAAATGTTCAACCAAGGATAAATAAAGGTCACTTAAAGGTTTAAAGTAGTAGATCTAGATAGATCTAATGCCAAGTGAAGATATCCAAGTGGAGCCCACCCTTAAAATGAGGAAAATAACCAAAAAGGGGTCCACAAGGTGAAGATCAAGATGAAATGGCCCTAGGGGGTTTGTTACTCAATGGATCTATGGCTTTGAGAAAGAAAGAGCAATACCCACGATGTAGATCTAGCAAAAAGGCCACCTACCCAAAAGTGTGACCTCCCTTAGAGAGGCCAAGTGCCTTAGATCGGGGGGGCAAATGGAGTGAGATGTCCACCAAACTTTAGATTGGGAATGTCAAGATTAATATTAAGGTGGGTTTTAATTATTAAGCCCAGGTGATTGCTAGATCTCCATAGATCTGAAAAATAAAATAAATGAGGGTTTTAACTTTTAGGGTTTGAAGTGACCAATGGTAAAAATGCTTGAAATAGATACTAACCTTGTAGATCTTACCTCTAGAGCTTGTGGCTACTTTGCAAAGTAATAACTTTCCCTTGTGTGTTATCCAATCCACCCAAGTGAAATCGCTAGCCCTCCAAGGTCACATGTGCGCCCTTCTCCTGCAAAAAAGATCCATGTGAGAATCATTCCGGCATGAAAATGACGACGGATGAAAAGATGAAAAAGAAAGCATCAACTATGTCATTAAAATACAATAATGATACTCCCTCAGACAAAAAAAAGATCAAAGGTAAGATATGGGGTTTCCCACAATAGCGTCCCCTTGAATTGTCCTCCTCCTCAACCCACATTCCCCCTGCAGAGAAAACGTTGGACAGGTAGATTCACAATGATACACAAAGAAAAAGTTGTATATTCACATTGCAAAGACATCCATCAAGACTAAAGAAGCAAGTCCACAAAAATAATATTTTTATTTCAAGTTTCCAGAGCTCCAAAGGTGCCTTTACAGTAGGGGGGTCTCTTCCTTAAATAGGAAGAGAGACACCACAACCCTAAATCACTTTTGAAATGAGTGGTGGAGATCAAAAGATAAAATAATACAATCAACGACTAAGATGAGCCGGTACAATATAACATGGATCACTCACACGAGGGGGGTTGCACTACATAGAGGAAGCCCTAGGGGGGTGTGCACCACATAAAATGACTAGGATACAAGTTGTGCCACATAAGATGACAAGGACAAGACACTAGGAGCACATGGTGGGGCTAGGAGGTATTATTGTCCTTCACTAGTATCACCCCATGGCACAATAATATAACATATGACTCAATGACATGTCCTAGTGAACAAATGATCAAATCTTGGCCCCGTCAACTAAGAGAAGAATGCATCAAAACATAACTTGGTGACTGTGTGGACCCCACTGAATGCTGCAAATTGATTTGGAAGGAGTGGGATACACCATATATGACCTCTGAGTAGACCACATGCGAAAAACTTGCCTCAATTGCCTAAATTGATTTCCTTAATGACCTTTTTATTCCATTTTTATTTCACCTGAAGAACAACTAAACTGCCCATAATCCACTGCCTGGTGCTCGAGCACAAAATCTTACTGTACCATCATCTTCAGAGAGGGGGGAATATGGTAATAAAAGGTGGCTGGAACACCCCTCTCCTATGTAGCGCCGTAGGCAACAACTCACCATGTATGCATCTGCTGGACAGGCCACCTCAGCATGGCCAAACTGGTCAACAGGTGAAAAATTGCTCATATAGTCACTGACAGTGCCTAAAACTGAAAAGTAAGTGTCTCAATGGATCCAATAGACCCAAATCCACTAGAGATGAGTACTCATACACCTCATGGTAACCTGTAAGATTGTCTGTACAATCCACCATACCAGAACAAATAAAAATATGATGATCTAGAGCTAATAATAATCAATAACAAGTGCATCAATCATCATCAAAAACCTGTGTCCAACATATGGAGTCATCAAAAGGTGTATCAAAGAGCATGGATCAACATCATACAACACAACTGGTTCAACTCATCATGGATCCCAAGGTTGACCTTGGTCAAACTAGGTTTGACCGGCCAAACTGATGAAAATATAACCTAGGCTAAGAAAGCCTACTGCTGCAAGTGCAAATGGTTAAGACATGCTCCTTTAATCATTTTCATAGAAAGACTTAAAACATCAAGCATTTTCATTGGCAGTTAATAGATAACCATAGGTTAAAAATAATAATAATTTACTTTCAAAAAGAAACTCAAGGATATACTCATTTGTAAACATGATCACTTTGCTAGCAGAGGGTGAAGGCTAAAGATGTAAGGCTAGGCAAAGGGGAATGACTTGACTGACTCAACGGTGTGATACTTTGGATAAGGGAAAGGGTATTACACATTCAAGCATATGTTGGATAAAGAATACACAGGGGATGGCAGTGTCTCACAAATGGGTAAGTTGTTTAGATAGGTGCTTTTTCAACCTTGGCAAATGTCTATGACTCACATCCAAGCTGTATCAACTCCGTGAGGATCTTTTCTAGAACCGCCGTGAACTGGGTGCCCGGGTAACCGTAACTTGAGGTTCTAGGGGACACTTAGAATTAGTTGTCCCTTGCTCCATCTCGCATCACAACCCGTAGGCTCCGTGAGGAATTAATCATTACATTTCATTTCATTTCCTTGGCCAACAGTCTTTGGATTTAGCATACATTTAACGACTTCTTTTTATGCCTTTATGACCCTTTTTGGATTTTGCATGTGCTTATAAGCACAACTAATCCCAGCTCACATCCAGGGTACTTATCATTTCAAATCCTTATTTCATTGTGCTGATAAGCACAGTTTTCAAAGCATTTTCATAGGCATTCATAATAGATATAACAATAGTTTCCATATGTAATGATGGTAGTACTATTTGCTTCAGGTTTTAGTCAACACAAATCATGCAACTGTGGGGACTCTCAGCAATCAAGACCAAACATCGGGTCAACTCACTAGAGTGATCAAGGTATCAAATCCAACTCATCAAAGGTAAGTTTTGTTGCCAACTCAGAGCCGAGACACAAACTAACATGGATGCTATCCAACATAGAGGCAAGAACGGGGAAGTCCTCCATATCATAGGCTGAGGTGTAAGGTAGGGTGACAACCAAAAAGGTGGGAAAAACATCGGATGGATGGAGACAGTGAATGGTGATGCCTAGGCTAGCAAGCCACAAAGGAGCGAATGATCATGTCCACACTCTAAGAGGGTGAAAACCAATGAGTATAAAACAAGAACTTCTAATTGTCAGTAATATAACCACTTAGATATTCAATAATAACCAGTTTCGTTTTATATAAATATACTGCCAAATCATAATCACTAGATGCCAAGTCAAGCTATCAAAATGACCAAAACAACAAGATAATAATACCAATGCACATCATATACCTGCTGGGTCATATACCTGTATCTGTAATCTGTAAATCAGGACCAACTATAATCACTGATAACACTGCTGCTAAATCTCTAACCACTGCACTGCATCTGTATGGAATAAAAGGTCATCTCGGTCATCAAATCTGAGGTCTTAAGGATCAACCTTGGCATAAGGTCTACTGCATGTTTGATATAAGGCTGCTCTGATGTGTGAATGATCACAAATAATAATGCTCATCATAGCTGATCTCGTTGAAAATGTGTAAAGGCAAAGCTCAAAAATATGCAGATATATGCTCTGCAACCATGGTTGCCCAGCTACTATGGATGTGATAACATCTGGCTCCAATTGGGACAAGTGCTTGAGAACCTCAGAATCTCTGGTCCCCAAGACCAACTGCATCAATCTTCAATCCAACACTCAACCGTTTTTGCTTTCATCTTTAGTTTGTACCTATTCCTACACACAAGGAAAGCAAACTACCACGTGAAGCATGTATGGGATAAAAATAAAATAAAATAAACTGCATAAATGAAAATCTAATCTAAAGCAGAAATTAAAATGCATGTAAATGAAAGTACTAACTCAGCCATATTTTAACATTTTCATTTTATTATTTTGAATGCAGGAGATGAGAAAGGCTTAGAAAGGAGCTGACTCAACTCACTCAAGAAACTCAGCAAAAGAAAACAACACTCAGAAGAAACTAAAAGGCTCGCAAAACTCAACATTCAGAAAAAGAAAATGCACTCAAATTCTACTGCTCAAGTGAGCTTATTCAAAAACCTACCTACTCTAAACAAGCAAGAGGGGCTTTTACCCCAAAGGAACAAGGGGGTAGTAATGTTTCAACAATACCCTATTTACTGGCAATTCCAAATCATCTCCATCCAACGTTTCTAACCACACCGAACCTTTTCCTGCTATTTGTTAAATATTAAAAAAATGATAGCAGTAGCAGACTGTAAATATCAAAAGTGCAGAGATAGCTAACTGTAAATAAAAATAGAACACAACATTTTTCACGGGGAAACCTTTCAAGGACAAAAACCCCAAAGCAATATAATAATAATTTATCTCAAAATGAGATGTCTGAGTTTTTACAACAGCAGGCTTAACAAGCCTCTCCAACAATTTAGATCTGTTTCATTTACCAAGAAGAACCCTGTTCTGCTGTAGCTGAAGCAGTCTCAACCTTGTACAACCATCCTGTACATGTCACTGTTCACTGATGTCTGTTGTGGCCTTTTCCAGGGACTGTAGTGACTTGTAGATGTTTTGTAATGGCTGTAAACACTTAGGGACAGACCCTGAATACAACTCAGCTGAACTGAAACATGCCCTAGCAGGGCTCGGACCAGCAGTAGCAGTTTAAAGAGTGAATCCAGTAGTAACCAGCAGAGAGAAGAGAGAACTCACTAGTAATCAGCAGAGAACTCAACAGTAAGAAGATGTGTGGAGAGAAACCAACAGTAATCAGATCACCCTTGAATGCACAGCAGGGCTCGCGTATGCACAGTAATAATAATAACCAGTATATATAACCCAGCAATGTAAGAAGGTCACCCTTAGTAGGGCTCGGGTATGCACAGTAGTAAGAACCAGTAAGTATATATAACCCAACAAGTAAGAAGGTCACCCACACATTATCTTTTGAATCAGTCAAATGACACCACTGTACTGTCATCTTAACACCACCGAACTGTCTTATTGGCACCACCGAACTGTTCTCAGAGTTGTCCTCAAAGTATACGAATTTTTGTTTGAATGATGAGTTTACTTTCCGTATTTATAGTGGAGTAATTCCTCACAAAATAAATGAGGCCGACTTGCATTAATTCGACCAATAAATTTAATTTAATTATTAAGGCCGACCTGCATTCATTAGCCAATAAATTTAATTTAATTGTTGAGGCCGACCTGCATATGTTATAGATGTTTATTTTATTTAGTGAATTAAATGAGGCCGACCCTCCAATATATTTTAATTTCTTCACATCAGTCATCATTTTAATTTTGTCTTTTCCTTCAATAATGAGTTGCCCCAAAATAAATAAATAAATACATATTTATTTTTCTTCTTCTAACTGGTGGGTGCATGGACCAAGCCAAGTGGTGCTTGGGTTCTATGGTTCTCCAATAAATCATCCAGGTGTTCTTCAAGGTCTTCATGTCCACTCCAAGCGCATCATCATCAGGAGATAAATTAATTGCTTTACTTCACCCTCCTATTGCCACCAAGTCCAAGTGGAGTACACCACTTGCCCAGACCCGGTCTAGGGCTTACAGTGAAATCCTGGTAACTGATCAGGTACCTCCATTCTCCCAGAGAATGGCTCTCAGCCCCAGGCTGAGCTTCTAGTCCCAGACTGGATCAATACCCTGGTAACTGACCAGGTGCCTCCATTCTCCCAGAGAATGGCTCTCAGCCCCAGGCTGAGTTCCCAGTCCCAGACTGGGTCAATATCTTGGTAACTGACCAGGTGCCTCCATTCTCCCAGAGAATGGCTCTCAGCCCCAGGCTGAGTTCCCAGTCCCAGACTGGGTCAATATCCTGGTAACTGACCAGGTGCCTCCATTCTCCCAGAAAATGGCACTCGATGCTACTCAGGAAAAATCAACACTCCCTCTCAGCGAGAGGGTCATTCTCTGCAATACCAAGCTTGTCTCGAAAGTGCACAAGCTTTGTCAACGACAGGGGCTTGGTCAATATGTCAGCAATCTGCTCATCTGTACGGATGTACTGGAGCTTCATGGCACCTCACTGTACCATATCTCTGATGAAGTGATACTTCATCTCAATGTGCTTTGACCTGTCGTGAAATACAGGGTTCTCTGAAAGCTTGATGCAACTCTGATTATCGCAATGGATAATAGTTGGTTCAAGCTTTCCACCAAACAGGTCAGAGAGAAGCTTTCTAAGCCAAATTGCTTCTCTGCAGGCATCACTGGCAGCAATATACTCAGCTTCAGCTGTGCTCTGAGCTATGGAACCCTGTTTTGTGCTGGACCATGAGATCATGGCTGATCCCAAACTGCAATAGTACCCTGATGTGCTTTTCCGGTCCACTGCACTGCCAGCCCAATCGGAGTCAGCATATCCAAGTAGCATTACCCCACTGTTGGAGGTATATCTGAGCCCATATGTGATAGTACCTCGCAAATATCTGAGCACATGTTTGGCAGCTATCTAGTGTATGTGCTTCGGCTCGGACATGAACTGACTCAATGCATTCACTGTATAACAGATATCTGGTCTCGTATGCACTAGATACATCAAAGATCCAATAAGTTGGTGATACTGAGTAGGATCCACTGCTTGTGAAGAAGTAGTTGAGTCACGTAACTTCTTCAGATTTGATGTCATGGGTACACTCATGGGTTTGCAGTCATGCATCCCAAACCTCTGCAAGATATCAACTGTATACTTTCCTTGAGATAGAAAGATCTCATCTGGCTTCTGCTAGACCTCTAAACCAAGGAAATAGTGCATGAGTCCCAGATCCTTCATTTCAAATTTTGAAGTAAGCTCCCTCTTGCACTGAGCTATCAGTTGCTCCTCTCGAGTGAGGAACAAATCATCCACATATAGGACTAGGATCGAGACATGGTTCTGAACAACCTTAAAGTAGAGGTTGGGATCAGCAGTGCTCTTGGAGAATCCCAACCTGTGAAGGTAACCATCAATCCTGGCATACTAAACCCTTGGGGCCTGTTTGAGTCCATACAAAGCTTTATTTAGTTTGCACACATGAGACTGCATTTCATGTGTCACAAAACCTTCAGGTTGCTCAATGTAGACCTCTTCTTCAACTTCTCCATTAAGAAAAGCTGTCTTTACATCCATTTGATGGAGTTTCCATCCAAAGACAACAGCGAGGGAGATAATAGTTCTGATGGTGGTATACCTGGCAACAGGGGCAAATGTTTCATCATAGTCTATGCCTTCCTTTTGTGAGAAACCACGTGCCACAAATCTTGCTTTATATTTCTCAATGCTGCCATCAGCAGCATGCTTGATTTTATAGAGCCATTTGGAAGTTACCACAGACTTCCCTTTTGGTCGAGGAACAATTTCCCACACACCATTTTTCATTATGGAATTATATTCTTCTGTCATGGCATCAATCCAAACCTGATGAGACTTTGCTTCTTTGAATGTAGAAGGCTCTGCATCAATGAGCTTACTCATAAGACCTGAGTATTTCTGGGGCTTCTTGCTTTCTCTGAATGTCCCAGAAGGAGCTTTATGCTTCTCTGCTTCTTGCAATATTTCTCTTGCCCAAGTAGGTCTTCTCTTGGATGGAGGGGCTTCAAGTAGTTCTTCAGATGGTCTTTCTGGTTCTGAGTAAGCATGAGGTTCATCTTCTTCCTCCCTCTGATTCTCTGAATGAGGAGAGTCTGGAATGTCAGAAAGAGATCCTTCTGGATCTATTGGAAGCTCTTTGGAGTGGCGGAAAACAGCTTCCTCATAAAATATCACATCTCTGCTGATTTCAATGTATCTTTGACCAGGAACATAGATACGGTAGGCTTTTGAATTTTCACTGTACCCAACAAATGTGCCTTTCTTTCCGGAAGGCTCCAGCTTTAATCTCTTTTCTTTTGGCACATGGATGTAGACTGGAGTGCCAAAGATCCTCATGTGGTCAATTGCAGGTTTCCTTCCTGTAAAGACTTCCTCTGGAGTCTTTTTTCCCAAAATGGCATGAGCACTTCTGTTTTGAATATAGATAGCTGTACTAGTAGCCTCAACCCATAGAGACAAGGGAAGATCTAGATCACACAACATGGCTTTAGCAGCCTCACAGACTGTTTTGTTCTTCCTTTCTGCAACCCCGTTCTGTTGGGGGTTGTAAGGTACAGTCAACTCCCTCTTGATCCCTGCTTCTTGGAAAAAATCATCAAAATCATTTGATTCAAACTCACCTCCATTGTCTGACCTCAAGATGCGAATGTGTCTTCCTGTCTGATTTTCAATCAGCGCCTTGAACTCCTTGAACTTATCAAAAGTTTCACTCTTAGCCTTTAGAAAGTAAATCCAAGATTTACGAGAGTAATCATCAATGAACAATACATAGTATAAGCAACCACTTAAGGAAGGTGAAGACATGGGTCCACAAATGTCAGAGTGAATCAAATCCAAAATCCCTTTTGATCTGCTGTGGCTTTTGGAAAAAGATTTCTTGGTATTTTTACCAAGGGCACAACCTTTGCAAATACCACTATGTTCATTAGAAAACTCAGGCATACTTGTAACCATCTTTTGAAGACCAGGGAGAGCTACATAATGAAGGTGCCCAAACCTACGGTGCCATAGCTCACAAGGATTGATAGTATTGTGAACCAATGCTTGAGTAGAGTGCCCGGATGCCTTGTAAAGGCCTCCCTCTCGGACCCCAATCAATTCTGTTGCACTTAACCTTTCATTCTTTGACCAAAGCAAAACCTTTTTGTCCATGAATATAACTCTGTAGCCTTTGTCTTCTAAGCCAGCAACAGAAAGAAGATTTTTCTTCAAACCTGGAACATATAGTATGTCTTCAATGTGCAACATGGTCCCTGAATCAAGTTGAAATGAGACTGAACCCACTCCCTCTATTTTGTAGGTGGAGTCATCTCCAAGTTCTACTTGAGTGTCAAACTTCTTCTTTCTGTAGCTTGTAAGGGCTACACGGGAACCTGTCATATGTTTTGAGGCTCCACTGTCCACCAACCAAGAATTTGAGCTGTTGGTGATGGACCTTGCTAGGGCAGAAATCAAATAGTATTCTTTTCTTGATTCTTCTTGCTTGGAAGACTTTGTATTTTTCTTCTTCTTTGGTTCTTCTTCTTCAGCTGTAGATGCTTGGAATTTTCTTTTGGGCCTTCTTTGTGGCAGCCTACAGTCCCTAGCATAATGTCCCATTTTGAAACAATTAAAACATTTAACTTGTGATATATCAAATTGCCTACCTTGTGGCTTGTTCTCTTTCTTCTTGGGATGGAAAGGCTTCTTGAATTGTTTCTTGGTTTTAGCTGCTAGTGCAAGGTTTTCTTCTTTAGGACCCTTAGTTCTGCTCTGTACTCTGCCTTCTTCTTCTAAACAGTCATGCCAAAGTCTCTCAAAATCTGGCTGAGTCTCACGCCCACTAACAGAAGCTAAGAAGGTTTCCCAAGAACTTGGAAGACCATCAAAAACAGTTTGTACAAGATCATCATCATCTATTGTAACCCCAATAGCAAAAAGTTGGTCTCTTACCTGAGCAATCTTTGTGAAGAAGGAGGCCACTCCTTCATCTTTTTCCATCTTCAATGTACGAAGTCTATTCTTCAAGACTCTCTTTTGACTGGGTGCTTTCTTCTCGTACAAATTTGTCAAGGTGTCAAAACACTCCTTGGCTGTCTTCAGTGGTGTTATGGCAGGCATTATATTTTCCTTGACTGAGTCATAGATAATCCTCCTAGCCTTGGCTTGCTTCTTTTTGAATGCTGCCCTTCCTGTGTTTGACGTGGGTTCTTCTACAACATTGATGACCAAATCATCAAGGTCATTTTCTTCCAAGGTGGCCATAAGCCTTGCTTTCCATGAATTAAAGTTTGCTGAGCCCTCAAGCCTGTCCTCTGGTCTGAAAGAGGTAGAAGAAGCCATCTCTAGTCTGTATGTGCTGTCCCAAGGTCTATGTAAGACACAGTCAATTGCTCAAACACTGTGTGCTTTACAAGCAGAGCTCTGATACCATGTTAAAAATTAAAAAAATGATAGCAGTAGCAGACTGTAAATATCAAAAGTGCAGAGATAGCTAACTGTAAATAAAAATAGAACACAACATTTTTCACGGGGAAACTTTTCAAGGACAAAAACCCCAAAGCAATATAATAATAATTTATCTCAAAATGAGATGTCTGAGTTTTTACAACAGCAGGCTTAACAAGCCTCTCCAACAATTTAGAATTGTTTCATTTACCAAGAAGAACCCTGTTCTGCTGTAGCTGAAGCAGTCTCAACCTTGTACAACCATCCTGTACATGTCACTATTCACTGATGTCTGTTGTGGCCTTTTCCAGGGACTGTAGTGACTTGTAGATGTTTTGTAATGGCTGTAAACACTTAGGGACAGACCCTGAATACAACTCAGCTGAACTGAAACATGCCCTAGCAGGGCTCGGACCAGCAGTAGCAGTGTAAAGAGTGAACCCAGTAGCAACCAACAGAGAGAAGAGAGAACTCACTAGTAATCAGCAGAGAACTCAGCAGTAAGAAGATGTCTGGAGAGAAACCAACAGTAATCAAATCACCCTTGAATGCACAGTAATAATAATAACCAGTATATATAACCCAACAATGTAAGAAGGTCACCCTTAGCAGGGCTCGGGTATGCACAGTAGTAAGAACCAGTAAATATATATAACCCAGCAAGTAAGAAGGTCACCCACACATTATCTTTTGAATCAGTCAAATGACACCACTGTACTGTCTTCTTAACACCACCGAACTGTCTTATTGGCACCACCGAACTGTTCTCAGACCTGTCCTCAAAGCATACAAATTTTTGTTTGAATGATGAGTTTACTTTCCGTATTTATAGTGGAGTAATTCCTCACAAAATAAATGAGGCCGACTTGCATTAATTCGGCCAATAAATTTAATTTAATTATTGAGGCCGACCTGCATTCATTAGCCAATAAATTTAATTTAATTGTTGAGGCCGACCTGCATCTGTTATAGATGTTTATTTTATTTAGTGAATTAAATGAGGCCGACCCTCCAATATATATATATATATAACATATATATTTTAATTTCTTCACATCATTCATCATTTTAATTTTGTCTTTTCCTTCAATAATGAGTTGACCCAAAATAAATAAATAAATACATATTTATTTTTCTTCTTCTAACTGGTGGGTTCATGGACCAAGCCAAGTGGTGCTTGGGTTCTATGGTTCTCCAATAAATCATCCAGGTGTTCTTTAAGGTCTTCATGTCCACTCCAAGCGCATCATCATCAGGAGATAAATTAATTGCTTTACTTCACCCTCCTATTGCCACCAAGTCCAAGTGGAGTACACCACTTGCCCAGACCCGGTCTAGGGCTTACAGTGAAATCCTGGTAACTGACCAAGTACCTCCATTCTCCCAGAGAATGGCTCTCAGCCCCAGGCTAAGCTTCTAGTCCTAGACTGGATCAATACCCTGGTAACTGACCAAGTGCCTCCATTCTCCCAGAGAATGGCTCTCAGCCCCAGGCTGAGTTCCCAGTCCCAGACTGGGTCAATATCCTGGTAACTGACCAGGTGCCTCCATTCTCCCAGAGAATGGCTCTCAGCCCCAGGCTGAGTTCCCAGTCCCAGACTGGGTCAATATGCTGGTAATTGACCAGGTGCCTCCATTCTCCTAGAGAATGGCACTCGATGCTGCTTAGGAAAAATCAACACTATTTTGCTCACTCGATAAGGGCTCATCCATAATTTCTCAAATTTCCCATGATTTCCTGGCTTTTCCTTATTCTTCTCCCAAAGCAAGATTATATCACCTACCCCAAAATTGACATTTCTACTCCTTTGATCAAAGGTTCCTTTCAGCATTTCTTGTTCCAAAACCATCTTATTCCATGCTTCTCTTCTGGTCTCGTCTAACTCTACTAATTTATCAATTCTGGCTCACATTGCTTCTTGATCCGAAGAACATTGTTGTAAGAGTTCATGTACTGGGATCTGGAGGTTGATGGGTAGTCTACAATTTTGCCCATATACCATTTCAAAAGGAGCCTTACTAGTTATTCTCTTAACCGTTGTTCGATCTGCCCAAAGAGCATACTTGAGTTTATTATCCCAACTCCTTTTGTTTTCACCCATCATTCGCTTTAAAAGCCAAATTAAGTTCTTATTGCTAGACTCGGCTAAACCATTTCCTTGTGGGTAATAGTTGGAAGAATGAGATAGAGTGATTCCATGATTGGAGCAAAATGCTGACATCTCTTCCTTGCTAAAGGCTTTTGCAATATCAGTTATGATTTTTATAGGACAACCATACCTGGAGACTATATTCTCTTCTAAAAATTTAACCACCACTTTTGTTGTTGCTCTTTTTGTAGGGATAGCTTCAACCCAACGGGTGAAGTAATCTGTGCAAGTCAAGATGTATTTATACCCATTACAAGAACTAGGGTCAACAAGACCAACGAAATCCATTCCCCACTGCTGAAAAGGTGCTTCTACGATGACTGGGGTTAAAGGTAAAGAAGGCAATCTAGGCTTTCCTGAGAAGAATTGGCATTCTTGACAAGTTCTAACAAAAGCATGCACATCTTTAAACAATTATGGCCAATAATACCCAACTCTCATGATTTTAGTAGCTGTAGTTCTAGGCGCCTAATGTCCTCCACATAACCCTGGATGCATTTCACTTATTATCCTTTGGGACTAATCAGGGTTTACATATTTTAAAACAATTCCATTTGGATTTTTCCATCCCAAACCATCTTCTGTCAATATATACTTAGATGCCTTTAACCTCAAAGCTCTTCTTTGGTGGTCCAAGAGATGATCGGGACATGACAAATGTTTGAGGAAATAGATAATGTCCTTATACCATTCATGATCTTCATCAATATAGAGCACCATGTTTAAATCTTCATGATCTACATCCGATTGAGCTTTGGTTTCAGTTAGGAGTTGGGCTAGTCCTTGACCTTTTACTATCTTGGTAGGTTTGCTCTCAATATCATACTCTTAAATCCTAGAAATCTAGTTTCCTCTAACCTCAAAACCATCATGCAGAGAGAACACATCTTTAACCGCTTGATACAAAACATAAGCCAAAATCTTAGAATATCCTATGTATGTCCTTAAATGCTTTAGGGATTTAACCAAAGCATAGGCTTGCTTTTCAGTGGTTGTATAATTCAATTCGACATCTCTAAGGTTCTTACTCATAAAGGCAACAGGTTGCTCATGATTGCTTTCATTCCTTTGTAACAAAACACCAGCTATGGTGTCCTCTGAAGCATATGAGTATATTAAGAATTCCTTATTATAATCAGGACACACTAAGACTGGAGCGGAGGACATAGCTTTCTTTAAAGAATCAAATGAAGCTGCACACTTTTTATCCCAGACAAATTTTGCATCTTTCTTCAACAAGGCATTTAAAGGCTTGGCCAATTCACCTAAGTTAGGGATGGATCTTCTAACAAAATTTATCTTTCCAAAGAACGACCTTAAGGAGCTAACATCTTTTTGTGGAGCTATAGCTTGGATTCCCTGCACTCGCTTAGGGTCAATTTTGATGCCTGCCCTAGAGACAATGTGTCCCAACAACTTGCCCTCATCAACACCAAAGTAGACTTCTTGGGATTTAAAGATATTCCAAACTTCTGACACATATAAAATTTTTTCTTCAAATGCTTTACATGGTCATTTCTTTCTTTGGAAAACACCGTTAAATCATCTTGATAGATCACAATAATCTTACCAATCAAATCCTCAAAAGCATGATCCATTGCCCTTTGAAAGGTTGATCCTGCATTAAGCAAGCCTGTTAGACACAATGCTCACTGAGAGGGGGGGGGGGGGGGAATCAGTGAGCTAGGGCTCAATTCCAAATTCAACTTTTTCTACCAATTATTTCACATTCGCTTCATCAATGAATTATATATCAATAATTAACTAATCACATATCATTCATCAATTAAAGACACAACATCATCAACACCTTGAGCAAGAGACACACGATATAATTGTAATGTTTTTGTATTCGATTCAACGGCTACAAACGTGAGGTAATTCAACACCAATTGATTCAATGAGCACCAATTCATCATCTAGGACCCAACCTAGGCTTTTCTTAGACCCAGCCAAGAAAATGGATACAAGACCCTGCCTGTATTAGTTAGTACAATTCATCACAAGACCCTGCTTGTAAATTACATGTACATATACATAACATCCCATAGATTTTACATCATTACATTGATCATTCATTAACACATCAACAACTTCATCATCAATATTCTATCAAGCACATTGTGACCTCAACACATCACAAACATGTCATTCTGTCCATGCAAATTTAACTGCCCTAGGTCATCAGATCTTCATCACGCATAGTCCAGCATCATCATTCATAAGACATCATCATTATTCTGCATTCATTAGCAAACTGTAGTTCCACTGTCCATCATTTCATCATTGAGTATGTCTCTATCTTATCATTCTGTTCATCAAAGTTCTGTCCACATATCATATACATATTCAGCCCAAGCCATCATTCCAATCATAGCAAGTCATGTCTTCATCAATCACCCTAGCATTGAATTTTCAGCAATCTCCCAGCCTATTACGATTCTGTCCTTGACTTCATTATACATCAGCAGGCTGTCTTCATTAACATCAATCTAAGTCATAAACACTATCACCAATCAGTCCATGTTCACATACTGTACATTAGCAAGCTATGTCATAAACACCATCAGCAATCTGTCCAGGTTCACATCTTGTACATCAACAAGCTCTGTCATAAACACTATCAGCAATCAGCCATTTCAACAATATGAAGAAAACAAAACTTGCTGCAGTTATTCCTGCTCACACCACCGAAATTATCTGAGCCATGAGAACTGCTCCTCCTGAGCCATCCGAACTCCACATTACCACTCACACCAAAACAATGAAATCTCTCTTCTTTCTATACATTTGCTTTGTCCATAATCTAGGGAGGCCGACTCATCATTTTTAATTCTTTATTCATCAAAATAATATTTTGTTTCCATAATTTCCTCTTCCACGATTTACAAATATAAATATATATTTGATTTATTTTTGTTTCCACGTCACGGTGGTCTTCACACCCACACACCACCGTTTTCTTTTGCTGTTAGCATGCCCGCACTAGTTTGTAAGGGCTGTCTTTCACGGCCTCAAGGATGATGCCCGCATTCTTCTTTCATATGCCCGCAGCCAGTGTTTTTGATGCCCGCATTCTTCTTTCATATGCCCGCAGCCAGTGTTTTTGATGCCCGCATGAGGGTTCACAAGATGCCCTATGACGCATGCCCGCAGCACTCCTACAAGATCCCCGCACTTGCCTCCAAAAGTGCCCGCAGGCCTCATTTGGAGATGCTCGCAGCTCCTCCCTTAAGTCATCAATAATGCCCGCAAAGTACCTTAAGCCAGATGCCCGCATTTGTCTTTATTTAGCATGCCCGCAATTGTCTTTGCCTTGTTTCAACATGCTCGCAAGCCTTCCTTATGGTGCCCTCAAGTTGAGCCATAAGATGCCCACAGGTGGTGTATTCAGATGCCCATAAGGGCTGTCTTTTATGCCCACATACAGCTAGAGAAGATGTCGGCAATGCATAGTAGAAATGTTTGTAACTGGTTGGAGAAGATGCCAGCGGTAAGGGTTTACAGCTATAACATCCCCTCCCATCATACCAGCATGATCGAGAGGACGTGGTGCTAGAACCGGGCAATTAGCCCCCATTTACTTCTAACTAAGCATTCACACAGTATAAAAATTCATATGGAAATGTAAAATTATAAGAAGACAGCGGAATTAAATTCATTAGCACATCCATAATACATTCAAGATATTCATCAAAGAAATAATTGCAAAGTTAAACACAAGAGAATACTTATCTTGACAAAGTAGTCCCAAGCAACTGGCTATGCAACTGCAACATTCCACCCAACCATAAGCCAATTGTGCTTATCAACCTCTTGATACAACTGCCACCCCCGAGCTGGGCATGATCTCTACAAGGAACTAGGGAACAACAGACTCACACATAGCCAAGCATACACCAAGATGAGCCAAGCCAATCTGCATTTGGGTTTATCAGGCTGCTAGGACATGGAAGGGAAGAATTGCTAAGCTAGTATGCTCAACCACAGAGCTATGGATACCCCTCCCAGATCTATTCAGCTTGGCACTCACAATGCCTACACACCCAACACAAGGAAGTATTCTCTTCACTGCCACACAGTCTCTCAAGCCATACCTTCCTTTCTAGTGCTCTCAGAGTGTGCATAGAAAAGTAGCCAAAGCCCTCTTGATCTTCTTGAGAGGTTACTCCCTCTACTAAGTTTATCAAGCCAATTCTGTCCACTACTAGTCCAAGGTTCTTGCTCACAGGTTCAAATCAAAACCAGGATGCACATCACAATAGAACCACACTTATTGGGCATGGTAAAACGTTTTTACAGTGAGATACCCAAAGATGGGGTTTTCATTAGCTTCAAGAAAACGTGGGAAAACCCAAAAACGAAACTAGAAGATGGGGAACAACACTGGGAAGCCAAATCCGTTTTTAGAAAAACGTCCATGGACATTCTGGGGCAAAAACGGCCTCCATAACAGTCCCCAAATCGTGGCCCTTCTCTCCCAGCTACTGTATATGCAAAAACGAACTCCCAGGCATAGAAAAATGCAGAGAATGGATGAAAAACGTGTAGGGAAAGACCCAGCTAGCTCCAACTGCGTGAGAGATGAAAGACTCCCTGTTCAGAATGGCTTTGGGAACCATTTCGTGGGTGTTTTCTTGCCCAAGGAGACAAAACACGATTTCCCAGGTTGATGGCTTGCCCATGCACGAAATTGGCTGCCATACCTCTTCATTCCCAAGGCATTAACTGCCTCAACCAATTCTTGGAAGAATTAAATGATTGGGTCCATAACCCAAAATGGGTAGTTGGTGGTTTATGGGTTTTCTCATTGACACATGGATTAACACCATTGGCTCAAGGGTTTGAATAATTTCCCTCCCTATTCCTTGTAGTAATCATGCCCCATCTCTTTTGTTGCATTGCATAGCTAGTTGTGGGTTTTTCCATTAAAATTCGTATTTACATGATGTCTTATTTACATTGTGCCCATCTCGCACAAGAACCATAGGCATCTATTTCTTTAATTGCCGATACATAAAACGCTAAATCAATGGTGGGGCCTTGGCCTTGAGCTCCTCACCATGATTAAGTAACAATATTTACATCATTTACGATTTAATACAAAAGGGGTCAAAATGGGGACATTACAACAGTGTGCATATCCAGATGTCATTTACATTCCCACAAGCTTACGCTTGCTTGGCATTTGTCTTGTTTTGCCTTGTCACCAATTCATTCTTACTTGTCCAAATGATCATCTGGCCTATCACTCATTCTTGTCTTGTTTGTCTTGTCCAAGTCAGTGTTCAGTCTAGGTTATTAAGGCCATCTCCAAATGACCACAGAATGGGTCATTTGATTCTTCTTACAACTTGCTTGCTTGTCAATGCATGCCTTCCAATGTTCAATCCATCCACACACTTCACCTTTGTCATTAAGGTTGTCATCAATGACAATCCTATTCATCAATCTCCCCCTTTGTCATTGATGGCAACCAACTAACTTCTTTTTCTCCCCCTTTGACATTAATGACAAAGGGCTGATTAGCCTTCAAAAGCTTCACAATGTCAAAAAAAAATTGGCTTTGAATACAACACTTGTCATCTTCTTTGCTGAGTTTTTTTTTTCATCCTCAATCTTTAAATCTGCTGCTTGCTTCCCCTGAGTTTTATGATCTCATACTATTGCAATTTTATTTTCTGATCATACTTGCTTAGTCATGTCAAGGTGTTGTCTGCTAACTTCTTTCACCCTGTCAAGATGCTTCCATGATTTATCATTTGCTCAGCACTTGCTATTTTCATATATGCTCCCCCTAACAAGTAGACTTCTTGTTGAGTTTGATCTGTTTTAGTTTTGCTATCTTGGAATTTTGATGCTGAGTTTTGCTTCTGTTCTTATTGCTCCCCCTATCAACCAGCCAATGTAGCGATGATCACAAGTTCTGCTTTTGATTGTTCAAATCCTCAACTATCAAAGTAAATTCATAAAAATGGTAAACATGCATCAAGACATCATCATACTCTCCTTTATTAAGTATGCTGGAGATATTTATTGATATTTCCAATTCTTTTGATTTCCATGACTGAAATAGGTCTCAGTGCTGTCAATCTGTTTCATTACATCATCTTCAAGTCTAGCTGGTCTCAATATCTGCTGGTCAAGCATGGATCCATCTCACTGTATGTATGTGCATTTTCATTGTTTGTTCACTTCACTGTATTTTCATCACATCTTTATGACCTTGTCAATGTAATACTGTCCAATACTGAATTTTTGCCACTGTGTGTCAATGTCATTATATCATCATTGTAGGCAACATTAGGTGTTCATCAAATCACAGTATGTGAGATTGTCACTATCAAGGTCTGATATATCACTGAATTTAAACTTCAAACATGGGAGAGTATCAACATGACATATTCTAATACTTCTTGCCATCGGATCACTTTTAGAATAATAATGTCAACCTGTACCTTCTTGTCTTCAAGAGAAAAATAAACTTCTGATTCTTTCGTGCCCCATGTTGCCTAGAACTGAAATAAGTCACAAATCACAGTCACCAAGTTTCTCAACCAATCGCGTTTGCTTGTCAATCTCATCATAAGTCTGCTCAATACGCTGCTGATCAAGCTGGTCATCAATGTGTGCTGGTCCATCTCAATATTGTGTAATGCAACGATATACCTTCTGTTGTAGCTGCTCAAGCTCTTCATACTATTTACTGCCTTAAGCATACTGCTGTAGTATCTTGCTATTTAACCTTGAAATTTTAACCCCAACTTCAGGACTGCTGCCTTCACTCCATTCTTCTCATACAATCAGCTAAGTGTTATCTGAGAACATTTTGCCACCGAATGATTTAAATTCATAAAAGGTCAGCATGCATCAACATTTCATATTCCTCCTATATTCCATTATCTATTTCTCTGCCTCAGTTGTCCACTGTAATCATCCTTAAAGGGTCAGCAATCAATACATCTGAAGCCATTGTCAAACCTCCAAGTCTGCAGTCTTCAATTTCTGTCCATTGAGAAGAAACAAAATGATCCTTGGACCTGTAACACGGTCTACAGAGTTAGTAATTTCATCAAGTTTGGAACCGGATCAGGTCTGCAATAAAAACTCTTCATATTCGGCTAACAAATCTGCAATTCTTGTGTACTGCTGTAACATCCTTCATAAGACTTCAAATTTGGATGACCTTTTTTTATCTTGACTGCTGATTCAGATCGACCTTATTGATGGACCAGAGGTTGTCTTCACTAGCTGTAAAGACCACTCGAGTTGACACCAAAGATGGGATAAAACCTGCTTTCTTCTATGGCCTTTTAAATGGTCAAACTCAGGATTGCTTTGTCCATTAATGCTTTCCTTCACAGTGATGAACCTTCACCTTTCCAAGTTGATTTCTAGTGAAGAAATGACACAACATGGCATGGTAATATCAATTTTTTCTTTCCCACTATATTCAGCAAAAGAATGAGAGGCATTCTTCACAGGTGATGCACCCAATGCTGTAGCAGCTCCCTTTTGCTTTCAAACTGATATGGGTGTGTTTGGTGTCAATATCCCATTATTAAAAAGTTCAAAAATAGCAGCAGAATGCTTACCGTGTCTGTATTGAAGACAATCAATGAATATCTCATGTTCTCATGGTTACTTTTCACAAGGTCAATCAGAGCTTCATAGGAAGACACTTCTCATGCTTCAACTGTCTCCTTCTTTCACTGCCTCAGTCATCTGCACAAATCCTTTTTCATTGATAGAGCCATTAGTTGCTCTTTCTCACCCTTGAATTCATCCTTCAACTCCCATGAACTCAAGGTGCTCCAAGATCTTTAAGAGACTTCAAACATGGCTTGCCATATGGCAGCCACTTTCATGAACTTCATTTTTCTTCACCCATACTTTCTTCTTGATCTCAGTCTTTTCATAACTTGTTCCATCTTCTTCATTTGCTTTGCTTGGTGAGTTGTATTTTAATCTCCTCATGAATGGTCTTCTTGGACTTGCACACTCCTTGGCTTTATGGCCAACACCATCACAATTGAAGCATCTTAATGTGTGACAATTTGCAGCCACATGTCCAATATGATTGCAGTCCCAACACCTAACTTTGCCATTAGTACTTCCAACACTTCTTCTTCCATAGGATCTACATTCCAAAGCCTTATGGCCATAATTAGAGCAAGAAAAACAATATCCATCAAAACTATTTTCATACCTTGATGTTTGGCTTGTAGTTGTCTTTCTTCTTCCAAATGAATTGCTTTGATGAGTGAGAGCAGCTTCATGAGTCATTAGTGATCTTCCAACTTCTTTGTTGTCATGTGCAGGTATATGGGATGCATCCTTGGTCATTGATGGACCAGCTTTTGGAGTCTTTGGAGACCACTTGTCTTCTTCTAGATTGTCTTCTACCTTTTTATACCCAAGGCCAGTTTTGTCATGGGGAGACCTTTGGCAATCTAAAATTTTATCTAGGATAGCTGAGCTGTGTTGGAACTTCCCATATGCATCAAACTTTTTATTTTCCTTCTCAATTCAACTACCTCCATTTCAAGCTTCTGAATTTCCTTCTCCTTTTCATCCAAGTGATTTTTCAACACTTCTTCTATCTTCTTGGCTTCTTCTAGTTGAGTCTCCAAGCCAATATTATTTCTTCTCGTCTCTTCAAGCTCATTAGAATCTTCATAAATCTCCTTAAGATTTTGATCATTTGGCTCAACTTGTAAGCTTGTCTTGAGTAGGTCCATGGTCTTCTCTTTTTCTTCTAGCTGGATCTTCATAGTTTCAGCTGAGTCTTGAAGTCTCATCATCTTATCCATGAGTTTACATGACAACTCCATTGACTTCTCATGATACTCTTCAATGAGCTTCTCTAACTTCTTTTTAAGCATTCGATCATGCTTGATATCTTGCACCTTAAAAAGGTTTGCTAGAAGATTCTTCTTAGCGTCTTCAAGAGCATCTTCAAAGTTATCATAACCAAGATTACTGAGATCAGTAACATTCTTACCATCATTAACATCCGAATCCTTTTCTTCCATTGTGTCTTCTGATTTCCTTCAAGCTTGTTAGGCTTCTGCAGAAGGCCTGCTCTGATAACAATTGTTAGACACAATGCTCACTGAGAGGGGGGGGGGGTGAATCAGTGAGCTAGGGCTCAATTCCAAATTCAACTTTTTCTACCAATTATTTCACATTCGCTTCATCAATGAATTATATATCAGTAATTAACTAATCACATATCATTCATCAATTAAAGACACAACATCATCAACACCTTGAGCAAGAGACACACGATATAATTGTAATGTTTTTGTATTCGATTCAACGGCTACAACCGTGAGGTAATTCAACACCAACTGATTCAATGAGCACCAACTCATCATCTAGGACCCAACCTAGGTTTTTCTTAGACCCAGCCAAGAAAATGGATACAAGACCCTGCCTGTATTAGTTAGTACAATTCATCACAAGACCCTGCTTGTAAATTACATGTACATATACATAACATCCCATAGATTTTACATCATTACATTGATCATTCATTAACACATCAACAACTTCATCATCAATATTCTATCAAGCACATTGTGACCTCAACACATCACAAACATGTCATTCTGTCCATGCAAATTTAATTGCCCCAGGTCATCAGATCTTCATCACGCACAGTCCAACATCATCATTCATAAGACATCATCATTATTTTGCATTCATTAGCAAGCTGTAGTTCCACTGTCCATCATTTCATCATTGAGTATGTCTCTATCTTATCATTCTGTTCATCAAAGTTCTGTCCACATATCATATACATATTCAGCCCAAGCCATCATTCCAATCATAGCAAGTCATGTCTTCATCAATCACCCTAGCATTGAGTTTTCAGCAATCTCCCAGCCTACGATTCTGTCCTTGACTTCATTATACATCAGCAGGCTGTCTTCATTAACATCAAGCTAAGTCATAAACACTATCACCAATCAGTCCATGTTCACATACTGTACATTAGCAAGCTATGTCATAAACACCATCAACAATCTGTCCAGGTTCACATCTTGTACATCAGCAAGCTCTGTCATAAACACTATCAGCAATCAGCCATTTCAACAATATGAAGAAAACAAAACTTGCTGCAGTTATTCCTGCTCACACCACCGAAATTATCTGAGCCATGAGAACTGCTCCTCCTGAGCCATCCGAACTCCACATTACCACTCACACCAAAACAACGAAATCTCTCTTCTTTTTATACATTTGCTTTGTCCATAATCTAGGGAGGCTGACTCATCATTTTTAATTCTTTATTCATCAAAATAATATTTTGTTTCCATAATTTCCTCTTCCACGATTTACAAATATAAATATATATTTGATTTATTTTTGTTTCCACGTCACGGTGGTCTTCACACCCACACACCACCGTTTTCTTTTGCTGTTAGCATGCCCGCACTAGTTTGTAAGGGCTGTCTTTCACGGCCTCAAGGATGATGCCCGCATTCTTCTTTCATATGGCCGCAGCCAGTGTTTTTGATGCCTGCATGAGGGTTCACAAGATGCCCTATGAAGCATGCCCGCAACACTTCTACAAGATCCCTGCACTTTCCTCCAAAAGTGCCCGCAGGCGTCATTTGGAGATGCTCGCAACTCCTCCCTTGAGTCATCAATAATGCCCGCAAAGTGCCTTAAGCCAGATGCCCGCATTTGTCTTTATTTAGCATGCCCGCAATTGTCTTTGCCTTGTTTCAACATGCTCGCAAGCCTTCCTTATGGTGCCCTCAAGTTGAGCCATAAGATGGCCACAGGTGGTGTATTCAGATGCCCATAAGGGCTGTCTTTTATGCCCACATACAGCTAGAGAAGATGCCCGCAATGCATAGTAGAAATGTTCGTAATTGGTTGTAGAAGATGCCAGCAGTAAGGGTTTACAGCATGCATTTCTAGTTGTCATTTACATGCCCACAAGCTTACGCTTGCTTGGCATTTGTCTTGTTTGCCTTGTCACTAATTCATTCTTACTTGTCCAAATGATCATCTGGCCTATCACTCATTCTTGTCTTGTTTGTCTTGTCCAAGTCAGCGTTCAGTCTAGGTTATTAAGGCCATCTCCAAATGACCACAGAATGGGTCATTTGGTTCTTCTTACCACTTGCTTGTTGTCAATGCATGCCTTCCAATGTTCAATCCATCCACACACTTCACCTTTGTCATTAAGGTTGTCATCAATGACAATCCTATTCATCAAAGCCAAATGGCATTCGGATATACTCATACGTACCCCAGGGTGTGGTGAAAGTAGTCTTTCCACGATCTTCTTGTTTAATTTGGACTTGGTTATATCTCGAAAAACCATCAAGCAAAGACAACACCCCAGTACCGGTCACACTTTGCAACAAATTTTCCATATTAAGCAATTGGTAGTTATCTTTCGAGGAGGCTTGATTTAGGTTTTTGAAGTCAATACAAATCCTAATCTCTCCTCTTTTCTTTCTTACCACTACAGGATTAGACACCCATGTTGTATGTCTGACGGGTATGATGGTTCCTGCTGCTAACATCTTTTCCAATTCCTTCTTGACTAACCGAGCTAGCTTAGGGTTTACATTACGCAACTTTTGACAATAAGGTTTAGCTCCTTCCTCAAGGGGAATAGTATGTTCAATGACAGACTGGTCATAAGTTTTCAAATCATCGTACGCCCAAGCAAGGACATCCTTGTATTCTCTAACTAATTCTTCAATTTTCCTTCTTTCTTCCTTAGAGGCATTTTTCCCTATTTTGATCATTTTTGGAGAACAGGAAGAACCAATGTTGATTTCAACGACCTCATCAATTGGTTCAGAGCATCTACCCTTAAACTCATCATGCCCATTAAAGTTTTTCTCTAAGGGAAAAGTGATTTCTGTTATGTCCATGCCTTCTATAGAACTACCCTTTAGTTGATCTTCAAAATTAATCATGGGGGATTGAGAAGCAGTAGAATTGGATGATTTGAGCATCATCATCGAAAACTTGCCAATAATCTTAATTATCGGGGACTGAGGGTCTGAATAAGACTTCAACGTTGCAATTTCTTTGCTTCAAAGACTCAGAGGCTTGGAGGGTACTGGCTATAACAAACAACTCATCAGCTAAAGTGTTTTGCTCATGTGGGACAACCTTGATTCCGAAGGCATCGAAACATTCAATGGTAACCCAAATTGCATTTCTGTAATCTCTATGTCTATTATTCTTAGCAACAAATTCATTCTTAATTTGCGATACAATGAGGTCAGAAGCACCTATGACTGATATAGACGTAATGTTCTTTTCTTGAGCAATTTCTAATCCTAAAAGCAAGGCTTCATACTCAGCTACATTATTTGTGCAATCAAACTCCAAACGGAAAGATAATAAACTTTCTTCTCCTGATGGTGAAGTTAGGAAAATCCCAGCCCTTGCACCATGCTGGGAACGGGCCCCATCAAAGTGCATCTTCCACACTCGATCTGGTGGGTAAGGATGTTGCTTTACTTCTTCCCAATAATTTGCTAGAACCATGAAGTTCCCAATTTCATCGCTTGAACACATCGCCTCATTAAAAAGGTGTTCAGGTGTCTCTACATGCTCTTGCATAGGTGGTTCATTGAATAACGTTATAAATGAATCCTTTCCGGTTGGGATCTCTATTAGTACTAGGAATGCTTCCACCTTTTGAGGCTATCTCAGATGAAGGCTTTGGAGTTTTGGAGATGATTCTCCGCACAGGTTGATTGCTAGGACGCACCGTCTGACTAGGCTGTGGGTCAACTGACTTATGTTGTTGAGGCCTAGGGGAACTAGTCTTTGGAGGGACCAAATTATTGCAGATAGCATTTAACATTTTATTTGTTCGCTCATCTCGCCTCTTAAGATCCTCATCTTGATTTTTAAGGAAAAGAGCCATGTTGGTGACCATTTCACATAAATTTGACATGAATTCCATGATCATTTCCGGTGTCATGTTGTTCTGAGAAGACATTTTTCTATGGGTTCGTTTCTCAGCGGAGTCACGAATTGGAGTCGCTAGGTAGACTTAGGTTCTTTTCTACCAAAAGATATATCGTGAATAAGGAGGGAGATGTGAGTGAAAATGGATGGTTATGAATAATTTAGGAATATAAATGATAACCATCAAATTACAAGACCAGATGTGATAAGATATGAATTACGCATGGATACTCGCAAACACTTGAGGTAAGCCTCTACCTCCTTGGCAACGATAACAAAAATGTTATCACACAACTTGTAGTTGTCCCAAAAGGTTATCCTATCCAGGACGGTAGAGGTGTTGGACAACTAAAGAGGTGACCCAAGAGATGCCACGGTTCCTAATGCAATTGCGTGTCAGGTTAACCGAGGCACTCTTCACTTTAGATCAAGTCTAAGCAAGACCAAGGGGGAGACCCTAGCTTAGCCAATGAAGGCTAGCGAACCCAATCAAGACCTCCTAGGGAAATGTGATAATGATAAAGGAGAAGATCAAAAGAGGATTAGATCTAGATCTAGGATAGATAAGTAGACCCAAAGAGTTAGGGCTTGGTTGAAGAGGCTTATGGAAGGACAAATGTTCAACCAAGGATAAATAAAGGTCACTTATAGGTTTAGAGTAGTAGATCTAGATATATCTAATGCCAAGTGAAGATATCCAAGTGGGGCCCACCCTTAAAATGATGAAAATGACCAAAAAGGGGCCCACAAGGTGAAGATCAAGATGAAATGGCACTAGGGGGTTTGCTACTCAATGGATCTATGGCTTTGAGAAAGAAAGAGCAATACCAAAGATGTAGATCTAGCAAAAAGGCCACCTACCCAAAAGTGCGACCTCCCTTGGAGCTGCCAAGTGCCTTAGATCGGGGGGGGGGAATGGAGTCGGATGTCCACCAAACTTTTGTAAACTTTTAATGATAGAAAGGTAAATACTCTCTTTGACACTTTCTATCGAACACTTGACAAACTGAGATTTAAATTTTAATGTAATGACAAATTTTTATTAAAAGATAAATACCGAGTCTAGTAAGTCACTGAAAATGCACTCCAGGAAGATTGTAAAAGGCAAGTAGGTTTGTTCCATAATTGAAAAGATGGGAAAATTCTGAAAGATCTTCTTCTTATTAAACTGGAGCAAAACAGAACTTCCTTTCTCAATACAGAAAATTATTACTTCAAATCAGCAAACCCACAAAGTACAAAATAACCTTATCTCTGCACTTTCTCAAAAACTGTGTCAGCAGAAATAAAGATTCAGACTGCCCACACGTGTGACATCATTCTGCAGTTTAGAAATTTGTGCCAATATATAGTAATCGGACAGAAATTACCAACAAACAAATGGAACAGAATACCTTAGGAATCGTGCCTGGAAAGTACAGTATGGTCAGTAGATAACTGTACGGATTTGCAATAGATGAAACCCTCGAAATTCGTGCCCTCACTCCACTTAATGCTTCTGTAATTTAATGCACTGTACGGATGGCTAAATCACACTTGTATGGAACTGGAAAATGTCTTGGGAACTGTGCACTTTTAGTTTGATGAAGTAAATGCTCTTCCTCTTCAGAAAAAATCGATCTCTCACTTTCTCTTTTGTGTCTTGATGTGTTTTGGCTCTCCTCCCAAGATGTATTATATAGGTGACTTCATCTTCCCTAAACCCTAACTAATTCAAAATTTCAAACTATCTTTTGAATGGCTAAGATCACTTTAGATTTAAGGGCTTACATTAATTGCACATTAAATGTCCTTTTTAATCATTTAATGCACAAATACATTTAATAAAGTCACTTAACTTTTAAAACCTAAAGTCACTTTTTATATTTTAAAAGTACATTTTCTAGGAAAGACAAGTTGTGTCCCCACCATGGTAAACACAAAAAACATGATAAGGGACCTAACTCATTACAATTTTCAACACTTCCTCTTAATGAGGGAGGTCCCAACAAAATCGTCTTGACCACTGTCAAGAGCTTCAACTAAATTTGGAAGCTAATGTCAGAACATAACTGGATCCTGCTCATCTTCTCTGCGCTGATTGAGTCTTCCACCAGTGCATCTCTCCTCATTTGAAAGTACCATCTGTGCATCTGCTTCATTCTCAGACTCTGATTCAGATAACCATCCACCTGAACCTGGAAGCATCACCTCTCCATGTAGAAAGTAAAGTTTGTCTTTTCTATTCCCAAGTAGAATAGTATTATTCGAGTTTTCTGTCCGATAGAGGAACACATTTCCTCTTTTGATGAAAACTCCATACCCATCATCCTCCAGGGATGATATAGAAAGTCTGCTGACTTTCATGCCTGGGACGAACAACACTCTGTCCACTTCAAGAACTTCTCCAAACCTGAGTTGGAAATTTACAGTTCCAACTCCTCTGATTTCTGCTTGAGTGCTTCCAATACCTGTTCCAACAAAATGTCCTTTGGCTATTTCTTCAATCTTCTGAAAATTTCCATATTTCCTCGTCATGTGGCTTGTTGATCCACTATTAACTACCCACATGTCATGGAAATCTATAGTGCTCCCTACACTAGTTTGTACAAAAACTAAAGAGAATTCATTTTCAAACTGGGAAGCAAAATCTCCCATCTCTGCTGATGGTGCTACCTCTTTCTCTTCATTCCCTTTCCTTTTCGGACACTGACTAGCATAATGAACAAATTTATTGCAACAAAAACAACGTACCTTACTGAGGTCTTTTTCTTTCTTCTTCCATTTTCTCTTACCTTTAGTTGCAAGAGCAACATTGTCTTCACTGTTCTGAGCTCCATTCTGGAACGCCCCCTCCCAGGACTCTTCTTGAACAAAGTCATCCCATAACCTTGTCCAATCTGGAAGCTTTTCTCTGGCAACCACTCCTCACACAAAGGTGTGCCAATTTGCAGTGAATCCATTGAGAGCATACCTCACTAGCTCTTCATCATCCACTTTCTCACTTGCAGCACCTAGTTCATCTCTAACTTGGGTGATCTTTGTGAGATAAGTAGAAACAGTATCGGTTTCTGTCATCTTGGTGTTCCTCAGCTTCTCTATGAGAACCATCTTCCTGTTTTGGTTCTTCCTTTGATATAAGGTACATAAAGTAGTCCACATTTCAAATGCATAAGACTTACCAGAGACATGAGGTATCACATGATCCTTGATGGAGTTCAAGAAGATCCTCTGCGTTTTAATATCCTTCTTATCAAAGGAAGATTTCTGTGTGGCATTTGTAGGAACTGTTATTGTAGCGGAAGCTCCAACAATATCCCACAAACCTTGCTCTCCTTGAACAATATCGTGATACGCTCCTTCCATGGACTGAAGTTGCCAGCTCCATCCAGCCTATCCTCGTACCTTAATCCTGCTGATGCCATGACTCTAACTGATATCATTTTTGTAAGTCTAACTTGTCTTGCCCACCTGTCTTTTTCAAGAAATCACCAACTTCACAATCTAACAGAGCCAAGCTCTGATACCATGTAAACTTTTAATGATAGAAAGGTAAATACTCTCTTTGACACTTTCTTTCAAACACTTGACAAACTGAGATTTAAATTTTAATGTAATGACAAATTCTGATTAAAAGATAAATACTGAGTCAAGTAGGTCACTGAAAATGCACTCTAGGAAGATTGTAAAAGACAAGTAGGTTTGTTCCAGAACTGAAAAAATGGGAAAATTCTGAGAGATCTTCTTCGTATTAAACTGGAGCAAAACTGAACTTTCTTTCTCAATACATAAAATTATTACTTCAAATCAACAAACCCAAAAAGTACAAAATAACCTTATCTCTGCTCTTTCTCAAAAACTGTGCCAGCAAAAATAAAGATTCAGACTGTCCACATGTGTGACATCATTCTGCAGTTTAGAAATTCGTGCCAATATACAGTAATCAGACAGAAATTACCAGCAAACAAACTGAACAGAATACCTCAGGAATCGTGCCTGGAAAGTACAGTACGATCAGCAGATAACTGTACGGATTTGCAGCAGATGAAACCCTCGAAATTCGTGCCCTCACTCCACTGTATGCTTCTGTAATTTAATGCACTATACAGATGGCTGAATCAGACTTGTATGGAATTGGAAAATGTCTTGGGAACTGTGCACTTTTAGTTTGATGAAGTAAATGCTCTTCCTCTTCAGAAAAAAACGATCTCTCACTTTCCCTGTTGTGTCTTGATGTGTTTTGGCTCTCCTCCCAAGGTGTATTATATAGGTGACTTTATCTTTCCTAAACCCTAACTAATTCAAACTACTTTTTGAATGGCTATGATTACTTTAAATCTAAGGGCTTACATTAATTGCACTTTAAATTTCCTTTTTAATCATTTAATGCACAAATACATTTATTAAAGTCACTTAACTTTTAAAACATAAAGTCACTTTTTATATTTTAAAATTACATTTTCTAGGAAAGACAACTTGTGTCCCCACCATGGTAAACACAAAAAACATGATAAGGGACCTAACTCATTACAATTTTCAACACTTTAGATCGGGAATGTTAAGATTAATATTAAGGTGGGTTTTAATTATTACGCCCAAGTAATTGCTAGATCTCCATAGATCTGAAAAATAAAATAAATGAGGGTTTTAACTTTTAGGGTTTGAAGTGACTAATGGTAAAAATGCTTGAAATAGATACTAACCTTGTAGATCTTACCTCTAGAGCTTGTGGCTGCTTTGCAAAGTGATAATTTAACCCTGTGTGTTAATCAAGAGTGAGATCCAAACCACTCAAGTGAAATCGCTAGCCCTCCAAGGTCACACGTGCACCCTCCTCCTGCAAGAAAAGATCTATGTAAGAATCATTCCGGCATGAAAATGACTATAAGGATGAAAAGATGGAAAAGAAAGCATCAACTATGTCACTAAGATACAATAATGATACTCCCTCAGACAAAAAGAAGATCAAAAGTAAGATATGGGGTTTCCCCACAATAGCGTCCCCTTGAATCGTCCTCCTCCTCAACCCACACGGCCCCCTACAGAGAAAATGTTGGACAGGTAGATCCACAATGATACACAGAGAAAATGTTGTATATTCAGATTGCAAATACATCCATCAAGACTAAAGAAGCAGATCCACAAAATAGTATTTTTATTCCAAGTTTCCAGAGCTCCAAAGGTGCCTTTACAATAGGGGGGTCTCTTCCTTAAATGGGAGAGAGACCAAAACCCAGTCCAAGAGCAATTTTTCAGTTGGAACTTAAGCGATTATTCTGGTAATACTCATGCTTATATCTTATGTATGAAATAAATCTGCTGCAATATCATCTCTGTGTATGCAATTGGTTGATCTGTTTGTTGAAAACACTCTATTAAATAGTATCCTGTAGGCAGTGGAAATGACCGCTGAGTGGATTGTAGGATTCCAAAAGGTGTAAGAGTTGGTCCGAAGACGTAGCAGTAAGGCCCGCCAGAGTTAGGGGAGTAAGTCTACAAAGTTGCCGGAAGACTATTAGTCAGCGCTCACCTTTTATTAAGTAAATGGATCCTACAATGGATGCTGTTTCGCTGACCCATCTAGAGTGTGAATCAGCCAACGACACAGAAGTTTCTTTAGCAGAAAGACGTAATCAATCTTTTAATCCTTCATCTTCGGATGAATCTTCATACATAACAATTAATGACCAGAATCCTTCAGAGAACTCGCAATTACCCCAAATCTTGCCTAGAGATGTCTACAGTCTTAATTGGTGGAACTTGTATTCTGTCACTCAAATAAAAGTTTCAAGTATCGATGTTGCTTTCACAGATAATCAAGAGCCTATACATATCAGTTTACTTGACAAAGAACAAATTGATTGGGCATGATCTAAGAAATTTAAGTATGCTCATTTTGGCGCAGTCAAGTTAGGCCTTGGTCCATTGGTACGCCCTCGTCTTGCTGTATCGTCTTTATGTTGTGTTGTAGATACGCGTCATAATAAATTCTTTGATGCTGTGATAGGAGGATTCACGGCCCCATTACATGATGGTCCTGCATTTGGTACCATTTATTGTAAATTCTTTGTCAGTCTAGATGATCCGCACATCTATAACATTCTGAAAGCTTATATTCTACCCAAAGGGTTTGACATGCAAATTGGCTCCCGTATTATCCAGTTAAAAGGTGGTGTGTGTATCCGCTTTGGTAATGACACCCTTCCTCAGTTGCGATCCCATGTTCACCAGAGCTCTGCAGACTGCAGCGTGGCGGAACAACCTAATTCTAAATCTAAAAACGCAACCCCAGTTACATTTAACTGGACTGGAATTAATTATCCGCAATCTTGGGAATTAAAATATTATGAGTTAAGACACCGAGAGAGGGTTGCTGCTACCATGAACCCAAAACCCTTGATATATGATGAAGCGTCCTGCTCCTTCCGGTCAGCCCAAGAAGAGCCAATAAAAAGATTTGGTCCCCCGCTAATCAAGTCAACATCCATGTCCTCATACAACAATGCTAAGCTTCAAGCAATATCAGATCAGTTATCCAAACAGAGTCTAGCCGAGCCTTCCAATACTGTAAATAATCCCTCTTATACAGGTTTTTTTGATTTTTAGCACAGAGGTCAACATGTTGACTGTCCAACATGTAGAAAAATAAAACAAAAATTATTGCAAAAAAGTAAGCAGAAGGAATCTGCTTCTGTCCATGAATTTCCCAGTCTAGGAATGTTTTCCCTTCCTAGAGATCAAGGAGGTGTTGAGGTAACAAATACTTCAGGGCAAAAATCCTATATCCCTGGTAGAAATCTTCCAATTGATTATGCTTTTAGACAATATGCTTCAGATGGTACGACTCGAAGAGAGTTCTTACCTACAAAATCTTCAGCTGCAGATCAATCTGTTTCAGATGATAAGCTAGCTAATTGGGGAAACTTGCAGGCAAATCTCACTGCAAGAAATCTAGATGATATGGCTAGTGATATCCTGTTACTCAAGCACAGCTGTTCTATGCAAAGAGAGCAGTTAGATAAAGTCATCACTAAACTTGAATTGTTAGATCATCTGCTTCATGATACGACCCAAATAGCACAGGCTATAAAAGAAGCTTCTCAGAAGCTTGAAAGGAGAATAGTAGTATTAAATGATTTGAGTTCAAAGACACAGGAACTGAAACAAAAGCAGTATATTGTTCCTGACCATGTTCTTAAACTTGCCAGAAAGGGTCATCATAAGTCAGCCTCATTAGGACAATTTAATGTCATTCCTTATGAAGAAAAACCGGAATGGGATTTCAGTGAAGTGATGCTATCAGACAGGATATAGAAGAATGGATCGCTGAGTTTAAATCGTTCAGACTAGTTCTAGATCCAAAGTATATTGGTGATTTAAATATGATGGAAGAGTCTTCTAACCGAAGAAGATTAGAAGGTCCTCGATTCGAGGAATTTGACACTCATATGCCTGATGCTACTTCTGCATTTGCCCCTCCTCCAAAAGTTTTCAATTTTGGCATCAATTCAATGAATAATCTGATCACTCAGATGCCAGAACAGCCAGTCCTTAATATCCAGTGTCAGTCCCGTGAAGAAATTAAGAATGCTATTCAGTTGCTAACTCATTGGATATTATACAAAAAACAACAAGATCATAACCTAACAGGTCAAATGTTAGGAACACAGTTAATTGCTGGTTTGTCAGGACTAGCCTATGAATGGTGGCGATGGTTGCCACAAGATACAAGAAATGAACTGTTGTCTGCAGATGATGCAGATGAACAGATTCTCTTTGCACTTGGCAGAGAATTTTATGGTCCAGAGGGTGGAGAAGATTATGACCACTTAGCCTCTTTGTTTATGTCAACCCGGCTATGTGATCTTAGCAAAGCAGAAGAATACTTTTGCTATATGCAGAAGTTACTTATCTCCTCTGGTAAATCAGGAAATCCAGCCTACCTTAAGCATTACTTGAGGAGCTATCCAAGTCATGCTCCAGATGCAGTAGAGAAAGCTCTCAAGGATAAAAAGGTAGAATTAAGAAGTTTGTCTCTTGCACAGTTGCATAATCATATTCTTGAAACATGGCAATAGCACTGTCTGGATAAGCGTGTTTCCAAAGATTTTAAAAGGCACCAAAAAATGTTTTCTGCATCTTTCTATAAGGATGTAGCCAGAATGCCCGATTGGGGGTGTGGTGCTCATAATAGAGGTCAGTTTGGCAAAGGAGGTTGCCACTGTGAAAAGAAGAAGCACAAGAAGTTTTATACTTCAGAGTCCAGATATCACCCAAACCGTCCATACAAGCATAAATCCAAGCATTGTTACAAAGAACATAGGTTCAAAAAGCCATATAAACACTCCAAATACAAATCTAAAAGGTATGTCAAAAGACGGCACGAGAAAGGAAAAGGCGATGTTTGTTTTATCTGTGGTAAGTCTGGCCATTGGGCAAGCAAGTGCCCAGAAAGAAAGTCCAAGCCCAGGTTAGCAGCCTTATGTAAATCTCTTGACCCAACCTGGTGGGATTTGTACAAAGTCTCTGCTTCCTCCCCAGATCCTTCTGAAGAAATTATTTATCTTCCTGATTATGAGTCAGAGTCTTCCTCTTGTACAGATAGTGAAGAAGATACTCCTGTTTTAGCTAAATGTGGTCAGTCTTCATCTTCATCCTCAGATTCCGACAGTGAACCACATTTAGGGGGGTGTGAGCTACCTGAATTTGATTTTGCTTTGTATATGTTTTCTAGTTCGATTTCTCCCTACCAGCTTACAAAACAAATTGCTGCAATAGATTTGAAACTGTCTTCTATTCCTGTATATAGACATGTAGAAAGAACAGAGTTGAGAGAAGAAAAGAAAGTTTTGCAATCACAGTTGCAAGCATTGACAGAGGCAAAAGGAAAAGAAAAGGCTACTGTTGCATTTAATCCAGTGGAATTATACCAAGAATACCCTGGTAGCCATAGAGACAGACAAGCACACAAAAGTGATAGAGAGAAGTATTTGAGAATGCAGTTGAAAGAGAAACAAGCAAAGATTAAAGAACTGCTAAAAGAAGCTGATGCCATCAAGCATGCTCTAATAGTTTTGATCCAGGAGAAAGATCAATCTTCTGATGAAGAGTTGTCTAAAGAAATTGAAAGAGTGTGTGGCCAGCCAGAAACAAAGGAAGAATCTCCAGAGTCTTCCCCAGAAAGGTCTTGTTATCACATATATAGTAGCCGGGCTACCATACATTATTTTTCTGATGCCAGTACACTGTTCAGCCAGTTCCCCTACATTTGAGATGCTGAGATGAGCATCTATATTGGATCACTATCAGATTGTGGACAGCAGTTGTATTCCCCATGCCATGACTGAGTCTCAGGACACTTAGAGAGATGACCGATGTAGCCATTATACCATTGGTACAGAGCAGTCAGTAGTGCCCAGAGTTACAGCAGCAGTTTCAGAGGACAGATGATGGTACAGATTGATGAGCATTCAGGTATATGACTCAACAGGTATCATTGTGTCATGGTTATATTGCTTTTATATTTATTCTTATAACATGTCTTAGCACTTAGTGTCATGATCTGGCGATCATATAGATATATGGACCTGGTTGATCTATTATATATATACTATATTGTCCCTACTCAGACTTAGAAGTTCACTATTCATACTCATTGGTTTTACCCTCCTTAGGGAGAATAGAGGTGATCATTCAACCATACCTTGGCTTGCTAGTGTCAGCTCCATTATTCATTATCTTCATCCATCCATTGACTACCTTTTAGTTTATCACCCTGACTTACTACTTGATTGGTGACATGGAGGATCTTTTCCCCGCTGTAGCCTCTGTATTGGATGAGCTTCCCTGTTTATTGTGTCTCGGCTCTGAGTTGGTGACAAAACTTACCTATGGTGAGTTGGAGTTCCTTGTGAATTCCCCCTAGTCACTAAAGTTGTGTTGGCTAAACCTGAAACTTTTAGTGCTGCCATGAATACAAAATCTGGAAAAATGAAATGCTATATCTTGTATGAAAAGCCCATTCATGCAATGTGTTTCTAAACACACATGAATGAAAGGCATGCCAAATGAAAATGGCTATGAAAATAAAATGTTATATCTTTTGGAAAATAAATACCTAGGTAAACAAGCTGTCCATGACACACCTAGAAGTGCTCAGGTAAACAAGTGCCTTAAAAACACACCTGCAGCAGAAAGCCTAAAATAAATGTAAATCTATGCAATGTGTTTATAAACACACATAGATCAAGGCTATGGAAACTTCAGGCCCAAAAAGCAATGGAACTTAAATGCTATATCTAAACAATTGCTGGCCTTATTTGTATTATGGATTGTGCGCATCTGTGAAGGTGAATAAACCCTCTTTGAACAACTCATCCATTTGTGAGACACCGCCATTCCCTGTGTTATTGCTCATTCAGTATATACTATGGTGTGTATTCCCTTTCCCTTGACAAAGTGTCACGAAGTTAAGTCAGTCAAGTCATCCCTTAGCCTAGCCAGTTATTTTAGCCTTCACCCTTCACTAGAAAATTGATCACAGCTATGAAGTGAGTATGATCTTGAAAGTCTAGTCTGAGTAATAATAATAATTAATGACATTATATATTTGGATTTAGATCGCCAGTAATGATTACTTTGTGCTATAATTGTTATTTGAATAAGTTGTAAAGCATGCATTAACCTTGGACACTTTGCAGCAGCTTATGATGATGGTCTGAGTTATATTGGGTCATGTTGACTTGGTTAGGCCTAGTCTGACCATGGCCAACCAGAGGACATGAGATGGTTGGACCTTATGATGACATGGATAGATGATATATGGTCTGGGTATACATACATGATGATTCTATGTAGCAGCTACAGGGTTATGATGATGATTCTTGGCTTACAGCAGTGTTTGATCATTTACAGATTATTATTATTGGCCCTGTTCCGGTATATTGGATATATATTTTGATCATGCAGAGACTCATATGGTGTATGAGTACACATCTTGGATGGATTTGGACCTTCTGAGTCCAATGAGACAGTTTGTTTTCAGTTCCGGGCACTTACAGTGATGATTTAGCCTCAGTAGGCTATCCCAGTGCAGTTTTGGTCTGTCGGAGGCCCTGTCAGAGCAGATGTGATTTTTATCCGGTTGACCTAGGGCGTTGATGATGGAGGGGGTGGTCCAGCCACTTGTTTCTACCATATTACCCCCCTCCCGGACACACTAGTGCCCTAACCTTGACAGCGCAGGCACTCCAGGAGGCAGTTTGGGGTAGTTTCACGCTTCCTGAGGCATTTCAGGATTGGTAGAAATGGCTATTGAGGAAATCGATTTGGGCTACTGAGGCAATGTTATGGCATGGGATGATCAGTGATGATAGATCGGGGTACTCCACACCTTCTCCAGCAGTTTCAGCTTCATCGGGGCCCGCATCCATCACTTATGGCACTTTCTGAGGATTTCTGAGGTCTTTTTGAGGCCTACGATTTGACTATGGAGGCACGATTTGGTACATTGATGATTATTTATGGATTATTGTGCTATGGGGATTGACCAAGGAGGGATAAAATTACCCCTTGGACCCACCATAAGCCTCTTTTTATATTTTGTCATCATTATTTGGTGGGATTCCCCTATGCTAGGGCGATTTTGTCCACTCACATAATATTTTATTAGTGATCCATGTATTTTATTGTTGAGCTCATCTCAACCATTGATTAGACATTTGTATCTTTTAATCTTAGCCACTCATTCAAAAAGTGGTTAGGGTTTTGATGCCTCTCCTTCCTATTTAAAGGAGAGAGCTTCTCATTGTAAGGGGTCTTTGGCTCTTGGATTATTGGTATAGAAAAATATTCTTGTGGAAATTCTTGTGGTCTCCTTTGCATCTGGTGTTCTTAGATGGTGATTGGAAAGTCTATTGCATCCTAGCATTTGGAAATTGTGGTAAGATCTATCTTTTTTTGGAAATCATTGTTTGTCTACAGGAGGGCGACTTCAACAAGGGCGATTTTGCAAGGCTTCTTCAAATCGACTTTCTTGGCATTCGCTTGTATCAGGGGGTTATCATTAGCTTCATTGTGATCTATGCTATCTTTCTGTTACTTCTCTTGTGGCATTAGTCTTATCTCTTGATGCATCAAATCTGATATTGTTGACGTTTGTTGTGCAGGAGAGAGGGCGCATTGGCTTCTTGGATCAAATCGACTTGCATAGAAATTACCTCAAAGCTTCTCAAATTGATCGGGTTTGCATAGATCATCATCATCAAGGCATCTACAAGGTTACCCAGGTAAGATCCACAGGTTTGTTTCTCTTTCCTTTATCCAATCCATTGACATAGTTCATAAATTATTAAAACCCTAAATATCTTAAAACCCCCATTTTACATTTTCTCAGATCTACTTAGATCTAGTGGGTTGTTGGGCATAATATTGAAAACCCACCTCTATAGCATCCACGACATCCTGGATCTATAGTTTGGTGAGGATTGGCGTCCGTTTGACCCCTTCCCAAGCCAACTTAGCCTCTCCCAAGCAAAGCGCACTTCCTAGCTTGAGCAAGTTGACCTAGATCTAGAACATGGGTGTTTGAGATCCCGCTTGATCCATAATCTACACATCAAATAACATACACCCAGATTGTTACTTTTCTGAAATTCACCTTGTGGGCCCTATTCCACATTTTAAGGGGGATTTAATCCCCATTTTGACCACTTGGAACACTTAAACTCAGATCTAGTAAGATCTAGCCGTCGGATTGCCGTGAAATTATAGATCCACACTCCTACTTGACTAACCTACCCGGATCTAAAGTTTGGATGCCATTGGACTTGTCTTGACCCACCTAACCCCACTTTTAGGCCTCCTTGGGTAAAGTCGCACCACCTTGGAGAAGTGAGTTAACTCACTTCTAGGACGTGGGTACTTGAGATTCTTGCGGATTTGGAAAGGGAATAATTCAAAACCTAGGTCTAGTGTGTCACTTTGTCAGATCTTGCCTTGGGGATAGCATTCCTTGTTTTAAGGGATTGTGGTCCACTTGGGTTAAACCTAGATCTAGACCTACTTATCCATCAAGACCTTTGTTGCCCACTTGTCTCATGCTATAGGAGTCCTCAACCACAAGTCAACCCTACTTTGACTCCATTATCCCAATTCCCAAGGCACTGGTTACTCTCCAAGTCAATTCGACTTTCCTAGATTGTTGGATTAACTTGTGGTTTGACCTTAGTGTGGTGAACCAAACCCTTGATGCCATCATGTATCATGGTCAAACTTGTCACTTGTACTAGTTAGCCCCAATCAACCCCTAAACTACCCTGCATTGGACACGGTTCCCAAGGCAGTGGTTCTTCCAACATTGAACTAGTACTCTAATCCTAGATCTCACTTCAAACATTGCAAGTCACTCTCACATCAACTATGAACCAAAGCTATACCTATTGAACCCCTCACTTGGCTTGTGACTTCATCCTAAGGTCTAGGATAAACCATACACCTAACTTCACTTAGAAATACCCTGATTTGGTGTCTTGGTTTCGATCTCTCCTGTCGGGAGTAGATCGGGTCTCCCCCTTTGTTATCTGGGCTAGATAACATAAAGCGAAGGTTGCCTCGACTGGCGTGACAACCATATACTGGAGGTCGAGGTGATCCTGGTTGCACCTTTTGAGTTGCCCTTCCCTATTGCCATCCATGACTGGATACATCCATAGGGGTAACTACAGTTTAGGTGATAACAGGTCCCCTTCTCCCCAGTCACAAAGTATTAGTCTGCTTGGAGCCTTGTCAGGTCCTAAACTATTCATTACCCTTGACTTCTGTCCTGATGAGTTTAGACCCTACCCAATCCAGTGTCTGATTGATTCAGGATGTCAATTTAACCTTGCTAGGGGTAATGCAGTCCCTTCATTCTATTGGGAATCAACAAAAGAGTTTGGATCAGCCATTCAAGGGACACCAGTGTACTTGACTAGTAAGATTAAGGATTTCCCAATCTCTCTGTCTGGTGTAAAAAGTTCAGTCTCTCTTTTTAGATTAGATGCAGTCTGTGAGGATTGTGTTTTAGGTTCAGAATTTCTAATGAAAGTTAGTCCATTTTCTTTTGATACCCAGAAAATGATATTTTCTTGTACAGTCAATGGTCAGTCTATTTCCCTTCCATTGAGTCATAAATTTGTACAGCATTGTAAACCTTTGCCTTCTACCCAGAGTCACCCAGTTCAGTCCAAAGCCTCATTGAATAAAATGGAAAGGTGTATTTCTTATGCAGAAGTACACAGTGAGAAGTTTCTTGCAGGTATCACAGAAAAAATAAAAAAAGATTGTTGTTCAGAAAGCCCTAATGCTTTTTGGACAAGAGAAAAATATTTTGTATCCCTTCCTTTTGATCCATTACAAAAGATCAGACCTATGAAAGCTTCTGCCAGATTGATGAGCCCAACAGAAAGAGATTTCTGTTCTAAAGAAATTCAAGAACTTCTAAGTAAAGGACTAATTGAACCTTCTAAGAGTCCTTGGGCATGCCGTGCATTTGTAGTAAATAAGCACTCGGAGCAGAAGAGAGGTAAGCCGAGGTTGGTTGTTAATTTTAAGCCACTCAATGCCGTGTTACAAAAGATCAGATATCCATTGCCCGATAAAGCAAGCTTGTTGCAGAAAATTACAGGATGTTCTATTTTCAGCAAGTTTGATTTAAAGTCAGGATTTTATCAGATTGGCATTGAAGCTAAAGACAGGTATAAAACTGCATTTGTTGTCCCCCATGGACAATACCAATGGAAAGCCCTACCTTTTGGAATTAATAATGCACCATCTGAATTCCAAAAAAGGATGGAAGATATATTTAGAGACATTCCTTGGTTAGCTGTGTTTATGAGGGGGGGTGTGCACTATATAGAGGAAGCCCTAGGGGGGTGCACACCACATAAAATGACTAGGATACAAGTTGTGCCACATAAGATGACAAGGACAAGACACTAGGAGCACATGGTGGGGCTAAGAGGTATTATTGTCCTTCACTAGCATCACCCCACGACACAATAATATAACATATGACTCAATGGCATGTCCAAGTGAACAAATGATCAAATCCTGGCCCCCTCAACTGAGAGAAGAATGCATCAAAACACAACTTGGTGATTGTGTGGACCCCACTGAATGCTGCAAACTGATATGGAAGGAGTGGGATACACCATAGATGACCTCTGAGCAGATCACATGCGAAAAACTTGCCTCAATTGCCCAAATCGATTTCCTTAATGACCTTTTTATTCCATTTTTATTCCACTTGAAAAATGACCAAACTGCCCATTGCCCACTGCCTGGTGCCTGGGCACAAAATCTGACTGTACCATCATATCCGAAGAGGGGGAAATATGGTAATAACAAGTGGCTGGACCACCCTTCTCCTCTGTAGTGCCCTAGGCAACGACTCACCATCTCTGCATTTGCTGGACATGCCACCTCAACATGGCCAAACTGGTCAACAAGTGAAAAATTACTCATATTGTCACTGACAGTGCCTGGAACTGAAAAGTAAGTGTCTCAATGGATCCAGAAGACCCAAATCCACTAGAGATGAGTACTCATACACCTCATGGTAACCTGTAAGATCGTTTGTAGCATCCACCATATCAGGACAAATAAAAATATGATGATCTGGAAATAATAATAATCAATAAAAAGTACACCAATCATCATCTGAAACCTGTGTCCAACATATGGAGTCATCAAAAGGTGTATCAAAGACCATGGAACAACATCATACAACACAATTGGTCCAACTCATCACGGATCCCAAGGTTGACCTTGGTCAAACTAGGTTTGACCGGTCAAACTGATGAAAGTATAACCCAGGCTAAGAAAGCCTACTGCTGCAAGTGCAAATGGTTAAGACATGCTCCTTTAATCATTTTCATAGCAAGACTTAAAACATCAAGCATCATTTCATTGACAGTTAATTTATAAGCATAGGTTAAAAATAATAATAATTTACTTTCAAAAAGAAACTCAAGGATATACTCATTTGTAAACATGATCACTTTGCTAGGAGAGGGTGAAGGCTAAAGGTGTAAGGCTAGGCAAAGGGGAATGACTTGATTGACTCAACAGTGTGATACTTTAGATAAGGGAAAGGGTATTACACATTCAAGCATATGTTTGATAAAGAATACACAGGGGATGGCAGTGTCTCACAAATGGGTAAGTTGTTTAGATAGGTGCTTTTTCAACCTTGGCAAATGTCTATGACTCACGTCCAAGCTGTATCAGCTTCGTGAGGATCTTTTCTAGAACCGCTGTGAACTGGGTGCCCTGCTAACCATAACTTGAGGTTCTAGGGGACACTTGGAATTAGTTGTCCCTTGCTCCATCTCACATCACATCCCGTAGGCTCTGTGAGGAATTAATCATTACATTTCATTTCATTTCCTCGACCAACAATCTTTGGATTTAACATAAATTTAACCACTGCTTTTTCTGCCTTTATGACCCTTTTTGGATTTTGCATGTGCTTATAAGCACAACTAATCGCAGCTCACATCTAGGGTACTTATCATTTCAATTCATTTCATTTCATTTCATTTCAAAGCCTTCTTTCATTGTGTTGATAAGCATAGTTTTCAAAGCACTTTCATGGGCTTTCATAATAGATATAACAATAGTTTCCATATGTAATGATGGTAGTACTATTTGCTTCAGGTTTTAGTCAACACAAATCATGCAACTATGTGGACTCTCCACAATCAAGACCAAACATCGGGGCAACTGACTAGAGTGATCAAGGTATCAAATCCAACTCACCAAAGGTAAGTTTTGTTGCCAACTCAGAGCCGAGACACAAACTAACATGGATGCTATCCAACATAGAGGCAAGAACGGGGAAGTCCTCCATATCACAGGCTGAGGTGTAAGTTAGGGTGACAACCAAAAAGGTGGGAAAGACAACGGATGGATGGAGACAGTGAATGGTGATGCCTGAGCTAGCAAGCCACAAAGGCGGGAATGATCATGTCCACACTCTAAGAGGGTGAAAACCAATGAGTATAAAACAAGAACTTCTAATTGTCAATAATACAACCATTTAGGTATTCAATAATAACCAGTTTCATTTTATATAAATATATTGCCAAATCATAATCACTAGATGCCAAGTCAAGCTATCAAAATGACTAAAACAACAAGATAATAATACTAATGCACATCATATACCTGTATCTGTAATTTGTAAATCCGGACCAACTATAACCACTGATAATACTGCTGCTGAAACTCTAACCACTGCACTACATCTGTATGGAATAAAAGATCATCTCGGTCATCAAATTTGAGGTCTTAAGGCTCAGCCTTGGCATAAGGTCTACTGCATGTCTGATATAAGGCTGCTCTGATGTGTGAATGATCGCAAATAATACTGCTCATCATAGCTGATCTCGCTGAAAATGTGTAAAGGCAAAGTTCAAAAATATGCTGATATCTGCTCTGCAACCATGGTAGCCCAGCTATTATGGATGTGATAACAATTACATAAAAATACAAGATCTTATGCTTACAAAAATATTGGAAAATACTAAGCACTTTTAAGCATAAGAAGCTAGATCTAGATCTACGATTTAACCTTGAGATGAAGCTATCTAGATCTACGAAAAGCAAGAGGTTTGAAGTATGAACTTTGAATTTGTCCGACTTGCTTTAGTAAAAACATAAAGGAAAGAAGATTTTGTTTATATGAAGAAGATGAAACAACCACAAACTATTTAGCTTTGGAAGAGAGGAGGAGAAATGATGCCTGCAAAACCAATATGATAACCAAAATATAGAAGCAACCAGCCACCAAGCTTGGAAGAAGAGTCAAGACTAGATCAACCTCCAAGGCTTAGCATCCGATCCTGCACAACTTCAAAAGCACTCATACACCAAAAAGATTAAATCTAGTATATCAAATGATAAGAAATTAAGAGGGCAAGAGTACAACCGAATACTATTTGCTGCTCCTATGTCACGTCCCCTTCCATCAATCCAATGCAAGGGAGGAAACATGACCAACATACCGGGGCTTAATTGGTAATTGCGGCCCCATACATTACTCACAAATTCATTATTAACAAAAACTTCTGTGTGCAAGTTCATACTCAATATAAACACAGCGGAAATAGACATATTTGCACACACACAAACAGTAATGCATCAGCATATTTATCTCAAGCATATGATGAATCAACAAACAGAGAATCCATTCCATTCTCACAATGACATTTGGCAGCATATGGTTCATCCTCACAACCCCCTCACCACTCCTTAGTGGATACACATGGCCCCTTCTCATTAGTTGCTCCCATAGCCAGTTTTGGTATTTTATTGCATGATGTTTATTTACATCATTTTTATAATGCTCCATAGCTTAATAGCACATGGGTAACATAATATCTAATACTTGCCTTTTAAATAAAATTCGAGCATCCACTAACAAGGCCTTGGCCTTGAGCTCCACGCTAGGAAAACATACATCACATGTATACCATATTTACATTAAAAGCCAACATATCCTAAGGGTCAAAATGGGGTATTACATCCTAGATCTCTAAACATTCAACATAAATAAGCAACTCAATAACTATGAATGCTTACCCTACTAGGATCCAAGATCCTTGCCAAGCTAGATCAATCCACAATAGAAATATGAAAGCAAAACTAAAATTGTACAAATATACCTCACAGAAGTGCATGCATGAACATGGAACACTGGCAACCAATCTCGACCTCCAAAGTCTTCAAAATATTATTCAACAAAATAGTCAAAGCTTAAACAGTACATGAGCAGAGGTTCAATGCTCCATCTGAAGAAGAGGAGCATTGCCTTGCTTTTATAGAGTGGAGAGGAGGGGGCGCATTCATGGAGTAGGGGAGCCAAATGTCAAGCAAATCTTTGAATGATCCCTTGATTTGAGTGATTGGGGATGAGTGAGCAGCCACCTAAGGGAGGCGCCCTCACCCAAGCTTTGGATCCATCACCCAAACACTAAAATGCTGCCACATGAACCAATGTGCATTTATGAGAGGGAGGGCACATCACCTCATGAGATCCATTTGTTATCTTTACGTTTTGACTTTCAAACATGTGCTCTATCCAACACTTGGTTGGTGTGAGGTGATGAGGTGGTTGCCACCTCATGAGAGGGGCGCCCCTCTCACTTTGGAAATAGCTCCCAATCAAATGAGTAAGGGTCACGAATAAGCAAGTCGCCCACCACGTGAAAGAAAGCGCATCTCCTCACTGTTTCTGCCTCTAGATGCACACCTGGGAAAATGCGACAAAAATCTTCAAGCCGCTCGGTGTGGCCTTGGGGGCAAGCCAGAGTCAAGTGCTGTCACTTGAAACTCGACTCCTCCGTTTAGGCTTACTCCTAGCGAAGCCAAGGGGGGTGGACCCTAAAAGAAAGAAAATCTAAGGTGTTTAATCTATGAAAGATGAAAGCAACTAATCTAGGAGTTAGAATTTTAAACACAAGAACAATGCAATATTCAACTTGAAATCATTGATCATCCAACATCATCATTGAAATGTAAACATCCATCATCATGAAATATTCATAAATAAGACCAATGCTGATAATGGAGTCGAAATAAAGTGCTCGAAATGAAATGACAATGTTTTGCAATTGTTCTTGGTAAATTTTATTTTTTCTGTGGTAATGAGTTGTTTATTAGGGATGGGGGATTTCCAATATACCTTAAGGTATTGGAAATATGTCCTGAATTTGACAAGGTGGCTCCTCAATTGGACATGTGGGCTGGATCGGAGTCTCTGGGAGGTGTTCAACACTACACCAAACGAGGGTGTAGTCTAATGGTATCCCGAGGTCACTACCCAGTGGTTCCCGCTTCCGTTGAGAAATTTCCCCACTAGTATCAATAATCGTTTACATCGGATAAACTGACGAAACACATAATTCCCAAGGAAAAAACACTCTAGAGTTTCCCCTTGATAGCAAACTCTAAGGTAGGCCAAGCCTTTTACAAAAATATCATTATTAGACCAACTTATTACAATTACCCCATGGCGGTCTGGACATGCAAATTTTACAAAGGGCCAAAAATTTGGCCTGATGAACCTCGGAACACTGTTGATAAACAATTTGATTGTTCAAGTCTTCAACGGTTCACTCGGAATCCACCTAAGTACAACTTAGGTGGTAACAAGGAGTATTTGATGGGTTTAGTCTATCTTAAGGGTTCTTCTTTACATTCTTGTGTTGTTTATGGTGTGAATGTATCTTGTTATTTTTGAAGTTTAAGGGTTCTCTATATCATTTGTGATTCAATTTTTGGGTTAAGGATCACAACATATTGCCTCTCATCACTTTGACACAGTCCTCATGTATTTATCTTGGAAGGTGTTGGAGCTTGGACCATTTCCCTAACTCTCCTAAAATAATGCATCATTGTAGTTATGGCCATATTGCATATTTTATTATATCTTATTGAGGGCACTCTAGTGGAATAAATATTTTATTGTTTCTTGATCAGTTTTACATGGTCTTCACTCAGAAATTAGAAAGGACATTGGAGCATTAGACATTTTCTTCATCATATGAGGGGGGCACATGCCTTGATGCTCTTGGAGCTTGTGTACATGTGGCGTAGCCAACATTTTATTTTATTATTTGTTGAACTAGTCTCTCTAGAGGTTAGATAAATAATGCTAGTTTATGTATCACTAGATTGCATCTACGGTTTTGGTATGTTTATTATTATTTTATTCATGGAGGTTTTGAGTAGAAATCTATATAAGGAAGGCTCCTCCATTTACTCCATAAGATTTTCCTTGATGTAGATCTCACAAGGTCTTAGGTGGTTGAGCTCCAATGGTGTCGATAATAGGTGGCAGTTACATGGAGAGTAGGGAAATGGGTAGTTATTTGATATTTCAAAGCTGAGATTTGGGATCCCCCCCACCTCGAGGTCGACCTGGCTTGTACCTACCAAATAACATCCTCATCGGGGCACGAATGGGGTCTTGGGGATTTTTCGTGGGTGGTGGAACTGCAATGGGGCCATTTGGTCCTCTCTTGATTAATTTCATGTTTCCCTCACAGTTTCAGATCCTACCCTATGAATTGTTATTATGGTGAGGAGTGCAAAGTTTACCACAAGCAACATTGTCACACCCTCCTTCACTATCTCGCCTCCTAGCCCCACTTATTGAGATCCTATCGTCAACTCCCTTGCCACAAGAAACGATCTTCATTTCATAGAGGAGAAATGAAATGAAATCCTTCTTCATTCCTTGAAATCCTTTTGGTGTCTTCTTTTCCTTGACACTCTGACCTCCCTATGGAATTGGACCCCCAATGCCTGTTCAACACATCTGACCGTGCTTTATGACGTTCCTGGGCAGCATCATGTTTTTGTCACCCTCCCCGCTCTACCCCCTCCTCTTTTTTGCCACTTGTTCTACTACACAGGTAAATATCCAATAGGCAATGTGGGAGATGAACACCAGTAGAGTGGCCGGTGAAGAGGAATTCCAGGCAGAATTCCTCAAAGATGGTATACATTCTCTTGTTGATTACACTGCTGACATTTTTAAACATGTTGTTTGCTTGGGATTTCTTTAGTCTTGGTTCCACTGTATGGTTCACTCAATACACAAACCAGGGTCTAATGCTGGTTCGAACAATTGTAAAACAATCATGGTGGGACACACATCCTCCAAGCTCAATGTTACTGCTCTTCATATGCAGCCATTAGAGGAGTTTGAGAGACATCACCTGTGGGCTTGAAGACAGGCAGGTTTCTGCATTGGGCATCAGACTTTTGACCATATTCTCATTCTCAAAGGCATCATTGAGGTGAGGCACTGCTCTTCAAAAGACTTCCGTTGTATTGTAGATTTTGTAAAGCGTTTGATTCAGCTCCAAGGGAGGTCTTGTGTTTTCAGTGATGTCTAAATTTGAAACAGGAGATGGAGATATGTCATGGGTAACCTATATCATATATACAACAATATATGGAAAAAAGAACTGAAATTAATATAAATCTGCAATGATTTAGATACATCATTGTTTTAAATCATTCAAGATTCCTAACATTCCAGTGTCCACCATTCATCAATTGGCATTCATGATTCAGCAGAGAACATTGGCATTCCCTCCCTTTCCAAACATTGTCTGGAAATGACAAACATGAAATTCTGAAACTTGAAACTTGATGAAAATAAAATGTGGTGCTTGGGGAGTGAAGGATGCTGATAATGCTTAATGTTGAACTGCTGGTCTGGACACCAATTTCTTGCAATGAAAACAGTGAACAATGCCCTACTTCCTCTCTTCTGGTCTCTTCCAAGCTCACATAGGCAAACTGAAAATACATAATTGAGCATAAATAAGGGTTTAAAAGTATAAAGGGGGCAGCACAAATTTTTTTAGAGTGTCCTGCTGGGCCTTCCCTAAATGCAATCTTGTTGGGGCTTTTTAATAATAATTTTTTTCATGCTAAAATAGGTGCTGGTGTACCCTAAATCAAGGTGCGTGAAGGTGTTTGCAGGGTACAGGCATGGGCACTGGTTGGTATTAGTTACAGAGAATCTAACCTGGGTATGCATACCCATGCTACATACATTTATTCAAAGCTGCATCTCTACTTCCTCTCTTCTGGTCTCTTCCAAGCTCACATAGCCAAACTGAAAATGCATAATTGAACAGAAATTAGGGTTTAAAAGTATAAACGGGGCAGCATGTAGTTTTCTAGGGTGTCCATCTGGGCCCACCCTAAATGCAATCTTGTTGGGGCTTTTTAATAATATTTTTTTTTCATGCAAAAATCGGTGCTGGCATTCCCAAAGTCAAGGTGTGTGAAGGTGTTGCAGGTTACAATAGGGTACGGCAGGGTACAGGCATGGGCACTGGTTGGTATTAGTACAAAGAATCTGACCCGGGTATGCATACTCATGTTACATAGGTTTATTCAAAGCTGGATCTTCTCTTGTCCTACATCTGCTTCTGTGCAAATATATTGGTTCCCACGTGCATGGTGACATATGAGTGTGATTGTCTGTCTTCTTTGTCCCGACAATCTCAAAACTTTGCTTTTCAATTTTTGAAGTGCTTCTAAGAGGTTTGTGTCATAGAAGCAAATGGACATGAAATATGATCATTTCTATCTTAATTATTTTTGAAATTATCATTTTTTTCTTTCCCATGATTTCGTTTACCTTGATTAATATTTCGAAATGTTTTCTTTTTTGTTTTCAGGTTCGGTCAAATACTTTGGGAGCTGTTGGATTTCTAGGTGACAGTAGACGTATCAATGTTGCAATAACGCGGGCACGTAAACATGTAGCTGTTGTTTGTGACAGCTCGACTATTTGTCATAATACCTTTTTAGCCAGACTGTCGAAACACATCAGGCTTTTTGGTAGAGTTCGTCATGCAGAACCTGGAGGAATGGATGGATCTGGATTGGATATCACTCCCCTGTTGCCATTGAGAACCTGAGCAAGGACATGAACTCAGTTTCTGTTGGAGACTGTATATGATTTCCCTCAAAGTAATTATTGCCTTTGGATGATATACTATTTCAAGCAATCTCTTTAATTCCACCCGAAAATTATGAACTTGTCTTATAATTGTTTACCAGTAAAAGAAAAGTTGGAAACGCAAGGGTCAATCCAAGATAGCGAAGGGGATATTGATATAATCACATCATGTGTAGGGCATGGTGTTTTCAGAAAACTGTCATTTTCAGCAAAGCCTGCTTGTCATGGAGCTTATGGGCTACCATGTATCAAATTGTAAAATGTATCATTCAGTTGTACAATATTAGCAAATGCATAGTGATTCTTCAGAAGTCTTGCGTATCTGTCTGGTTCCTTTGAAACTAAAATGTTTCTTTCTGCAATCTACTTAAAAATGTGACTCTTGATAATATGCCGTTAACAATGTTCTCTGCAGCCAGCGGGGCGGTTTCATTCTCTCTGTGGTTTGCACCATCGGAATGGCATGTCACATAAAGGAGTAAAGGCTGGGCATAAATCCTACGGGAGTTTGGTGGAATAAATATGGCGCAAAGGAAGCCAGAGCCTCCTAAGAATGAATACAGAAACATTGAGACAGACATTCTGCTATGCACATCATCGTCATAATTAGAACGCCATAGAAAATGATGGTAAATATCTTATAAATATAACTACCAAAAAAACAAACAAAAAGAAATTCACATGAAATGGGAGCAAGGGCCTGTGTTCACATTAAGCCAAAGGATTGCGTGATCACTGGAATTGTCATCCATGTGTGCAATTCCAGTACATTATATATTTTGAAAAGGAACTCTATATTATGAAGCAACCAACATTTTACGTCTTTTGGTGATGATAACTGCCGAGTACCAGGTTATGAAAAGGATCTCTATATTATGAAGGAACCAACATTTTACATCTTTTGGTGATGATAACTGCCGAGTACCAGGTTATGAGATCGTTTTGCTATTCACTGTTGGTTATGTTTTACGGAAGGGAGAACGCTGAACATCTATGTTGCACAAGTTTCTGGAACGCAGGTACGTTGGGTACGTGGGTACGAGTATCCGGTACGGCTAGAAGCTTTGCCCAAATTTGCAGAAACGTCGGGTTGGGAGCGGCAATAATATATATTAATTTTTTTAAATATATTACAAAAAAATAAAGAGTTGAAAAAACATAATTGATTAATTTCATAGCTTAAACTATTTTTGCCTCTTAAGCCTCTAGTAGTGTCATGAAATTCAATCATTTTAAATTTGCTCACTCCTCTAGGTCCACATTATACAAAAATTGGGTTTGTCTCACTTGAAGTAAAGCCTAACTATGCATGACTCTAGTGCCATGGTATGTTTTGTAAATTTGACTTGCAACTTTATCCCAATATACGAGTTTGTAAAAAGAAAATTGCATATATGTGTGTGTGTGTGTGTGTGTGAGTGTGTGTACGAAGCACAAATAACTTCATAAATCATAAGATTCAATCTTTTCTAATGATCCTAAATTGCTATATCAATTAATATGAATAATGTAAGCTAGCTATAAACATTTCAGATGTGAATTAAAGTTGTTCAATATCTTAGTATTGTAGAAAGATCCGTGTTTATTCACTTAAGTACATTGGAAGCTTATATTTTGAGTGTGAATGGATCTAAACATTTAAGAGGTGTGGGCCCTCTTAATTTATATAACCTTGAAATTTTTAAAAATGCCATTATTGATAGATTCAATTGGAATTTTTATTATTGATGATTTCTTGGAACAATAAACAACAATCATTCAATTGATTTTCGACACTTTTCTTATGATTTTGGGCTCCACATGGTTGGGAGCTTGTAGAATCTCCCTGTCTGTTTAGGAGCTAGCTTCTAGAAGCTCCTAAACAGACAGGGAGCTTCTACAAGCTCCCAAAAAAAAGGGAGCGGCTAAAGCAAGTTCCCGAAAAGCTCCCTAAAAGCTCCCAAGCTCCCAGAGAAGCTCCCAACAAAAAGGAGACGTTTTGTACCAGCTCCCAAGCTCCCAGGAGCGAGGAAACGCCGGGTACGGGTTGCCAAAATCCCAGGAGCGGTACCCATGCAACTATGCTGAACATATTCATAACCACCTTGTGGCTACCTTCATTGGCATTGGCATATGCATAAGTGTAAGTGTTATAGTATATTGGAGCTGTTATTGTAAATTAAAGCTTATATGTCACATCTCTCAACAAAAATAGTTAACTTTTGATATGAATAAAAAAAAAAATTTAGATAGAGAAATAATTTTATATATAAATCATCAACAAATAACTTAATAACAAACACATGTTTCAATAGAGAAGAGAAGGGGCATACATTAACACTAAAAATTCAATGTGATGGATATTAGGGGATGGTAACACATAGACGCTCAGTAAGAAAAAGAATAAGCATTGGTCACATAGTTGGGTAGCATTAGGAGGGATGTTATCGATCTAACCTATTTAAGCCTAAATAATGTTTGGAAAAAACCAAAAGCATAAACAAATAATTTATTCTCCCAAGAGTAATGGACTCTATTGGGTTAGGATGAATGTTGGTCTCCATCTTGTCAAAATCTATTTAAGGATGAATATGCATGGCATTATTCAATAGATGAAGAAATATTTATCGCACTTGTGCAGGTGTAAAGTACCAAAGTACTTGGCCTATGCCAAATTCATTTGCCCTAATGATTATGAAGAACTAGTTAGCCTTGTTACAAGTGCATCATTTTGTGTTATCAATGATCTAATTAGAGGGAGGGTGTCATTGTAGTAAACTCTATGTAGATGTCGATGATAGGCTCAAGTTGTCCAATGCTTGGTTGAAGGATTGAGGGAGTACAAGGCTTAGCAACTCAATATAAAGATTGGCATCCAAAGTTATGATGGCATATCATGCTTGAAGGTATTGTCACCACTCTACTCCATGATGGTATATTGTATTGTAGTCGCCAAATCTTATGACGTCGATCTTTTAATATTTTTTTTATTTAAATGTGAAGTTGTGCCTTGTCCTCGGCTAAACAATTGTGTTAGACATGGTTCTTTTCATGGCGTTGTTTATAATTCTTAGAGGTTTGTTGTAGAATGCCATTAACTTGGCATTGTACATTCTAGATTTTCTTAATTAACTGCATTACATTTTTGGTGATTCCTATGCAAACACAAAAATGCCTACAACTGGAGGGGTGAGATGGATAGTGTCCATGGGCATCATAAGATGAAATCCAAAACAAAGTTTAAAGGGGTTACATTGTGTAGAGTTGTGTTGACCTATGTAGTAGTTGTGTGAAATGAATGCTAAATTTCCATCTCAAGTGAAGGGATGCTAATGGTTATCCATATAAAGTGGATGATGGTTTAGTCCACAACCTTTGTCTATCTGATGCAGGAGTATCCTTGGGTTCAGGCAATTCGCATCACCCAAAAATATTTCCATTCTGCACAGTAAATAATGAATTGAATAAGGAACGTGTTTCTTTATTGGTCCATTTGTTCATCAATTCGTTATCCTTGTGTTTATTGCTGCCATGTTGTTACACATAGTTCCATTATAAGCATGCCATCACTCAGTGTTGTAACTCCTTCGTACCTCAACGCTACCACAAAAGCGTTTCACATCTCCATGCTGTCACTATGAATGTTAATTGTTACAGCCACGTGTTGGGTGGAGTAATTGCGCCTAGAAGACGAGTCGTTATTGTCACGTCCCCTCCCATCAATCCAATGCAAGGGAGAGAACATGACACTAAAACTGGGCTATTTCTACTTCTCAGCCCCATGATCATTAACAACATTCATAGCAAGTAAAAATACATATGCAGATGTATAAATGCAAGAAACACAGTGGAAATAAAATTCTTTCTACACATACACATCTAGTATGCATAAACAAGCATAATGATCACATCCATCATTCATAGACATGTATATAAATGTTCATTCCATTCAACACTTGAATTTCTAATGAATTAAAGCACAACAAATGTTTCATTGAATACTTATCTTGAAACGATGATGTCCCGAGCAACTGGCTATGCAACTGCAACGTTCCACCCAACCATATGCCAACTGTGCTCATCAATATCTCAACACAGTTTCCACTCTCGAGATGGGCATGATTTCCACAAGGAAAAATGGAACAACCACTAACACATAGCCAAGTAATAATTCACAATTTAGCCAAGCCAATCCACAGTTGGGTTTATCAAGTTGCTAAGGCAATGGAAGGGAATGAATTGCTAAGCTAGTGAGCTCAACCACATAGCTATTGGGACCTCTACAAGATTTAGCTGGCTTGGTACCCACAATACCTACACACCCAACACAAGGAAGTATTCCCTTCACTGCTACACAGTCCCTCAGGCCATACCTTCCCTTCTAGTGCTCTTCAAGGTGTGCATAGAAAAGTATCCAAGGCTCTTTGATCTTTCTGTGAGGTTACTCTCTTCACTGGGTTTATCAAGTCAATTCTAATCCTCTTCCACTCCTAGTTTCTTACTCACAAGTTCAAATCAAAGCATGGATGCACATAACAACAAAACACAAGTGTTGGACATGAATAAAAATGTTTTAACTGTGGGATACCCAAAATATGGTTTCCATGAGTTTCCAAAATCGTGGGCACCCAAAAACGAATTGTTAGAGGGGGAATCAACCCTTGGAGAGAAAAATCGATTTCACAACACGTTTATGGGCATTCAAGGGGCATAAACGACCTCTATAAACCCCCAAATCATGACTCTCTTCCTCCCAACCACTCTGCAACACAAAAACGACTTCCCAACTGTGGAAAATGATGAAAAATGAGGGGAGAACATAAGGGAAAACGCCCAGGAAGCTCAAACTGCGTGAGGGAGCTAAGACAATGGGTGAATAATGGCTTGGGGAGCAATTTCATGGGTTTTTTCTTGCCCTAAAAGCCAAAACATGATTTTTCAAATTGATGGCTTGCCCATACACAAAATTGGGCAGCCATACCTCTCCATTCCCAAAGCATTAACTACTTCAACCAACTCTTGGAAGAATTAAATGATTGGGTGCATAAGTCAAAATGGGTAGTTGAGGGTTTATGGATTCTCTCATTGACATTTGGATTGATACTATTGGCTCAAGGGTTTGAATATTTTCCCTCCATATTCCTTGTAAAAATCATGCCCCCATACTCTTGTTGCATTGCATAGCTAGTTGTGGGCATTTCATTAAAATGCATATTTAAATGATGTTGTAATTGCTATTGTGCCTGGCTAGCACGATAACCATATGCATTGATTTTTAATTGCCGATACATAAAACGCTAAATCGATGGTGGGGCCTTGGCTTTGAGCTCTTCACCACAATTTTATACCGATATTTACATCATTTACAATTTTAATGCAATAGGGTCAAAATCGGGATATTACAATTATACCAAATAACAAAGAAATGGGCGAACAATTGTTGAGGAAGGTGAACGGTTTTGGCAACTATTTGATCTTAGAAGAGGAAGCGAAATCGATTCAAGGGAAGGCTGTAGAGTTTAAAAGAGTGATGGAAGCGATGAGATGGGGTTCAACACAAAATGAGAGGTCATGATGGATGCGTTGGAGAAGCAGATCCAGTCAATGAATAACGTGAAGCAAAAGGCTGAAAAAAGTTTTGGTACATTAACTCAGAGACTATCTGCCTCACGATTTCAGAGCTGTTACAACAGCACGAGCAACCATTTGGTGAATGTTGTTACTCCTGCCAGTATTTTCTATAATGTAACTCTATGATTTCACCTTGAATCAATAAAATCCCGTGTGCATTTCATTGGTATCCAACAGTTAAATCTCTGTGTTATTTTGCATTGCGTTAGATAATAGCATGATGGTTTTCCGCTGTGTATTCTGAGAGCAGAGTTAAATTTTGCAACGGATTATTTGTTGCAACACCTAGCTTCTGCGTCACTATCCCACATATGGGATGCCGAGTCACAATCAATGGAGTGTGATCTTTGACTAGACTTGATTTCCACAACAACATCCACTAATTAAATGAAACCCTTGTAGGGGTGTGTTGGCCCAAAAAAGAGTGAACATATCACCGGGGGGGATCAAGCCCTAATGAGTGCAATAACAACACCATGTTTTCATGAACCCATAGTCCCCTTTGACAAGTGATCCCATGTAACCAAGCATCTTATAAATTGTTGCCAATGAGCTAAGAAACTAAAGTGAAGTGTAAATTACAATTATAATACATAGTCTATGCAATCCCACTAGGAATTTAGCGACTAAGTCTCATCAATTCCTCCATGCTTAGAGGAATCATACCTAGTTTCTCTTGTAGTTGTTCGTAAACCAATGCCAGTAGAGTAGATATAATGCTCAAGCATTGTTTAGTTAAGTTCATGGTACAAACCCATATTATTTAAAAAAATGGAATGTTTGAATTAAGGACAAAATAATTTGGTGCTAAAGAGAGGCTTGTGAAAGAAATTGTTGGATAGTCTGGATACTTAAGAAGAAAAACAATAGAAGCATGTTAAAAGTTAGAAAGGAGAAGCATTGATGCAAAAGATTGTGTATTATGTAAAAGGAACATGAACAAAAGGAGCTACACAATTGTTGTATGTTGAATTGTATCTCTTATTAAGCTTCATGTTTGAGGTGCATGGGTGAAAGAAGTTGAGTCCTTGTCCAAATAGAATAGAGGTTAGTTTGTATAGGGTTACTCGTTGCTTAAGCATGTAAGTTATTTGAAAGAAGGTCCCACGAGCTATTTGTAAGTTTGTTAAGAAATACTATACTATGAAAGCGCCCTTAAATATGTTGGAATGTGTAATGATGTCTATTGTGATATTAAACATAATATTCTTCATAAATCTCTAACTTATGAAAAATGAGTTATCCCACATGCATCATGAAATACAAATGATCTAATTACCATTCTTTATATAAGAGAGGTGGAAAAATATTTATCCCACATGTATTATGTGGTGTGATCTTCTATACCTCTAGCATATATAATAGAGGTGGAGGAGACTCATTTGATACACATGAAAGTACAATGTTGTGATATAAAGTCAAGATGGAATGTGATGTGATGCTTATGTGGAGATGCTCAAGATTGTAAGAGTGAAAATTTCCCGAAGAAGAAGAAGATCAAACCTTATGTGGATGTTTCCCCATTTGGGGTTTTACGACATAAAATTGGTTTCCTCTTTTGTCTTTTATTTTATTTCTTGCATATGTCATTGAGTATTTGATGCTTGTGTTTAATGAAGATTATAATAGTAATATTTCGGTTATTGGTTTACATATTATTAATATATTGTTGTATGTTGATGCATATTTCTCAATGATCTAACATGGTATTAGAGCCGGTTACTAGCTCTACTTTCTTCGATTTTTTCTATTGGGCCCTCCTCTTGTAGACATGTCATCAAATATGGAAAACCATTGAGGTTTTACACTAGATTTGCGCATTTTTCAACATTTATGAATTTTTTTATACCCTAACCTCACCATTATTTTTCATTTTTTTTTGAGAAATTTTTAGTTTTTACTTGATATTTCTTTATGTCTGAAGTTGAAATCCCTAGTTTCGTAAGTTGTCATCAAGGTTCTACCTCTATTGCAAAAGATCTGGTTGTTTGTCACTGTGTAGCTGCATTTTTTGCAACTTTCGTAGGTTTCCATCCAAACGACTTCGACATCTATGAATTTTCAGTTGCAGACAATTACAATCACACATACGGGTTATAGTCTACGTAGGTGTGTAGACATGCTTTTCCTTCTTTGTAGGCACGTACACATGCAACTTCAACTACTGGAAAGCGCGTGTAACCCTTTTCTTTTGCTGCTTTTTTCTGAGGGTTTGCTTGATCTACAGGAAGGTGCTTCAGGGTTTTATCATTTGTGAGTGTTTATCTAAAACTATTGTCATTAGCTTCTTGTATTTATTGCATTAGTTTTTAGTTTCTTAGTTTAATCATGTTCACAGAGGTTGTTTATGTTCATGAGTTACTTGTTTGAAATATGATTGACATTTTCAGGAGCACGAATCTCTAGCATTTTGTCATGGTGACAACAAGAAACCAACCGATGTCAAGACTCAAATGTTGGTGGCAACAGTTTTCATCTATTTCTTATATTAATTTTTTTGCATCCATAGTTTTCTCAATATTTATATGCTCTTGCTAACCCTTGTTTGTGTAAAAGCAAGTTCATGTTTTTCTATCTTTCATGTTTCATGTCTTGATTTTTCTTTGTCATTGTGAGCTTATCATGTTGATTCATGTTTTACTCTTGGAAGTTCTTTTGTGCATATTAGCTCTTTGTTTGCTTTACTTTCTCTAGAGGGGTCTTTGCGAAAAGTTGTGGGACAACTTAGTTATGCAGATTATTCCTATTTTGAGTTTCTAAGCATATTGATGTTTATTCAACGTTGATTCTTGACAGTAGAAGGTGTCTTCTCCTTGCACTTTATTGAGGATTTGATTGCAGTTGTAATGGCTTCCTACATTGTTCCACTCTACATCTTATCCTTGACAATAGCTAAGTCTGAAACTATTTGCAACTTTATTTGAGATATTTGAAGATGTCTGTTGTTCAGGATTATTACCTTATAGTGAGGAGAGACACTACCAACTTGGGTGGGGTTGACAGGTAAATACATTCATTATATTGCATTTAGTTCCTACAAATGAAAGGGATCAAGATATCGAAAGATGTACCTTTAATCGACGACTGGTCCTAGCTTTCGCTTGGTCTTTCACTTGATCTTCCACTTGATGAACCTGTAACACAAAGGAAACCTTCCTCAGCGTATCTTGACTGTAATAAATATGATGAATATTGAAAACAATCAAACATCAACAACAATCAGATACTAAACCAAATGAACATACAATCTAATAGACATTCGATTTGGGACAGGAAGGGTATTTCCACCTTTTATTTTCAAAGAAGCATGAATCAGTACAAGAATACTTGACGTGTCAATATGCTTCTGCAACCGAGTCCTGGGCTCCTGCTCTTCACAATGACTTGGGAATTCCTCCATCTTAACAACACTTAATGCCTTTCTTCTCCCTAGGTCTAGTTCTATCTAACTCTCTCTCATGGATCCTTCTTGTATTTATGGGACAAGGTAGGTGGTTGGATTCGAGAGGTAGTTGAATTGGGAGGTTGGGGAAGTTGCAGAACCAACTTCAACTAATCCCAATTCGTAATCTTAATATATTTTTTGACTTCATCTTAAAATGTACGCGGGTTTCATATAACCAAAGTAGCGTACAATAAGCAACTTCTGTGCTTTACAACAAGCTTTTGCAACATTTTTATTTGTGTACGCTAGTTGTCCTTGAGGAAAGCAACGTTCATCTCCAAGGTGTATGCTGGTATGCTATACAGAAAGTAGCGTTCATCTCATGAAATCAGTGGAAACAGTAAGTTTCTCAGCTGAAGAAAGTAGTTCTAGTCAATAATTCATCTAGGTCAACTTAGCTCTTCAATCCTTAGTGTCCTTTTGTGTGATCAACAGAGCAATGTGATCACAGACGGAGAAGTGCATATTTGACCTATAACAGATGCCCCATAATGTGTGAGGTCAGAGGGAAACGATGATCGAAATACATTATAATTCCAAGTCAGAGGAGGAGCAAAAAACCGCAGAACCAAGTCACAAAAAACACCTGAAACAACGATCAAGGTCAATGAGAAATTATAATATTGACATCATATAGACGTGTAGCATGATACAACATGATCTCCGATACATAACTAGGAGATGTATATATAGCATGGCCACTGAAATACAAGCGTGGATCCATGTCAAAATGAGAGATCATAGCCATAACAACAAACTGGATCTATGTCTTATGAAGAGCCAAAATGAGTGAGGCTCAATCTTGCGCAGCTTGGGGGATAACATAAATATGGTGATGCTATCATGGTCCCAAGGTCTTCATCCAAAAAAACCCCAAAGTACAAACCCTAACCATGCGAATAATGAGCTGAAGTCGAACATGGGGGGTATCGTTTGATTACCGGTCATTGATGTATACCGTTAACAAACGCGAGGACTTCCATCGATAATGATAATGGGGTCCAAGGTACCTAGTACGATCCAAACAAGTGTGAATAAGTGGACTTGAAGTCGAATACTTGAGGAACCTGTCGAATAAGAGACATTGATGTATTCCCATTATTCAACAGCGAGGAAAACTGCCACTAATGACTGCAATCCCCAAGGTACTAACCGAAACTCTAAACTTCATTCCCAGAGCATAATGAGTTGAAATCAATGGGAAGAAGTCCACTGGAAGGGAGGCCTTAATGCATCCTCCATCATCTAACATGAGGAACACTCAAAGGTATGAGCTGAAGTGGAGTAGGAGAAGTAACAAGATGAAACAAACTGACACCAGGATGGCCGACACATGAAGTCAAGGTAAACTGCAGAATGGTCAACACAGGCTGTATCCTTGAACAGTGAGCACAACACAAAGTGACTTAGGCAGCTTTCAACATGAAGGGGAAGTGATAAAAGCCTGCAATGTAGGAGACATTGACAGACCCTCCATATGGTTGGAAGAATAACCAATCGGGGGAATAAAAACTCGGAGATCAGGTTCACCCTAAGGTCAAAAACTAAAACCCAACTGACATGAGAGACTCAAGTAGGTGTTGTGTTCAAGGACATGACTGACTTAACTGCCTTTGAAATTGAAAAGATGTTATATACCCTTCTTATCCCTTATTCTTTTTGGTAAAAGAATGTTCTTGTTGTTTTAATGAGTCCAAGAAAGAAAGAAAACTCAATAAGTCCAACCATGTAAAAATTTTAACGAGCCCATGGGACGAAGACTCAGGACCTTCTTCATTTTTTACAGAGTTTGAAGAAGAGATAGACGAATACTCTATAATACCGATCTCTGGATTTTAATATCGAGCTGAGATCTGTTCTTGCTTGCCGATGTTTTCTTGTTTAAGGAGTCAGAAAAACTTAAATAATCCTCCATACACTTACTCGTGGATTTTAATATCGAGCCGAAGCAGGTTAATGCTCACCGGTGTTTTCCTGTTTATAGAGTCTGAAAAACCTAAACAATCCTCTATATACCCTCTCGTGGATTTCACATCGAGCCCGAGTAGGTGAGTGCTCGCTGGTGTTTTCATGTTTTGAGAGCCTGAAAACCCTAAAGAAGGCTCCAAAAGTTCTTTTTCGTACAGTTAGTCTCCTCCCTCGAAATTTTTTAAAACAATGAGAGAACTCTTCTAGCCACGTATGACTAGAGTATTCCTTTTTCGTAAGTAATCCGAAAAAGTACGGAAAATGGTTAAACTTATACTTAAGCGGATGATGCTTCAAATCCTTTAACGAGTCTGAAATGACAACTATACTATGCAATCTTGTCATATTTAAAGAGTCTAACAAGAGCGTGAAAGAACTCTATAAAGATCTTTTGCGTAAAGTTTTAACGAGCCCGAAAAAGTAAACTCGTGACCTCCTTACTGTTTTTAATGAGCTCAAAGGAGACATGGAAGAATGCTCAGAGCTTCCTTACTGTTTTTAACGAGCTCGAAGTGAAAGTGGAAGAAAGCTTGTTGCCTCCTTACTGTTTTTAACGAGCTCGAAGTGAAGGTAGAAGAATGCTCATAACCTCCTTACTGTTCTTAACGAGCTCGAAGTGAAGGTGAAAGAATGCTCATAGGTGGATCAATGTCTAAATGAATGGCAGACTGCATTATAGACTCTAGGAAAACTTCATCAGAGGGAAGTATATTATCCCAGATGGAACACATATCTAAACATTCAGATGGAGTCATCACCTGGTCAATTGCTGGGACCCAGTCCCTAGAAGGTAAGCATGAATTCAGAGGCTTCTTCTCAGTAGCAATTGGACTTAAGGAACAATATGCCACATAATTTGATTGTGACATGGTAGTGCCTACTGGTGAGGGATATACTTGGTCTATAGTTGGGTAATAAGAGGGATCAACAAATGTAAGCTGATCGATAGTGGCAATGCTTTCGTTGTGAGGAAAATGCATCACATGAAAGAGCGTAGACACCACAACCTGCATAGCATATACGTAATCACGCACGAGGATCATATCAAAATCCATAGAGTCCTTTAAAACCATAAAATAAACTAAGACTATTTTTCCACTTAAAGTAACAGGTACCTGAGGGAGGAATCCCAATGGTTCACTAGGTCTTTTGTCGAAGGTCAACGACCAATTAACAACTGGAAAAAGGTTAGGAAAACCTAAATCTCTCCAAGCATAAGGGGATAAGATACTAACAGAGGCTCCTTCATCTACAATACATCGATCAACCGCATGGTTGCCGATATCAACCTTTATCTGAAAAGGTGTAGCAGAAGGAAGGCGAGGCCCAATTAGATTATTCCAATCAAAGGAAATGATTCCAGAGCTTGGTAGGGGTTCACTCGACACATATGAAGTGCCCCTTACTTTCGAAACATTCGAACTGGTAATGCAGAAGACTTCAGGGACAGGTGCTTTAGTCTCCGAAGGACTGATGGGATAGGTCGAAGATTGCATTGATTCGATCACTTCACTCTCCAAAGGAAGAGTAGGGTTGACCAAAGATTGCATTGGTTCAACCACTTCATCAACCAAAGGTTTATCATGCTGTTGGGAATCTATAGACAATTCAGGAGCAAAGGATCCTTCAGAAATGGACCACACTATCCGCACCTCTGGAATAGCAAGGCACATGTGAGTAAGGTGATCTCTCTTACAAAGTTTACAAGGGAACTTTGGCTTGCATCCTATAAGCTTAGATTCATTTACAACAACATTACTATCAGCATGACTAGCATTGGCTGACAGCTTGCCCCCAACATGACTTGCAGTGGCTGGTTGCTCAGAAGAAGAAGACTTTTGAACTATGGACCACACTCTTTGCACTTCTAGAAGTTCAGGGCACAAATAGGTTAGGTGGTCTCCCTCGCTAAACTTACAAGGGAACTTAAAGCTTCTATTTATTAGGTTTGTCAACAATGTCAACATTCTCAACATGACTTGTAGTGGCCGATTCAGTGTCTCCAGTATGACTCACAGTAACTAGTGACTTGTCATTAATATGACCAGCAGTGATCAATGACGTGTCCTCAACATGAACAACAATGGTTGAAGACATGCTTTCAGTATGATTTGCAGTGACTGAAATTTTTCTCCCAGTATGACCTTCAAAGGCTGGGTAGGTTCCCCCAGCATGACTTCCAGAGGCTGGGTGGGTGGGTTCAGTATGACTTATAGTGACTGAGTGTTTTCTCCCAACATGACCACCAGAGGTTGGGTAGGTGCCCCCAGCATGACCTTCAGAGGCTGGGTGGCGAGGTTCAGTATGATTTCCAGTGACTGAATGAGTTCTCCCAACATGACCACCAGAGGTTGGGTAGGTGCCCCCAACATGACCTTCAAAGGCTGGGTGGCGAGGTTCAGTGTGATTTCCAGTGACTGAGTGAGTTCTCCCAACATGACCACCAGAGGTTGGGTAGGTGCCCCCAGCATGACCTCCAGAGGCTGGGTGGGTGCCCCTAGCATGACTTCCAGAGGTTGGGTGGCTGCCCCCTTGCTTTGGCATCTTCTTCCTATTATTCCTCAGTCTATTCCTTTTAGAATGTTGGTTACTAGTATTGCTACTTTCACCACATGAAGTAGAAGGAGGAGAAGAAGATGTTACTGACGAAGCAGGCAGAGGGTTCTGATGCTCTTGATGTGAGGTACTTACTTGAGAAGCATTAGGAGCATGCAAGGCGTTCAGAGTGGAAAACAACCAAACCGGTAGCCCGATAGTGAATCTCGGAAGATTCAAGGTAGCCATTAAGGGAGTAACAATGTTCCCAATGAATGGAAAAGCACAAGGAGCCCCGTGAACAGGGGTCCCTTGATTGGTGCTCATCGGGATGCTATCCATAGTTTCTGACTCAATGGGCCATAAATCTCTAATGCCAACTAAAACAAGTAGCACAAAGAGCACACCACTAAAAAGGTCCTAGGTAATCCAAACCAGGAAAACAGATGTCTTCCGGAGGGAAGTTTGGGATGATTAGGGCCCAGAACTAACCAACGAAGGATGAAGAACAGTTACCCAGGGTCCACATATAGGTCCTCTGGGTGCAAGCATTTGAATCACCAAACCGCCTTCCCAAATTTCTGTAGAGGGTTTCCTCCCACGTCTGTCCTAGGTACAACAGAAATAGCCTTCTGTCGTCACCTGTGTAGAGCCCTAGAGTCTGGATACAAAGGTTACCACCAATACAAAATAACCTGGGGGGACATTCGTCAGCCTAGTCGAAACGCATGGGCAGGGTAGCAAATCCCAAAATCCAAAAGTACTTTAAAAAGCACTAGTGGACCCCCGTACGCGAGTCAACTCTAGTTTATGGTTGATGAGAAAGTGAGGGGGTATCCTCAACAATTCCAATCGCCCACGGCCTCGTGCTTAACTCTGGTTTGAGTAGAGCATCCCAAGACTATTTGATAGAGATGGATTTACCTAATAGATAGTCGTACTACGATTGTTGAGTAATGAAACTGATTCCAGATAGTTTAAGTGTATTCTGATCCGAAACCCTAGCCTAAGCTAGTTGGTGAAGTGACAACCCTAAAAAATAAAAAGTTGCTAATAAATTTTATTAAGTGTTATTTTTAAATGGCTGTTCTTTACTCAAAGGTTGTAGCGGAGTGTGTGGCATGGTTGTGACTGAAATGAAAAGTGCATAAAGTAAAGAACTTTCACCAAACTTTTTCATTCATTGTTTTCCAAAACTAAAGATAAGCAAACCTAAAAATATTTTTGATTTTTTTTTCCTTTTAAATTTTCAAAGCAAAACAAAATTTATGCTACTTCGAAAAGATGATAAATCTTACTACTTAAGCTACCGAATTCACTATTTGTCTTTTCTGATAATTGTAAAAGAAAAAGAACTTGTACAAGAGCAAGTAAGACCTAAAAGTAAAGTGTGAGTAAGACAAACACATAAATGGCTCAAACAAACAAATCAAAAGACTTGAGGAAGACTCAACTTACCAAGTTGTTTTAAAAGAAAAACCTTTGGGATTGGAAACAAAGTGTAAAAGAAACAAGGAACAAGAGATGCTTGTAATGGAAAGGAAAACTTAAAAAAGCTGCTCCTAAGCACCAAAACCCTAAGAAAACACTAAGCCAAGCAACAGAGCAGGTAAGCGAACCAAAAAGTGACCCTACTAACACACAGACTCAAAAAAAAGATAACTAGAAATATTTGACTCACTTGGACTGAAGTGAAAAGACAATCAGAAAGTATCTAAACCAAGCAACCTTTCGAAAGCACCCTAAAGACTCAAAACTTGAGGTCAAACCCTAATGGGAAGGATAAGTCACAGTGAAAGTGCGCTAATGTTGCCACAAACAACAAACGTTAAGAACGCAGGTTTGTATGACTGCAACAAGCAACTAGGGTAAAAGTGTGCAGCTATGTCCAAAAGAGAATAGTGCACAAACTTCAAAAAAGGGCTAGAAAGTAGTAAAGACACTTTAAACAAGTACTCAAGCAAGCAAAGGCAAACTAAAAGACTCAACAGAGGCAAACAAGACTCAAAAGAGACATGGAAGTCTCAGGGGTCAGTCAAGGAGGCAAAGCAACAGGCTAGAAGTGAACCCAAACAAACTGGAAATCAAACCCTAACAGAGAACTGAAAGATACAGAAAAATATACTATTGTGCAGTGCATAAACTAGCGTATACTAGGAAAGAAACACAACTGTGCAGTAGACAAAGCAGCATTCAAAAGCTAACATACGCTACTGTAAGTAGGATAAACCAGCGTACAAGGCTCAGAAGCAAACAAAAAGGATTTGCAGCAGTGGACTGAGATGAATTGAGCAGTAAGGAACATGTAACAAAGACCTATAAGACCTCTCAGAGAATGAAAAACTGAAAATGGACTGGAAGGAACCTTAAACCAGGTCTCCTAGAGCAGAAAAACTACCGGTTACTCCCCATCGGAGTCATCAGTTTGCTATTCAGGATTATTACCTTATAGTGAGGAGAGACACTACCAACTTGGGCAGGGTTGACAGGTAAATACATTCATTATATTGCATTTAGTTCCTACAAATGAAAGGGATCAAGATATCGAAATATGTACCTTTAATCGACGGTTGGTCCTAGCTTTTGCTTGGTCTTTCACTTGATCTTCCGCTTGATGAGCCTGCAACACAAAGGAAACCTTCCTCAACGTATCTTGACTGTAATAAATATGATGAATATTGAAAACAATCAAACATAAACAACAATCAGATACTAAACCAAATGAACATACAATCTAATAGACATTTGATTTGGGATAGGAAGGGTATTTCCACCTTTTATTGTCAAAGAAGCATGAATCAATACAAGTATACTTGACGTGTCAAGATGCTTCTGCAACCGAGTCCTGGGCTCCTACTCTTCACAATAACTTGGGAATTCCTCCAGCATAACAACACTTAATGTCTCTCTTTTCCCTAGGTCTAGTTCTATCTAACTCTCTCTCATGGATCCTCCTTGTATTTATGGGACAAGGTAGGCAGTTGGATTCGAGAGGTAATTGAATTGGGAGGTTGGGGAAGTTGCAGAACCAACTTCAACTAATCCCAATTCGTAATATTAATATATTTTTTGACTTCATCTTAAGATGTACGCGGGTTTCATATAACCATAGTAGCATATAGTAAGCAACTTCTGTGCTTTACAACAAGCGTTTGCAACATTTTTATTTGTGTATGCTGGTTGTCCTTGAGGAAAGCAGCGTTCATCTCCAAGGTGTACACTGGTATGCTATACAGAGAGTAGCGTCCATCTCATGAAATCAGTGGAAACAGTAAGTTTCTCAGCTGAAGAAAGTAGTTCCAGTCAATAATTCATCCAGGTCAACCTAGCTCTTCAATCCTTAGTGTCCTTTTGTGTGATCAACAGAGCAATGTGATCACAGACGGAGAAGTGCAGATTTGACCTATAACAATGACATTAAAGGGCAATGTAATGTAATGTAATAAAATACCATATAATGTCACCTTCTTCCAATTAAAATGTGATTCAATCTTCTTCCTATAAAGTCACGATGATTGTCCACGGGCCACATTTTTTGATGTATAGGCCATCTGACGCTTTTGTACATCAAATGAGTTCTACTACATAGTTCTTTCAACTTGGTTGTGAAGATTGTCTACTGGACAAATTTTTCGATGTATATGCCATTTGAGGTTTTCTTACACACAATGAACTCTACTGTAGATTTAATTCAACTTGGTTGTGAAGATTGTTTGCTGGGTACATTTCTTGTTGTATATCCTATCTAAGGTATTTATACATACCATAAGGTGCACTGTAGAGTTCTTTTATCGTTTAACTTGGTTCATGTGCAATTTCATGATCAGTAAGAAGCAATTGCTATCTTCATCAAATCCATGAGGTGAAGTTTGTGCATCTTCATAACTTATTGGGAATTTTGGAAGTTTTCATCAAGGGGGCAATTAATGTAGTGTCATCTTCCTCCATTTTTGATCTATCTTCCTAGTCATCATTAATGGGGAATGTTGGAATGTGTAATGATGTGTAGTGTGATATAAGGCATAATATTCTTCATAACTCTCTAGCTTATGAAAAAAGAGTTAAAATTCTCTTATTACCATTCTTTATATAAGAGAGGTGGAGAAATATTTATCCCACATGTATTATGAAATGTGATCTTCCATACCTCTAAAATATATAATAGACGTGAATGAGACGTATTTGATGCACATGAAAGTACAATGTTGTGACACAAAGTCAAGATGGAATGTGATGTGATGTTTATGTGTGGATGCTCAAGATTGTAAGAGGGAAAGTTTCCTAAAGAATAAGAAGATCAAGCTTTCTGTGGATGTTTCCTCATTTAGTGTTTGACCACATAAAATCGGTTCTCTTTTATCTTTCCTTTCCTTTCTTGCATATGCTATTGGTTATTTAATGCTTGTGTTGATAGAAGATTAGATTAGTAAGATAATTTCTTGTTATTGATTTACATGTTAGTAATATATTGTTGTATGTTAATGCATATTTCTTAAAATTTAACATAGTAGAAAAAATGAGACATCTATTGAAAGAAATAATATGTTAGAGGATGGTGTGAAGACATTAGTCAAGTCTCAAATGTTGCAGCCTTCAGTTTTGAGTGAAATTGTAAAAGTCAAATGTGTCTTAGTTATTTGGGAAACTAGAAAACTTGATAGTGAAGTATGTTCCTAGAAAAGTGTAGACACACTAATGTGCTACCTTCATGAGTGTTGATGCCTATTTTTTCAAGAGGTTAGATGGATGTGATAGAAGATGTTGGAGCATGAATAGGTGCAAACAATGTGGAACTCTTTATTGTAGACTTGTGGTTGTTGAAGAACATGGAAATCATGTCTTCTATCATTTAGGTTTGAAACACTTGTGGTTGTTGTCATGAAAGCAAACCACATAATATGCCAAAACAGAACACATAAAGAACAAAGACGTAACGATGCAAGAAATGTGAATTTAAAAATGTCCATGTGTGAGAACTAGATGTTTGATGACAGCCTTAATGTTTATTGATCTTACTTGTTTTATAAAATTAAAACCTAATCTATAAAAAATGGTGATTATTTTTATTATAATTACTAATGTGATGTAATATATATATATATATATTTGTAAGTAAGTACCCATGGGGATTTGAACGTGTGACTTTCAATTTACAACTTCTCATCTCAATTACTCATTACCAATTGCTCTAACCCCCATGGGCCTTGGTAACTAATGTGATGTAATATGATATTAGGTAATTTAATCAATAAAAAGTTGTTTATTTTTGTTTTTGAAAAGTACTTGTCTTAACCAAAGAACATTAACAAAGAGCATAAATGTATATAAGGAAGAGTATGTACAAGAAGCAAAAAAAATCAAAACCTCTTCCTCAATGCTACTAGTGCCGAAATCAGATTAGAATAAGAAAAATAATTTAAAACCTTGGCATCTTTGGCAAGGAGAGAACCCTTAACATAAAATTACATACCTCTTCATGCAAAACCCTACACAAATACACATACACCTTAATTTCCAAATAAAGAACAAGGAAATCATTGAGAGAATTCCAAAGGCCCATAACATATGAGAGGATTGATTCTTTGGAGTTACCCAATAGTGCAATGTTCCAATTAATAATCCCTTGAAAAACACAAGGGAATTGCATTTTGAAAATGCTTCCAACAATGTTCGACTATTTGACATTCCCATAGAATGTACCTAAGAGACTTTGTTTATTACAAATGTGACAATGGTCATCCATCAAGCCACTTTTTGTCAAATGAGCTTTTGTTCATAGTAAATAATGACAAACCAAATGACCGCATAATTTGTAAGAGACCTTGAAAAGTCCAAATGCGATGAATTTTTTGTATCCACGTGTTCTTCGGGTTAGAAGAGGTCCATATAGAATCACAATTGGAGCCAAAGGAAGCTTTTGATGCAAAGTGTAAAGCTTCTTTGTATCACAATTCTTGCCAGGCTTGCCAAATGACTAACACCAATCCTTCCAAATTTGACCTTGTATTTGAATATTCATCTAAAAAATACTATGAAGGGATCAATGTATGAATCTTTGGTATAACTAGTGTGTTTGAAGTAAGAATACTTCCTTTCAAAAGAAATGCCCTTCCAACTTAATTTACGATCTTGTTATGATCAAGTTGTTTAACAATACATTGATCATGATTCTTCGAGCATGGGTAAATCCAATTGTCATAATTAACAATGAACTTCAAGTATACCACACTTTTTAAATAAATAAGCCTAGGATTTGAAACAAGTGAATAGAAGAGATAGTGCCACAAACACTAAAACGCTAAACTTTGTGAATATGTTGAGCCCGCAGAATCATCTTTATCTCAATAACACCTACCAATCCGATCCCTTTGAACATCTTACAATGCAATTTCATGCTAGGATTTTCCCCTAAGATATCACATCATTCAATTCCAAAATACCCTCCTCTTTAGGAAAGATTCATATCTCAAATAGGACTATTGACAACCGACACTCCCCACCCCACTTATCCCACAAAAAGGTCCTCACGATATTTTCCAATTTATGAAATTGAGCTAGACTAGGCAACAACCAAAAACATAATAAATGTGTGAGGCTTATAGACTTTTGGATTTGTTAATGGGATAGGCTCGTAAGAGGAAGATTCTTGAATTGCAAATATTGTAACTTAACATGTAGGTTTTGCAAGCATGATTCCCACATAGCCATTGGAGAAAGCCTTGTGCCAAAGGGAATCCCTAGATAACAACCAATTACAAGGATGGATAAAGTTCCAAGCAAATGTAATTCGTTTTGTGGGTTTGTCTAGACCAATAAGCTAGAAGTCACTCTTTCATCCCCAATGTTTTCAATGGTATCTATTTTCTTAAGAAGCCCATTATCAATCAAGTGATTGATAATGGTGTCTTCAAAAGCATCTATGTTTAGCCTCCTACATTATGTGGTGAACACTCTTGTAATGATAATGGGAAAATACTATTATCCATTATGATAAGTTTATGTTAAACTTGATCAATTCAGTGATACCTCCCAGGAGAGTACCAATCATCTCTCTGCGATATACAATCCTTCAATTGAAGGCATTCCTACCATTCTAAGCATATTTCCGTTATTTATCCATTTTTCAAACAAGTCCATGTTGAACTCGGACCCTACTTCATTATTAAGTGAGAAAATGTACATCCTAATTTCCATAATTATATAAATATTATGTTGAGTGATGTCATTGAGGCATTAGGGATTTAGTATATGCAATTCAGAAACAAAGACAAGAAGATGAGAAGAATAATAATGAGATGGAACAAAGTAAATGCCACTTTTTCACTTCTATGGATCCGAAATCATCTTAAAGGAGGACAATTCTATTGCAAGTTGTTATCACTACACAATGCAGTCACCATATGAGTTATTTTTGTTGGTTTAATTACAAGATTTTAACCGATTCTCAAACTTCACGGAGACATAAGAGTTATTTTTGTTGTTTTAATTACAAGATTTTAACCAATTCTCAAACCTTACTGAGACAAAATAGCTCATTGTATCGTTGATCTCCACTTCCTAAAAAATTGCCGCGACCACAAGCCGAAGATATGTAATGAAAAAATCTAGTACAAATAAAATATGGAAGTAGAATGCTTATATATAATACTTTTAATCAAATATTCACAAATATATCATACATGTACATAGACATTTATATAATAAAATCACATATATAATTAAAAAACAAAAATATAAAATCTCAACAATCTGAGATATGACGAGTGTGAGTGACCAAAAGAAAGTATGAAATTGAGTGGTATTTCTGTTTTATAGTGTTTAAATAATTAAAGTTTTTTTTTTTGAATTGAGTTTCATAATTTAATTGTCTACTATTAAGAATCAGTATTCATATTACACTTACACCGAATATTCGACGAATTTGAATTTGTTCCAAATTTTCATACACGAAATACCAATATGGCCAAATTATGCTACTATGGTGCAAGGGAACTTCCCTGCCACACTGGCTTACACGCCCTTATGAGTAGTAAGTCTATAAAATCGTTATTTGGTGGCCCATTTTTCTTCCTCCTTTCAATGCGTTCATCAATAATCTTGTTATCCAAAGCACTGAAATCTCTATGCACTTTCATCATGCGCCTGCTAAGGCACTACAAATCCAACCACCATAGATCTCCACGAATCTAGAAATTTTGGAGATCAACCTCCATCCCACAAATATAGAGAGAATAACATCAAATTAGAATCCAAATTAAAAGAACACGTGGACACCACATGCACGTGTTGACGCAGGGTCTATCGACAGGGGTTCACTCTGCACTGTCGCCAACAAACTATCGACCCAACTCCCTTATACACCGGCCCAGAAAGGTGTAACCCTTCCCAGCAACACTTGCAGAGCAAGTGCAGTCTCACCCGTGGTGGATAAGAGGGATGCTGGAACCAAGCTTCTGCAGTTGTGAAGAGGATATGTGCAACTTAACCAGAGATTACAACATTCATAGCATTCCATTAACCAATCATTCGCATCGTACTCATAATACATATATTCAGAGCATATTCAATAATATATTCGCACTAATTAATATCAACATACATTCGCATTAATCAACATAAATCATTCACATAACCCATTATTCATCATCGCATCATTGCACAACAATAGAAATCATAACCGAACATCTTCATTCATTCATCAACACCTGCGGAACAAACCTCGCAGAAACAGTCAAGTCATCATTTCGCGGATACAACCAAACCCAAAATATAGGATTAATCTCCAAAAATTCGATGCCCTTAGGCTTACAATCTTGCTTTATTTATATGCTTTCATCTTATTACAAAATGGTCCACACAACTGACTCGACTAATCTAACAACTCTTATGCTTCCGCAAAAAGTGGCGAAAGGTCCTTTTTGCGCGGAATGACCCTTTCACACCTGTCGGTTTCTGCACTTCCTGTGGATCTATCCCATGCCAACAGGCCCCCAACACAAACTTGTGGCTCGTCCCGAGCCACCTCAGTTGGACGCTGCTGGTTTGCACCCACCCAACATTGTGTTCAGTTGCTGAAACTGTTCTTGCTGTCTAGAACTCACTGTTGTGTACTTCTCATCCCCATCCGTCGATCACTTGTTTGCTGTCATGTACTTCTTGCACTCATCCTCCAGTCTGTAATGTCCCTTGTTAGGAATTTTATTAAAATTGCAATTTTCCACTTTTTTCCTTGGTTCGACCTTGGACTAGTTTCGATCTCTAGGTCCCAAATTTGCCCCAAATGATCCCAAATCTTCTGAGAAGGTATATGAATGATATTAGAACATAAATATGTGTTTCAGGGATGCCTTTGTATCTTTAAAACACTTCTGCAAATACTCTTTCAATTCTGGTCAATGTAGGTAACTTTACTAGTGATTTCCCTTTGACTAGTATTGGTCTCTAGGTCTCAAATTGACTCCAAATTCCTTCAAATCTTCAAGGAATGTGTATGAATGATATTAGGACTTGAATATGATGTTCAGGGATAACATATGGCCACTAAAAGACCTCTGCAAACTCTCTTAAGATTCTGGACCAAGTATGCAATTTTACTAGTAATTTGGGGTTCAAATCCCCCAAATCCCCCTGAGGTAAGTACTGAAAATGGCTTCCCAAATGCCTCCAAACCCACTCAAATTTATGAACAGAGGTATGTAATGTGTTAAGTATGTTATTAAGGTCTCATATGAACCATTAATGGTTTATTACAACTGTTCTCACCCTCTCCCATTCAACTGCAAAAATCACCAATTCGACCCTTGGGGAAATGGCACTATTTCTTCTCCCAATGCAATTAAACTGAGTAAAAATACTTCAAATGCTCAAGTACAGTACATGAAACTTTTAAAATACATCCATGGCAGTCCATTAATCACAAATTCATCATAGAATCATCCATTCATTCGAAATCATCATCAATACATTGGTTCACAACAAGGTAGTGGGGAAATGGCATTGTTCTTCCATTGAAAATGAGATTTATACATTTCTACTTGGAATTTCGACCTGAAACTTTCTGGAGATGAAGAACAGAGTATTTACTTCATATTAAAAAATAAATGGGGCATTAGAAGCTCCCCCAAAGAGTACAATAGATCACCAAAAACGCCCTCCCTCAAGGATCAAGAATATGCCATCAAAACTGGAAATGGTTGAAGGAGTGAGCTGCAATAGAAGAAACCATGAGCTGCCCTGTAGCTTACACCTGCAAATAAAGACTCCATTAAAGCTCCAAATGAAAGGTCTGAATGGCCTTTCCAATTTCCAACTTGGATGGGAATCTTTCACCCTCGAAATTGGCTAAGGCAAGAAACTAGTCATCCACTAGCTCTCCCTCTTCACAAATGCAATTGCAAATTCTACAAATGATCAAAAGCTATTCTCATACTTCATTTCTACATTTTATAACCAAAATTAGCCTTCTAAGGGTCGAAATCCTCTCAATAGATTCAATAGATTTTCATTTAGGAAATATTCCACATTTGCCACTTGTCTCCTAGTTCCAACCTTCCATCTTCTCCCAAATTCGATTTTGAGTCTCTTTGGCTTCTCCAACTCCCAAATTCGCCTTCTTTGAGCCTATTTTTGGGGCTGACATGTCATAGTGGTCAGATGTCAGAGGTCAGGTCTGCAATTTGTCATAGTTGTGATAGATGCTCCATCATTGGTGTCATAGGGGCTAGGGAATCTAGCCCAAGTGTCCACAAACTTCCACTTTGACTCTTTATCTTCCATGGAGGTTACCAATCCTTCCAAATTCGACCTAAGATGCTCAATGACATGTGTTATGACTTACCAACTCACCCAAGAGTGTTCACATTCCCATTAATTCGAATTTGCAAAAGAGAGATACCATGTATTATGAAAAATCAAGCTAGTGTGGGTCCCACATCCTCCATATGTCTCCAAAACCATTTGTCACTTAGGATTTCTCTTGAATTTCTTTATTCACTATATTTATTAAATACTTGAACCCTTTTAATGTCTAAACATCATTTATTATCCCCCTTATTCCAAATCCCAAAGCTTCCACCCCAAACCTAGGAAACTAGTAATTTTCCTCCTTGGCAATTATTTGACCCTTAACATCAATTTTACAAACTCTAATGAATATGGCTAATGTGATTAGGCCATTGTGACCCAATTTCAAATTTGGGACATGACACAGTCTCTGGAAACCTTGATCATCTACCTCTCTGGAGTCTGTTGGTTCACTCCACGTTCGTTGCTGTCGGAGAAGAAGGTTGTCGACGACGCTAAGGTGGAAAACAGGCCGACTACTCCGGCACATCTGTTTCACACCTTAGATTGCTTCCTACAGGGGCCAGGGCCTTGCTACCCCTGTTCTTCTGGTGTTCACTAGGACCATGACGCTTCGAAATACTACCACATACTTAGACATCTCGGATGAAACCTCATCTCTGTGACACTTGAGTGCCCAAGCTTCTTTTTGCTCAAGGCGCTCATGCACACTCGTTGTTTGGGCCTGCAACACCCCTAGTATGCTACCGCACGAAATGAAATGGATCATTTCCACAGCCTCCTTGGAATTCCTAACTTATGCAATGACCTGGCCTACTCGTAGCATGGATTTATTGCTTTTGGTAAGTACCTCTTCGCTCTGCTCAACCTCTGGTGCCTGTATTTATGCATTTCCATCGCTTGGGACATCGGTTTCGAAAAAATCTCGTAAATACGTTCACCTGATGCGCTGATTTTGTCATCATTTCTCTTGCATATGGTGACTGGGATTCCTACATGTGTGATGGGTGATCATACTACTCCCAGCTGTTTCACGTGTCATCCCTGTGCGAACTATCATTCATGGTGCCACCGGCCATGCTGCCACCGTGTGTTGTTGTGTGCCAAATGTGCTTGGCGCCGGCGCCGATCCAGGACAACTAATCATCATACCTGTCTGTCATCCCAGAAAGTCCCATCTGCTAGTGAGTTAGTTCTGATTTGATAGGGTCGCAATCCTGTTGTTGTCACAGTCCAATCCCCAAGCGGCGATACAACCCCTCCTTGTGCGCATTCTCCTCCGGCTAGTGTGCCATCTGCCATCTCGTATATATATCTATGTATTATTGTTATTATTAGTATTATTATTTTATTTTTTATTTTTTTGAGTCCCCATCCGCTCTGCGTCGGATCATGGTGATAGGGATTCAGCCTACTCCCATTGACTAGTTTAGGTAATAGTACCCCATACAAGATCTATAGCTTTACTGCACCTCCATTGGTGATAAAAGTGATAACGTATGGTCCCAATCAGTGCATTTGCAACTTGCTAGGGTGTTTCGCAAATTTGCTATCATACAACAGAACTGTATCCCCCTTCTGTAGGTGTTTCGTCTTGACATAGCGATCGTGCCACGCCTTCTGGCGGTCCTTTACTACCTTATGGTGAAACCCTGTGATGAATCTATCTTCGTCCAACTGTATTAGTTGGGTCAAACATTCCTCCAATGCACTATCGTCGCACATCTCTGTTGCTGCAGCGATGCGTAAGTTGGGTACTATGTATTCCATTGGCATCACTGCTTCCTAGCCATAGACACGTTTAAATGGAGTCTGTCCAGTCAATCGCTTGCATGTGGTGCGATACGCCCAAAGGAATGCTGGGATTTTTAGGTCCCAGTCGTCGAGGTTCACATTGCACACCTTGGTGAGAGCATGTTCCAAGATCTTGTTAAATGCCTCAATGGTCCCATTCGCCTGAGGGTGGTAAGGTGTACTCTTCTTGTGTTGGATTTGAAATTCCTCCGTCATCGTAGCAATTGTTTGGTTAACAAAGTGTTTCCCTTGATCGCTTAGTAATACCTTTGGGAAACCGAACCTAGTAACCACATTGTCAAAGAAGAATCGTGCTGCAGTCGCAGCAGAACAGTATTTTACCGGTACGGCTTCCGCCCACCGCGTCAGGTAGTCTGTCGCAGTGATAATGTAATGTGACCCTGTCCACTTCCTAGGTGGGTTGATGGGTCCCACAAAATCGACAACCCATTTGTCAAAGGCCTGCAGCGTTATTTGTGGTACTAGTGGCATTTTGCCTCGTCGCGAGGGTTTCTGGTTTGTTGACACACATCGTAGATTCTGGCATAATCTGTAGCATCTCCAGACAAGGTTGTCCATCATAGCCCTGCACGAAGGATTTTCCTGGAAGTTGCTCGTCCGCCATAGTGTCCCCCAACAATTCCATCGTGAGCTTCCAACAGAATTTGTTCTTGTTCATGTGGAAGGACGCATCGTCACAGAATCTCATCTGGGCCCATTTTATATAACTCCCCTGCAATTAGCTAAAAGTCTGCAGCTCGAACAACTAATTGCTTCCTTTGGATGGTAGCAAGCTCGGCCGGTGCCTCCCCTGTCTCCAAGAATTTAATGATTTCTTCATAGTAGTTATCGACCATGCTAATTCTAAAAAACTGGGCATCCGATAGTCCTTCGTCAATGATTCTTGGTTCCTCTCCTGATTCTATCCGCGAGAGATGGCCAGGTCCTGTGTTTAATCGTCCCGGCTTTACAATAATCTCAAAATCAAACTCCTGAAACAATAATAGCCAGTGGCAGATTCCCCCCCCAACACAGAGTTGTTCACCAAGTATTTCAATGCAGAGTGATCGATGAACATCTTAAATTGCCCCCCCCAAGAGGTAGTGCCTGAATTTTTGCAACGCGTAGACCAACGCTAGCCCTTCCCGCTCCGTGGTCGTATAGTTCCTCTTCGCCGTAAACAATTTTCTACTGGTGAATGCTATCTTGTGGTCGATGTTGCCAGTTCTAGGTTGGGCCAGGATAACACCCAGTGCGACTGATGACGCATCAACGTGTATGTGAAATTCATTTGTCCAATCCGGAAATGCAAGGATTGGGGCTTCGACCATCTTTTGTTTCAATATGTCCAAACTTTTTTGACACTCCTCGGTCCATTCAAACTTAGCATCCTTCTTTAGTAGCTTCTCCATGGGTGTTGTGATGGCTGCATAACCTCGGATGAATTTTCGGTAGTAACCTGTGTGTCCCAATGTCGCTCGCAATTGTTTATCCGTTGTCGGGGGTGGGAGGTCCACAATGATGGCAATCTTTGCCGGATCTACCAACATTCCTTCGCGGCAGACAATGTGTCCCAACAGTATGCCGAATGGAGCACAAAAGATATATTTCTTGAGGTTAACGGAAATATGGTGCTGTCGGCAGCGTTCTAGCATGAGTCTTAAGTTTGCGACATGATCTTTGACTAACCCATATACCGTCCAATCATCCATGTAAACCGCAAGGAACTTATGAATATAATCTTTGAAATTTGTGACCACTATTCTAAAAAATATTGCAGGAGCATTCTTTAATCCAAATGGCATCACTGTGTACTGAAAGCATCCCCACTCGGTGAGGAATGTGGTCTTGTGTCGATCTTCTTTCGCAATCTTGATTTGGTGATAGCCTGAAAATCTGTTTGTAAAGGAATATATTTGCTGGCCTCCTACACCTTCGAGTACTTCATCTGTGAATGGGGTCGGGAATGGATCATGTAGGCAGGCATCGTTCAGTTTCCTTAAGTCGACGCATATTCGTACTTCACCAGTTTTCTTGTCCTGGACAACCATTGGGATGATCCATTCTGATTCTGCCACAGGTTCTATAATACCTGCCTCCAACATTCTTTCAAGTTCAGCTTGCACTCGTTCCTTTTATCGTGGGTTCAATCGATATGGCCGCTACTTAACCGTCTTCGCGTCGGGTTTCAGGGGGATCCTCATCTCTCCTAAGTCTCTAGAAATTCCCTTAATCTATGAGAGCTTTGTTGGAAACAAATCCTGAAACTCATGTAGTAGGTCAGTTACCTTCGCAATGGTCGACTTGTCCCAGTAGTCCCTAATGTTTACGAATTTTGGGTTTTCCTCTGATCCAATGTTCACCTTTTTAATATTTACTGGTTGCTGAAATTTGTCCGCCGGTATATCTGGTGCCACTACACTCCGACTACCCTCTGACTCCGGTACATATGTAGCCCTAGGGTCATCATCATCTTTAGGTCCTCCAATGACGTTGTAACACTCCATCAACATTTTTGGTGTCGCCATCCATTGGCGTGCCATTGGTTGTCCGATTGGTACCGCTTCAAATATCTTTCCGTGGATAGCCTATAGTGTGTGTGGATTAAGGGATTTATATATGTGAATGAGAACATTTGGCTGAAGCTAATCGTAAGCTGCTCCCAAGATGTTGTCCAACGTCGCAGTTCTGCTATGACATACCAACTCCACGCTACCTCATCCAATGTGTGTACGAACGCGTGTACCCACTCTTGTCGTGCTCTTGATCCCCCTTGGTGTTGACAAGCATTTAGATGTTCCTTCGGGTCTCCCTATCCGTCATCTCGCATCTGGTCATCCTTCGAAGCTTCGCCGAACCGAACCTCCATGAGGCATCAGCATAGTGGCCAAGATGTGATGTTCGATTTATGCATTGTCCACCATCATGCAGGAGTAGCCTTTAGGGCTTCCTCCAGGGCTAGAATACGCTGTGGCTCTGCCACCTTCTCCTCAAATTCGGTGAGAAACGTGTCCAAGTTGGGCAATCCCTCATAGATCGGTAACACATACTCCTCCTTAGCTACCATTCGCAGGGACTGTGTTATCCGTGCACACCTTCGAAAAGACACTTCATGCAACCGGTTCTGCCAATTCTCAAGGGCCTCGTATGAGTTGAAGGATGCTAAACTTGTGCTGCGCCATTCCAATTCTCCATCCGTGGTGGGGTTAACATAATATTCAGAGATGTTATATAGATTGTCCCATCCTTCCGTAAATTCATCTTTGACTGGCGCCGTATAGTGCATCCCCTCCGCTGGATCCAGTGGTGCGATGTCTCTCAATTCCTGATTCTCGAATGAAATTATCCTTTTCTTAAAGTTGATAATTGCTTGATTTTCCATAGCCCAGTCTATCCCCAGCAGTACCGGATAGGGACTGGTGTTATCCACGATTTCAATGACGTCGAAGTCTGTATACATTCTGAGTCCTTCAATTTCAATCGGAAGTTGACATACTCGACCTAGCGGGGTGACCTTGCTCTGGTTCGCCAGTCGTAGTTGTACTGGCGACCAGGTAATCTGTGGCTTTCCCATCGTATCCCATGTCTATTTAGTCAGGATATTCACATCTGAACCCAAGTCCAGAATGATGGATTCAACATCAAATTCTCCGATATGTGCCAACATCCGCATCTCCCTGCCTGTTTTTCTTTTATGTATGCGATTGACTTTCTACTCCAGTCGTGCACCTCCTCCTCGTCGTAGTAGACTAGCTATTTCTTCCAATATATCTGGATCTTTTTCCAAGTCTAGGCAACTCCCTATGAAGGCTTTTAGGGTGGTTTCCTTCCTTCGTGACTTCGTGTGGTCAAACGTTGGTGGCATGTCATAGATTTCTTCTTCCAGAGCTTCCCGTCTCTTATTCCTTATTGGCTCCTGTGCCTTTGAGAAAATGTCCTTTTCTACTTCAGCACCCTCATTAACCTGCTTTCATTGTGTTTGTGTTGGTCTGACATTGGTGTGTGGTTTATCAGCCCCAATCACCGCTTCTCCCTGTGTTACTATCCCCACCGTAGCGTGGTTTCCCGTGGCTTCTGTCGAAATCATCTATACCGCAGGTGGCGTCTTTGGATTATTCGAGTTCTGGTTTTGCTTGGTTTTCCATTTCACAATAAGCTGAGGGTAGTATTCTATACTATGATCTGCAACACTGCAATATGTACACTGCGGCACTGGATTCAGACAGTCTCTCTGGTAGTGCCCCTGTTGCCCGTAATTATAACAGATAATTGGACCTCTTCCGTGTACAGCAGCGCCTCCACGTCCCATCCCTCGACCACAGCGGTATCCTCCCCCAAAACCTCTACGTGGTGGTCCATATTGTTGATACTGTGATTGTCCGTATTAGGGTTGCTGATACTATTGCTTCCCATACTGCGGCTGGCCAAACAGCGGTGGTGGATGCTGCGGGTGCCCATACTGTAGCTTCCCGTATTACCCCTGGTCATATTGCTACGGCTGACTATACTGCGATTGCTATTGTACCACCGGTGGTTCTTCCCCTTTCATGAAATACGTGTTAGCTGTCCGATCTTGTAGCAAATCATAGGCCCTGTAGTCCTTCTCATCATGGCCAACCAATCAGCAAAACTTGCAGTATAAGTTTGCTGGCTTTGATACCATCTTTTGAAAATATAAGAACTCCTATGGTTGATTCCCTCTGGTTTGAAAGACAGTACACCATGGCATGCCTCCCTGGCGAAGTGGGTTTAGTGCCTCCGCCTGTAAGTATTCCCAGAATTTTGGGCAATTGTCCTTATGGTGCCCCTCAGTTCGACATCTAGTGCACCATACATCTCCACAGGTTTCCTTTCCCTTCTTGATATTCTTCAGCTATAATGTTAAATTGGACAACTGTGCCTGAATTCTATCCATTCCTAGCCCCATTTTGCTGATTGGTGAAGCTTCCAGCTTCATTGCAATCTCTAGCGCTTCTACCTGTGTCACAACCTTTTGTTGCATCAATGGTCCTCAGATATGTGGTACTAAGCCTGTGATGAACCATTCTTTGTGTTGCAGCTCATTTACTGGAAAGCTTACCTTCGCAATCAATGTCTTGTACCATTGATCAAATTCCCACACCGACTCGTTTAGGAATTGCTTAATCTCCTTAAGCTCAATGACATATTGCGACTCAAATTTTGGTTTCTTAAATTCGTCAATCATCGCCGTACTGATCTGCTTCAGTGTCTTGGCCGCTGTTCTTACCGGAACGTTTACAAACTTCATGTACCAGTCTAATGCTCGACCCCTGAGGGTCGTCGCTAGCTGTCCTATCTTTATAGCATCGTCTTGGACCTGCTTCACGGTCCAGACTGCTTCGCATATAAACCAATACTGTTCGGGATCCTCGGTCCCATTCCCCTGAAAGGTGGGCATCTTTGCCTCATCTTCCATTCTAACTTTGCTAGTATTGTTATTTACTGAAGCGCTACTCTTGCCACTACACGTGGGGCAACTCCGCGAATAGTTTGGATTTCTTCCTATGAAATTCAGAGTAGTGTGCGGGGTCAAAGGTACATGGTAACTTACGATATGACCTTCCTCTGCCTCTGGGGTATCCTGGTCAACGTCTCCTTCACAATAAGGTCGCTTCCTCCGATGTGGTCCTGTTCTGTAGTTCTCTGTTTTGATCCTCTCAAGAGACTCTCTCTCAGTCCTCCTCTTCTTCTCAGGACGTTGGAATATTGCTCCACTCCTCAAGAGACCACACTCTTCGTTAGCTTCCCTTTCAAAATCGTTGTCACTCATGTCCATCTACCACATCTTTGCGTCAGACTCACATTAACGTGATACCTTCACCTTCGCACACCGATTCTCTACTCATCAGAAGACATCCTCAATATTCCTTTTTCGCAGAACAACATTTTAAACCACAGTTGTAACAATGACAAAAATCTTCCCCTTGGTCCCCTAAAGAAATTTCTTTCGGCATCGCTATATGACTTGATAGTATCTACCGCGAACTCAGTTACGTACCCTTCGAGGATACTGTCTACCCAAAAATCAACAGCTCGCGATACCTTGTTATCAACTTGCTTCAACTGTCACACCAACTATGGAGTCCAAGAGTCCGGTTCAGTCTTCTGACAGTGGTTCTTGCGGAACATCAACTGTGATAGCCACTCATGTAATAGTACTGGGAACTCGTAGAAAAAGATCTCGTGAATATCTGAGTAGATGTATCTTTCTAACCAATTGGTCGCTGTCTGCTTCGGATCTCACTTCTCGCTTTCTGCGAATTCCTTCGCCTTCTTATCGAACCACTCATGGATCTATGGTTTTGTCGGGTGCCCTAGCATATCCTCTTTTCTTCTTCCTTAGGATCCCGACAACGAAACCATTTGTTGATGCAGGGTCTATCGACAGGGGTTCACTCCACACTGTCGCCAACAAACTATCGAACTAACTCCCTTGTACACTGGCCCGGAAAGGTGTAACCCTTCCCAGCAACACTTGCAGAGCCAGTGCAGTCTCACTGAGGTGTATAAGAGGGATGCTGGAACCAAGCTTCTACAGTTGTGAAGAGGATATGTGCATGTTAACCAGATATTACAACATTCATAGCATTCCATTAACCAATCATTCGCATCTTACTCATAATACATATATTCAGAGCATATTCAATAATATATTCGCACTAATTAATAGCAACATACATTCACATTAATCAACAGAAAGCATTCGCATAACCCATTATTCATCATCGCATCATTGTACAATAACAGAAATCATAACCGAACATCTTCATTCATTCATCAACACCCGTGGAACAAACCTCGTAGAAACAATCAAGTCATCATATCACAGATACAACCAAACCCAAAAGATAAGATTAATCTCCAAAACTTCGATGCCCTTAGGCTTACAATATTTCTTTATTTATATGCTTTCATCTTATTACAAAATGGTCCACATGACTGACTCGACTAATCTAACAAATCTTATGCTTCTGCAAAAAGTGGCGAAAGGTCCTTTTTCCGTGGAATGACCCTTTCGCACCTGTCGGCTTCCGCACTTCCTGCGGATCTATCCCGTGCCAACATCACGCAAAATTGGAAGTTTGAAAGATTGTTAACCAAACAACATGCAAGGAATAGGGACAAGGATACCGTACAATCCAATGTAGTTAATTTATCAAGCCAAAGTCTGAATGATGCCACTCATAGGATTTGAGAAGACAGACAATTTTGCAAACGCACCGAACAAGCTTCCCATCAAAGATTCAATTTGCAACATTGAATCAATTATCAGAAATCTACCTTTAGACATGGTTAATGCAATAAAGCATGTAAGCATTGTACTAGTAAGAAGGACAAAATAATCGAAAAGAAATATCACATGAGAGGAAGAAACAACCCTGAACAAACTCATAGGATATCCATAAATCAAGGTTCTTAAAGTAGATAAAGGGAATGCCATAATTATTATGGACACTGAAGAATATAATAGAAAATGGTTGGAGCTATTTTTTTCTGAATAATTATTCAGACAACAGTAGCTACAGAAAACTCGGAGATGATCCTACCAAGAAAACCATAAAACAAGTAGCACATGTGATTATGAACGCTCCTTGGGATGACAATATAAAGAAAAAGATAACACCAAAAGATCCTGTAGTCAGGCATACCTCTTGGGCCAATAGTTAACATACATATTATCAACCAACAAACTTAAAAGTTCTTGTTGGAGAAGCCGATTCATTTGTTAGAGACTCAACATACCAGAGTAAAGGAAATAAAAGATCACAATGTGGAAAAATAAGACGTCTTGGTAACCTTTGATGTGGTATTCATGTTCATGAAAAATTCTATCTAGGAATCCATTAATACCATGGAATCACCCCTTTCACATGTCATTGCAAATTTATGCATGGAAAGATTTGAAAAATGCATTTTTAGAATCCTTTCTCTTAAAGTCTAACAAGTGGAACCGATACATGGATGGTACAAATATAATTTGACCTCATGGGAATGAGAAGCTGGAGGAGTTCTTTAAACACTTGAACAATCAAAATGATAATATCGAGTTCACAATGGAAATGGAGGAGGAAAAAATAATACCTTTTATGGATGTGTTGATAATGAAAAAAGATGACAGATTTCTAATGCTACATGTATACAGGAAAAAGACCCATACCAATATATACTTACATGCAAAATCCCATTAGGTTCCTACACAAAGACCTAGCATGATTAGTACATTAGTGACTAGGGCCCTTAGAATCGCCAATGAAGAATGTATTGAAATGAACTAAATCATCTATCAAGTGTATTTAGGAGGAATGGTTATACAAACAAACAAACTGAGAATGCTATTATGGTGGTAAGAACAAGTAGAGGACCTTGTTCAAGCCTTGTTGAGGAAATGGGCACTTAGATTTGTCTTCCTTACATACAAGTAATGATAAACAAACTTGTGAAGGTACTAAAGAAAGGAAATATAAAGGTAATTTTCTCCCCGAACAAGACTATTGGTAGAATGTTTGACTCAACGAAAGATCTAATGAACCCAAATATGTATAAAGGAGTGTACTCCATATTGTGTTCATGTGGTAAGATATACATTGGAAATATAGGTAGATCTATCTAGGTGAGGTTAAAAGAGCATTTTACAGACCTAAGACGTGACAAAACCAAGAGGTCAACACTAATAGAGCACTCACACAATACTAGTCACCAAATTTGTATAGAAAATACCAAAATCATTGCTAAAGAAGGAAATGATGTAAAAAAGAATATCGGGGAAATCCTATAAATCAAACTACACACAAATAATATTAATATGGATGATGGTGCAAAATTAAGCAAGGTATAAAATCCCTTGATTTGGAGGTTACAATATTTTTGTAGAAATAACTCAACAATAATGTCAAACCTTAAGTGTCTTATTAATATTCAGGGTCAGCTCTAACAACATAAAAATTTCATACTAATACCTGGAGTATTAATCATTTACAAGTTAGTCTTCTTAGTCTCTTAATGATGATCCTAGAGCAGGAACAAAACTACATAGAGAATACAAATCAAATGCAATTTCATCTCATCCAACAACTCTCACTATGTATATCAACATGTTTAATCAAATTTGTACTTTGCTCAGCTAGTTAATGATTTTTCATACCTTCATAGAGCTTTTGTGAGTTCACATGTTCCATTTTTTCGCGCTCAACTCTTGCTTGCAATTGATTTTTTGTTAAACAAGTCCTCCATCAAATTTAACAAGTCCAAAAAGATTTTTAGAGCATTAAATTACAATTAATTCCAATTGATAACTAACACTAATGCTAGGTGAAATTTCATTTTAGATATACTTCAGAAACCAAGTTGTTGTTTTAATTACAACCCCAAATCTAGCCTTAGTAAATGGGCTAAGCTTCTCATGATATGTAGAGTATACACAAATACATTATCTTATGCAACCTTGATGTTGCACAAACACTCTATCTTGAGAAGTGATATTGATGACTTGAAATGAATGTGAAAGTCCATGTTTGACTCCAAGCTCCAACAACTTATTCTTTAATTAGTAGCCTATAATTTTTCGGAATTCGATGCTTGAATCCCTAGGAATCCATATATATGTACAATTATAAAACTGATATTGATGTATATCTATATATAAAATATATATTAAATTACACTATATTGACTATCATTGACTATTGAGTAATTTGACTATGCTTGACTAGTGTTAACTAATGTTTGTCATTTGTTGACTATATTTGACTAAGACACATATTAATTGATGTTTGACAGACAATCCACTCGAGCGGACGTGAGCCAGATCTCCCTAGATCAATGTGAGTCTAGAACAAATAGAACAGACTACAAATGGATTTCCTAGATCTACTTAAGGATCAAGTGCTAGATGTCTTACCTTTTACTTAGCAATCCTTTCTCCTGAATGTTGCTCCATGTCCAACGGTCGTCAGATCTCAGCTGCAAGACTTGTTAAGACACAAAGAACAACACAAAATGAGTAAAGAGAATCTATACAATAAGAGATCTAAGTAAACAATTAAGTAGGTAAACTACTCAATATCATCACACATTAACAATATTGGTGGAAAGCATTTGTATTACTGTAAATAGGGAAATACATAGTAGGGACATAGAACTACAACCAAAGCTTAACGCTGCAATCCTTCTCCATCCAAGCCATTTTCCATATCCTCCCAAGGAAGTATGAGTCCCCCAATATATGAAAAGAGATCTATCAAGGATGATTTCACCAGCATGTTGACGCTATAGACTTCCTCCCCTTGGAGAGGGGTAGAGATTCACTTATATAAGACTAAGTGGATAGGGAATGGATAGGATAGGTTGAGATATGGTAGGAGAGAGATAGGGGATCCTTCCAAGAGGTTAGGAACCGAAGGCCAGCTCCCCCAACAGGTCAGGGATAGGGATCCAAGTCAGCAACCTTTGAGAATGAGCTTGAAGAAGCTATTTTTTCCATTTAACTGACTTCATCGCACCCTGTAATGGAGCAAGGTGCAATGTCGCAGGTTGCATGAGTGTAGCCTGCGACGATCTCTCAAAACCTAGTAGAAGCACAATGATGTCCTTTCCAGGTAAATGACTTAGTCAATGGGACTTCAGGTATGTATACTCTGAATCTAATGGTGGTAAGATTTTAGGTGTAACATAATGCCTCCCAAAGCATGAAGCTGTTTAAAGATTGGACAGGTGAAATGCTTTGACAGAAATAATGGAAAAATGGACTTGTCAGATGAAGGAAACTGATGCAGTACGAATGACTCTAAACTGAAAATCTCATATGATGTACAACATGGCTTCCGACCAATACAATGCAGATCCATGGTAGTAATGACCGACTGAACACAATCATGGCTACTGGACACAAGCATAGATCCATGATGAGATGGTAACACAGCCATGACCAATACAAATGTGGATCCATGTAATATGACTCAATACAAACTCCATCACAACCTGGGTAAAACATGACTCCCTAGGGTCTTCATGCTGAACCCGCAATGATACGAATCTATCCATGTGATTACAAATGTCTTGACGTCGAACATGGTAGAAACCACTTGATTACCGGTCATTGATGTATACCATTAACAAGTGCGAGGGAAATCACCATTAATGTCAATGATCCCCAAGGTATCACAGTACATATCATCAAGCGTGAATAAATGATTTGAATTCGACGCAAGATGAAATATTTCGATCAAGAGTCAATGATGTAAACTCATGTCGAAAGCGAAGTAACCTACCATTGAGGCATGCAGGGCCAAGGTACTTGGTTGGTTTCTAGACTCGATCCTTGGATGATGAGTTGAAGTCGACAAGGATGAATCCGTCGAAGGAGGGCCATAATGAATCCCCCATCATCAACACGAAACACGACAAAGGATGTGTAGAGTGTATTGGATGGTACAATAACATGCGAGACTGACTTAGAGTAGACTGACATGATTGAAGGTGTACTGACTGCAAATATATGAATAGTGAAAGTATTCTTGAACATGGGCATGGCATGACTTGACAGTATTGACATGACGAGTATGACACAAATTCCTAATGCAACTAATGATGGAAGCTTTCTTTGAATGACTCAAAGGAGTAAAGAGACTCAGGAAGTAAGCAGAACTCAAGGACAAACAGATGATCCAAGTGCTGTATGCAAATGCAGATGAGTGCCATGTTCAAGAACGACTAGGTATTGCCACTGATAAAGGTGTAATACAAAATCTTTCCTTTTTCTCCATCATGAACAATGAGTGCCTCATGTGTTTTTTACGAGCTTGATGAGGGTAAACAGATGCTCGGTATAGCTCATCTCATAGATGAGTCCAATCCCAAATATTTTCCAAACCTAGGATAGGAGGGGTTCGTCCCATGGCGGGCCCTTCAATGTAAGAATTTAACGAGTCTATAGAAGGTAAACTCAGTCGTCATTTCATGTTTAGAGAGTCCGGAAAGAACTAAAGAAGACTCCAACGATCCTTTTTCGTAAAGTTAGCCTCATCGTCCGGAAAAGGGTAAAACAACGCGGGAGAGGACTCTTCCAGTCATGATTGGCTGGAGTATACCTTTTTCATAACTAGTGCCCCCCGGTCCGAAAAAGGGGTAAACTATCACCAGGAAGACGACCGTTCAAATTCTTTTACAATTGTGAACACGAAAAGTTCGCTTGGAAATCTTTTTGTATTTCGAGAGCCTGAAAAGAGCTTAAAGACAGACTTCGGGGTGGTTCCTTTTCCATAGGAGTTTAACGAGCCCGAAAAATTGATAAATCATAACTTGGTAACGTATTCTCATAGTTTCAAGAGCACGAGAAAGAACAAAGAGTAAGCTCATAATCATTAAATAATCAAAATCTAATGAAATGAAAAGATAAATTAAAAAATCCACAAGGGGTGTTCTTACCTGAGATGACCGTTCCAATACGAAAATGGCGTAGAAAGGCACTTCACAACTTCTACACACTCGGAAACTAGGTCAAATAGTCAACCGAACATTCAAATATAATAAAACCGATCCAAACTATAACAAATGGAATAATGGCATCAAATATTTGAAAAAGGAATATTCCATTTTGTTTATAAATAGAAATAAAAACCAAATATAGTCACCATTGTTCTATTTGCCAAATTTGGGAGGAGTAGTGCCATTTGGAGCCAAATCTTCACTCGTCGATTCCGGGAGCTACGAGCAGCCATTTCACTCACCGTCAGGAGCAGGTGACCCTAAACTTCATCCAACATGATTGTAGTGGTTTAAATTTTTGAATTTCAATCATTTTTGGGGGTTTTAGCTTGATTTGGGAAGGGACATTGTGCCCTCGACTCGTCGCAGTCGGCCTTTTCGGGAACTGCGACGAGACTGAGTCATCGCTAGGGTCTCATAGGTGGACTACGAAAACGTCACTCTGTTTGTAAAAACGGGCTGCGACAACAGCGACGTCCATCCCCAAACTCAATCCAATCTCAAAATAAAGACTGCCAGTGGTTGAAGCAAGTTCTAACATTGTTAAAACTCTCCTCTTGGCAGGTTCCAAGCATCCAAAATGGTTCTAGAATGGTGAGAACGAGAGCATGAGTTGGATGATGAACAAGCTACAAATGATCCACAATGTGTGGAAGCATTGAGGAACTGTGGGCTCCTCAAGTTCTTCCGCATCCAGGGGATGAGATCCCAAATCTCACTATTGACTCATATGCTCTGATGCTAGGATGCGACCCAGCAATACTTTGTGATCAGTGAGCATGACCTTACCATAGATGTCGAGGACATCTACTTTCTGACCGGATTGTCCCGAAGAGGGGATAATGTGCTACTTACTGGATCACGTGGGAGTGACCGAAGTGTGGACGACATGATTCTGCAGCACTGTGTTCCCAGCACCCGTGCATCTAGTGGGGAGATTTCCATTAAAGATGTGCGGGAACTTCCATTACGCGTCGTACTATTCACCATTACGAGGATGGCGGGGAGAAAATCTCCTCACTTAGCCACCAAGGCATAGATGCTTTATGCGGAGGACTGTATGTCTCCAAAGATCTTTAACTGGTGCGAGGGGGTCCTCGGAAACATGCGAGCTCAGCTGACAAAGTGTCGACTGGGAGAGCTCAAATAGTTTGGCTATGGATCGATAGTGATCTCGTTCTTACTGGAATGGGTTCCCCTTTTGCGTCCTCAGGTACCACTGGAGGACAGGGATCCTAGAGATCCTCACATGGCTAGGTGGACTGATGTGATGGCCCGACATGGTGGGGGCCCCATTATTGGATACCCTTCTGAGTTCTTCACTTGGCTGGAGGGCCTGTTACTGATGGTGGAGGATTTCCCATACAGTGGCATGGACTTTAGAGATGACCTAGACTTGCCGCTGCCAGAGGGAGCATCATGGGGAGACCTCGGTAAGAACAAATGACTCTTGTACTTTTTTAAGTTTTGTGCATTTACGATTTTTTTGATATAGTGCTGACAAGTGAACAACATGTGTGTGCAGATGTGGGGCCTGTATGACCAGTGGGGACCTCTCTTCTTGCTAGGAGAGAGAGAGGAGAGGGAGAATTTGTGGGTCCATCTGTGCACACTGCCAACGTAGAGATGGATAGAGTCTATGCCAACCTGAGTGGGTTGACACTAGACGTTCTTGAGCCGTCAGTAGATGAGGTGTCACGGCCCGTGTAGGTACACACGGTTGGATCTACTGCGCGCTTCAACGCGCTGCTCCGCAGGGTTGTGAGAGAAATCGACTATTTCCAGACTTAGCAGGCTAGGGCTGCTAGACCTCCTAGGGCTGTACGAGCCATGCGATAGACCATATGTTGTTACTGTGTGTGTACTGAGAGCTTAGAGGCCTCATATTTTTTGTACTACTGAAAGCTGCGAGTCTTCAGATTTTGTAGAGACTCATTGAAAGCCGTCGTGCTTCATACTTTTGTATCAGCACTACCTTTTGAGATTATATATATATACAGACATTCTGGCGATTTATATATTATGTGTTTTGAATGAGTGAATGATGTGGTCGTTCCTATGTGTTTTCTTATAAAATGAATTAATTACATGTTATGTCTACTTTTAACAGTTCATGAATATGCTTATGTGTGTGCAATGTACCAATCTAAAATGAAGTTGGCCATAGAGTCGAAAACTGTGTTAACGTCTCGTGGAATGTGCAGGTACTGAATGGACTTGAAGGACCTTTCCAGAAGACAAACTCGTCGATATAGATGGAGTAAAAAGGGGTCGTAGATAGTGTAGATTCGGTTAAGATGTGAGACCACTAATTGAGAATCTAGGTAGATGACAACATGGTCCATACCCAAAGAAATGGCGTCAGTTAGGGTTCCAATGACTGCTTGATATTCTGCAACATTGTTGGTTGCGAAACCTAGACACATTCCCCCTGAGTTGATAAGCTCGCCCATAGGTGAATAGAGAACCCAGGCTGCCGAAGCAAGGTTACGGGTATGCCGATTGGCGTCGTCCGCGAATCCAAAACAAGTTGTCATCTACACATGCAGACATAACATGGTATAAGAAATGAAACAAGACCTAAGCACGCAAGAAATCAAAGCGTCACACCACACATAAAACACTCACGCACGCCATGTACAATATATACAAAAGTACTCATGCATGAAAGACTCAAGCATAGTACCTCTTCAGGTAGAGCCCGTTGTGGGGCTCACCCAAAGATATCCCATCGTAGTCTTCAAGGTCATAAGCTCCCTTCTCTAAAATGCATTTTACTATGTACGGTCCATGCCACATGGACTCAAACTTGCCTACCCCTAGCTTATCATGTTTTTGGTCATATGTAAGCACCAAATCTCCTTCGATGTAAGCGCGGGGTTCTACCGACTTATCGTACTGCACTTTGATGCATTTCTTATGAGCCTCATTGGCAAGAGCGACATCTCGGTGAGTTTCGTCGAGTTTAGCTAGGTATAGGAAACGTTCTTCCTTGGCAGTAGTGTTTGGGAGAAGTTCGATGGCAAGATTGAGAGATAGAATCTCACACTCTATAGGGAGTATTGCCTCCAATCCATACACTAGTTGGAAAGGAGTAAATCCAGTGGTGGTTTTAACGGAAGTCCTATAAGCCCAAAGTGAAAAGAAGAGCATATTATGCCAGTTGGACTTATGCGTACCTACCATTCGTTGGACCATAGTTTTCAAGACCTTGTTTATGGCCTTGACCTATCCATTTGATTGTGGGTAGTATGGTGTTGAGTTTTCATGGCGAAAACCCAATCTATCGCTCAACTCGTCAACCATGTGGTTCATAAAGTGAGAACCATGGTCGGTAACTATTGCTTGAGGAACTCCAAACCACACTATTACATAATTGAACAAGAAGAGTGCGACAGTCTTTTCGTCGTTCATGTATGTAGGCATTTCCTCAAACCACTTTGTAAAGTAGCCCACAGCTACAATGACGTAACTATGCCCCCCGGCCGAGGTAGGCTTACAATGCATGAAATCTATGCCCCATTTAGCGAAGGGACCAACAGAAATAACCGGGTGTAACAGGGTGGGGTGGGTGCACTTTTTCGTATGAAAGTGTTGACATGGAGGACATTTTTGACAGCCTCAATGCAATCTTTGAAGATAGTAGGCCAATAATATCCTATGCGCAGAATTTTCTAGGTTGTAGCCATCCCAGAGAGGTGACCGCCACACGCCCCGGAATGATAGTCATTTAGAACGTGTTCAGCCTCATCATGAGTGAGACAACGTTGGAGAATGGAATCAACACCACGACGGTACAAGGTATCACTGATGATCAAGTAATACTTTGCATGGTGGCATATGCGACGATGCTCATAACGAGACAGTTGAGGACTAAAACGTTGGGTTTGAAGATACAATGTGATATCTCCATACCATGGGTCAGACGTACTAATAAGAAACAATGACTCATTTGGAAAGGAGTCATTGGGCTTAGACTCTTCATTAGTACGGGGGAGGTCGCAAATGAGCTCGGCAAACACCAAATATTTTTTAGACTTGGCCTTTTCAAAAAGAAGATCAAATTCTTGCAGTATCACGATCCAATGTGAATACTTGCCCCAAGCACCTGACGTGTCAGAACGTGGTACATGGGGTTCGAATCGGCAATGATGGTGGTGGTGTGGAGCAAAATGTAGTGTTGAAACTTTTGCACGACTATGATGCCCGCGAGACTGAGTTTTTCAACATCTGAATACTGGGTTTCAGTGTCAATGAGACCTTTGCTGGCATAATATATCAAATGTTCCTAGGCGTCCTGGTCTTCCTAGACCAAAACCATGACAATAGTGGTGTCGGAAGCAGCAATATATATAATGTAATCTCGATAGTAATTCGGTGGTTGGAGCACGGGGGCATGCATGATGGCATGCTTCAAACTATCAAAAGATTGTTGAGCGCGGTCGTCCCAAATGAACGGGACGTCTTTCTTCATCAATCTCATGTAACCTTGCATCTTTAGCGCCAAATTACAAATGAAGCGTCGTAAATAAGTCACTCGTCCTTGTAGACTCTGTAGTTCTGTAATATTGGTCAGAGGTGGAAGAGCGACGATGGCTTCCACCTTCGAGGGATCAATGCGGATCCCATCTTTCGAGACAATAAACCCTAGGAGGCATCCAGACTCGACACAAAAAATACACTTATGAGGATTTAGACAGAAATTGTATCGCCTGCATCTGAGGAAAAAGGTCGTTAGATGATCGAAGTGGAACTCACGCTGCTTTGAATGGGAAGGGAGATCGTCCAAGTAAGGTTCCACAAAGTCCTTCACATCGTAGAAAGCGTACGACATGGCCCACTAGAATGTGGCACCAACATTTTTAAGACCAAACGGAAGTTTGCGGTATGCAAACGTTCCCCAAGGATAGATGAAAGCAGTCTTGTGTTGGTCGGCGGGGTGAATCTCAATCTGGTTGTACCCATAAAATCCATCCATAAATGAAAAGATGACGCTTCCAGCACAATTGTCGATAATCTGGTCGATAAAAAGAGTTGGGCAGTTGTCCTTGGGACAAGCTTTGTTGAGATCCCGGTAATCGACATAGATGCGAATAGTACCCTATTTTTTAGTGACAGGGACGACGTTAGAGACCCACTTTGTCTATGGGACAAGGTAAATGAAGTTGGCCTCAAGATTTTCTCAATTTCTACCTTGATTGCCGCAGTTTTCCTGGGGTGTACTGGTCGTAACTTTTGGCGGATAGGTTTGATGTCGGGATAGGTTTTGATCTCGTGCAAAACAATGGAGGGGTATATCCCAGGAATCTCCTCATAGGTCCAAGCAAATACATCTCAAAATTGCTTGAATAAGGCTGTAGCAGAAATGACTTCTTCAGGGGAACACTTCTGGACTAAGTGAATGTGTTCCACTACACCAGGTTTAACCGAGATGTTGATCAAAGTGGTAGGCTCAATGTTGGCTAAGTTTCCTTCAAAATTCGTTTGACATGCGAGTATCAAAGATTGAGAGCCATAAAGGACATCCAGTGTAGAGATGATGCGAATGTTGTTCTCTACAGTAGCCAAAGTGAGAAAGGAAGATGAACGATGATGGAGGTCTTCCCACAGAGGATCATCCGCACTCATGATTTCCATAATGGACTCATCAGAATGAAAAGTCAGTAGGAATGGATCGGGTGATGTCCACTGCAGAGAACTAGGGGTGGAGGTCATAGCTGAGTGATCCTCCGGAGCTGACTAGATAGCCTCGTACATAAATTCGGCGGGTGACAAAGGCATAATGTTTCCAATCAGGTGTGGTGGATTCATCAGGTACAAGCCATGAATCAATGGAGTTGGGAATAAATGAAGTTTGCGAGGAGATCATGTTCACCGTGGCAACATGGTTGGGGGGATCTGGAGTAGGAAAAACGCCCATAAGGGATGAATATTTAAGGAGTCCAACCCCCACACTCTCATATTTTTGTGAAGATTGTCCGATGGAAGGAACATTATCACCTGGGTGAGAAGTGGTGTCAGGTGCGTAGAAATCCAGTTGGTCGACAGTGACAATTCGACCTTGATGGGGGAATTGCACTATGTGGAAGACTGATGAGGCAACTGTGGTCATGGCGTAAAACCAATTACGACCAAGCAAAATGTTGTAATCTAATGGGGCATCGACTACTTCCACGTTAATGGTTGTGGTCTTTCCCCCCAGCTCGACATGTAAAGCTTGTAGCATCCCATGAGGTTGAAAGCCACGTCCGTCAAATGCTCTCAAAGTGGTAGGATAACGGTTCAACTCGGGAGAGCCAATGGCTCTCCAACATGAGATCGACATGACTGAAGTGGAGGCGCCCTTATCCAAAATAGAACGATGGATTATCTTCCTAGCAATGTTTGTGGCAACTTGAAAATCCAACTGATGGGAGAGCCTAGGTTAGAAGTATTCCAGCCGGAACAAAATGGTATTCGATGAATCCGGGTCATGTGCGCCGATGGCAGCGAGGAGAGTTTTGCGCTGATTAGGACAGTTTTGCAAAACCTCCAGTGTCGACATAGCGCAAGGAGCTTGCGCTAGGTCCTCTACAATGTTGTAGTTTTGAGCAGCCCGAGCATTAGGATTGAAAACTAATTTTCTAATCGTGCTCTTGGGTGAATGCAACACTGACTCTAGAGAAGGCTTCTCTATGGTAAGAGGAGTAGTTGGTACAGTGACTTCAGGCATCAAGGTGGAAGCTTTTTCAGCTTTACTGTCAATAGGTTCTTTAGCTGGAATAGAGTCATACGAACGAGAATGGGTGTTCAAGTTGATGGTCTCGTTACGCACCATGAGAACATGTGCGGTGTTGGGTGCTTCTCCTTGGAAAGAAGAAGTGTGAGCGATCGACTGCTGATTTTGAGTAGGGAAAGGATCATTGAGAACTGCGGGTGTGGGTTTTCCCTTAAGAAACTTTTAAACTTTGTCTCTATGGGGGCACTCTTTAGAGAAATGGTCATCAACGCACAGTAGAAAAGGATACTTTAACTTCCTTTTCTGTTTGGTATCATCAGGGGTACTCTTTTGTTCCTGCTGGGTGGAAGACTTCTTAGGTTTCCCTTTGTTCTTCTTCTTACCACTAGAATTTTGAGGTGAAGCTAATGAGACAGAATTCACTTCTTCGGTGACAGTAGGAGTGAGTGATTTGGTGGTGCCGTGAACAGCCTGTGTTGGTGATGGGGAAGAACCCTGGGGGTTCGACGAACCAACTGTTTGAGAAGAAGGATGGGTGGTAAGGGATCCAATGATGCCATTAGTTTGGGGTCCCTTAGGTAGTTTCGCGAGGTCATAAGTGTTGCGGGGTGTGTTAGGAAGGATATCAAAAAATGTGCCTGACTGAGCATAGACTAAGTCTAGCAAATGGGCATGTGCAATGGCTTATTCTTCAGTGACAACACCGCCCATGGAAACATCTCATGCTATGGTAGGTTGGAGAGACTTCGTAAAATAGTCTGCTAGGAGTTGATATGGAATAGAAGCCTTAATGATACGTTGTCTCCTTCGCCACTCATGTATATGATTCGATATGTGAGTGGTGGTATTTTGACGGAGTGAGGTTAAAATATCTGCACCAGTTTCGTACCGTATAGGCAGCTGGAAGTGAGTCAAAAAATTCATAGCAAGAGAACCAAAATTGGGAAAAGAATGGGGTGGTAGCTCAATATACCACTTGGTAGCCGAACTGGTAAGAGTCCTTTGAAACAATCTAAGACGGATCGAGTCATCCATTAGGGAATTAGATGAACACCATAAATGGTATGTCATCATGTGATTTTTAGGATCCTCACCCGGCTTGCCATCAAATTTCGGGATATCAGACGGAAGTTTTACCGAAATAGGTGGCCAATTAGTTCCATGGTAAATGGGGTCATTGGTTAAACGAGACAGGTCAGGTAGGTCCAAAGTAGCCAAAAAGGGCAGCTGTGGATTAGGTTGTGAGTACTAATAGTACGGATAAGGTGTATAAGGACCTTGCATTGATTGACCATAGGGTGTACCAGGAGGAAACTGACCATAGGGGTATGTGCCGCTCGGACCAAATGGAGGTCCTCCGCCATAGTAGGGTGGTCCATTACCATAAAAAGGTGGCCCATGACCATAAGGTGGTGGCCCGCCTCTGCCGTTGGGAGGGGGTGGGCCACCTCCAAATGGTGGTGGTCCGCCACCACCGCCAAGGTAGGATGGGCCTCCATCGCCTCCTCCAGGAGGAGGTGGTGGTCTGCCATAGCTGCCAGAATAGGATGGGCCTCCACTGCCTCCTCTGGGAGGAGGTGGTGGTCCACCACTATCGCTGCCATATGGGTAAGGACCTCCTCTGCCGCCTCCACCATAGTAGGGTGGTGGTCTGCCACCACCTCCTCTAGGATAAGATGTCCCTCCAACTCCTCCGCCGGGATAGGACGGTCCTGCACCACCACCTCCAGGGTGGGATGGTCCTCCACCGCCACCTCCGAGGGGTGGTGGGCCATGATGACTAGAATGAGGTGGTCCGTTACCAGAAGGTAGGGGTCCTCCTCCTCCAAAATTATGTGGGTGCCCTGACGCCTCCAATGGGAGGTGGGGGTGGACCAAATGTGGGTGGAGGGATTGTAAGTGGGGCTCCATGTTGTAAAAAATTTTTTTGTCCCCAAAGAGTGTAAGGATTACCGGGGTATGGTACCCCGTAGAGTGTGTTTTCAGGGTTCTATTGACCCTACATAGGGTTAAAATGATCTGGATACGCTTGACTCGATGGAGGTGGGATTACGTTGGACGGTCCCCCAACATGGGATAGTCCCGAAGTGGAAGGTCCGGGAGGTGGGGAAGTTCCAACAGAAGGACCGATAGGAACTCCAACTGCGGTATTATGGTTTAGAGACGAGGGTTTCCCCCCAGCAACAACTTGCTGACCACTAGGTAAAGGTTGACCCAACACAGGTTGTTGATTATTCACCGTAGGATTACCACTACCCATAAAGAAGGTAGGGGGTAAAGAGTGTCCTCCCCTCGAAGTTTGGGGAGGGGGAGGAGCAGGTGACGTAACTGTGGTAGTTACGGGCATGTTGGACTGTTGTCCTTCAATGGGTTGGGTAGTGGGGGGTACTAAACTGGTCTCCTTTCTAGGACATACATGTGCATGGATGGATGATTGACCAGTTTCAGTAGTGGTCACGTGTTGCGTGGTGGATTTCGGTGAATCGAAAGATAAAGAACGATCTGGGATCGGTCTATCGTCGAACCTTATTTGAAATTTCTGACTTCAAAACTCCTCACCCATGGCACATAAATGAGCCAATTGCTCGCGATAAGGTGTCAAGTGGTCGTCGAGACTAGCCTGACCAGGTGGTGGTGCAAAGGCAAAATGGGCCACTGGGTGACCAGTAGAAGATGTCCAATAAGCTGCTGAAGAACCAACAGCTGCTGTGGGGTCTTCCTGGGGTTGATTTATCCATTCCAATAATCCAGGCTCTCCTGGAGCGATGGGAGGTAATTCTTGTGAAGTGGGAATTTGTGCTTCTTCATCTAGTGGGGGATGAGAGGCAGGTGAATTTGGAGGAGTATGAGGAAACAAAAAGCCTCCAACATTCAAAGTGGGGTTTTCCACTTCTTGTGACATGACCCTGATGTGTGGATCCATCCTCGACCTCGAAATTAACTCCTGGTTAAGGGGATATTCGGGTGGCAAGTTTTGGATTCTACAGGACCTTCTCCAAGGAAAGTCAGCTAGAGTGACTGAAACAAAAAGTTTCTCCTAAGGCAAGCTAAAAGAAAAGCAGACCAGACAAATCCCTACAAAAACTAAGGCCACAAGCAAACTTATGTGATAAGAGTGGATTCAAAGTCTAGATCCTCACAGGATTGTCAAGGCTTCGCAACTCGCAATATATCGCAGGGTCCAACAATATGACGTGACAAGGAGGATTGGGACCGTACCCTTTCCTGCATACCCGATTACCTGGATGGTACGTGTGTAGTAGATCCCCGAGTGCTGTTCTCGGTGTATTTCTCTGCCAAGACGGCCAAAAGGTTAACTCAGTTGGTCTCAGGAATCCTAGTGGTGTCTCCCGATATACACAAGGTACGTGGGAGCTCAAATCCGTAGTGGTGCTGTCTAATGCACAACCATTCGGCAAGAGACCTTCCGATATACTACTGAGTACGTGATACATGTTGATGTATATGTAACTTCGAAATGTATTTCACATATATGTATATTGTATTCCTATAGAGATGTTATTATTCCTCTATACAGAAGTGGTTGTATTGTTATAGAGATGTTATTATTCCTCTATACGGAAGTGTCGTCATTTATATTGTAAGTGTCGTAACTTATACTTGATGGGTTATTAGACCACCTTGTTGGGGTCGGCCCTATATAATTCATGTGGGTCAAAGGGTTATTAGACCACCCTAGTGGGGGTCGGCCCAGTCAACATTATGTTAAGTGGTTAAGTTGAGGCCGACCTAATTGAGTAAAGGTCAAGTCAAGTTAGTGTATAAATAGAGAGTGTGTCTCTCTCATTTTACACATTCTATTCTCTCACTCACACTTTGGAGAGTGGCGCACTTGTGGAGGAGGAGGATCTGCTGCTAGGAGAAGACTATCTCTTGTATTCTGGTTGTATCATTTCTCTATCTATCTCTGAGGACGTTATTGGGGTTTTTCACCTTTATGGTTTTCCCCAAGCAAACTCTGTGTCTCTTGTGTGCTTGCATTATTGTGTCCATGATTGATATGCTGTATATTTGCAGTACATGTTGTTCTCTCAATTAAGATCCTAGATCAAATTGAAGTAAATTTTGAAAATTTAACATGGTATCAGAGCTAGCCTGAAAGAAGGCATGATATGGCATGTATGACACTTGTTGCACTTACGATGCTAGGGCTTGATATAGCAAAAATCAGTCATCGTAGAACTTTTGCTATAAATCTATTTTGGAAACGTTTTCGGATATGAAACTTTTACAAGTCGAAGATCAGATCCCCATGTACCTTGTGTCCAAAGGAAAACCTCTAATTCGTTTTACTTTGTGATTTATGATCTGTACAATATAGGGTTTCTGCCTCTTCCAGATCTGAGTCAAAATCAGGTGACCTTGGGAAAAAGGTCATAACTTGGGCTAGGAAGCTCCAAATAAAATTTCATAAAATGTGACAGTTATTACACAGACTGTACTATCTCAAGAAAAGTTTTCAGAGGCCGAAGTTGAACCAGTGACACGTGACATGCCATAGATGTTAGCTCTCCTGTATTATCCCATAAACAGGTCATGTTGCGACACTTGGAATAACTCTCTCTCAGAGAATCCACTTGAGGTCACACCTATCGATATGGAAAGATAACAGGTCACGATATCGCAAAAAAAAATTTCAGAGGCCAAAGTTAAACCAGTGACACGTGGCATGTCGTACAAGTTCTCTCTCCTGTATTATCCCATAAACAGGTCACGTTGCGACACTTGGCATAACTCTCTCTCAGAGAATCCAATTGAGGTCAGACATGTCGGGATGGAAAGATAACAGGTCAGGCTATCTCACGAAACATTTTTAGACCCTGTGGATCAAAAAGCTTGGAGTTACACCAGAAACAATCAGGTACATATTTATGTCAAAACAGAATTATTTTTGAGTACCTTCATTCATGGCTTCCGGAATTTAGGGCTTTGGAGAAAGTTGGAATTTTTGTAATCGGAGACCACGGCTGGATGATACTCATCAAAATAGAAATTTAGAGACCAAGATCATATCTTTTGTTTGGGAAGAAGGCCGGGGTTGATCAAACCCTAGTTCGAGACTTTGATCGGAAAGATGGAAAATTAGGGCTTCTGCAAAAATTGGAATTTTGGAAATCTATGACCATGGATGGAAGTTCCTCAGAAAAATCGAAGCTTAGAGTTTTGAATCAAATATTTTGGTTGGGTGAAGCTCCGGGAAACTCAAACCCTAATTCAGGGTCCTCCCCATTGAATCCGGAAATCTCAAAGGCAATTTCAAGGGGTGAAACTTTGCATTTTTCAAATTCTGAATATACCAACTTGATCATCTCATCAAGGCACATATTTCTATCCTTTCGAAAGTTTGAAATTCAAAGTTTGAATTTTTTGGGTTTCTTTGACAAACCCTAATCCAACTCCAGGTCCAGTTCTTGCAAATCAAGTGGATTGGGTTAATCCTAGAAGAAGATGGATTGGTCACCTGCATAAGTGAAGAAGTTCCCGTCTCAGAGGGAGATGAGGCTAAGGCCTTCCATAAGAAGATTACAAGCAATCTTGAAAGGTATGGCTTGCAGGTATGTTTCATGGTTAAGTTTATCATATGTTTGTCTTCATATCATTACAGTACAATCTTGATTAATTACTGGACTTGTCGTATCACCTTAATAGAAGATATTCATTGATTAAGGTTTTGACACTTATGATTGTACTAATGCATTGTGATGTTGTGTGAGGTTTATGTTGTTTGCTAACACAAAAGGTACACCAAGAAAGTCAAATCATGTTCTACTTCAAGAACATATGATCATGGTGACATGAAGACAAAGATTCATACACTGTCATGGATCACATAGAAGATCTACTTTCGAGGTATGTATAACTTGGTTCTACAATGGTTAACTTATGAGACATGCAAGTTACTAGTACAAGTCACTGAAGAGAACCAGAAGACATTATGCGGGTATGTTAGACATAACTAGCTAACATGCTAATCTAGGTATGTTTTTCTTATATCAAGCTAGAATCCTACCTTGTGTTAGGATCTTATACTATTGTGTTGTTGATAATGATTATTCATGAAGTCATAGGTCTGAATAATCATGGTTGTATGCATATTATGTTTCTTACCATAATTGATGATATGACTAACCAGAAGAATCATGAAGGTATAGGTTTGAATAATCACGGGTTTTATGCATATTATATCTCTTATCTTGATTGATGATTCAACTAACCAGAAGAGTCCTATGATCAAATAAGAATGTGTATGAGTAAAAGAAGACTTCCCTGAAACCTTGAATACTAATGTTTATTATCTATGAATGATCATGAATATACATGTTTAAGATTATTGTGTTTTGATAGTATTAAGATTATACTAATAAATGTGTGATTATGTATGAGACCTCAAGGATAACACAATGATGATACTAATAAGTATGCATAGTGATTAAGGATGGATGTAAGTTCAAGGACAGGTAATCCAGGAAGCAAAGATTAAGAGGGAGCACACTCCAGTTGTTCCTGCAAGAAAGCAAAGGAGCACACTTCAGTAGTTTCTGCAAGGATGCAGATATTCAGAGGGAGTTGACCACTTCTCACAATCCACATAAGAATGGAGTTTTAGAAAAGAAGCAAAGACTGAGAGGGAGTCAACCCAACAAACAAACAAAGATAAGTATTTGAATTGTCATTACTTGCATATTTTATTGTTTAAATAATACTGTTCAATAATGTATATACTGATGTTCCTAGAATTAGGTTGTGTATTATGCATATTAGAATAGTTGCATTGATGAACAATATACTACTAATATGCATGGGTAAGTGGCCTATGGCACTGTACAACATTCCATTGCTACTTATCTAGAATGAAACCTCTTTGCTGACATGTTGGGAGTTGTGCACACTCTTAACAATGTTCTGGTAGAGATTGGAAGGCATCTAGAAAGTTACGGGATATGGATAAATGTTGTATTGAAGCATTGGCTAAGATAATTGCATGACTGTATGACATATTTCTTTATGTGTAAGAATTTTTTCTGAAAATTATGAGATGTTTTCTAATCATGCAATTTAACTTGTTGTGTAGGAAAGATCGTATGCCATCACCTACAAAAGAAGAACTACAACATTTGTTCAGCAACAAAATTATCTATTGAAGATATTGAAGTTCCCAGGATATGGGAAGAATGCCATGATCCGTCGATCATGAAGAATGATGTTTGGGATGTAGTCCCAAGACCTGAAGGGAAGTTTGTTATGACTTCCATATGGATCTATCAAGATCAAGCATGCTGCAGATGGCAGCATAGAGAAATATAAAAGTGATGAAATAGAAGATACACCAGATGGATTTCACGACAGCTTTCTTGAATGGTGTAGTTGAAGAAGAAGTGTATGTGGAGCAGCCGCTTGGTTCTGAGACACATGACAGGGAGTCATATATGTGCAGAACTTGGGTATGATGCACCACTTTCTAGGTATGGAGGTGTGGCAGAGTGCAGATGGAATCTTCCTTGGACAAGGGAAGTATGCAGTAGAGATCCTGAAGAGGTTCGGGATGATGGACTGCGAGGCTATGGCATCGAACCTGAAGCTTCTGTGTGATGCTTCATTTGAACTGGTTGATGTCACTATGTATCATCAAATGATTGGGTCCTTGATGTACCTGACGAACAGGAGACCAGATATTTTCTTCACGGTGAACACATTGAGCCAGTTCCTGACAGATCCGAGGAGTGTTCACCTGGTTGCTGTAAAGCATATTCTGAGGCACCTGAAGGGTTATGTTGATTCAGATTGGGAAAGCAGTGCTGCAAATAGGAAGAGCACTTCTGGGTGCTGCCTAAGTATGGGATTAGGTGTGATCTCTTGGTTTAGCAGGAAGTAGTCCTGCGTAGCACTGAGTACATCCAAAGCAGAGTATGTTGCGACAGATGAGCAGGTTGCAGATGTATTGACCAAGTCGTTGGCCAGAGTGCAGTTTGAGTACTTCAAAGATAGGCTTGGTGCACTTCAGATCGAGGTTAATTCCAAAGGGAAGTGATGAGTCCGGAAGATGCAGATGCACATGAGCTTTTCTGACATGGTTGATGTGTTCTCCCATGGTCGTGATGTAATTGTTGAGCCATTCTCACATGGTGGTAGATGTGTTCTCCCATGGTGTAGATGTAAGGGATGGAGCCATTCTCACATGGTGGTAGATGTGTTCTCCCATGGTGAAAAAGTAAGGGCTGGAGCCTTCCCCGAATAGTGGTAGATGTGTTCTCCCATGTCGGTGGTGTAAGTACTGGATGATGTGCATCTGGGCTATGCTTAGTGGACGATGAGATGATCTGAAGAAGATGATGCTATGATGATCAGGAGGATCATGGATGATGAGCATCAGGACGATGCTCCAGTTACTGCTCTATATGTATATGTACGCATCATGTTGGATGCTGGATATGATCAGTTGGATCATTTATACATATATGTATATGTACGCATCATGTTTGATGCTGGATATGATCAGCTGGATCATTTGTATGTATTTTGTATATGTATCATGTTGGATGCTTGGACCATGTATTTGTATATGTATCAGGTGGATACATTGTATGATCAGGTAGATCATGTATGTTGATATGTATCAGGTATGATCAGGTGGATCATGTATTTGTATTTTTATCAGGTGGATACACTGTATGATCAAGTGGATCATGTATGATGATATGTATCAGGTAGATACTTCGTATGCATTAGGTGGATGCATTGTATGATCAGGATGATCATGATGATGAGCTTCAGGATGTTGCTCCAGATGATATGTATCAGGATGGTACAATGATGATGATCAGTGTGATCATGAGCATCAGGATGATGCTTTGTGGGATGATGATCCGTTGGATCATGAGTATCAGGTTGATACTTGGAGGTTAGAGATGATATGTGGTAGGTTGTGAAAATAACATGTAATCAGTCCTGGGAGATCTTGCCGGTTGTGCTGCGACACATAAATGTTCCTGGGATACTCTTTCCGGTATTTCTATGCAGTATGTAATCAGTCCTCAGATATCCGATAGGTTGAGCTGTGTGCTCGTAATTAGTCCTTGGATGATGTATTACTACGGAGACATGTAATCAATCCTGGATATCCGAGAGGTTGAGCTGTGTGCTCGTAATTAGTCCTGGGATGCTCTTTACAGATCTTGTCGGTCATGCTGCAACACATAAATGTTCCTGGGATGCTCTTTAAAGGTTTTGTCTATCCACATGTAATCAGTCCTGGAGATCTGATAGGTTGAGCTGTGTGCTCGTAATAAGTCATGGGATGCTCTTTAGAGATCTTTCCGGTCGTGTTGTGGCACATAAATGTTCCTGGGATGCTCTTTAAAGGTATTGTGGAGGAGATGCATGTAATCAGTCCTGGGAGATCTTGCCGGTCGTGCTTAGGAACATAAATGTTCCTGGGATACTCTTTCCGGTATTGCATCCGCACATAAAATTAGTCCTGAGAGGCCACCTCTATCAGACCATTTGCACAGATGATGAAGACCTGCAGGTGGTGGGCCTACATCCAGTATGAAAAAGGACTGGCTCTGTAGAACTTCCTATGACGAGTAGATTCAGAGATTGATTGAGATAGCAGCAGTGACGATGATGATGACTCGATGACGATTATCCAGAGAAGAAGACTTGTGCTAGAAGACCTGTGTTGAGAAATACCTTCCTAGTTAAGAGGGAGTGTTGATGTAAATTTAACTTCGGAATGTATTTCACATATACGTATATTGTATTCCTATAGAGATGTTATTATTCCTCAATACAGAAGTGGTTGTATTCCTATAGAGATGTTATTATTCCTCTATACGGAAGTGTCGTCATTTATATTGTAAGTGTCGTAACTTATACTTGATGTCTTATTAGACCACCTTGTTGGGGTCATCCCTGTATAGATCATGTGGGTCAAAGGGTTATTAGACCACCCTATTGGGGGTCGGTCATGTGGGTCAAAGGGTTATTAGACCACCCTAGTGGAGGTCAGCCCAGTCAACATTATGTTAAGTGGTTAAGTTGAGGCCGACTTAATTGAGTAAAGGTCAAGTCAAGTTAGTGTATAAATAGAGAGTGTGTCTTTCTCATTTTACACATTCTATTCTCTCACTCACACTTTGGAGAGTGGCGCACTTGTGGAGGAGGAGGCTCTACTGTTAGGAGAAGACTATATCTTGTATTCTGGTTGTATCATTGCTCTATCTATCTCTGAGGAAGTTATTGGGGTTTTTCACCTTTATGGTTTTCCCCAAGTAAACTCTGTGTCTCTTGTGTGCTTGCATTATTGTGTCCATGATTGATATGTTGTATATTTTCTATACATGTTGTTCTCTCAGTTAAGATCCTAGATCAGATTGAAGTAAATTCTGAAAATTTAACAATACACCCTTCGATATACGCCAAGTACTCAAGGTGAATTGGTGGGTACATGAAGGAGCTTGATATATCGATAAGTACGTTGAAGACTACAATACCCCCGGGATACAGTGCTACCAAATCTCATATTTGTCCCATATGGGAACCCAAAACAACTCCAACAAAACCAAACAACTCAATCACACAAAGTAAAAGGGATCTGTGACTGGATCATATAGTGCAGAGGGAGTCTGCATACAAACCACACTCACAATAGAAGAGGAGAAAAGGTTCCTGTATGGAAAAAAAGGTAGATCGTCACACTCTATGCTTGTACACAGTGCGATGTCGCGGTTTACCAATGTGGGGAATGCGACGATGTCACAGAAGGACAGTGACAGGGTTGCGACGACAAGCCAAAAAACAAAGAACAGAGACCAAGAATGACACAGTGTCGCTCTGTGTATATCACCCAGGTGCGACAGGCGAGATCTAAGTTCAAAAAAGATCCAAATCTCCAAGTAATGAGCAATAAATAGGTTTGGGAATGGGAATGCAGATCCAAAGGAAGTTGATCAGAGTCTTCAAAGTGAAGATCTGATGGTGAAACCATCTTAAGAAGCAAATGACAAATAAAAAGGATTGACAAGAAATCAATTGAAAATATCATTCAATCTTGACAACTAAAAAGAAATGTTTTCCCCAGTATGGTCGCCAGATTTGTTTGAAGGACAATCCACTCGAGCGGACACAAGCCGGATCTCCCTAGCTCAATGTGAGTCTAGAACAAATAGAATAGAATACAAATGGATTTCCTAGATCTACTTAAGGATCAAGTGCTAGATTTCTTACCTTTTACTTCGCAATCCTTTTTCCTGAATGTTGCTCCACGTCCAACGGTCGTTAGATCTCAGCTGCAAGACATGTTAAGACACAAAGAACAACACAAAACGAGTAAAGAGCATCTATACAATAAGAGATCTAAGTAAACAGTTAAGCAGGTAAACTACTCAATATCATCACACATTAACAATATTGGTGGAAATCATTTGTATTACTGTAAATAGGGAAATACATAGTAGAGACATAGAACTACAACCAAGGCTTAACGCTGTAGTCCTTCAACATCCAAGCCATTTTCCGTATCCTCCCAAGGAAGTATGAGTCTCCCAATAGATGAAAAGAGATCTATCAAGGATGATTTCACCAGCATGTAGACACTATAGACTTCCTCCCCTTGGAGAGGGGTAGAGCTTCACTTATATAAGACTAAGTGGATAGGGTATGTATAGAATAGGTTGAGATATGGTAGGAGAGAGATAGGGGATCCTTCCAAGAGGTTAGTAACCTAAGGGAATCTCCCCCAATAGGTCAGGGATAGGGATCTAAGTCAGCAACCTTCGAGAATGAGCTCGAAGAATCTATTTTTTCCATTTGACTGACTTTGTCACACCCTGTAATGGAGCAAGGTGCGACGTCGCTGGTTGCATGAGTGCAGCCTGCGATGATCTCTCAAAACCTAGCAGAAGCACAATGATGTCCTTTCCAGGTAAATGACTTAGTCAATGGGACTTCAGGGATGTATACACTGAATCTAATGGTGGTAAGATTTTAGGTGTAACAATTGACCAAAGGTTATTGTGGTTAACCAAGGATCATAGTTTACTATAATTGATCATGTTGACTATACATGAAAATGGTAGACCATAATGGCCATGGTTAATAATATTTTACTATGGTTTCAACCATGCTGACTATCAATGTTCAAGGTTTACTATAGTTGAGTATGGTTGGCCATGTTGACAAGTTAGCTGTCTATAATTAACCATATTGACTATGGTTCACTATGGTTAACTAAGGTTATTAGTTGGCTATGGATGGTTATGGTTTATAATGGTTACAAATGTTGATTATGGTTGATTTTGATAACCATGGTTAATGAGGGCTGATTATGGTTCATTGTAGTTGATCATGTTAACTTGGTTTAATGGGGTTGACCCTATTGAATATGTGTACCATGGATATTGATGGATGACTATGGTTAAATTTAGTTGATTAAGTTAAATATATTTGGCCATGGTTGATGATGGTCAACTATGGCAACCCATGAATATGGTTGGCCATGTTTGAATACCATTTTACATGATTGATTGTAGTGGACTATCACTAACATTAATTGACCAAAGGCTAGTGTTGTTCATCATGGTTAATTATAGTTGACCATAGTTTCCTATATTTGATCACAATACTGTGTTTGACCAGGTTTATTATTCTTGACTATGGTTAACCATGGTTGACTATGGTTTACCATGGTTTATTATGGCTGATAATAGTCAATCATGTTTAGTTTGGTTGATAATGGTCAATTATATTTAACTATAGTAGCACCTATTGATCATCGTTGACACTTGTTACATATGGTTGATTTTGTTAATAATGGTTAGCCATGCTTAATAATTGTTGATAATAGTTGACCTTGGTTGACCATGTTGATTATTGATGACTATGGTTGGCTAATGCTAACCATATTTACAATAAGTTTGAAAACTATTAACCATGTTGAATTTAATTGACAATTGTTATCCATGGTTGATTTAGATTGACTATGTTTGACTTTGTAGACCATGGTTGATTGTGGTTAACCATGTTTTACTATAGACACCCTTATTGACTTTGGTTGATTATTCTTTTCCCTATTCATTATAGTTTAATCCTTGTGATTGTAGCTAACTATGGTTGATCTTGTTAACCATGTTTACAATGGTTAACAATTGTATGACAATTGTTTACAATGGTTAACAATTGTTTGACAATTGTTTACAATGGTTGATTATGGTGTTTTACCCACTACTAAATTTGGGGTTGAAATTTGAAGTTGGAAAAAAATAATTTTAACGTAAAAATCAATTAAAATTGGTGAAATTTGTCTTATTTCTTGTCTTTTCCCCTTGGAAAACATTGGTTAATCGATGTTTAAGATGTCACTTTTTTTTTAAGTTGTCAATATATCTAACTTTGGTTAAACATCAATTAATCAATGTTTGTAGAATTTTTTTATGGAGAACCATGCAAAATAAGGAAGCCTTATTTTTTTTTCTTTTAAATTGTAAAGAGTTGGCATTAGGTGACATAATTGACAGTGATTTTAGTCATCAAACATATAATAATACATATGGTAAAAATAATGATTCATTTAATTATCACCCAAGGAATATAATTCTATTGTGGATGCCTCAATTCTTTTTAATGCAATGGGTTTCTATAATGCTCTTATAGAAGGAAATTGCATCATTAATCTAAGAATGGGAATTCAATTCACATTGTAAAACATTTGTGCAATTAAATCACACTTGCAAAATAAAAACAAACTTGCAAAAATTAAATTCCAATCAACTCTTGCAATCAAATACTTCAAGTTGTATCAAAATTCTCATTAACACAATTATAGTGTAAATTGTTAGCTTAGTGTAAACAAATAGTTATGAAAACCTTCTTCCAAATATTAATTATAAACACCAAAAAAATTAAAAACTCCAACAGTAAAATACGAAAACAAAAACACACATGTTCTGTTGAGCAGGCATTGCCTCGTCATAATAGAATACTAGAACTAACTACAACATAAAGAAATGAAATAAAAATTCACTATTTCTCACAAAGACATACAAATATGGATCAAATTGTATCTCCTTAGATTATCAAACATATCTTCAACATTTTAGAAAATGTATTTATCAAAATTTTGCTAGCTTATCAAAGGGATTGGGCCCCTTTTTATACATTTATTTGTTTTTTAATTAAGTAGTGAAGTAACAAATATGCAAAAAGTATCTAAATTGATTAAAGTGAAAATCGAAGATTCTCAAGTAGCTGTATTAGATTACTAAGTTTATCTTATATATTAAAATAATACATAGATTGGATCACTGGGAATATAGGAAGACTTGATTAAATCGGGCAACCTAATTAGCACTGCCAATAACTGTTTAGATGCCGTAAAAAATCAATTGCCACAAAATAGGGGCCTGACATCTCCACCTAGTTGAGCTTGCTTTGTGTCCTTGAAAAACCCTAGATTCTCCCTATTCATCCTCTCATTAGAATAATTTTGAGGTAAAAAATGGGCCTTAAAACAAAAAACGTATGAGTTCCCTAGACGGTCTTGCACTCATATAACTGTGATCGATCTACATCCACCACCTCCCAAAAATATCTATGTACATGTGATTTCTTGGTTGACTGATCTGCATGCCTTTTTGATCCCCCACCCATGACTGAAGAACACCATTCAACAATGGTCTTTGCATCTCGGATGAGTGATACATTTGCGAACTTCATTTCTTGCCTACGTAATGCAGTCTTGATGCATGCACCTGCTCCATCATGTTCTCCTTTTCCGTGTCCGGTCTCAAAATAGTTCCAAATATGTGGCACCTTTTGCCTTTTATGGAGCATACACAACCATTGGAAGACATGAGCATTTTTGAATTTCCCTACACAACCATAATACCAAACCCAATGTTGTTCCATCTGTATACTATTATCCTTCAAGTGATTGTAGAACATTTGAAAACTGTGTTGTAAAAAATCCAAGTCGTGACACCTTCCATCACTTATGTGGAAGTGACACTCCTTCAATATAACTTTGTTTTCTTAAGTACTATCTTGCCCATGATAGGTGATATGGACCATTATGTTGACCTGGTCTCAGTGATAGTATTGACTCTGAATCTCGTTTTGCAGTTGAAGGGTGTATTTTTCCGCAAAATAGAACACTGATAAGATAGCCCCAACTAGAAATGTATCCCTGCACATTCTAAGCTGCTCAACTTGCCAATGAGCCACATGTACATGCTTTACATATTGTTGTGTCTTTTCTAAGAATCCATCCATAAATTCGCAAACCTGTACCTGGTAGGTCAACAATAGAGACATATATTAGTAGATTGTTACATATGAAATTGCAATCTAAAGAAACAAATAGTATTCAAGAATTCATTACTAACCCGAGAAGTGTCTAATTGAATTTTTTTCTTTCATTCCCTCCGTCAATATCATACGTGACATATTTGAATGACTGCAAGTTCACCTCTTGCCTCCCAAGTTCATGCTCATCGGTCACATGAATGCATTTTTCCAATAATGCCATTCCACTGCACACTTGGCATGTCCCATCTACACAAGATTTTTTATAAAATGTGCAACCTTCTAGCCTACTACACAATATGCTATGAATAAAGTATCTAGATGACATTGGAGGAAATGTAGCTGAGCATTCCTACACAAGAGTGTTATGCAATACACACAATATATATGTGTGTGTGAATGTGTGTCATAATAATAACTGTGCTCAATGTGGTATCGACAACATGTGTTACTATTTGTCTTTATTTTAACATACCATGGTTTGCATTTCTCAAAATATATTTGGCCCAAGACAAGTTCATTATGTTCATGCCTAGATCTCTCATATAGTTGTGTTTGTGTCATGTCAAGAAAATGTTTAATGTGGGGTTCACAATCCCTTGAATCCCTTATCAATTTTAGTACATCTTTTTGGTTGGAAGAAGGTCTAGTGTTGACACGCCAAAAAGATTGCACTAGTCCCTTTACTGCATCAATGAGCTTCATATCAGAGCGTGGAAACTGACCAATGAAGGCCTAGACATCTATTTGACCAGTTTCAAGTTGCTCCCTTCTAACACAATACCTACAAAGTGTTTTGACATTCAAATTAATAATTTTGGATGTAGGATTAAGAAGACGAAGGGCCCTAGTTATTTTGTTCACGATTGATTGTGACAACACATGGAGAGCCAAATTGCGATCCTTTGAACAAGATTTATTTCCAATTGTACCAAATGCATATACTAAACTTTTAACAATATCATAAATTGGTTTAGAATTGTTTACCAAATTGCGATCCTTCTCAATTTTAGTACCTCTTTTTGGTTGAAAGAAGGTCTAGTGTTGGCATGCCAAAAATGTTACACTAGTCCCTTTACTACATCAATGAGCTTCATATCAGAGCGTGGAAACTAACCAATGAAGGCCTAGACATCTATTTGACCAGTTTCAAGTTGCTCCCTTCTAACACAATACCTACAAAGTGTTTTGACATTCAAATTAATAATTTTGGATGTAGGATTAAGAAGGCGAAGGGCCCTAGTTATTTTGTTCACGATTGATTGTGACAACACATGGCAAGCCAAATTGCGATCCTTTGAACAAGATTTATTTCCAATTGTACCAAATGCATATACTAAACTTTTAACAATATGAGAAATTGGTTTAGAATTGTTTACCATCTTAACATTTAACATTCTCCTAACAACAGTCATACTCCTAGATTTTAATAATGATAAAAACAATTTACATTTATCTCCATCACATTTAGAATCAAAATAGTTAACAAGTATTTGTTGAGTTTGATATGCATATTGTGTTTAGATAGCGTACCTTCAAGCGAACCACAGAGACTTTCATCAATCTGTATGGGCTTTGGAGTTCTTCGTTGAGAACTTGTAAATGGAGGTAGGGAGGATGGATCTTCATCATCTAGTTGGTTTGGTGTTTCAACAGTAGCTTCCTGTCCTTCTTTCTCTTGCTGGAAGCTAGATGATGGAAATAGGACATCCTCTTGGATGGTCTCAATGACATTGTCTTCTTCGAGCATATATTCGTCATGTAATGCCTCTCTAATTTTTTCACTTGTATAACCACAACCTGTCAAATCACCCATTGTTTCAGGTGGCCTTGATGTGCACATACGTTTTACTACTTGATCAGGGCCATGGGATGCTTGTTCTTCAACTGTTGTGGAAATTGAAGGCCCCTCAAGTGAATGATCTAGCCATATTTCTTGTTGTGGATTGGTTGGAAGAATCATGACATCCTCTACAATTGGAATTGGTTGAGTGTCCACAAAATGTCTTCTATTGGTCATGCATTTCTTCTCTTTTCTCTAATTTCTTCAATGATCTCTTCGGGTAGCTTCTTCCTTATGGATTTTCTATTTCGATTGTGTATATTTCCCATGACCACAATGATCAATGATCTATAGTGCTCTTCAATTGGATATTCTCCAAGATTAGTTTTTGTTTTACCCAATTGTGTTATACTCCACCACAATGATCAATGAGAAAAAATGCCTTTAATAGAAATCAATGGTGGAGATGGTTTATGGTGCTTCTCAATTGCATATTCTTCAAGCTAAGTATTTTTCTTGCTCAATAGTTTCTACACTCCACCTCAATGATAAAGGAGATGATGCCTTTGATGCTCCTCAATTGTAAGACCATCAATGGTGGGGATGGTCTATGGTGTTCCTCAATATGACATTCTCAAACCTTGGTGTTTTTGTTGCTCAATTGAATCTATTCTCCACCACAATTGTCAATGAAATATTACATTTGATGTTCATAAATTGTAAGAAATTTAATGGTGGAGAATTGGAGATGGTTTTTCTATTGGACTCTTGAAACTTTTCCAATGTCTTTTCCCCCTCCAAGCAATCCTTGTAGCACTTGTGATGGAGATAGTCTTAATGAAATACTCAATTTGTGTTCAAACTTTCTTGCTATGATGAGTTGTATGTTGTGTATACAATCCGAATTTGTGCGGGTTGTGCTATTTTTTCGTGAGCTTGTTAGAGTATGTCTCAGACAATGACACACACTGTCTATACAGGCACAAAACGCGCACACGTTGTGCTTGTACAAAATGCATGTGCATTTTGTAGTTATATAATGCGTACGCATTTTTTTCTACTAACGATAAAAAAAAATAAAGAAGGTAGTTCCACGACTAACATTTCATTGAAGGTTTCCTGCACCCCCTATGTCTTAACCCCCTAACACCCTTAACACCCCCAACTCTTAAATTTGTCCCCCCTCTCTCACTTTACATTCAATATATTTCCTAACCATCACCCCTCTAAACACACACACACACACACATCCATGTGCTTCCCCATACCACTAATACCCCCCTCCCCCCCCCCATCTTCCCCCTAACTCTTACTAACCCCATCTCCAACTACCCTAATCCTCCTCCTACACCTAACCCCGACCCCCCTTCCTCTCTCTGTCCCCTCCAATCCCTAAACATTACTCACAAATTCTCTATCTCTCTTTCTCCCTTGCAGGCTTACCCCCTCCTCTCTCTATGGGGGAGAATGAGAGTGAGAGTCAGAGAAGGGATTAGTAAGGGTTATGGATATAGGGGGTAGAGAGAGAGGGGAGGTCGGGGTTAGGTGTAGGTGGATGAGTAGGGGAGTGAGAGAGAGTGGGATTGTTAGGGGTTAGAGGTAGAGACGAAGGGGGATTGTTAAGGGGTGGGGGGTGGCAAGGGGTAGGGAGAGATAAGGATAAGGGTTTGGGGATGAGAAGGGGGATATAGGTGAGGAGCGTGAGTGTTTGGGTTAGAGAGAGAGGTAAAGGGAGATACTTTAGGGGGTGGTAAGGGGTTAGAGGCAAATACAGAGGGGGATTGTTAAGGGATTAGAGGTAGAGACAGAGGGAGGTGTTAGGATAGTGGGGGTAAGTAGGAGTTAGGGGGGAGAGATATATATGGGGTTAGTAAGAGTTAGAGAGAGAGAGAGAGATTGGGGGGTGGAAATGGGTAGAGAGAGAGAGAAGGATAGGGGTTTGGACATGAGAAGGGGGATTAAGGAGAAAGGGGGATATAAGTGAGGAGAATGAGTATTTGGGTTAGAGAGAGAGAGAGATAAATGGAGATACTTTTGGGGGTGGTAAGGGGTTAGAGATAGATACAAAGGGAGATTGTTAAGGGGTTATAGGTAGAGACAGAGGGGGGTGTTAGGAGATTTGGGGTAATTAAGAGTTAGGGGGAGAGAGAGATATAGGGGGTTAGAGAGAGAGAGATATTGGGGGGTGGAAAGGGGTAGAGAGAGAGAGAGAGAGAGAAGGCTAGGGGCTTGGGGATGAGAAGAGGGATTAGGGAGAAAGGGGGATATAGGTAAGGAGCATGAGTGTTTGGGTTAGAGAGAGAGAGAGGTAAAAGGAGAGACTTTAGGGTGTGGTAAGGGGTTATAGGTAGAGATAGAGGGGGATTGTTAAGGAGTTATAGGTAGAGATAGAGGGGGGTGTTAGGATATTGGGGGTAATTAAGAGTTAGGGGGAGAGAGATATGTATGGGGTTAGTAAGATTTAGGGGGAGAGAGAGAGAGAGAGAGAGAGAGAGAGAGAGAGAGAGAGAGAGATTGGGGGGTGGAAAGGGGTAGAGAGAGAGAGAAGGATAGGGGTTTGGGGATGAGAAGGGGGATATAGGTGAGGAGCATGAGTGTTTGAGTTAGAGAAAGAGAGAGAGAGGTAAAGGGAGAGACTTTAGGGGGTGGTAAGGGGTTATAGGTAGAGACAGAGGGGGATTGTTAATGGGTTAGAGGTAGAGATAGGGGGTGTTAGGAGATTGGAGGTAAGTAAGATTTAGGGGGAGAGAGATATAGGAGGTTAGAGAGAGAGAGAGAGAGATTGGGGGTTGCAAGGGGTATAGAGAGAGAGAGAGAGTGAGAGAAGGTTAGGGGTTTGGGGATGAGAAGGGGGATTAGGGAGAAAGGGGGATATAGGTGAGGAGCGTGAGTATTTGGGTTAGAGAGAGAGAGAGAGAGGTAAAGGGAGAGACTTTACGGGGTGGTAAGGGGTTAGAGGTAGAGACAGAGGGGGGTGTTAGGATATTGGGGGTAAGTAAGAGTTAGGGGGAGAGAGAGATATAGGGTGTTAGTAATATTTAAAGAGAGAGAGATATTGGGAGGTGGAAAGGGGTAGAGAGAGAGAGAGAGGGTTAGGAGTTTGGGGATGAGAAGGGTGATTAGAGATAAATGGGGGTATAGGTGATGAGAATGAGTGTTTGGGTTAGAGAGAGAGATAGGTAAAGGGATAGAATTTAGGGGGTGGTAAGGGGTTATATGTAGATATAGAGGGGGCTTACCCCTTCTCTCCATATAGGGAAAAAAAGTGTGAGAGAAGGGGTTAATAAGGGTTAGGGAATGGAGGGGATAGAGAGATATAGGGGGGTCGGGGGACCATTAAGGGGTTAGAGGTAGTGATGGAGGGGTCCATTTTTAAGGGGTTATAGGTAGAGATAGAGGGGGTTTTTAGGAGATTGGGGGTAAGTGGAGAAAGGGAAAAAGAGTGAAAGGAGGAGTTAGTAAGGTTTAGGGAGTGGAGGGGAGAGAGAGAGAGAGAGAGAGAGAAAGGATGGGGGTTCAGTGGTATGGGAGGCATATGGATGCATGTGTGTGTGTGTGTGTGAGAGAGAGAGAGAGAGAGAGAGAAGAGGGTGCTAGTGGGTTGGGGGGCGTTTATAAATTAATGTGGGTGTCTTTGGTAGCTATAGGGGGGTGTATTAGTGGGTTTGGGGGGTTAGGAGCGTAGGTAAACATAACGCGTACGCGTTTCTATTAACACAAGTGTGAACCTTTTTTTATTTTTTATTTTATTTTATTTTTTATTTTTTATTTATTTATTTTCTGATAAGAACACGCACGTGATTTATGTTCACCAAAACACGTATGAGATATGAAACATCACAATTATTCCATGGTATTTAACATTACAATTTTGTCACATATTTAACATTACACTTTTATCACTATATTTAACCTTACAACTATATTGTTTGGTTTACTGAAAAAGATATTCAAATGAATTGGGGGGTGGTAAGGGCTTAGAGGTAGAATGAAAGGGGGGGTGTTAAAGGGTTAGAGGTAGAGACATAAGGGGGTTTAATAAGAGTTAAAGAGGGGTTATAGGTTAGGGGTTAGTAAAGGTTACGGAGAGGAGGAAGAGAGAGATATGGGGGGGGGTGGGGGTTAGGTTGTATTTTAAAATTTGTTTCCCACCCTTATCCCTTTTTGTGGATTTATGCCGACGACACTGTTTGGAGGGAGTTATCTCGCCCTTCAAGAGATAAATTCTACAGCCATTTTCCATTGGATTGTGTGTATCAAATTAGAAAAATTATAGTCTTTCAAAGCATGGGAAACAACACAAAGATCAACTTTTCAAGGAAATAGCTCTGGAATATCTACTACATCAAGGTGTCTTCAAAAGAATGGAACCAAATCATTAACTGAATACATCAAACCTCCTGGAAAAGGTTTTAATGTAAGGTGATCTTCAGAAAGGGTTCAAAATCCCATAGTAGTGCAGGGATTCATTTCCATTAACTTGGCCCAGTTACTTGTGGATGTAGATAGAAAAACATTTGGAGAGCCTCGTTCTATACTGATATTCCCAGATTCAACTATAAGGAGAATAAATTCCGGTGTAGATGGAAACATTTGATACACTTTCCAAATATGTGTTATTGGAAGAACTTACATACTTCAACAAAGTAGCATTTTTCAGGTGACTTGAAAGTCCCTTTTAATTTTCAGCAAAGAAATAAAAAAGTTCAATGTACAGATTTTTAGGTAGGCCTTTCAACCAACCAGATGACAGAATACATGGAGAATATCATTTCCGTGGAAAGAAAATCATAGAATCCTCTCAGCCGCCATATTTCCTCATGTAAGTCATTCTCCCAATGGAAAATCTAATGTAATAACCCATTTGTCAACATCTTTCATTTGCTCAACCCTACACTCATCTTCCATAGGAAACAACTGCCTCCACATGTAATAACTACATTGTGTTGTTGTAAATTGATCTTCTTCTACTAACAAATGCAGAATGAAGGATTCATTGTCATTGCTCCGAGAATTTATAAGGTCAGTTTCTTGTAAAACAAATATTATATAAATCTTGTTAAGATCCATATGTTCTAGCTCACAAAATGAGTGCTTCTTTATATTAAACATAAACAAAAGAAATTCAGGATGAAAACTAGAGAGTTGTTGCTTTACAACTTCAACCTTCTCAGGGAGTAGGGGTAGAACTATAAAAGTATTGGGAAGCTGGCATACGCAAATTTCTTTGAGTTGTGTTGTGCATGGCCTATATTCTATTCAATTCCAAAATAATATATCAAATATTAACATTGAGGGGGGTTCATTTGTTATATTTTCACAATTTAATTCAATATGATCTAGGATCTTATCTGAGAGAACAACATGCACAACATATCAAACATAAGATACAAGAGACACAAAGCATTTCACCAGGGAAACCATGAAGGAGAAAACCCCGCAAATTCCTTAGAGATAGAATGAGCAATAATACAAAACCCCAAAACAAAGAGATGGTCTCCAACAGCTTCATCCTCCTCCACTTGTGCAAACTTCTCTCTCTCTCACTTGTACGAATGAGTGAGTGAGTGAATGATCAAATAGAGAGGATGATCCTCTTTATTTATACTTTACTTTCACTTTCATTTTACCCTAACTGGGCCGAATTCTCCTAGGAGAGTCTAATAACCCATTCCAACTTAACTCTGGAAGTCTAATAACCCACTTAAATACAATAATAGCCTTCCTGATCGGAGGAATGAAACCTCTCCATCAGAAGTACAATTACATATGAATACAATATAAAATATACAAGTGAAATACATTCCGAAGTTATAAATACATCAACACTCCCACTTAACTAGGAAGGTATTCTCTTGACACAGTTCATCATCACAAGTCTTCGTCACTGGATCATCATCGTCATTGTTGCTTCTATCTCGACCATCAATCTCCAATCTACTCATCATAGGAAGTTCTATAGAGCTAACCCTTTTTCATGTTGGATGCAGGCCTAGCCTCCATGTAGGTCTTCATCATCTCTGCAAGCAATCCATCAAGTAAGTACAACTCAAGGCTTATTATATGCCTCTGCAAAACCTGCAAGATCTCCCAGGACTGATTATATGCTACTGCAAAACCTGAAGGAGCATCCCAGGATTGATTATATGCCTCTACAAAACATGTGTACCATACTTGTCACCTCATCATCTTCAGATCATCTCATCGTCAATGGAGCACAACCCAGATGCACATAACACAACACTTACATCAACCGACATGGGAGGAAAAACCTACCACCATCTTGGAAAGGATCAACACTTACATCTACGCCATGGGAAGAAAAACCTCAACCATGCAAGAATGGAACTACCCTTACATCTATGCCATGGGAAGAAAAACCTCAACCATGCGAGAATATCACAACATTTACATCAACAACCATGGGAAGACACACCTCAACCATGCTAGAATGGATCAACACCTATATCAATGACCATGGGAAGACACACCTCAACCATGTCGGAATGGCCCCAACCCTTACATCTTCACTATGGGAGGACACACCTAACACCATGTGATAATGGCTCATGTGCATCTACATCTTCCGGACTCATCACTTCACCTTGGAAGGAACCTCGATCTGGATTACACCAAGCTTCTCTCTGAAGTACTCAAACTTCACTCTGGCCAGCGGCTTGGTCAATACATCGGCTATCTGCTCGTCCGTCACAACATACTGGAGCTTCACTGCTCCTCTTTGCACTATATCCTTGATATAGTGATACTTTATCTCAATGTGCTTCGACTTGTCATGGCACACTGGGTTCTCAGACAACTTCACACAACTCTGGTTGTCGCAATATATACAATTCGAGTCCAACCGGAGATCAAACAAATCCGACGGTAGCTTCCTCAGTCATACTGCCTCACAACTAGCCGAACAAGATGCAACATACTCTGATTCGGATGTACTCAGTGCAACGCAATATTGCTTCCTGCTAAACCAAGAGATCACACTTGATCCCATACTGAAGCAGCACCCCAAAGTCCTCTTCCTATCAATGGCACTACCTGCCAAATCCAAATCAACATAACCCTCCAAGTTAATATTCTGATTCGCATCATACTTGAGCCCATAATCAACCGTACCCTTTAGGTACCTCAGAATATGCTTTGAAGCAATCAAGTGAACATGTCTTAGATCAGTCAGGAACTGGCTCAATGTGTTCACAGCAAAGCAAATATCTGGTCTCATGTTCATCAGGTACATCAAGGACCCAATCATCTGACAATACATAATGGCATCAACTGACTCTGATGAAGCATCACTCAATAGCTTCAGGTTTGATTCCATAGGCGTGGCCATGGCCTTGCAGTCCATCATCCTGAACCTCTTCAGGATCTCTATTGCAAACTTTCCTTGCCTAAGGAAGATTCCATCTGCACTCTACCCACCTCAATGCCTAGAAAATAGTGCATCATACCCAAGTCCTTCATCTCGAACTCGGCAGCAAGCTTCCTCTTAGTGTCAGCAATCAACCCATCCTCACCCGTCACAAACAGGTCATGTACATACAGTAGGAGTATCACTGGGTTTCCTTCCTCAACCTTGTAGTAAAGGTTGGAATCCTCTTTACTCTTGGTAAATCCCAAACTAGTTAGGAAGTTGTCTATCCTGCCGTACCATGTCCTGGGTGCCTATTTCAAACCGTACAAGGATTTCTTCAGTTTGTACACATGAGACTCCCTGTCATGTGTCTCAAACCCAAGTGGATACTCCACATACACTTCCTCTTCCACTACACCATTCAAGAACGTTGTCTTGACATCCATCTGGTATATCTTCCATTTCATCACTGCAGCCAGAGCAAGTACTACTCTAATGGAAGTGTATCTGGCTACAAGTGCAAATGTCTCCTCATAGTCTATCCCTTCTTTATGGGAGAAGCCACATGCCACAAATATTGCATTGTATTTCTCTATGCTTCCATCTGTAGCATGCTTGATCTTGTAGATCCACTTGGAAGTCACCACAGACTTCCCTTCTGGTCTTGGGACCACATCCTAGACATCATTCTTCATGATCGATTGGTACTCCTCGATCATGGCATCCTTCCATTCCTTTCTTTCTGCCGCTTCTTCATAGTTGGTAGGTTCCATGTCAATGATTTCACATAGCAGGGCTGCATAACTGGTGTATGGCCTCGGTCTCTTGCTTTCTCTATGCATTCCTTCCGTAGCACTATATATTTCTGCATCTTGAATTACCTCTCGTAGCCATGTTGGTTTCCTCTTATAGGAATTCTTCTCACGGGGTGGATCTATAGGTTCATGTGGATCTTCTATCTCTCGGTCTACTTCTAGATTTACTTCATTCATTGTTGTATCTCGGATCCTGGGTGCTTCTGGTTCTTCAATGTCTTCAACAGGTAGCTTTCTGGATTTGTTGTATGCTGAGTCTTCATCAAATGTTACATCCCTGCTGATGTCGATCTTCTTGAATCCTGGGAAATATATTCTATAAGCCTTCGAGTTTTCACTATATCCCACAAATATACCCTTCTTTCCTGAAGGATCTAACTTCGTCCTCTTCTCTTTTGAAATGTGTATGTATACTGGGCAACCAAAGATTCTGAGATGGATGACTTCTGGTTTCTCGCCGAAGAATACTTATTTTGGTGTCTTGTTGTCAAGTACTCTATGTGGAGTACAATTCTTTACATACACAACTGTCCTTGCAGCTTCTTCCCATAGGTGCATAGGAAGATCTTGGCTTCCCATAGGTGTATAGGAAGATCCTGGTCATGAAACATTTCCCTTGCTATTTCCATAATTGTTCTATTCTTCCTTTCTGCAACTCCATTCTGTTGTGGATTATATGGAGTGGTCAACTCCCTCTTAATCCCTGAATCTATGCATAATTTCTTGAAGTCTTCTGATGTGAACTCTCCGCCATTGTCTGAACGAAAATTCTTGATTCTCTTCTCTATGTGGTTCTTGATCAAGGCTTTGAATTCCTTGAACTTACTGAATAATTCATCTTTTCCCTTCAAGAAATATATCCATGTCTTCCTATAAAAATACTCAATGAAAGAAACATAATATACATACCCACTCAAAGAACTGGATGACATCGGAACGCATACATCGGAGTGGATGATTTCCAAGATTCCTTTTTCCTTGCTCTCGCTACTTGGAAATTACTTCTTTGTATTCTTTCCCTTTGCACAACCTTTGCAAACGCCTTCATGCTTTGCTTGGATTTCTGGAAGACCTTCAACAACTTTTCTTGCAAGAGATAATACTATATAGTGCACATGTGGAAGCCTTCTATGCCATAGTTCAGTTGGATCCATGGATTCATGGACCAAGGCTTGTTCTGGTTGGCCCTTCATTTTGTATAATCCTCCCTCTTTCTCTCCAATCACTATTGCATCATCTATAGTCTTTCCTTTAGGCTACATAAGAACTTGGCCATCTACAAATGCAACCCTCATACCTTTTTCATCTAGTGCAGATATGGATAGAAGGTTCTTCTTTAGTCTTGGTACAAATATGACATCTTTCATCTTCATAGACTTTCCAAAGTCTAGCTTATAAGAGGCTTCACCACTTCCTTTTATAGGATACTAGTAGTCATCCCCAAGTTTCACTTTGTGGGGTGACTCATGTTCAGATAGATTCATAAAGGATTCCTTGAATCCAGTCATATGCTTAGAATCCCCACTATCTATAAGCCAATCATTGCTTCCATGTGTAATAGTTCCTGTGAGGGAATAAATCCAAACATACTCTTCATCGCTTGAAGAATATTCACTTTCTTCTCTGGCCCTCTTCCTGGGAGGTTCATCATCCTCTGCAGTGTGAGCATGATGTATTTTCTTGGTGTTCTTCTTCTTGTGGGAGCTGCTTTTGTTCCTGGGACAATATTTGGAATAGTGTCCCCTCTCATCACAAGTATAACATCGAATGTGAGAGAGATCTCTCATAGATCCTCCAAAGTTCTCCCTCTAGTTCTGGTGGTGGTGTTTACCCTTCTTGTGATGAGGATGCTCCCTCTTGTTTTTATTCTTCTTGGTGTGTACTGTGAGAGCCTGGTCTTCACTACCCATCTTTTCTTCTCGAGCTACAATTCGAGCTTCTTCCTGTGAGCACTCCTCCCACGGCCTACTGAATGTGATGAGCTTCTTCCTAGCACAAATTCCTTGAATGAAGGAATCCCATGACCTAGGGAGACCATTCAAGGTGGTAATCATAATTTATCCATTCTCTATGTCTTCTCCCACAGCTTCAAGTTGTTCTTTTATTTGACAGACCCATGTAAAGTAGGACTGCATGGTCTCTGTATTTTGAATCTTCACATTCTTCAACTGGTTTCGCAATGTCATTTTCGATTTATGTTCTTACCTTCAAACAGCTTGTTCAAGGAATCAAACATATCCTTGGGTGTCTTTAGAGATGACACATGTGGTATGATATGATCCTTGATAGAATCTGCAATGATTCTCTTGGCCTTGACCAAGTTCTTCTTATGTAAGGCCTTAGCCTCATCTCCCTCTGGAACTGGAACCTCTTCACTTATGTAGGTGTCCAATTCATTCTCTTCTAGGATTAACCCAATCCTATACTTCCATGCTCAGAATTTATCATCCCCTTCAAGCTTATCCTCAAGCTTGGTATGGTGAGACATCTTTAATGAGAAACTCAAATGGAAATAAAAGATTTAGGTATTAGCACTTGATTTGCTGAAACTAGATCTGGAGATGGCTAGGGTTTGACAGAGAACCCTAAAAATCCAAACTTGGAATTGCAAACTTCTGTCTGGATAGGAAGATGTAATTGATTGAGGCGAGCAAGATGGTGTGCTTAGATTTTGAAAACTCCAAAAATTGACCCCTCAAAAGTGACTTGCGAGTTTCGGATCTGCAACTTCTGGTTTTCTGGTCCAAAAGTCAAATTAGGGTTTGACTTTCCCGGAGATTCACCCAACAAAAAAGTTTGATCTTGGTCTCTAAATTTATATTTCGCTGAGGAGAACAATCTTATGCTGAGAGCACTCCAAAATTCCACTTCTATCAAAATCCCTAATTTCCCGCAGCAGTGATAGGCCAAAAATTGAAAATGCTCGGAATCAAATTATGTTTCGACATAAGTATGCGCCTTCCTTAGGAGAGTTATCCTAGCATCCTGCCCTTGATGATCTGTGAAAAGAGACCCAAAAATTAAGAATCCCTATTTTCCGCAGCTGCACAATGTCTTCTTCTCAGGTTAGCTCTGATTCTATGTTAGATTTTCACAATTTAATTCAATATGATCTAGGATCTTATATGAAAGAACAACATGCAAATCATATCAAACATAAGAGACAAGAGACACAAAGCATTTCATCGGGGAAACCATAAAGGAGAAAACCATGCAACTTCCTTAGAGATAGAATGAGCAATAATACAAAACCCCAAAACAAAGAGATGGTCTCCAGCAGCTTCCTCCTCCTCCACTTGTGCGAACTTCTCTCTCTCACTTGTACGAATGAGTGAGTGAGTGAATGATCAAATAGAGAGGATGCTACTCTCTATCTATACTTTAATTTCACTTTCCTTTTACCCTAACTGGGCCGACTTCTCCTAGGAGAGTCTAATAACTCATTACAACTTAACTCTGGGCCGACCCCACTAGGGGAGTCTAATAACCCACTCAAATACAATATTAGCCTTCCCGATCGAAGGAATTAAACCTCTCTGTCAGAAGTACAATGACATATGAATAAAATATAAAATATACAAGTGAAATACATTTTGAAGTTACAAATACATCAACATCATTGAATCTTATCATGTATCCGTTTATAAAAATGCAAGGCTAGCTTGCAATTAAGAAAATGCTCTTAAATCCAATACCTGCAATGAAAAAAATAATTTTTCATTCAAAGGAGGAAAGAAAACCAGAGGGTTATATATTTTCAATAATATCTAATTTACTTTACTTCTAATCCCTTCCCAACCCCCTCTCACTTTACTTCTAATCCATTACCACCCCCCAATGTCTCTCCCTTCACTTGTCTCTCTCTCTTTGTTTCTCTCTAACCAATTAACACCACCCCCCCCTTTTCTCTACCTCTAACCCCTTACCACCCCCACCCCCCTTTATCTACCTCTAACCCCTTCCTACCTCCCAGACCCCTTTTTATACCTCCAACCCCTTACCACCAAGAATTATTCATAATTTTATAATTGACACAAAATAAAATTATAACCCCCTTTCGGAAAAAAACAATTATATTGTTGAAAAAAGCGCACGCGTTATGTAAATATAAAATGTGTGCGCATTGTGTTTTGGCGGGATTTAAAATTTAAATTGAAACAAAATGCAAGCGAGTTACTTAGCACTATGCCCGAACCTCCACATGAATTATCGTGGCATTCCTATGCCTATGTGTCTGCTTTGGACTTTGCTTCAGATTTACCATGCGCATGCCTTGGAATATGATATACCATGGCTAATTGAGCATTATATCTAATTTTTTAAGTGTGCTCATGTTTAGCCACTGGTTACAGTATGCTACACACCATCATTATTGATGAAATTTTAGCCCCGGACAACATTTTTTCTGCATAGTCCAAATATGTAATTTTCAAAAAGAATATATATATATATATATTTTTCTTGTGTCATGACTCAACTCAAAAAACACATTGTTAGTGTTTCATCCATAACTATTCCATTTCTCAACCATTTAAAAAAACATTGTATGGTGCACTAAAGGACATCGACCTCTACATGCTATTAAAAAACTGTTTGAAAATAGTTGCATTAAGACCTTCAAAGGTTGCACCCACAATTGGCATATTGTTTTCGAGGTTCGATCACTTAGATAATTTAAAAAATATATATTATTTTTTGGGGAAAAATATCGGTGCACTAATACTACTTGTTCTCTATATGTATACTAGTTTTTGCAAGTTGTTTCCATCGTTTAGGCACTCAAAGGCTGCACCCACAAAAACATATACCTTATAATTTTTCCAAAAAATAAAAATTTCCTATTACAAATGATCAAAATTCAAATATTTAAGAACATTTTCAATAGAAAAAAATTATATATTCGGAAACGTCATTCAATTTTCTATGTTTCATATTTTTTACTCATCGCAAGTTTCATTGTGTATGTGTCTCAAAAAATCCATGTAATTTGATGGATGTCTGATTTTTCAGTTTTCTATTGCATCTAACGTGTCAAAAGAGACCCTCATTAGCTTACACACACCCGCATGTTGTGTAACATGATGGATATGGAGGTAGTGGTAGAATTGGCCAACACATCCTTCACGACTCCCACCACGCACAACTCGCCTCCTTAGGAGGACCCTATTCAATCCTTGCCGGATCATATGGAAGAAGCAGCTCAATTGCATTTCGATTTGTGTTGAGTATAACTCACAAGAACTAAAATTGTATAGCCAAAATTTTATTTCTAATACCACAATACTACATTTCACTATAATGTATTTTGATATAATTAAGGTATATGTGCTTCAATGAATGTCGCAATGTGACAATAATCCTTAATGGATGTCACAATCCAACATAGATATACAATAAATTATAATTCTTCTTTATTACTACTTCCAAAATATCATATTTAATTATTATTCAATACTTACTTTATTGTGAAAATCCTCACAGCAGATCTAAGAGATGATGTATACCTCACAAGAAAGTAATTGATTAAGCAAGAAAGCAGAAGAAGAGTGGTCAATGCAGTATAATGAACAACAAAATAATAATACAGTAGAACTCAGATAGAAGCAAAAATACTTCACACACACTAATTAATTAATCACAATATGGACAATAAGTAGTACAATGCATGATGATTTGAATGCCTAAGGTGGCAATTCGAATTAGCCTTCATGGAGTGATCAAAGGATCACTGGAGTGTCATTAGAGCACAACTAGTACTCTATCTCATCATCGGTGGAGTCATCAATGCACAAGTAACTGTCAATCGTCAGTCAAAATGAGTCTAACTAAGTGTGGTAGGTGTAACTGAATGTAACTGGCACATGGAGACACTAACTGAATGGAGGCTCAGTGGAGGGCGCATGAGGAGCTAACTAGAGTCAGAACAAGTAGTCATGTCTCATCAGAGGTCAATCGGAGTGATAACAACAGTGAGGAGTGAGTCTAGCCTCAAATCAAGGAAAGACTGGTGGATAACTGAAGTAAACTGGACTGGTAGGTGAGAAAGGATGAGTGGCTTCCTTAAATCAAGGAGGAAGGGTGCACTAAGCTCTAGGAGGGATAAAACTGACCTGAGAGAAGCTCTCGGGGGCTGGCTAACTGAGGGCTAGGTGCTGCACTGATGACTGGAATGCATGCAAACCCTAAAAGTACATGCATGACTGAAAATGTAAATGATCAAAATACTGGTGGGACTAGGATGGAGTATAGGAATATCCTAACATTTATTACTGTAATATAAAATCACATTCAAATATATAGTTATATTCTCATGTTACTTTTATTATATTAGATTAACATTAATATCTTATTACTTTTGGGGCTGGTGCGAGCTAATACTGGCCACTCATGACGCGTTAGTCGCAATGGACTTCTAGAAAAATAGAAATATGAACGTCAAAAAGAAATATTAGAGCTGCCTACACAAATTTTTGGAATATGGCATAAGAAGATGAAACGTAGACAATCGGATTACCTTCCAGAATATATAACTATTATTTAATGCCAATTTCATTAAATTTGGACATATTAGACAATTTTTGGACTAAGAAAGTGTGAATTTAGGCCTTGAAAGTGTCAATATCAACCTTTCTAAAGTGCAAAAACAGGTTCTGAAAGTGACAATATTGGCTTTGAAAAGTGCGTTTTTCTATTCGAATAGTGTGTTTTTTGACTACTTATGAACCGTAAAATTGCAGTGTTTTGTTATAAAACTATGAATTTCAATTCAAAAAGTGTGAATTTCAAATAAAAAAATGCAAATTTTGATTTGAAAAGTGTGAATTTCAAATCAAAAAATGCAAATTTTGATTTGAAAAGTGTGAATTTCAAATTAAAAAAATGCACATTTTGATTTGAAAAGTGTAAATTTCAAGTCAAAAAATGAAAATTTTCATTTGAAAAGTGTGAATTTAAAATTAAAAAAAACGCAATTTCTGATTTGAAAAGTGTGAATTTCAAATCAAAATATGCAAATTTTTATTTGAAAATTGCAATTTTCATTTTTAAATGTTCAAAATGTTAAGGTGAAAAGTCCAATGTCTAAAATATTCACTCATTGTTTGAATAACCAGCCAATCGGCTAAGTTATAACATATAAAAATGGTTTGTCCCGACTTCTGTTTTTCGACAAGAAGGATCGGCCACCCCTTCTTTTCATAGTTAATTGTGAAAACATTTATCCAGCAATTTAGATATATTCATAATGGAGAACACAAGAAGGGTCGACCGACCCTTATTGCAGTGTCGAACTATTATGAAAATAATATTGGGAATACGAAGGGTCGACCAACCTTTCAATTACGAGGCAATTTTAAAAATAGAACACCTTGGAAGTTTTAACATATAAAAATGGTATCTCCCGACTTCCGTTTTCTGACAAGAAGGATCAGCCGCCCCTTCTTTTCGTAGTTAATTGTGAAAACCTTTTATCCAACAATTCAACTATATCCATAATAGAGAACACAATAAGGAGCGACTGACCCTTCTTGCAGTATCAAACTATTATGAAAATAATATTGGGAATAAGAAGGGTCGGCCGACCTTTCATTTACGAGGGAAATGTAACAATAGAACACCTTGGAGAAAGAGCGGCCGCTCTTTCTTTGAGAATATTTCCACTTGCCAACAAACTCTTTGAAGCAAAACGTCTAAATTTTGTTGTTTAAATGTTGATATCTAGTATCCGACGGTGACACGTGGAACAATCATATTGTGACATGTGGCATATTTGATTTGGCACATTGAGTATTAGAAATATAATTTAATTATAATATTGGTTCATATAGAATATTTTCTCCTCTGAGCACCACTGAATCCATGCTACGTTTTATTCTTTATTAAACACTATGTTTTAAATATGCTTGGGCAAACTACAAGAGGAAGTGAATAATTATAGTAGCATCTGTGCTCTCGCACTATCACTGCCTCTCTAGCTTCCGGTACACCCTATTATCTTGGTCATTCACGTTGATCTATATACTTGCAATTGTTGAGACCTATGGATTGGAAATATTGACACCTAAATCCTCCAAAAACAAAGGTATCGAAGGAAAAGACCGTGTTTTGATGTTTTGTGCCTATGTTTCATGTTCTAATCGGCCATCGAACCCAAATGGTTTCATGCGCCTAGCTTATGAGATATTGAAAAATATAAATACCTGGCAATTGAAAAACTAGATTTAAATGTTCCGTTACAGATTTATTATTAAGACATAAAAATCAGTAGAAGTTATTCTTGGCAATTTTATTTACTTCAATCATTCAACTTTTACAGAGCTTGGGCTCTTAATACATTTCACGACTACGAGCTTGAGCTCACAAACACATACTCTTCTACTATAGGATTTATTTTAAAAAATTTCTTACTAATTAGACATAAAAATCAATAGAAGTTATTTTGGGTTAAAACAGTGCAACTTCGCCGCATTACACATTATTAGATGAAATTTACTTTGATCTTTCACCTTTTACAGAGCTTGGGATCTTAATACATTTCAGGATTACGAGCTTGAGATCACAAAAATGGACTCTTCTACTACAAAGAATTTACAGACTTTATTTTGGCTTCAACTAGAAGCTATAATACTTTATTTTTGCTTCAACTAGAAGCTATGAGTCACATTAGACACAAATCCTGGCCTTGGGGCTTCGACAGTGCTCGAAATGCCCATATATCATGCTGTGGTGAGGATTTGTCAAGGAACTACTGTCGAAATGATCATATATCACGAAGAGAGCGACCATAAGGCTCCATGACTTCCTTTGTATTTCTGATAAAACAATAAAGGAAACAGAACAGAGGCGGTAAAGAAGAGTGCCATGAATTCCTGAAGATTTATGATTTAGCCTTTATATAGTGTATTGGTGAATTGAATTGGATGTTACGGATGGGGAAGGATAATTATGGAGGGATGGTGGTCATAGATATGATCTGTACTGAATGTACAGATATGATCTGTACATGTATCACTCCAATCGATGCCTTGAGAAAGTAATGTATGCTGACATGGCGATGGTTTATATGATGAAATTTTGAAATGGCAGTTATCGTGATGGTGCTAATGGTGAACAATGGCTTGTATCACATGTGTGAAGAAAATAATCACATCATGCTTTAGTCGAAATTATGTCTTCTCACAAACACCAAGATCACCACCATCATTTACCATTAGCGCCATCGGGATTCGGGACAAACATTTTTTAGATCTTCTAACTAAGTTTGTAATTTGTTTCTTAAATGTAGTGCAATATTATTTTATATTATGTTAATTGTAATGTTGTGATTTCTCTATTATTTAATTCTATAATATGTATGTTTGAAAAGAGAACACATAAAATTCTGAGAACTTTTTGAAAAGAAAGCACATAAAATTTGAATATTTTAATGCCCTTCAAAGGGATTTAGACTTTGAAAGTGTGAATATCAACCTTTCTAAAGTGCAAAAACAGGTTCTAAAATACTTTTGTTCTTAATATGTAAAATACAATTAGTTATATTCAGAAAGATACATTCATCATTTGACCATATTTCTCTATAAAATACTTCTCTATAATTATATTGAAGCATATAGTTGAATTTATTCAAAAGGTTGTGCACAGCCATTCATTACAAAAAGGAGAGACTGGGAGCATAAATAGCTTTCCCAGTATGGCTCTGTAAATTTAAAAAATTCCAAAATTGATGTAAAAACTCATCCAAGTAGGGATCTCTTCTACAAAAAATTATGTTGTTGAACAGAGGTTTCCTCAACAATTCTCATGTCCACAGAGGAGGATTCCTGGCAGTGGCTGCCATCTTCAAAATTTCATCTTTTATAAAATCCACTATCCACATAAGTTCAAACAAATTGTGTTCCAAATCATCAATTCTGGAGTCGTGACAGGTTAATTGCTGAGAGATATACCTCATGTGGTCGGATGACTCTCTGTGCGCTTTGATGCCCAAGCAAACTGCCTCATAAACCTTTAGCAAGTGTTTTTTGAAGTCTTCCATACTGGACCTTAGGAACATCATTCTTTCATCCTGCCATTGAACTAAGAGAAGAGGTGAGACAAGGGACCGAATCGAGGGATTTGCTGAAAGTATGAAATAAAACTTCGATCTGCAAACAGTTCCAATTGTTTAATCCACCAATCGTCTTATGAGCATGAGAGACTCTGTGACCACCACAGGTTATATTCTCCTCTTGCTCCTTGGTGGTCCATAATGCTCATCGAACTGAAGTTTACTTTTGGAATTAATTATAAATAAGTAACTTTACATATTTACATTAGTATCATTATAGTAGCATTATACAAACACTATTCTATTTTTTTTAAATAGAATCGTTCTTATTTGTCTTTTTTTAAAGAAACATTCTTTCTTTTTGTATTTTTAAATAGAAACATTCCTTTTTTTTTTAAATCGAAGGATTATTTATTTTTTCTTTTTTTTTTAAATAGAATGAAAGCCCTTATTAGCGAAGCATTCTTTCCTTTTGTTTTTAATCGAAGCATTTATTATCTTCTATTAATTAAATCCCTTCATGCTAAAAGGGTGATATGAATATATAACCTTCAACCTGAAATTAAGTTCAACCCTTCAAATTTGATCCCTGACAGTGCCACTAGTTTTCATGTTTATTGAAAGGATTGTTTTTTTAAGCAAAAAAAGAGAAACTTTGTATTATATACTGGTAAAAAAGATTACATCCGTCTTCTTTTCACATTGCACTTCTGAGACAAAAACTGCCATATAGAGAAATTCCCATGTCTATTATCAACCTTGGATACTGAACAGAAAGCCTTACTATAAACCTTAAAGACTCAACATTTTAAGGTGAAAAGTTATAACATATAAAAATTGTTTGTCCTGACAGCCAAGAAGGTTCGACCGACCTTTCTTGTAGTGTCGAAATATTATGAAAATAATATTGGGAATACAAAGGGTCGACCAACCCTTCTTGCAGTGTCGAACTATTATGAAAATAATATTGGGAATAATAAGGGTCGACCGACCCTTCAATTACGAGGTAATTGTAAAAATATAACACCTTGGAAGTTATATTATATAAAAATGTTTTGTTACGACTTCTGTTTTACGACAAGAAGGATCGGCCGCCCCTTCTTTTCGTAGTGAATTGTGAAAAGCTTTATCCAACAATTCAGCTAAGACATAATGGAGAATACAAAAAGGATCGGCCGACCCTTGTTGTAGTGTCAAACTATTATGAAATGAATATTGGGAATAGGAAGGCTCGAACGACCCTTCATTTAGGAGGGAATTGTAACAATAGAAAACCTTGAAGAAAGAGTGGTCGCTCTTTCTCTGAGAATAATTCCACTTCCCAACAAAGTCTTCAAAGCAAAAATTCCATAAATTTTGTTCTTAAAATGTTGATATCTGGTATCCTATGGTGACACGTGGAACGATCATATTGTGACACCTGGCATATTTGATTTGGAACTTTGAGCAGCCCCAAGAGTATATTGATTCTATTTTAAAAAAAAACAAAGAATGTTTCTATCTGGTTAATCATAGTTAGAATCATTCCAACTAATGGCATCACTATTTGCATTGACGTCATTGTTAAATTCCTTTTCTAACATAGTATCCTGCTTAAATTTTAATTAGCATTATGGTGTGTCTGGGAAGGCAGGCATGTGTTGCTTGTTTTTGAAATTATACATGGAGTCAATGTTGAATATAATTGTCACTGATTTTGTATCTACCCCATTGCAATAAAAAGTAAAATGTTTCTATTTAAAAAAAAACAAAAAGAAAAAGTAAAATGTTTCTATTAAAAAAAACAAAAATAAAGAATGTTTCTCTTTAAAAAGTAAAATGTTTCTATTTAAAAAGAAAAAAAATATGTTTCAGTTGTAGCCAAAAAATTTGAAAAATTGGGTGTTGGTGCATCCAACAAGTTGGAAAGAATCAAAATGGAAGACACAATTTTATCATGGAAGCCCAATTGGGAAAACCACCAACTCTTTCTAATATTGCAAAATTATATTTACAATTAATTTGCAAGCTCCAACTTGATATTCCAACAGAATGATGGAACAGTCCTATGCAAAGATTACATGTTTGAGGAATAATGACTGATTATTTTTGCGGTTGCATGGGATGAGTCTACTACTTCTATGTCTACAAGTCGAAGCTCCAATAAAAGTTTAGTCTTTTATTACTCCTGCAAAGGAGATGATATTTTTTTTTTAAGTAAGCATAGGTCCAATCTATTACTAAAAACAAAATAATGGTACAGAATACAATTACAAACGAGCGCCCAACAACTCGTGCCATACAGAGTATGGTCAAAAAGCCAGAAAAGATCAAAATTAGGAGCATACAACCAGGATAAACAACCCATGAAGCAGAGGAAATTGCAGATAAAACTTGAGATTACAATAGACTGAAGATATCATGGCCGATAGACAGCTAACCGCGGAAAGAACTAAGAGGCCCCAAGGCTTGGAAGACCCCAACATGATCAGAAGAGAAAGGAAAACCTTAACCAAAAAGGAAGAGGGTTCTGGCCAAGCAGTCCCCATAACAAAACCACGCTAACATCCAGAGTCTGCACTGAGACTGAACTTACTAAGACATGGCAAAATCCATGGGAAAAATAGAAAAGAGCTCATACCATCAAACGACCAACAGCGCGGACGCTGACCACCAAGATCAGCACAAACACAGATCGCCAAGACAATCAGGGAGCAGGGTGCTCCCCCCATGGGGAAACTGGTTCTTCATGAGGGAAGTCCCTCTAGGTATCCATATAATCTTCCAGAGCAGACATGAGCAAGCGAACACCGACCGAATTAGTTTGTTGGCTGCCTTTTATAATTTGAATGGCTTCACGGAGGCCGTGAGTCAGCTGGTTCCTCGCTTGAATATCGCGAGCCAACAAGATCATGACCGCCTAGAAGGGCTGACGATTAATTTCCGGCCCAAGTGGGCTTCGTATTCACTGAGAAGGGCTACTTCACGGCATGCTATCTGCGCCTCTATCGGAGCAGGCGTCTCTGCTAGATACCGAGCCCCCCAATTGAAGCTCTGCGGGGCAGACTCTTCCAGCTCCATGGTTTGTTGTTGAGAGCGACTTTCCCCCCCAGGTCGTGAAGACCCTCCACCCCTGCTGGATCCCCTGTGACTACGAGGAGCCATGATATACCAATTCAAAAAACTGAACCACCAGAAATCCACCCAGAAGTTCAGCCAACCTTTAAATTACAGATCTCTCGAGTCCATTGAGAATATTTATAGGAATTTCTATGGAAAGCAGGGCGGAGAGCCGACTTGACTCGTAGAGATTTTCACAAAATCCCACACATACGAGAGGATTGCCATTAATGGCTTTGTAGAGATAGAATGACTCAAAATCCATGTAAAAGGCCATCAGCATAATGATTGCGGGTGTAATTTATTGGAGGCATGATGTTACAGGGTGTATGGTTGACCCCTGCCCCGTGTCATCCTCCACTACCGTCCCTTCAAACGAGCCTGCATTCGTCGGAATAGTACTTCCATGATGGTTGATAGGGGTGTCATCAGTGGCTGATATAAAGGATGCCGCCAACATTTAGCGATTGACAAGGAGAATTACTGCCTTCAGTACGGAGGCAGTTATGGCTAAGGAATCCAACTTTCTCGACGGAGCAATGATGGAAACGAATTGTGTAAACCGGCATTAGCATAATGATTGAGGGCGTAATTTATTGGAGGCATGATGTTACAAGGCATCTGGCTGACGCCTTCCCCATGTCATCCTCCACTACCGTCCCTTCAAACGAGCCATGATGGTTGCACATAATGAAACAATATAAATAGAATCCTTTTGGTAGCATAACATATATACATAATTCTTTTAAAACATAGGACTTGCATAACATCTATGGTTGCACATAAAAATATATAAACAAAATATTTTCTTTTTTTGTGTAGAAAAACATATATAAATAATTATTTTAAAACATAGGACTTGTTATGGTTTCACATAGTGAAGTTCCAAAACATATGTACATAATTCTTTTAAAACATAGGACTTGCATAACATATATGGTTTCACATGGCGAAGTTGCAAAACACATATACATAATTCTGTTAAAACGTAGGACTTGCATAACATATATGGTTGCACATAATGAAAATATATAAATATATAGAAACCTTTTGGTTGTAAAACATCTATACACAATTGTTATAAAACGTAGGACTTGCATAACATGTGGGAATCACCACTATTTTCATTATGTGCATCCATATGAGTGTAAGTATTTTCAAGACCCATATGAAAATAGACAATTATAATTCTTTCGATTTATATAAAACTAATTTCATTACATATAACTCACATCCCTCTCTACTATATTGACCCCCACTCTTCTCCCTCGTGGCTTAAGTATTATCATACCATAAAATGAATTACATTACCGTCACATGATAATGGTAAAGCACCATTTAAGAAAATGCCCATAAATATTCTATAACTTACATTACCATCTAGATGACCCCTGCATCCGTCGGAATAGTACTGTCATGATGGTTGATAGGGGTGTCATTCGTGGCTAATATAAAAGATGCCACCAAAGTTCATCGTCTGACAAGGAAAATCTAAAACGTTCAGCGACTTTAAATTACTGTGAACTTGAATTTAAAATGAAAAGGTGCAATTTATGATTTGAAAAGTGTGAATTTCAAATCAAAAAATGAAATTTTTTATTTGAAAATTGCAGTTTTCATTTTTAAATGTTCAAAATTTGCACGAGAGATTTTCACAGAAGCCCACACATTTGTAATGGCTTTGTACAGATCAAATGACTCAAAATCCATGTAAAAGGCCATCTCGTACAATTGAAAATCAATTTTGTAGTACTTGCTCGGTAGCGTGGTACAATCAGAAAAATGAGTTAGACTTGACAAATTTGTTGTGACTAAGAAAGTGTGAATCTAGGCTTTGAAAGTGTCAATATCAACATTTTCTAAAGTGAAAAACAGGTTCTGAAAGTGGCAATATTGACTTTGAAAAGTGTGTTTTTCTATTCGAATAGTATGTTTTTTGACTAATTATGAGCCCTAAAATTGCAATTTTTTCTTATAAAACTATGAATTTCAATTCAAAATGTTCGAATTTCAAAGCAAAAAATGCAAATTTTGATTTGAAACGTGTGAATTTTAAATTAAAAAATGCAAATTTTGATTTCAAAAGTGTGAATTTCAAATCAAAAAATGAAAATTTTAATTTGAAAAGTGTGAATTTAAAATAAAAAATGCAATTTCTGATTTGAAAAGTGTGAATTCGAAATCAAATAATGCAAATTTTTATTTGAAAATTACAAATTTCATTTGTAAATGTTCAAAATTTTAAGGTGAAAAAATGAGTGTCTAAAATATTCAGTCATTGTTTTCGTAGTTAATTCTGAAAACTTTATCCAACAATTCAGCTATATCCATAATGGAGAACACAATAAGGACCGACCGACCCTTCTTGCAGTGTTGAACTATTATGAAAATAATATTGAGAATAAGAACGGTCGGTCGACCCTTCAATTTTGAGGGAATTATAAAAATAGAACACCTTGGTAATTGAACATATAAAAATAGTTTGTCCCGACTTCCGTTTTCCGACAAGAAGGATCAACCACCCCTTCTTTTCATAGTTAATTGTGAAAACCTTTATCCAACAATTCAGCTATATCCATAATGGAGAACACAAGAAGGATCAACCAACCCTTCTTGGAGTGTCGAAATATTATGAAAATAATATTGGTAATAAGAAGGTGTTAGGAACCCATATCTTTACTTTGTTAGTATGTTGTTATTGGACGCATATGCTTTGTAAGTCGTCCCGTAGTATTTGTTGATCAATAGTTTGTGTTGGCGCATATGCTTTGTAAGTCGCCCGTAGTATTGTTGATCCATAGTTTGTAACGGCCCATGGTTTCGACCCATAGTATTGGCGCCTAGAATTAGTATATAAGTGTGTGTTGAGACCTATGAAGGCACCGTGAAGTTATTTGTATTGAGCTTGCTCAAAGGAGGTTGCCCCCTCGAAGTGGCCTGTGATCAATACAAAAGTGATTCTGAGTTCTGTCATTTCTGCTATTTCGCGTATTCTTGTTAATTAATTGTTGCAGGTGCCTCACATCTGGTATCAGAGCACTTTCTTGGGCTCGCTGGGTGAAATTTCTGCCAAATTTTTTTTTCGCATCTGTTGCAGGTTCGGATTTGGGAATAATTCCTATCCGCTTAAATGTGGGAAGTACTTGGGCATAAGCCCTAAAACTCATTGTGAGGAGTACCACAGGAACCCCGAAGTAGCTGGCCCATTGAGAGGACCTGCTGGCGAAAAGGGCAATGACCCCTACCTGATTGACTAGTTCCCACCCGTGAGGTAAACCAAGAGTTGTCGTTTGTGGCAAAGCGGTTATCAGTTTTACCTGAGCCGTGGAGTGAGGGGTACTGCCCCAATACGCAAGCCGTCAGACAGCATTGGTGGCCGAGTGAAAACCATGAACTGTTAGGAAGCCGCACATACCTGGGGTCCATATCTACTTTCAGCTGAACTATTGTCGATCACTGCTGCGCCGTTTCAGATTCATTTTGCAAGCCGTTCCAAATCCAGTCGTTCGGCGTTGTTCCAGAATCCTTCGAACCAGAGATCTCATTCTGCAAGCAGAGCCGTAGCCGCTCCAGTCTGTAAAAAAAAAAAAAAAAAAAAAGGTCTCCATCTTGAACATTCGGCTATGAACAACAAATGGCAGTCCGAGTCTTCAGTAGACAATGGGTTCTCTTCTTCCAGCAATTTCCGTGGTCCGAAGCTTGATTTTCCTCGCTTCAATGGTACCGATCCAACTGGATGGATCTATCGTGCAGAACAGTATTTCAGTCTGCATAATACTTTTGATGTCAACAAAGTTCCGTTGGCATCCTTTCATTTGGAACAGGAAGCTCTTCAATGGTACCGTTGGTACATCAAGGCTCATCCAGAGCCCAACTGGCCAGACTTTTTCCAGCTCCTCTTGCAACGATTTGGTCCTAGTGCTTTTGATGACTTCACAGGAGCCCTCACTAAACTTCGCCAAACTGGCACTGTGAGAGAGTATCAAACCGAATTTGAGAATATAGCCAACCACACCGACGGATTGTCTGATGAATTTTACCGGAGTTGTTTTATCAGTGGCCTAAAGGATGCCATCCGCTCTGAGGTCAAAATGTTCTATCCCAACACAATGATGGAAGCACTCGGGTTGGCTAAATTGGCAGAAGACAAGATTGCAGCCCAACAACGCTCCAAGCCCACTTTTGTTCCCTTCCGAAATATGGGTTCTCAGCGACCACCTATACCGCAGGCTCCTCGACCGACTCCTATCAAGCATTTGTCTGAAACAGAGATGCAAGCACGCAGAGAAAAGGGTCTTTGCTATAATTGTGATGAGAAATTCACTCGGGGACATAGATGTGTTCAGCACAAGCTCTATCTCCTGGATGTGGAGTCTCCGCCTGCCTCTGAAATGGGTGACAAATATCCAGAAACATTGGATGCTCCGGTCGACATTCAGGAACCGCCTATTGACCCTCCGTCTTAGGATGACCAGCCAGAGATATCTCTCCATGCTTTAGCTGGAATCACCACCCCACAAACAATGCGGGTCAGGGGTTACTTCAAGAAGCTTCCTCTTACAATCCTCATTGATTCTGGTAGCACTCATAATTTCATTGACCCTCGGATCGCCAAACAAGCTGATTGTTTTATCCATCCTTGCTCCAACTTTGAAGTCATGGTTGCCAATGGGGGCACCTTACCATGCAAAGGGAAGTGTCGAAATGTGCGTATCTCTATGGGAGATTATACCTTGCGCTCTGACATGTTTGCCTTGCCCTTAGGCGGGTGTGATGTGGTTTTGGGCGCTCAATGGCTATGCACACTCAGCCCTATCTTATGGGATTTTGCCGAACTTTGGATGTAGTTTTCCCTCAATGGACACAAACACACATTGACAGGATTACAACCAGGTTCTCTCAGCATCATCAGTTCACATCGCATGGAAAAACTCCTCAAGAAGAATTCACATGGTGTCATCGCTCAGATCCATTCCATCCATATGCAACCATCAGCAGTCTCCACTACTCCTTTGGATCTACAACAAATTCTGGATCGATATACAGGTGTCTTTGGTGAACCAGTGGGATTACCACCTTCCAGGCCAGAAGACCATCGTATTCAGCTCCTTCCTGGCAGCGCTCCTCCCAACATCAGGCCCTATCGCTACCCATTTCACCAAAAAACGGAGATTGAAATGCTCGTTCGGGACTTATTGAAGCAAGGTATTATTCGCCCAAGCACTAGTTCCTTTTCTTCTCCAGTTATTCTTGTCCGCAAAAAAGATGGGTCATGGCGCCTCTGCATCGACTTCCGAGCACTTAATCACCTCACCATCAAGGATAAGTTTCCAATTCCTGTTGTTGATGAACTTCTTGACGAGCTTCATGGGGCTCACTTTTTCTCCAAGTTGGATCTTCGTTCTGGGTATCATCAAATTCGGGTTCATGAGGATGATATTCCTAAAACAGCTTTCCGCACACATGATGGCCATTATGAGCTTTTGGTCATGCCCTTTGGCCTCACTAATGCTCCTTCCACATTCCAGGCCTTAATGAATAAAATATTTCAACCCTACTTGCGGAAATTCATTCTGGTATTCTTTGATGATATCCTCATCTATAGTAAAACATGGGATGAACATCTCCAGCATCTGGATCTTGTCATGCAACTTTTCTCTGACCATCATCTCCATGCCAAGCAGTCTAAATGTGCTTTTGGACAAAAGGAAGTTGAGTATCTCGGGCACATTATCTTAGCACAAGGGGTTCGCGTGGATCCTGCCAAAATCGACGCCATGAACAATTGGCCACGTCCTCAGACACTCAAGAGCCTTCGTGGTTTTTTGGGGTTGACTGGCTACTACCGTAAGTTTGTCAAGGATTATGGGAAGATTGCAGCTCCATTAACTGCTCTATTGAAAAAGGATGCTTTTACATGGACACCTGCTGCTTAGTGTGCATTTGACAAACTAAAACAAGCTATGTGTACTACACCTGTGCATGCCCGATTTTTCCAAGCCCTTCACTATTGAGAGTGATGCTTGCGGCAATGGACTTGGTGTTGTTCTCCTTCAAGATGAACACCCCATTGCGTTCACCAGCAAAGCCCTTTCAGGTAAGAATTTAGCTGCCTCTACCTATGAGAAGGAAATGATGGCTATTTTGCATGCAGTACAGAAGTGGCGTCCATACCTATTAGGGAATCATTTCTGCATCAAGACTGATCACCAGAGTCTGAAATATTTCTTGGACCAGCGTGTCTCCTCCCTGGCACAACAGAAATGGGTTAGCCAACTCATGGGTTATGACTATGAGATCACTTACAAGAAGGGTAAAGACAATATTGTGGCAGATGCTCTTTCTCGCACATTTGGTGCCCAAGGTTCTCTTTCAGCTATTTCTATGCCTGTTCCAAATTGGTTGCAATCTGTTCAACAGGGTTATGTCAATGACTCTTCCTTATCTCAGATCATCCAACGCTTGACCAACAACCCTTCTGTTGTACCACATTACTCTTGGGATGATGCTTCTCTGCGATACAAGGGTCGTCTGGTGCTTCCCCAGAGCACAGATCTTCAACAGGCTGTCTTCTATGAACTCCATGCTTCTCCATCGGCTGGGCACTCTGGGTTCCTCAAAACATATGAATGAGCACGGCGTAACTTCTTTTGGCAGGGCATGAAAAGGACAATTCAACAGATGGTGGCTGAATGTGATACCTGCCAGCGCAATAAGGGTGAAACAACACTCGTTCCAGGATTGCTTGAACCCTTGCCCATACCTACACGGATTTGGACAGATATTTCTATGGATTTCATTGAAGGGCTCCCTAAATCTGGCGGGAAGACAGTGATTCTCGTTGTGGTTGATCGCCTCTCCAAATATAGTCATTTTAGTGCTCTCAGTCATCCCTATACAACCTCCTCAGTTGCTCAAATTTTTATGGACAAGATCTTTCGTCTTCATGGCATCCCTTCTTCCATTGTCTCGGATCGTGATGCGACTTTCACCAGTCATTTTTGGACAGAACTATTTCGCCACACTGGCACCAAACTGAAGATGAGTTCAAGGTATCACCCACAAACAGATGGTCAGACTGAAATTGTCAATAAATGCTTGGAAACTTATCTTTGTTGCTTCACCTCAGAACAACAACATCAGTGGGAAAAGTGGCTCCCTCTTGCTGAATGGTGGTACAATACCTCTTACCACACTACCTCTAAAATGACCCCATATGAAGCAGTCTATGGTCAAGCACCTCCAGCTCTTCTTCCGTACACCCCCACCAGTTCACCAGTTCAGGAAGTTGACAAGAAGGGTCCACCGACCCTTCTTGTAGTGTCGAACTATTATGAAAATAATATGGGAAATAAGAAGGGTCGACCGACCCTTGAATTACGAGGGAATTGTAAAAATAAAACACCTTGGAAGTTATGTCATATAAAAATGGTTTGTCCCGACTTCCGTTTTACGACAAGAAGGATCGGTCGCCCCTTCTTTTCGTAGTTAATTGTCAAAACATTTATCCATCAATTCAGCTATAGCCATAATGGATAATACAAGAAGGATCGACCGACCCTTCTTGCAGTCTCGAACCATTATGAAAAGAATATTAGGAATAAGAAGGGTCGGCCAACCCTTCATTTAGGAGGTAATTGTAACAATAGAACGACCACTCTTTCTCTGAGAATATTTCTACTTGCCAGCAAAGTCTTTAAAGCAAAATGTCTATAAAGTTTGTTGTTAAAATGTTGATATCTAGTATCTTAGGGTGACACGTGGAATGATCATATTGTGACACGTGGCATATTTGATTTGGCACATTGAGTATAGCGAAGTTACTAATTTTTATTTGATTTGGCACATTGAGTATAGCGAGGTTACTAATGCAAGAAATGGAAATTCACTGATAGTAGTTTTAATATTACCAGTGCTTCGACAGTGCTTGAAATGCTCATATATCACGAAAATAGAGACCATACAACTCAAGTATTTCTGATAAAACAACAAAGGAAACGGAACAGAGGAGGTAAAGAAGAGTGTCATGACTTCCCAAAGATTTCATTCGGCTGTGATACCAGGTATGATTTAGTCTTTATATAGTGAATTGGTGAATTGACTTGGATGTTACAGATAATTATCACAGTATGGCAAAATGGTTTATACGATGAAATTCTCAAATGGCGGTTATCCTGACGGTGAAAGGAATGTATGTTGACATGGCGATGGTTTATATGATGAAATTATGAAATGGAGGTTATCTTGACGGTGCTAATGGTGAATGATGGCTTGTATAACATATGTGAAGAAAATAATCACATCATGCTTTAGTCGAAATTATGTCACAAACACCAAGAATAGTGAAAATACTGATTCACCCCCCCTCTCAGTATTGCTTGATATTCGAATAGAGTGACTGATGCAAAGATTACATGTTTACATGTTTGAGGAATAATGACTGATTATTTTTGTGGCTGCAGGGGATGATTCTACTGCTTCCATGTCTACAAGTCGAAGCTCCAATAAAAGTTTAGTCTTTTATTACTCCTGCAAAGGAGATGATCTGATTCAAGGATAAGGAGAATCTAAAATGTTCAGAGACTTTGTTGGTGACAAGATATAAACATAATGTGGACTGAAGCATGATGAGATTATTCACATGAGTGATACAATCCATCATTTACGGCGAATATTATTCAACCTGTTGTAGGCCATTTAATGTGCTGGCAGTAGGGATGTTGGCCGTTGGATTTTCAAGGAATTGATTGGATTGATACGTGTATAATTACGAGGGAATTGTAAAAAGGGTCGGTCGACCCATCTAAGAAAGGTCGTCCGACCCTTCTATGCTTTGAATCTCAAAACCAGGGGGTTCTCTATCACTCAAATCAACCATTAAATAGTTTAGTGTAGAGCAGAGAACCTTCCTGGTTGGTTGAAGGTTGGCACCCCTACATTTAGACCAACCCTTCCAATAAAGGTCGGCTGACCCTTCTATGCTTTGAATCTCAAAACCATGGTGTTCTCTATCACTCAAATCAACCATTTTATCCTTTGTTATCACCCCTGCATCTCCTGCGGCGTGGAAGCTTCCATGGCCATCTATTTTCCTAATCCATTATGGGTCATGGATTGTCATTGCTTTCTAACTCTATGATCCTTGGTGGTCTTGAATCCCGCCACATGTCGCCTTTTCTACCAGTTAAAACCACGGGAAGTCACCCACCGTTGATCTGGATCTTGCATGAATCTTGACTGTCAAACGATGCGACTTTTACCAACTTCGCGGATTTAGTTTGCGTTGATGTTTTGTGCAAGTTAGATGTGCGAACAAAACCTCGGCCATAGATATCAGCCTCGTCAGATATGAGCCGTCCAAACCTACGGACCTCTACCAAAAGTTTGCGGATCCAAAAATTTGTTTGCTCTGCGCATGTTGTATCGGAGAAGTAATTCCCAACCGTCGATCTGCTCCATTGGCCATTGATCTACTCCTTAAGATGCTTGTGGGCTAAACCTCCCGCCTCCATCTAAAACACCTCACCCTTTTTTCACAAAGCATGATCATGACTGTATATCTTCACCACCGTCGATCTAGACCGTTTATTTGCGGAGATATGTAACTAGAGGCGGACCTATGCAATGTAATTCTCCTTGCAAAGTTTCGGGCTTGGGATTTGATTATTTCACCATTAAGGTCGTGAATACCTATCTAGATGATTCTATTTTGCTCAGACCACCGAGGTTTTCTCCATTCCTTTTAGAAATTGAACCTCCCACTTTCATCCAGGACAAAGCTAGTGCTAACATCGACAAGCTAAATGGGCAAGCTAAACTTCATTCAAATCACCCAGTGTAATCTTATCCGCAGGATCAAGACAAATCGACGGTTAAAACGTAAACATGCGGGGAGGAAATGAAGGGTTGCGGGGTTGGTCTTATGCATCTGCAACCCACAATTATTGAAGAATATTTTTGTATCCGCAATCCGCATTGTGGATTGCAGATTGCGGGTTGCGGAAAGAACCAAACTTTTGGAAAAACGCAGTGCTTTCCTCCACTCACAAAAATGCAAGAAAATTTCAAAGGAAAGTGTCAACATCTACCTGACTTTGAAAGTGTCAATATCAACCTTTCTAATGTGCAAAATCAAGTTCTGAAAGTGGCAATATTGGCTTTGAAAAGTGTGTTTTTCTATTCGAATAGTGTGTTTCTTGAAATGAAAAAATGCAAATTTTGATTTGAAAAGTGTGAATTTCAAATCAAAATATGCAATTTTTTATTTGAAAAGTGCAATTTTCATTTTTAAATGTTCAAAATTTTAAAGTGAAAATTCCAATGTCTAAAATATTCACGCATTGTGCGAATAGCCAGTCAATCGGCTAAGTTATAACATATAAAAATCGTTTGTCCGGATTTCTGTTTTCTAACAAGAAGGATCGGCCGACCCTTATTTTCGTAGTTAATTGTGAAAACATTTATCCAGCAATTCATCGATATCAATAATGGAGAACACAAGAAGGAATGACCGACCCTTCTTGCAGTGTCGAACTATTATGAAAAGAATATTTGTAATAAGAACAGTCGACCGACCCTTCTTGCAGTGTCGAACTATTATTGGTAATACGAAGGGTTGGCCGACCTTTCAATTTCGAGGCAATTTTATAAATAGAACACCTTGGAAGTTTTAACATATAAAAATAGTTTCTCCCGACTTTTGTTTTTCAACAAGAAAGATCAACCGCCCCTTCTTTTCATAGTTAATTGTGAAAACCCTTATCCAATAATTCTTCCATATCCATAATAGAGAACACAAGAAGGATCAATCGACCCTTCCTGCACTATCAAACTATTATGAAAAGAATATTGGGAATAAGAAGGGTCGGCCGACCTTTGATTTACGAGGGAATCGTAACAATAGAACACCTTTGGGAAAGAGCGGTCGTTGTTTCTCTGAGAATATTTCCACTTTCCAGCAAAGTCTTTGAAGAAAAACGTATATAAATTTGGTTGTTTAAATGTTGATATCTAGTATCCCAGGGTGACACATGGAACGATCATATTGTGACACGTGGCATATTTGATTTGGCACATTGACTATTAGAAATATAGTTTAATTATAATATTTGCTCGTATAGAATATTTTCACCTAGTATGAGCACCGCTGAATTTGGAACTTTGATTATAATTACTCTAAGGACAATTATTCTTAAGCACAATTAACTAGAAATTAAGGTGTTAATTACAACACTTAACGACAGTTAGTGCACAAATGACCACAGTGATCACAAATCCATTTTTTTAACAAATAACCATCCATTATCAATCCCAATGGCCTTTCCTTTTATAAAACTTTAATGAAAATGAAAAAATACAACTTTTTGTTGACCAAGTGGAAATTTAGAAACACAACAATTTTGTTGCCTAAAACTGCCACATAGAGAAATTTAGAAACCAATTTTGTCTACTATTTAGAAACCATATTTTCTCATTGTGCCCTGACTGTTGCAAGGCCCTTCTCGTTTATTGCGTCGAGAGGCGCTCTACAGCCCAGTATGGGGGAGATCTTGTTAGTCGAGTGTTTGTAGAGTTTGTCGAGTGTTTGTGGAGTAACAAAATAATACAAAGTAAACAAAAAAAGAATAATACAAAGTAAAAGGTAATAAATATTATGTCGGCCATAAACAAAAAAGAATAATACAAAGTGAAAAGTAAATATGAGACTTAAACTAGAGACTTTAGAGCTTAGGATTAGGTGGTAAATATTATGTTGGCCATAAACAAAAAAAAATAATACAAAGTAAAAAGTAAATATGAGACTTAAACTAGAGACTTTACTTTTTGCTTTTAATACAAAGTAAAAAGTAAATATGAGACTTTAGAGTGTTTGTCCACTAATAAAATAATACAAAGTAAAAAGTAATAAATATTATGTCGGCCATAAGCAAAAAAGAATAATACAAAGTAAAAAGTAAATATGAGACTTAAACTAGAGACTTTAGAGCTTAAGATTAGGTGGCTCGGGTATTGCACTCAAGGAGCTACTCAAGGAGAGGTTTTCACCTCGGGAGATTTGATCCCTCTTGGCGCTTGATAGATCCTAGGATTTGGATCTAGGATGGTGGTAATTTTTTCTCCTGCCCATCCTTGCCTTGGTGACCATGCCCATATGATGCTATTTACGTCGATCATCATATTTTCTTCTGCACCAACAACCCATTGTTGCTTTCTATCTAAGCATTTTTTGTACAAGACATTCAGATCCTTCGATGCTCCTGTTGGCTTCCACCATTGCACCTCTACTTTGTAAGACCCAACAGTATTAGCATTTGACTCCTGATAAATATCACCAATCGCTTTACCCAACTAGATTGCACAATCTGGCTCTGGTGATTGCACAATGACCATTTGGCCCTTTACAACATCCACTCTTGGAATGAATTCATCTCTAGGCTTGTTGCATAGTGGTCCAACATAGCAATCCTGCAAAGCAGGAACATTTTCCTTCAAATAGGCATCCATAATTTCATGTTTAGATCTTGTAGGTTCACTACTACGAATATCATGGCTTGTCGATGGCCAAAAGTTAGTTGATGACTGATCAACACTCTTGAAGGGACTATCCAAAGCTTGAAGTACAGCCTCCCAATAATTTAACTTGGGACGCCAAAATTGTTCACCTCCCTTCTCAATCCCTTGATTCCAGAATGAAATATATGTTTCTATTCCCTTTTTTATTTCGTCAATGTCCGAAGGAATTTTTGATTGCAGATTTAATAACCTAGGTTGTCCCACCGACAATTCTGCGCTACCCTCTGGAAATGACTGCCAGAGATGAATATGAGACGACCAAGCTTCATCCCGAAGTGATGCCTTCCACTGCATGACTGGAATGTCATCTATGAGCTGAAATTTAAAAAACTGGTATTTTTTTATACCGATGATTTTGGGATTTCCATCCAAAAGGAGGGGTTTCACAAAACTCTTAAAATCGTAAAGTTCATCAATTAGATAAGGAACAAAGGAATTTTGATCTTCACATGTCCTATACGTATCCATAATTTCCGAGAGTGAAAATATATCCTTGTGCATTATCTTTGCTGATAACCTGCCATAAGTTCCATCTATGTCTTCATGGGTCTGTCCAACCAGGAGGAATCCAACTTCAACTGTCTTGAACACTCTCCTTCCTGTTAAAAGAGATAAAAATGCAAATACGAAGCGGTTTTTGTTATCGCCTGAACAATTATCCATTTGCAACAACAATGTGGGTGGTAGTTTTCTATTTGGCATGCATTGATTAGTACAATCAACCCACATTACATCATCTTGCATTACATATTGTCTGTATATCGAACACTTTTACTATGAGTCTGATTGCAATAGAGCATCATGCAATTGGTGCTTAGATGTTCCGCCTTTGTAGAGAAAATCACCATATTTATCACCCACTAGATCTTCAAGACACTTCAAGCATTTAGCTAGGGATGTCACAGTGAAATTCGATCCCATCTCTAAAAATGAGAGGCTGAAATGACCAAAACCCCTAGTATTGTGCTCATGAGTCAACATTCCAGTCAATGATATGGGAATATTCATAACATTACTAAAATATTTTTCCTTCTTACCCATACTTGGAATGGAAGTCTTTGACTTATCCATTTTGTCATGAACAATACTGAGATAAGTCTTCGGATTTTTCTCTGAAGCCGACCTGTGCGAATAATAGAGCTGGCAACAACTTGCGATGTATTTATTATGAGCTACTTGGTTTGCTCACAACTTTTCCACCTCGGCTAGATCATTGGTCCCCTTAACCCTATCATGTATTGTAATGCACTCATTACACCTTGCAAAGGAGTTTGATTTAGAAATTTCAACATATGGAAAATCTTCTCTCATCACCTTGCTAAAGGAGGATTGTGATACTGGAGGCAAACCGATTCTTTTCATTTCATCATTAGCCATTTCTCGCAGCAAACCATGGGACATATTAGCGGGCAATAATTTCAAGGTTTTCCTTGTTCCATCTCCATTGATTATTCGTGTAAGATGTGGAGATTTGTCTGAATTCTCTACTACAATTTTATTAATAATAGCTACCAGTGCAGTAGTGTTCGCCATAGATTTTTCCAAGCCACTGTTACCGTGCACAGCTCTCACATCACCATTCAAGAACATTCTTTTATAATTGAAGAAAGTGCTCTTTTTTATCCCATGGCATTTATACCATGCATTTTGAAAGGCGTCTCTTGTGTCTAATCTCATTGTAAAAAAGCTTCTTTTTTAGTCATCTCCTTCTTTGGCCACAAGAACATTTGATCCCATAGAATTTATAACATATAGTCTTTTTGAATTTCCATTCATACTATCAAATTTCTTCCTACATTCAACTATCGATTGAGTGTAATTTTTTATATACAGAAATTAGAGCAACAATGTTCGGTGCCAATTTTTGAAAGGAATGCACCCATATTTATTGCAGGCCTGTAAGGTACCGATCTTGAATTTCTGTCGAAAATTTTAGTTCCAGCTTTCCGCTTTACAAAATTGTATGGCCTTGTTCCATTACCTTTAATATCTGTATATTCACAATGGGGAGTACCTGGAAAGACCATCTGTAAAGGACATTCTTCAAACACATTCCAAAAGTTGACCATAACTTCGTCTGCTTTCCTTTTTAGTATAACATCCAAAGGAACATCATGGAGGTCAAGCAAATGGTTTGCAGACCATCTTATAAGGGAGCCTTCAAATACACCACAATCATCGCAATTGCAGAATACTTTATGAACTAAAATACCAAACTCACCAGCATCTAGTGCTTTGAATTGTACAATGTCTCCCTCAAAAACAGTTGACACTATTCCCCGAGAAACATACTGTGGCTTTAAAGAACATTGATGTATCAAATTGACTTTATGTCCCAGAAACCTGACATTGTGATTTTCTCTTAATACTTTCAAAGTAGATTCATATTGATTATTGTTGAAATTGCTTGCAACAGAAAGCAATGTTTCTGTATTAAAATCGATGATTCTTTTAATCGGCCATACAACAAAACTTCCACTTCTCAACCCTGGACAACATTCCATACAAGAAAACACCACTTCATTCCCTAGAACACCAAAGGAGAAGTCACCCAAAAATGTCCCCCAACAAAATCAGTCCCACTCACATTTGTTACCAAACCTATGGAAATACAATCCTTGCTTGCTGAACACTTCTGTAACAACTTAACTTTTCTCATAATAAAAGAATATCTATTCTCAGTTGTTATGATATGTGCTACATTCGTCGAAGTAGAAGTTGGTATATCATTCACCTCATTCTCAGTTGTTATGATATGTGCTACACTCGTCGAAGTAGAAGCTGGTATATCATTTACCTCATTCTCGCAAAGAGCGGACCCAATCTGGTTAATGATCTCAGATACAGGCCATTGAATATAACCACCAACAGCCTATGACAATGTATCTGCACCTTCCGATGTATAGGGCAATGGAATACTTGCATTTAAATTCTTAGTAACATTTACAATGATACATCCGGCATTAATGTTGATATTATGCAAAAAAATTCTTTCTGGAAAAGATATTCCCTCAGTAACTTTCAATCCATTCAAAAGCAGGTCCACACATTATTGAGTATCAAAATCCATTTCATAAACGATATTTGAAATATAGAATAACAGGACACATTGTTCAGAACAAAAATCAAGTTCAGAAGCGGTTTATGAAATATAAAATAGCAGGAGGACATTAAAAATCATATTTATTTTAAACAAAGATATAACATAGGTTATAATATATAAAAATATGTCTGTCTGGACTTCCAATTTTCTGAATGGAAGGATCGGCTGCCCCTTCTTGAAGAAGAAGAGAACACAAGAAGGATCGCACGACCCTTCTTGCAGTCTAGAAAGATTACCAAAAGAATATTGGGTAGAACAAGCGTCTCCCGCCCGTTCATTTATGACGGAATATTAAAATCATATTTATTTTTAGAAGCGTTTTATGAAATATAAAATAACAGGAGGACATTAAAAATCATGTTTATTTTAAACAAAGATATAACATAAGTTATAATATATAAAAATATGTATGTTCGGACTTCCAATTCTCCGAATGGAAGGATCAGCCACCCCTTCTTGAAGAAGAAGAGAACACAAGAAGGATCGAACGACCCTTCTTGCAGTCTAGAAATATTACCAAAAGAATACTGGGTAGAAGAAGCGTCTCCCGCCCGTTTATTTATGACGGAATATTAAAATCATATTTATTTTCAGAAGCGTTTTATGAAATATAAAATAATAGGAGGACATTAAAAATCATTTTTATTTTAAACCAAGATATAACATAAGTTATATTATATAAAAATATGTCTGTCCAGACTTCCAATTTTCCGAATTGAAGGATCAGCCACCCCTTCTTGAAGAAGAAGAGAACACAAGAAGGATTGAATGACCCTTCTTGCAGTCTAGAAAGATTACCAAAAGAATACTAGGTATAAGAAGCATCTCCCGCCCGTTCATTTATGACGGAATATTAAAAATGTTCAACCTACAAATGCTAGGATGTCAATACATGTATTTCCAAAATTGTGAACAAGGGAAGAATACTGAGCACAACAAGGGTCAACTGACCCTTCATTTACGATATAAATTTAAATATATTTAATCTATGAAGTCTATGTCGACAATTCCCGACTTCTGACTTCCGCTGTAAATAGTAGGGACCCATACATCATCTAAGTTCTAACATATAAAAATGTTTGTCCCAAATTCCATTTTCCGAAGAGAAGGATCGGCCACCCCTTCGTTTAGGAGATAATTGTGAACAACTATATCCAGCAATTCACCTTTAGAATGGCGAAATAAAGAAGGAACTACCGACCCTTCTTGCATTCTAGAACTATTATGAACACAATACTGGGTAGAAGAAGGGTCGGTCTCCCCTTCATTTATGAGGGAATTGTAAAATTATTCAACCTACGAAGGCTAGTACATCAATTCATCTATATCTAAAATGGTGAACACCAAAAGAAGGGCCGACCGCTCCTTCGTTTAGTAGATAATTGTGAAAACCTTTATCTACAAATGAACGATATCTAGAATGGTGAAGACGAAGAAGGATCGACCAACCCTTCTTGCAGTCTCAAGCTATAACAAAAAGAATATTGGGAAGAAGAAGGATCGTCCGCACCTTCTTTTACAAGAAAATTGTAAAAATAGAACTTGGAGAAAGAGTGGTTGATCTTTCTCTATGCATATTTCCACTTTCCAACAAAATGTGCGAAGCAATGTTCCTATGAAATATGTGTTTAAAGTGTTGATATATACTTTAGCCACTCTGAAAAAATCATCCCTGGGGGAAGGAAAGGACGCTCTTTCTCCTCAGCATCTACTTCCAACACCCCGAAATGGAACAACCTGATGAAAGAGTGACCTCGCTTTCTCTGACAAAATTTTGACTTGACAACAAACTAGATTGTGCCACGTGGAACACTTAGATTGTGCGACATGGCTTTGATTATTCCAGAATTGATTTGTGCTACACTCGGCGAAGTAGAAGCTTCTATATCATTCACGTCATTCTCGGGAAGAGCAGACTCAAAAGTATATTGTTTCTATTTTTTTTAAAGAAAGAATGTTTTTGTTTGGTTAATCGCAGTCAGAATCATTCCAACTAATGGCATCACTATCTGCATTGTTGTCACTGTTAAATTCCTTTTCCAACACGGTATCCTACTTAAATTTTAATTAGCATTATGGTGTGCATGGGAAGGCATGCATGTGTTGTTTGGAATGTGTTGAATATAATTGTACCACTGATGACAAAACTATTCATTAATGATAGTCTGCAAATTTACTTCCTTTCTCTGTTAATTGTTATTTCCAGTAATGATAGTCTGTAAATTTCCTTCCTTTCTCTGTTAATTGTTATTTCCAGTAAATCTTTTCCATTGTGTTATTCTTCGTGCTTGGATGAAAGTAATATTAAATCAAAATTCATATGTTTATGATGTGGTTTACCGCATCTAAGTATTCACTAATTTTCTGCTAAAATTGATATTGGATTCATTTATGACCAATGCCCAATATTAATGGACTGTTTTATTTTCTTCATTATCAACCTGCAAATTAAGACAGAAAAGGGTATTCACCAATTTTCTGCTAAAATTCACTTGATTTTAAGAACATTTTTATTAGCTTTATCTCTTCAACCAAGTGCCTTGGTATCGTATGCAAGACTCACATGTGTTCTCGTTGCATCCAACAATTTGAGTCATACACCACGTCCAACTACCCAATACATGGGACTTTTCTAGCCAAGATAGTGTATTGGCAAACAATTATACGTTAATAAATTTGTTTAAAGCTATTTGATTGCTTAATTTTATTCAATTAAATTAAAGACTTAAATTATATATATTTATAAAAGAAATGTAATCAATAATATATAAATTAAGACATAAATGATCAATTTCAAATATTTCAAATAAAGTATAATGTTTACATAGATCAGTATACTATAGTGAATATTAACTGCAAAATGATATTAAAAGCAAAAAACATGTTTCAATTTTTCGAGTTCATTTGTCGTTATCTTTTTCCAACAAACCTAGCCAAATGCTAGAGGATTTGCAAAAAACAATATGGAATATATGAAAATAATACGCTACATCACCAGACAGAAAACGTATGCAAGCTGGTGGCAATCGACATTAAACCTGTTAATTCCGTTAATTTAGCCCAGTAATGAGTAACGCACGATTTTGCAAATATAACGATGTGAATTCATATTAATGGACTGTAAGAATATAACTACCCAGAATTGAAGGAAATAAATTCTGGAAATCTGAAGAAGACAGAAAAGGGTGGAAGGAAATCCGAAGAATCTAAAATGTTCAGCGACTTTAAATTACTATGAACTTGAAACTGTCATTGCATTGAATCAGATTTTTGACAACCATGGAAGATATGGTTTTTATCCCGGAGGCTGAATAAGGATGCTCTGTTACAGATTTAGATTTATGGTTTGAATAATATAAATAACTGCCAATTGAAAAACTAGCAGTCGATTCTTCAAACAAATCTTACTGCTCTACCCACCCAACACTTTTCTCAGTTCCACCTCAACAAAAGAAAACCTCGGTCCTGAGAGAAAACAAAGCTCCAAACTGGAAAACACAGATAAAATAGAGCTCCAAAGCTGGCAAACTGGAAAACACAGAGTTTCAATGTAGGCAGTGGGCAGCTAGAGCAGTGTGGCGGGATATCAACACGGTATGAATGCAGAAAATATGGTGACATTAATTATCACAGTGTGGCGGGATATCATTTGTACGTCGCGACACATAAACACAATCCATCATAAACGTGACATTAATTATCGCAGTGTGGCGTGATATCATCTGTACATCGTGACACATAAAACAAAATCCATCATAAACGTGATGAAATTATTCACACGAGTGATACAATCCTCAGGATCACCTCCATGCCAACGTACAAACCATTTTAAATGGAGAAAAATATCAATCGGGCGGGGAAAGTTCAAGGGTCCCACGTTCGTTCCACATCCTCAACATGCGCGCTAGGACGGATGGATGGGTGGTTGCGGAATCTAAAACCGCTCTCCACGTGGCAACACCACATGATTTCGCAAGTTGGAAGGGTGGTAAGGAAAACCGCCTTCCTCCATTTGCGAAACCACCTTCGCCCATCCTTCACGGTCGCTGGCACATGTGGATATGATGTGGCCGGTCCACATCACACCTTCTTCCCACACAACTCCTCCATGTCGGGGCTCCTACCCACGTGTCTCCTCCACACTAGACTTCCTTCCCACATGGCTTCTCCATGTCAACCTGCACATGCACAGTGGAAAACACCTTTCAATTACCCAATCACAACATAATTAAAAACCTTTCAATTACACAATCACAACATAATTAAAAAACTTTCAATTACACAATCACAACATAAGATTACTTATCTTTATCCAACGCAACTAGCTGTGTAAGAGCGCTTTTCCACTTAGCATCAATATAAATGTGTGGTTGTTTATCAGTTGCAGAAATAGATAAAATGAGTTAAACGAAGAAATTCATTTAACACATAATAACACATGAATCGTATATTAATAGAAATCCAACCTACAAATCGATGCATTCTTAAAATTGGCAACATAAAACATAGTTCATAGAAATTTGACAAATTATCCAAAAAAGATGGCCAAGAGAAACCGATTGAATTTCATTAATTATGCAAAAAATTACAATGACTCAATCCATAAACATTAGAATAAATTTACCTAATACATAATAACATCCAAACAGTGAGTTAAGAAAAATATGAACCAACAAATCAGATGCATTCATAAATTGCAAAGATCAAAGCAATTGAAAGACAAATTAAAAAAACAGCACATGGATCGCAGTAGATAAAAAAAAAACAACACGGATTGTAGTAGATCTACAGAGCCGTCGGAATTCAATATCAAAGCAATTGAAAGACTGTTATAGTGCATTATAGGACATTAAGGGTCAAAGACATTACCCTTTGATTTAACTGATGGGACATATTGACGACAAGGGTTCATAATTAGTAATTCCTTACTAATTAAAACAAGATTCAAAGACTATGAAGATCAATGATGAATCGATGCCATTATAAGGATCCAATATTTTTTTTATGAAGAGGCATGATTTTCCTTATTAAAGTTCTCAAATAATAAATTTTTTTGAAAATATATATGACCATACAAGTCAAATGTATGAAGAGGACCATAGGTGTCTATGAAGTTTTGGTAATTGCACATCAGAAGCAAGATCTGAAAAACCGAAGCAAGATCATAAATTAGAGGTTTGTTGGGTGCTTCTTGGGACAGGTTCAAGACTTCTAAGGGAATTGTTTCCTCCTCCCAATCGTGGGTAGATATTTAGGGTGGTGGGGCATCCTTGTCTGTTTAGCAGGTAGAAAACTAGGGGTGTAGGAGCATCCTTTCTATAGTGGCAGAAGAATTCATGGGATTAAGTTCTCCATCAAGTTGGTGCTTGTAGAACAATTTTGTATCAGTGTGTTCAAATTTTTAATTGTCCTATTCACATTGGGAATGATTATTTAACTTATGCTTAATACTAACTTTATATGAAAGGGTTGAAAAATGCAATATTGATCCCCCCCACCTCTCAATATTGTTGGATGAACCAACGTTGACCTGCCGCATAGCGCCCTCATTGTCGCCTAACGTGTTGTGTAGTTGATGCTCTAGCACCTCTACTTAATATTTTAAGCGCTTGGGCCTATTGGCATAAGTTTGTAGGCCCCCTAAGGTAAGCTTACTTCCCTTATACTTTTTAAGCCTTCTTTGGACTCCAAAGCTCATGAACTATTTACCCGATCTTTTTAGGTACTCCTGACAAAAATAATGCTAAGAATGGGGTCCCTTTATGAATAGATTTTGTACCTTGTCCCACCTGATGAACACCTTCCAAATTTATCTTTCACGTGATCATGTATTCCATGCAACATGATATCCATTTCCATTGCATTATTATTTGTTAGATCCTTCATGGATGCAGTTTTTTGTAGTCTTTTTAGAGCGATGCAAGCATTTAGAATAGATTTCCAGATATCAAAACCTTGTGCATTTAAATGGAGTCTCATTCTTATAATCCAATCAAATCAAAATTTGATCCATAGAACAGTCGAACCCCATCTGCGGAGTAGAGACTTTCATGTTCGTCCATGTGCTCTAGATATCTTCGGTCCAACTATCAGACTCTCTCGAAGGAATTGACTCCATGATTTAACTGCACCAACTAGAAGGAGGCTCGAAACCTAAGGAATCTCCAACTCCTCGGTTTACTAGCTCCATCGAGAACGAGGCTACAACCCCTTGGTTTTCATAATTTCCAACCTATAGATAAGACTCCAGACCTTAGTAAATTCCAACTCAACATTTTTACTAGCACCAACTAGATGGAATCCCCAACTCCCTGATCTGATCACGAGCACCAACCCAAAGGAAACTTCAATCTCCTATCCTTGCTCGATCTTGCCACCCTAATATGAATAAGAAGAACAATATGCCTCCAAAGACTGTAATAAAAAACCAGAAATAATCACCAATAAAATTCATCTATTTTCACCTTCAAACCCTTACATCATAGACCTCATAGTACATTCCAAAACCTTAGAGGGATCTCATGCCAATATCATTACCATGGAATATTCCAATACAACCACCAATAATATCTATGCCATTGGAGAGTGGTTTTTTATCATTTCTCATTTTGCATAATATTGGAGAGCATAGCTTGTCCATGCTTATGGAGTGTTTACTCTACTTGACTTAGTACCAATTTTAAGGGTGAAATATTCCCATCCTAATTGGGAATTGGAGAGGCCATTGTGCATTGGACCATGAGGACACATATTAAGAGGTTGTAGGACCCATTTGTGGCAATATTCCCCACTACACTTGGCATGATTCTCTCACCAATTCGAGTTCAAGATGAAGGGTAACATACTTGGGGTATTTTAAGAGGTATTATTCATGGCATGAGTCATGTAAGGTCGGATTGGAGTGGAAGAATAAGTCCCATGGAAGAGGAAGAGGCATGTTAGAATAATTGTGACACTTGGGCTAGATTCCCTAGCCTCTAGTATGAAAACAATGATGAAGATGCTATGACAACTATGACACAAATCAGACCTGAATGCCGACATCTGAAATATATGACATGTTAGGGATAAAAATAGCCTCCAAGAAGGTGCACAAGGGAGTTATGTCAGCCAAAGAGAGACCCATTCGAAATGAGGGAATAAGGAGACTAGGAATTGTTGGACAAGTGGCACACATTGGAATCTCTTCCCAAATTGAGTTGGAATGAATCCTTTGGAAGGAATTCGACCCATGGAGGACTTGAGAAGTTTATAAAACTCACAATAACAAAGAAGAAGAGTAGCTTTTGATCATTTTTAATTGCATCTTTGCAATTTGGAGAGCTTGTACCTTGTCCATGCTAGTGGAGTGTTTACTCTACTTGCCTTAGTACCAATTTGTGGAGTTTTCAAAATATGAGCACACCAGCTTGCTCGCCTCAGTCAATTGCATCTCCATGTCCAGTCAGAAGTTTGAAATTTCAAGTTTGGATTTTTACGGTTTCTCTATCAAACCCTATCCAACTCCAAATACAGTGGTAAGATCTAAATATTTTATTTCCACTTGAGTTTCTCATTAAAATGTCTCACCACACCAAGCTTGAGGATAAGCTTGAAGGGGCTGATAACTTCCGAACATGGAAGTAGAGGATTGGTTTAATCCTAGAAGAGAATGAATTGGATATGGTCCTACATAAGTGAAGAGCTTCCAGTCCCAGAGGGAGATGAGGCTAAGGCCTTACATAAGATGAACTTGGTCAAGGCCATGAGGATCATTGCAGATTCTATCAAGGTCCATCTCATACCACATGTGTCATCCCTAAAGACACCCAAAGAGATGTTTGACTCCTTGACCAAGCTGTTTGAAGGAAAGAACATAAATCGGAAGATGACTTTGAGGAATCAATTAAAGAATGTCAAGATACAAAATGCAGAGACCATGCAGTCACACTTTACAAGGGTCTCTCAGATAAAAGAACAACTTGAAACCATTGAAGAATATATAGATAATGGAGAAATAGCGATGACCACCTTGAATGGTCCTCCTAAGTCATGGGATTCCTTCATTCAAGGAATTTGTGCTAGGAAGAAGCTCATCACATTCAGTAGGCTGTGGGAGGAATGTTCACAGGAAGAAGTTGTAATTGTAGCTCGAAAAGAAAACATGGGTAGTGAAGACGAGTCTCTCATAGCACACACCAAGAAGAATTATAACAAGAGGGAGCATCCTCATCAAAAGAAGGAGATTGTCCTAGGAACAAAAGTAGCTCCCATAAGAAGAAGAACACTCTGTTATAGACTCCAGTAGTTCCTGCAAGAATGCAAAGATTGAGAGGGAGTACACCCAACAACCAAACAAAGATAATTATTTGAGCCAACATTTCTTGTATAATATATGATTACTTAAATAATGGTGTTCACTCATATATATACTTATGTTCCTAGATTTAGGATGTATATTATGCATGTTAGAAAAAAATTGCATTAAATTATGAACAAGATACTTAACTTATATGCAAGTAATGGGTACTAAGTGGTCTATGGTACTGTACAACATTCCATTGCTACTTATCTAGAATGAAACCTCTTTGCTGACATGTTGGAGTAGTGCACACTCTTAACAATCAGTTCTGGTAGAGATGGAAGGAATCTAGAAAGTTACGGGATATGTGGACATCATTCTTGGAATATGGTGTAGTGGAAGAGGGAGTGTATGTGGAGAAACCACTCGGGTTTGAGACACATGACAGGGAGACTCATGTGTGTAAACTGAAGAAATCCTTGTACGATTCGAAACAGGAACCCAGGACATGGTACGGCAGAATTGACAATTTCCTGACTAGTTTGGGCTTTACCAAGAGTAAAGCGGATTCCAACCTTCATTAGAAGGTTGAGGAAGGCAATCCTGGACCAATGATACTTGATACTCCTACTGTATGTGCATGACTTGGTTGTGACAGGTGAGGATGGGTTGATTGCTTAAACGAAGAGGAATCTTGTTGCCGAGTTCGAGATAAGGGACATGGGTACGATGCACTAGTTTCTAGGCATGGAGGTGTGGCAAAGTGTGGATAGAATCTTTCTCCTTGGACAAAGAAGTATGTAGTAGAGATCCTGAAGCGGTTCAGGATGATGGACTGCAAGGCCATGGCCACACCTATGGAATCGAACCTGAAGCTATTGAATGATGCTTCATCAGATTCGGTTGATTCCATGATAGGTTTTTAGGAGACAGTGTAATCAGTCCCAAGATGTACCATGGAGGACTTGAGAACTTTATAAAAGTCGCAAGAACAAAGAAGGAGAGTAGATTTTGTGATGGTACAAGAATATCCATTTATTTGTATTCTGATAGATATACTCTATATTTAATGCTTGGAAGAATCTCAGGTCAAAATACCAAGTGAAACTATGTAAAAATACCAAACAATGCATAAATGGTGCCATTTTCCCTATATCTTGTTGCCAAAGCTTGAAGAGACATTATTTCGAATTGTATAAGTCAATATTTGTGATTTTGTTGATGCATGGAGTGTCATTAATTTTATGAAGAAGTTTGATTCATTAACATTGCACAAGTCCTTGGAACCTAAATCTCGAATTTCATAACCAGTGGTGAAGTTTACTAGCATTTCCCCCTAGACTGTATGTGAAGACATGTATACAAACATCTGATTTATGGTAGTTGAAGAAGCGTATAGAAACTAATTGATGATGCATTGGGGAGATCATTGAAGTTATTTATTAGTACCATGTCTCTGTTCTGAAATTTGGGAAGGTCTTACAACATTTTGGAAGCCATCTTTGTACCCTACCCTCGGGGGTTTTGAACCTCGATTTGACTAGTAAAATTCTGCAACTTCTCCTAAAGTTAAATGGATGTTGCAGAATTATTCTGATATTAGTCTACAATCACCGATGAGTTTCCCTTTTATGTCTTAATACCCTTCATATATCTTCAGATCCAATTCGAAATCCTTTAAAAGAGTCTTTTGGAGCCATCTACCCTTGGGGGCTTCAACATAGATTTTCCTATTAATTCTGCCTTTCATTCTCTAATTGTAAATGCAAGTGGCTGAAGTCTTTTGGAAGTTTCCAAGCCTATAATAGCTGCATAAATGTGTCATATTACACCTCAAAGGTTATGAATATTTTTCAAATGTTTTTTTCAAATTGTTAAGTATTTTTTATGTTAACTTTCTACAATTTCCTCTATAATATGGGTTCTTGGTTTATCTCAGTTACTAGACATTTCTTATTAAAAGCTGTAGTGATGAACGATGCAAATTTTTTTTCTTTTTATGTCTGAATACCTTTCAAACACCTTCAGACCCAAATCAGAAGCATTTGGAGCCATTTGGAAGCATTCGTGCCATTAATAGTCTAAGGGTCGAATTGGCCAAAAATTGCAATTTTCCAATTTTAACAAATTTATTAAAAAGGGGCACTAGATGAACAATAGAATTATGCAGCTAATATGAAATGGGTTGTGTAAAAAAAAACACTAACCTTAGATGTTATTGCTACGACATGTGATCTCTCCTTCTTTTCCTAATTTAATGTTTCATCTCAATGACATCTTGGAAGATTGATCTTGTTGTTTAGACTTCTCTTATCTCTTATGGTCATATCTCCCTCTTCGTCATCGACTTCTTCCCATGATACACTAGATATTCTACAAACCCATCTACAAACAATGTCTAGAATTGGTATAATTGATCAAACAAGTGATTTCTTCATATTATTAGCATTTTTGTCTTTATATTTTTTAAATTTATTCTATATGGATTCTTGGGTTATTTAACATTAATATAACATTGCTTATTAATGTTTATAGAGAGGAACAATGAAAATATTGTCACTATTCTAAGGTCTCTCACTCCAAGGGAAGAGGTGGAAAAGGCGCTAAAAAATTGGACGACTCACACCAAAAGTTGCAAATGTGTAGCAACATGGCAATGATGCAAACCCACCCAGAAGCAAAACGACAGTGGAAATGGGTTCCCGCGCTAGAAAGTGCATGGTGGTTAAACTTGGAGAAGGTGGAGCGGAAATAAAATCGCTTACCATGTGGCAAGCGTTGGTGGAGTCCGCTATGAAAAACGGTTAAATTTAAACCGCTCATCGCAAGTTCCGAAACCACCTAAGCATATGTTCTATAAAAGGTTTGTTCGAAATTTTAAAAAATGTTTTTGTCGCTTATTTCCTGGAGGAAAAGAACCCGCGGGAAACACGTCGTTGTCTTCATCAACTAGAACAACACGCAAGAAGATCACTTCATAGGTAGCTCGAAACCCTTAGTGTTTAGATTTTGTGTCCCAAATGGAGAAAACCCAAGACCTTCTTCCCTTCAATGAAAGTTCAGATGAAAACAAGAAGCTTGTATTTGACAGGGAAAGGGATATTTTCGACCCTGCTTTGTCTGTGTGTAGTATTTCGCAATTTAAGTCAGAGGGAAAGGATGTATTTAATGTTTTTGGTTATTTTCTATACTATTTTTGTGTCGAACAAATCCTACACTTCCCCGAATTTGTTTGTTGGTGTGTGGTGAATTATTCGCAGGGCAAAAGGGTAATCATTAATGAAAAACAACCAAAATTATGTGCCAAGTAAATGCACAAACTGTCTGTGAGGTTATACGTTTACCTAAAACATTTCCCAAAAGCCCTGAGTCATTTAACGAAGAAAATTTGAAAACGTTTTATAGAAACTGCAGTCCTGCAGAAAAATACAAGTTTTATTACAAGTCTTGAAAGATGGTCAGTCGCATGAAAACCTATCGTTCCCTTTGAGTATTGATGTCTTTCAGCGAGATACCCAGTTAGTTCTGTCCTTGTTGAGTCAAATTTTAGGTCTATATAGTGATAAGTCAATCACGGAAGTTATGTTAGGTTTCCTTCTCCAAGTAATTTCACCAAAGTCACAGTCGAGTCTGATGTGTTGTTTTGATTTTGATGAATTCCTAGCTGAAGCGATTCATGTCCAATTGGTGAAATTCAACCAGTTGAAGCATTTCAGATATCATTCATATCTCCTAAAGATGTTCGTGTGTTCAAACATTTCGGAATCCAAGTTTCTTGGTACCATCTTTTCTCATGACCTTCCTACACAGTTCAATATGTTTGAGTTCACCCATAAAATCATGGCAAAAGGTTACAGAATTATTTTTAATGTTGAAATTCCCCGAGTGTTAGAAGAAATGAAAGAAACTTTGCATCCTACACCATAAGGCCAAACGGGTGATTGGTTCGTGTATAGAGAACATACTATAATTAGGGTGCATGGTTTTACTGTAGCACCATATCTGTTGCCAACCTTTTTAACAACGAGGGTTTTGCCTTGGAATTTATTAGACAAAGGTTGCATTCCAAAGAAGAACATTTATGTGCTTTCAAAAAAGCATCGAATGTGAAATTCCCTCTTAAATTTGGTCCATTCATTATTAAGAATAAGGCAACCCTCTCTATAGTAGAAACATTACTGAAGATTATGGATTTCCAAGAGGCTGAAAGGATAAATTATGATCCTATGTCATGGTCAAAGGATTAACTGGAAAGACAATAATTGATAAATTGACCGATGATTTTGAAATACTTGAACAATTTGTAATGATTAAGAAGGGTCTGCCAGATGTATGTTACACGGAATGCATAGAATTGGAGGTGATGGTGAAAGAAATGATGGATTATGAAATCCCAACTCAAGAGCAATGGAAAATTGTTGAAATATTTGGGAAACCAAAACACAGGTTATGTCAGGAATAAATATTTGAGAATAGATTTGGATGTCCCATTGGTAGATTTGTTTGAAATTTCTTTTATTAGCGAAGAATTCAAAGAACATTTTGTATAATTTTGATTTTACAAAGTAATAGGGGTTGGATCCGAGAGAAAAAAATACAGTGACGTAATATTTTTTGAAGAATTTAATGAATAATAGAAGTACAAGTATATCTGAAACAGAGATTCATAGGTTGTTACTTCTTCAGTCTTTTAATTTCTCTTTTTTGAATGTATTTCGTGTTACACCATCTTATCGCTTTGCCTCATAGTTGACTGTAATATCTGAGTTACAATTCATTTTATATGCTCCGATCCACACATTTAAATATTGTCAATGTTCTTTCTTCCAAATTAATGCAAAATTCATCCTAGAACGGAGATTGGCTAAGTTATAATATATTAACAATATTTATCCCGGCTTCTAACCTCCGACAAGACGGATCAGTCGCCCCTTCGTTTATTATAAAATTTTCAAGAACTATATCCAACCATTCACCTGTATTCAGAATGGTGAACACAAGAAGGATCAACCAACCCTTCTGGCAGTCTAGAACTATTTTGAATAGAATACTGGGTAGAAGAAAGGTCAGCCGACCCTTCATTTATGAGTGAATTGTAAAAATATTCAACCTACCTAGGCTAGGACAAAAATTCCAGACTTCCGACTTCCACAATGCATAGTTGGGATTAGTGTATTGGCTAAGTTATAACATATCAACAATATTTATCTCGACTTGCGACAAGAAGAATTGGTCGCCCCTTCGTTTAGTAGAGAACTGTAGACACCTATATGTTACAATTCACCTGTATCCAGAATGGTGAACACAAGAAGGATCGACCGACCCTTCTTTCACCCTAGAACTACTTTGAACAAAATACTTGGCACAAGAAATATCAGCCGACCATTCTTGCACCCCGCATGAGGATTAAATTGCCTTTTCCGAATACGCAAATATATTGCGGATTGTGGATACCTAGATTTCTTAAAACGTTCCATCAATTCCGCTATCCCGCAACCCGCAATGCAAATTACGGGATGGGACAACAATTCCCGACTCCTGACTTCCACAGTAAATAGTGGGGAATGGAGATTGGCTAAGTTATAACATATAAATAATATTTATCCCTACTTTCGACCTCCGACAAGAAGGATTGGTCGCCCCTTTGTTTACTATAAAATTGTGAACACCTGTATCTAGGAGTTCACCTGTATCCAGGATGTTGAACACAAGAAGGATTGGCTGACCCTTCTTGCAGTCTAGAACTATTATGAAAAGAATACCTGGTAGCAGGGTTGGAATTTGATGGGCATTTTGCCCCTTATTTACCGCCATAAATTTTGCCAAGCCATCGAGTTCAACGGGTAAGTAACTAGCAATAACGAATTTTTGACGTTCAATTTTTTTTATAAAACGTGGCTAGTTTTGGTTAGCAAGGTTTAATAACATAAAGGTAACGTGATGGTAAGTTGGTAATGCTAACCGTGGCGGACCCCTTTTGCTTTTACGTGAACCCTTCGTAGTTCATACCATCCCAACTAGTCGCTTCACATTAAATGTGAATCTCCACTCGATTTCCTCTTCTGCTACATGTTTACGGTCATAGTCACTTTCATCTGCATGGCAACGCGGACAGCCTCCAAGTGTGTGTTTTTGTCTGCAGTAGATAACAGAACTAAAACCAAGCGAGATTTAATTTATCGCCATATGGGGGTTAATTTATCGCCATATGGGGCCACTATTGAAGCCAAGCAGAACATTGTAGGCGTGAAATAGGCTCTAAATGTTGGACAGGAGATCCCATGTGTGGAGAATGGCTTTTGGCTGCGTTTTGAGAACAAAAAAATAACCGAAAGTAGTTTTGTTGAAGGGTAATTTTTTCAACAAAACGTTAAGTGACGGGGATGATTAAAGTTCAAAACGTCAAAAAAAATTAACTTGAAGGGAAAAGATGAAATGAAGGGTCGATCGCCCCTTCATTGCATGGGAATTTTTAACAAAGCCAAGGTAGCCATTTAGTTACAGTCAAAATGCTTTAGTCTGGTGGAAAAGAAGAGATAAGAAATAATCAAATCAATACTCTTTAATAAGTTTTTTTTTTATCTCTGTATGATTTTTAGAGCTTGTTGTCCAGTAATTTTCCAAGATTAATTAAGGTTTCCATCTATTCAATGCATGTAAATTCCATTTTTAATACCAGAAATATTTTCAAATTATCGGGTGGCCTGCATATACTTTTGTCAAAATATTCAACCTCTGAAAGCGAGGGTGTCAATTCATGTATATGAAGAATGGTGAACACTAAAAGAAGACTGAGTACAATAAGGGTCAGCCGACCCTTCATTCACGAGATAAATGTATACACAACAAAACCCCTTTCACTAGCCCCTTTGGCATCACCTTATAAACAGGTTGAAGTCTAAGCTGAAGCGAATATGGGTGTTGCATAATCAAGATTCTCTTAACCATGGCTATGCAGAGACGTCGTTACAATATTCGCATATCGTTCTATTTAACATCAACTAACTAATGGGATAGAACACCAGATGTCTTCGCTCTTGGAAGCTATCGCAGTATACATAACTACGCTCAACCTCTACTGTATTCACCAGTTAGCCACGAATTCGTCAAACTATGTGTTCCGTCTTCACAATCACACACTTGTATTCCAATTAATCAATGTGCAATTACCATTCACATACATATAAATTAAGTACAAAAACTCACATAAACTCGAATACAAAACATGTGATTAAATCATACACATAAACAAGAAGGATCAACCGCCCCTTCTATGATGATCGTTCGTTCTATGATCGATCCTTATCTCAAACGACTCTGTAAAATGTGCATTCGATCTCTCATGGATAATGCTAGTAGATTTGTTCTTAATCAATCAATTGATTTTGAAAATGAGGGATCGTTCCTTAACCATCGATCATTAGCATGAACATTTGCAAGTATACATCTAATATTAAAACACTAATTTATAATTATAGACATTGTATGCTTTCTTATATTGACTACTTAATATTGATTGTGTTGTATATAAACCATGGTTGCGTTGTTGAGTCTCAGTAACTACCAGGAAATCCCTCTCTTTGAATTGATAACAGATCACTACTGCCTTCAGCCATTTAGAAATGGATGGTATGTTGAGATGGAAGAACCAGATAATTTGTACCCGGATTTATATATATTCTACTTGAATGAGGATGGAGCTCATACTAGAGCTGGAATATTGACATATGCGGATCCCGTTGAATCTGATGAACAATTGCGAGCTCAAGTTGAAGCAGTTAATGGTGAAAACTGTTGCCTTGTACAACTTGATCTTATGGTTTGTAATTATCGACCAGATCTATTGAAAAGTGGTCCCGATCCAGATCTGATTTCTTGTGCGAAGCAAGGGTGGGTTTTTCCCTCGTGTGATGTTTCTAATCGTTCCGAAATTGATACCGCATCATTCTTGAAGAAAGGAATTTTGTCGGTATGGAGGAAAAGAATGTTGTCTGGGAAAACTTCCTTTGTATTGCATTACATGAATATTAATAAGAAGCCGATAATTGTATCCCATGAAAAGATTCTTACGTACAACAAAAGAGTACTTATCCAATATATTGTAAAAGATGTGAACAAATATTCCTTCAAACAACTCAAAGGAAGTCCTTCTAAAGCGATGCTGCAAAAAGCGACTAAGAGCTTCGAAAGTTCAAAAGAAGTTCAACAAGAGTAGATCAAATACTTTTTGTTCAAAGATCAAGCTTTTTCCATTGACGTTACAAGATGTGTTGTTGTGCCTCCTCACTTACAATATCGAAAGGCTGATGAGGAGGTCATGCAAAATATGGTTGTATCTCTTGTCCATACATTTACAACAACATTGAGAGATGCCATTCTATTGCCCTTTCTTCCTGGAAATGAAGAAGAAATTAATTTGCCAACAGTAATTTTTTATATATTGGATGGGAAGCATACTATTTATGCACATAAAATAATCATTGCAGATGATCGATATAAACAGCTCCATTCAAGGTATCGGCATTGAACAACTCGTCTTCTACATAGCGATGTTCCTCAGCACATCATCAACAAATTATGCAAACAATAGAATTTAACAAACAAGGAATTTTCAGAGACTACATTCATTTCTCAAGTTGAAAAAGCAAGGGATAAATGGATATCCTGTAGTATCCCATCCCCCCCTGGAAAGGGAAACGTTCCAAGTGATGCTTGGCAGGTATAAAAAATTTCTTCTTATCAATCAAAGTCTTCAGATTGCTTCCTGTGTTATGAAATTAGCAAATTAACTGGAATATTCAATTTTATATGTTTGCAGTCTTTCCAAGATGAATTTATGGATATCTTTCAAGGTCAAAATAAGGAGAGCCTTAAAAACAAGCTAACTCTTGTTCTGACATCGGATCGATTGTGGAGCAAATGGAAGTCTGTATTCGAGCTTTAGAAAAGTGGCTCCTTGCTATGCTCGCCCAAGAGCATCAATCAGGAAGATTTTGTTCCAAATAAAATAAAGAGTTATGGCTCTAATTCTTTTAGACCATTGCATGATCTTGATGAAGATGAATTGACTGCTATGGCAGACAATATAATCAATGGATCGGTTTGGATGAGCACATCAGTTGATAAAAATGTTTTTGCGGAAACTTTAGATCAATATTGCAAACGAATCAAGGACGAGAGGTCAACCAGTCATTCGATCGTTGAATATCTCAAATTTAATGATGTTCAAAGTGATCGATCACAGATTGTCACTGACCATAACGTCATTGAAATATATAAAATTGCACCAAACCATCTCCAGCAACTGTGCAGTATTTTATGCTCCGGAAAGCAAGTAAAATATCTGAGTAAAAAGAGAAAGAACGAATGTGAAGTGGATAATGGTACCAAAATACCCATTGATGCTCATAAAATATTGAATTTGTATATCGATAAAGAGAGGATGGGTATGTCCATTGGAGACATCGAAAATAGTTCACAGTTTGCTTGTCAATGTTGTTATCTTGAATATTTGGTCAACACACTCAGATTAATTCCATTTTTTGGTGCGGCAGTCAGCTCTGAATTTGTTGCTGTGGATATGTCTAATTGTGATAGTCGATGGACAGAACAAGACATGCTTGCATTTTTGTACTACTTAGAAACAAATCAAGATGCATGTACTTGTATTTTTTTAGCTGATATGGAAAACTCTTGTATGATTTATAAAGCTTTCACAATTTTTAGCAAGAAATCAAAAATACATGTTACACCGAATCCTAGAAAGGGACTTTATAGAGAATTCTCCAGGGACTCATTTATAGGATTCTCTATTATACAGTCTTGGAGCATTGGAACAGATATTAAGGATATTTTATCTACTTCTGAAATTGATATGGATTGGAAGGATGAGGGCCTACCGATGATTGATTTACCTCGGCCCAAGGTTAACAACGATAGTGCTAGAAGCCATCTGTTTGCAAAAGAAAGGAAACATGAATTCTGGGATCACATAGTTTCCAGACACGTCTCTTCTCAAGGCACATTTCTTTCGTTGTACGTAGGAGGTAGGCTTCTTCGTTAGGTGATGAGGGCTCCAGAAAGAATAGTTATTTATATTATGGAGACAGTACAACAAGAGCTATTTATGAACAGTTTCTATCATGAATTGGGTGTAAAACAAGGTATTTCTATTAACTTTTTCAGATGTCTTTGATTTTATTTTACTTTTCTAAAACAAGGTATTTCTCGGTCGGTTATGTTCAATAACTTCTTCAAATTCCTATTCTACTACAGCTTCAAATAAAGAGCACACCCAGGTATCTTCCAATCAAATCATACTATCCGATGACGAAAGTGAATGTGATATAGAATCTACAAAGAACTACCAAACAGGAGCACAAACAGGACAAGAAGGTAAAAATTTATTTTTCAAAGATCGTGGTTAAATTAACTAAATTATGAAAGGGGATAGTGACCTTGAATACTTGCAAAAAATTATATAAAATGTATACCTACAAATTTCTAGGTCAACATGTGGAGCATCCACAACCAGAGCTGGCATCGACGATGTCCCTGGATATTGGCCAGCAAATCATATTGGAGAATAATGGACCAGGCGGGATCTTGGACAATAAAGAACCAGAAGAGTGCTTCGACAATAATGAAGAAGGCGAGTGCTTGGACAATAATGAAACTGGAGAGGGCTTGGTGTCAAAATGCATTGTCTCTAGCGATGTTGCTCACCAGTCAAATGTTGGCCTGCCATTGACAGGTAAAAGACAAAGAATATTTTGTACTTAAATTGATAAAACAAATTTATTCCGAAGTATATAATGACAAAAAATATTTATGTGCAACTCCCCATACAAAAATGTTATTGATATTAGAAATGGAAGGTTTTCTATTTTGCAAGAAAGCCACAGAAAATGACTCCAAAAGAGAAAAAAAAAAAGGAAATAAAAAAAATACTGTTGGAGGGAAAAGAGGAAAAAAGGGGGAAGAGATTACTAATGGTGAATTTGAATTTAAACATAGAAGAACTTCATATGAGTCACAAACAAATGCCATTGAATTTTTGGATTTACTTCTTTCCAAATTCAATGTTGGGATTTGGTCATCTAAATGTAGTGTCAATGAGGGGAAGCCACTGCTTACAAATATTTTGGTGGCAGGCGGTAAAGATGAATCATATGAGAATTTTTTTTTATTTATTTGGTTTCAAGAGAGATGTACCTACGATCAAGAAGGAAATACACAAAAAAATATGGAGAGTGTGTGGACGGAGTACCCAATGAAAAATTCGGAAATTAATACATCAATGATTGTTTTGGAGGGTGATGGTGAGAAAGCACTTCCATTTCAAAACTGTATTTTGAGTAAGCCCTTTATTGAAACGTCCCGTAGGACAGATACTAAATTGGTAAATGGACTTTGGCAGCATTTTAGTAAAATGCATGCATCAGCTGATATCAAAACCTTCAATTCCTTCTCCCAGTTGAATCCTAGTTGAGTGACAGCCATCAAATGTAACCTATCATTGCCTATTTTAAATCATTCAATGTGTTTTCTGTTTTTTCCGGAGACATTGCTATTTTCGTCTGAATGTAACATATTATTAGTTCAGTGTGATGCTTTTATTAAATCAATTGAAACTGTGAAATTTTGGGTGATTTTTGTATTATTCTTTGGAAATCAACATCTTCATGTACAGTTGCATCATTGTGATCATTAACTTCATGAACAAAGTGTTATTGTTGTTGTTATATATATAGTCACTGTTCTTGTATGCAGTCAGGATATCACCGCAAAAGAAACTATTGGTCCTGGGAGTAGAGGGATTGCTCTTTGGAGTTCGAATGTTATCCAACATTGGAGATTCTTCAGAATGTCAACCTCATTTTGTCCATAATTGCTATAGTTATTATACACGCATGTTCAGCCCTGAAATTATCAGTGTTGCCAGAGAGAATTTCAACATTGCTCTGTGGTTTTCCTCGCTCGACAACATGGAAATTAAAAATTTCCTTGGCGTATTTGAATGGTTGAAAAATGAAGAATTTGTATTTATTTGGGGTCGAGAGCAATGTAAACTTAGTACTATTTATAATCACTCAATGTCTGCATACTATAATGTTGGTGAAGTACAGAACATATACAAAAAGTCATTCAAGGATGTACTTATCCAATATGGAGATATATATAAACAAACAGACATGCTATTTATAGATGTAGGGCAATATCAATCAGCAGACAATTGCAAGGAAAACTGCTTGAAAATGCCAACTAGTTGGAAATTTGACGGTTCACAAGAGAGAGATATAACTATAAAAACAATGTTGTGTTGTTTGTTGAATTATCTCGGGCCTCGTTAAAAAATAGGGCGTTGGATAAACACATTGAATTTGAAATGACAGTCATATTATACAAAAAAAATTCATTTAGTGATTTGTATATTTTTTACAACTCCTGCATTTAATTGATGTAAGTTTTATTGCACAGTTCTCATATTATTTATGGACATCGTACCATGTATCTGGTAATGTGTTTCAAAAATTGTTGAACATGAAAGCAATATACTTAGAAACATTGAACCATAATATTTTATTGACTGGGTTGTGTGTGTGTGTGTTTTGTTTGCAGATAGTACTTGAAGATTGTTTCTAGTAAACCATTGACTATTTTTTATTTCAATGGCGTTTTGTTACACGCATTACATAGAAAATAGAAACCCGGATTGCCATGACCACCAGACATCGAAACATCAACAAAGTATTATTTTATACGGCCAGGCTTAAGGGAATTTTTAGAAAAATGCTTTACTATTTTTGAGGTTGGCGTATGGACATCTGCTCAACGAAAAAACATTGACGAGTTTTTGCCTAGATTATTGGAAAGAACATGATTGAAAAGGGAACTATTTAGATTAATTTTAACGCAGGAAGATTGTTCTTCCGTAGCCAGAGAGGGTTTTTAGGGTCATGGAAATCCTTATGTATTTCTCAAGCCTTTGAGTATAGTTTGGGACACTTTGATCCATGGTTGGGATCGGACAAATACTGTGATTGTCGATGACTCTAAAGAAAAACATGTTTCTAACGAGGAAGGAAACTATATTATAACAAAAACTTATGCTTGCGATGATGTCAATGACACATTTTTGTTAGATCGATTATGGCCTTGCTTACTACAACTAAATGGCGTGAGCGATGTGAGGCCAATTGTGAATAAAATGAAAATGAAAGTATTTTGTTAAATAATACACTTGAATGTTTTTTGTACTAGTATGTTCAATTTCACTGTGATTATAATTCTTGTAAAGTGTCGAGTTTGGTTTCCGAAAATGCAAAATCAAAGTTTGAAATTGCTAAAATCTATTTTAAAATTTCAAGATTAAATATTGGATGTGTAAAAAGTAGCCTTCCAAAAGGACAAGTGGCAATTTTCCCTTGGAAAATAAGATGAATGGGGGAACCATCGAAGGAGAGAACTGGAGAAACTCTGTGTAATGTCCCCTCCTATCCTACTAGCATGATAGAGAGGATCATGATGCTAAAACCGGGCATCTAGTCCCATGAACTTTTAAGTAAGCATTCACATAGTATATATAAAAAAAGACATATGGAATGTATGATTATAAGAAAACACAGCAGAAGTAATTACAGTAACACATCCATCATACATTCAAGATATTCAGAAATAAATAATTGCAAGTTTAACACAAGAGAGTACTTATCTTATAACAAAGTAGTCCCAAGCAACCAGCTATGCATCTGCAACGTTCCACCCAACCATAGGCCAGTTGTGCTTATCAACCTCTTGATACAACTGCCACCCCCCGAGCTGGGCATGACCTCTACAAGGAACCAGGGAACAGTAGACTCACACATAACCAAGCATACACCAAGATGAGCCAAGCTAATCTACAATTGGGTTTATCAGGCTGCTAGGAAATGGAAAGGAAGAGTGGCTAAGCTAGTGAGCTCAAGCATAGAGCCAGGGGTAACCTTACAAGATCTATCTAGCTTGGCACCCACAATACCTACACACCCAACACAAGGAAGTATTCTTTTCACTGCTGTACAGTCCCTCAAGCCATACCTTCCCCATCTAGTGCTCTCAGGGTGTGCATAGAAGAGTAGCCAAATCCCTCTTGATCTTCTGAGAGGTTATCTCCCCCACTAGGTTTATCAAGCCCTCTATGTCCACTACCACTCCAATCTCTTGCTCACATATTCAAACCAAAACAGGGATGCACATAACAACAAAACCACAAGTGTTGGGCATGAGAAAAAACGTTTCTTCAGTGGGTTTCCCAAAGATGGGGTTTTCATTAGCTTTAGAAAAATGTGGGAAAGCTTAAAAACGAAATGGCAATTGGGAAACAACCCTGGAGAGCAGAAATCGTTTTCAGAAAAATGTCCATGGGCATTTTGGGGTAAAAACGACCTCCATCACAGTCCCAAATCGTGGACCTTCTCTCCCAGCTACTATACAATGCAAGACGAGCTCCCAGGCATGGAAAAATGCAAGAAAAATGGTGAAAAACGTGATGGGGAAAGGCCCAGTAGTTCAGACTGCGTGAGAGAGGAAAGACTATGGGTTTAGAATTGCTTTGGGCACCATTTTGTGGGTGTTTTCTTGCCCAAGAAGCAAAAATACGAATTCCTAGGTTGATGGATTTACCATGCACAAAATTGGCTTCCATACCTCTTCATTCCCAAGGCATTAACTACCTCAACCAATTTCTGGAAGAATTAAATGATTGGGTCCATAACCCAAAATGGGTAGTTGAGGGTTTATGGGTTTTCTCATTAACACATGGATTAACACCATTGGCTCAAGGGTTTGAATAATTTCCCCCCCTATTCCTTGTAGAATCATGCCCCCATCTCTTTGTTGCATTGCATAGCTAGTTGTGGGTATTTTCATTAAAATTCATATTTACATGATGTCTTATTTACATTGTGCCTATCTAGCATAAGAACCATAGGCATCTATTTTTAATTGCCGATACATAAAACGCTAAATCAATGGTGGGGCCTTGGCCTTGAGCTCCTCACCATGATTAAATATCAATATTTACATCATTTATGATTTAATGCGAAGGGGGTCAAAATGGGGACATCACACTCTATACTTGGAGAATTGTAATGTTTTACAATCTTAAAATAATTTCAGTTGGTTTCTCTTTTCCTTTCTTTTGTTGTGTATAAAGTTTCCTCGATTCATTTTGGTTTTTCATACATACATCTAGTACCTTTGTTTAAATTGTATTTTTAAATCATAAAACATATAAATCTGTGTGATTGATTTATCATTCATATGATTTATATGCAGGTTATGCATCAGTAAATTTCTTTACTTGATTCATATTGTTTCACATTCTGCAATTACATAACAGTCATTATCATCATATTGAGTTAATTTGCTAAGTTAAGTTATTAAGCATCTAATTAACAACTCCTTACCTAGTCTTATGCCTATCATTCTAAGAACATACAGGAGGCATCCATCCATCAATGAGGTTGTGACATGGTGTTCTTGGTTATCAGTCTGTGAAATGGTGTTCTGTTGAATTGCTTCTAGTCCTCTACTTTGTAGGTTAATTATTCTTTGTTGTACTCTAGCAACACTAGCATTAGAAATTTTCAGTATTTGTTCAAGTGAAAGGGGTCCTCTAGTAGCTGATACGATAAGGATATCCCTTCTATTTTCTTGCTGAGGTGTAGGTGTACCAGGAATTACATTCGGTTGTGGGACTATTTGTTGTTCAGAGGTAGATGCCTGTGACTGGCTATGAGTGACAACCGATGATGTTCTTGCTGGAGGAGGTTTCTGGGTATTTTGTTTAGGCATATTTTACTTCAGGCCCTCCTTCTAGTGCCATTTGTTGAGGCCTCGAGTGTGTATGTGCTGGAATGGGTTCCAAAGCTCTCAACATAGGGAGAAAACTCAGCTAGAGGCTTCAAATAATCATGCACAAGTATTACCCTATCCTCGAGTTGTTTGGGATGGTGATCTCCGACGGATACAAATGCCTCTGCTGGCACTTATGGTTTTGATCCTAAAAGGATTTGTCTTCCAATGAAGGAAAACAAAGTGTGTTCAGTCTAAAACAAATCTACCTAGGAAGGAAAATCTAAGATAAGTTAGACCTACTCTAAAAGGTGTCTTGTTTAAATGCAGATTTAACTTGATGTGAAAATAAATAAGTACATTCATATACTTAACAGAAATGTGAAGAAGATCAATTCCTTATTTGCTTAAGTTACAATCAATCAATTAAAATTAACTGGATGCAATATTAAGTGTTTAAGCTCATTCAAGATTAATCTGTAACCAATATGTCAATTGAAAAATTAACAATTAGATTATAATTTACTGTAAATCATTTGCAGAAATCGATAAATATTTTAGTCGAAGAAATTCAATTAAAACATAGTGCATACACAGATCTAACATAAGGAAAAATCCAGATTAACAATCTCTGCATGAAATAATATTTGCAAAGGATTAAACAACATAGATAATAACCTGAAGTAGAAATCAATATTTACCAAAGAAATTTGATCAATGAACAAAAGATGATGCAAGAGAATAACTTTTACTGAATTAATGAAAGTCTGTAAGAGATTACAAGCTCAGGATAAAGTAGAGCATCTCCAATCTTCTTTTGTCAATTTTTACCCCAAAAATGATCATCCCTTGCCTAAGAGAGATCTACCCCTTAAATAATACATTACAAAAATGATACAAAGGATAAATTCCCCTTAAACAGGGATTACAAAATCAAAATATTCTATTTAGTGAGGAAATATTCCCACTTGTCCCAAACATCTATCAATTCATCTATATCTGGATAATGAGGAGATTCGAGCCCCAGCTGGGCATCACACATGAATTCTTCAATCTCATTTTTGGCTATTTTATGCCACGTGCGGATAAACATATAGATCTTGGCCTCCAAGGAAACAAGTTGCTTAATCAACCAATCCACGTCTTCAATTTGGATATGCTCAATCTGCAGGATTTTCTCCTTGACTTGATCACAATAAGCTTTGAGCTGTTCTATCATCAATTTTGGCGGATTTTCCCCCTCGACAAGCCCCATTGCAGGGAATGCCAGTATCTCCATGAGATTTACTGAGGCATACCATCTTATTCTACAAAGGGCTTGAGCCTGATTGATAGTATCCTGTACCATGTCAATAACATTCTCCCAAGCTCGCACAACAATTCGGATCCTTCTGAATTTGAGGCTGTCCAACTCAGGGATATCAATTGGATTATCTTCAATATACTTCTGCCAATCCATGATGTTTTCTACAGCTTTAGAAGCCTGTTTTATTTCCTCTACTTGCTGGCCCAAGGTGACAGCCATTTTGTCAAAGACAATGTAAGTCTCATGGATTTCACCCAAGGTAGTAAATAGCTTAGCTAGAAGCTGATGATGCTTCAAGTTGACTTGATTGTCTAGGTCCTTGAACTCTTGCTGTGAAAACCTAGAAAACGCAAAGGAGGATACACTTGCAGTTGCATCCTTTAGCTGTTGTTCAAGCACAACTATCTTTTCAGCATTGGCAGTGTCCAAAGCTTCGGCATCTTGCAATTAGACTTGAAGAGAAGCATTGTGTTCTTGAAGGTCTTCAATCTTATTTTCAAATGCTTTTCTCAGTTCACGAATGTCAGCTTCATGTTCTTCATTGGCCTTAACCAGCTGCTCTTGAAGTTTCTTGAGCTCCTCCTTCTTGACATCAATTTCTTTATTCAGTGTGATTACTGAATCAAAATTGGCACCTGCAAAAGCAACCATGGGAGCAACAATATCCAGTGCTTCTTATTGTATGCCATCTGATTGCTTGGACCAAATGATTTGATTAGGAAAGGGGCCCTGCAACACATCCTAATATCTGCCTCTTTTGTTACCCTTCTTCACCACTGCCTTAGCGTTTTTGCTATAGAAATAATCTCCAAAGGAGGTTACGATGTCTTCCTCATAAGTAGCTACCAATTCAGTGGAAGATGTAGCCACATCTCATGTTGCAATTATTGGGGCTGTCCGAGTAACAATGGTATTAGGTATTGTCATAGTAATCTGAGAGGTGGTTAGTGGAGAAGGGATAACTTCAGGGACTGAGGGTAAAGAGGTTGGAGTAGGGATTGAAGTAAAAACTTCAGGAAGTGAAAAAGATGCACCGGCAACTAATGGTGAATACGGAACAACCGGGATTTGGACATCATTGGTTGGTGGTGATGAAATAGATGATGGTGGTTGCAGAGAGACATTTGAAGACTGGATCTCTGCAACTATTAATGGTGGAATGGAAAGTGGATCTGACAGGGTTGGAGATGGAACAATAATGGAAGTTATTGCATGAAATAACTGGGATATGGTGGATGGTGGTGTTACCCTATAAGATAAAGTGAAAGAGCTTGAATGGATGAAAGTAAGAGTGTTGAAGTTGTGGTATCAATAGCAGTAGTGGTTTCAAGAGACTGTTGATCTGGGAAAAGATCATCCATGACTATGGCATCCAACAAATCTGCGATTTCCTGATAACTTTCAGTTTCTTCCTACACCACAGTCACAGAAGGAATTGTTTTATCTTCCACATCATTGTCTTCAATAGTAAGAGTAGGAGTCTCAGAGGCAGAAGTTTGAATTTTATGTCTTTCAATTGGTTTACTCACAACAATCACTTGAACATCACTAATCAGTTTGGTTGTAGCAGCCACTTGAATATTAGTAGTGGGTTTGGGTACTGCAACCACAGGGGTATCCATCACCGAACTCATCTGTGCTAATTTCTGCTTGAATTGTTGAGATGATTGCATCCACGTCTTTAATTCTGCAGCAGTTTTCGACTTCAGCATATCCTCCATAAGGCCTTTTCCTTTGTCTCCAACTGGATAGGTCAGCATCAATGGAGCACTGGATTTGTGGGCTTCCTTTTCTTCCCTATATTTTCTTTTTTTCTCATCAAGGTTGAGTTCCATGCCTCTATGGCTCAAAACCTTGGTTTTAAGCTCTCGCTGATACTCAAAGACATGGCTCTATTCTTCTTTTCTCTTTTCCCTCAGCGGGACTTCAGAGAACACATTAACTCCCTGATAAATAGAGTCATTAGGGATGTGTTGATGTGTATAACCAATCTTCATATGCGCCTGTTTGAAATGAGCCTCCAGAAATCCTTTGGGGTCATGAGTTCTTTTGGGAGCAAATCCCAATTTCAAAGAAACAATCCTGTCTCCCAGTGTTGTAGCCCAAGTTGAAGTTGGGATAACCAAAGGCCCGAGGTTTAAAGTGAACTTAGGCCATCCCTTCCTTTTGGGACCAGTGAGCTTAAGGTAGACACCATCTGTAACAGTCTGATAAGATATCTCCTCAAGTAATAGTCTGTCAGGGGCAACTCTTGGTAGCAAATGTATAGTATTGCTTCCCCAGACTCTAATGTAACCAAAGGCTTCTCCCACATACCAGTCACCCAATGTGTGGATGAGATTTATGGCATCAGGAGAAAAGGTAGAAGCATCCTCCCTGAAAATCTGCTGGTAAATTGCCCCAAAGAAATGGTCACAGATGTCATAGAGCGAGGGAACAAAATTGCTTTCCCATAAGGCAGAACAATAAATATGAACAGGGGATGAGGACTTAGTCCAACTCCACCCCATTGTGGGATACTGAAACTCTGTAAAAAAAAATATCAATTACAAATGCAGAGAAAAAGAAGTATGGCTTCCTTGTAGCTATTGTTTTCTAATATTTCTCAATGGTTGTCTTTAACTCTGCTGATAAAATTGAAGCCCAAGGGAATGACTGCCCCATTGTTAGGACATGATGGGTAATAGGATCCCATTATGCTTTGAATACTGAACAATTAGGGAGACCATAAAGTCTACAGAGCATGGCTTCCATAAGAGAATAACGCTCTCTGAACCAGGAAATTGGGTATAAATTATCAGCCCTGGGCATGAAATTTGTCGATCTATGCATCCAAGACTTCAACATTTCATTGAAATTATACCTACTCTTTGACAACTCAAGGAATGCAACATTGAGGGGTTGAACAAATGGTTTTAGGGCGTAAGCTCTGGTAAAAACCTCATGGCGAAAAGTAGTCAATTGAGACCCCACGCTATCATTGAAAGAGCGGTCTTTAGGGTTAGCATGGTCTATAATCCACTTAAATGCATCAGTGTAGGGAAGGATAGCAGGTCTGGAAGATATAGCGTGGAGTTGTGAATCCCTAATATTTTCATAGGCGGGGCGGTCACTCTGAATATCAGTTAGGTCGTCATTATCAAAGATGGAATAAATTTTGGACCAATTGATTTGGTATGTCTCAGAAACCTTATCACTGATGTCGGCAAGGATGTCGAAGTTTGGGTCTTTGTTTAAAAGATCTCTCTGAGGAGTTTTGCAGCAAGTGTTGCGAGACATGTTTGAAAAAATGGAGAAATCTAATGAATAAATAAACACCAATTCAAAAAAAAACTCAAAATAGCGAAAAACATTGAACAATTGAATAAGAAAGTGACACAAAGCAAACCTGTGCAAGATGGAAAAAATGGCGAAAATGACCCCTGGTAAAAAGTCGCGAAAATAACCCTTGGTAAAAAGTCGCGAAAACGAACCCTAGTAAAATCTCGTGAAAATGACCCCTAGTAAAAACTCACAGTAAAATCCGCACAAATGGCGAAAACGACCCATGGTAAAAACTGGCAATAAAATCCACACAGTAGGAAATTTTTGAAAATGATAAATGATAAAAGAAAACAGAAACAAAATCAACATATTTATAAATTCCGTTGGGTTACATCTGGGCCGTAAGATTAAGACAAATCGACGGCTGAGATCTAATCTGGGGAATGCGAAAGACAAGTTGCGGGGGTTTAATTTTTCGGAAATATATACAACGTTCCCGCAATCCGCAATTACGCGTTTCGGGACCACAACTCCAAATAAAAACAAAACAAAGTGTCATCACTTCATATGATGTTAGTTCTCTCTTTGAGGCTCACACATGTGAGATTTTGGCCTTAGAAAATAGAGATCAATTCATGTATAACCTGATTGGTTAAGACCGAAAAAATATAAATAACAAGAAGAGTCGGTCGATCCTTTGTTTATTAGATAATTGTGAACAACAATATCCAACAATTCACTTGTATCCAAACTGGTGAACACAAGAAGGATCGGACGACCCTTCTGGCAGTCTAGAACTAGTATAAAAATAATAATGGGCAGAAGAAGGGTCGGTTGCCTCTTCATTCATGATGGAATTGTGCAAATATTCAATCTACGAAGTATAGGCTATCAATTCATGTATATCCTGAATGGTGAAGACTACAAAAATACTAATCACAAGAAGGGTCGGCCAACCCTTCATTGAATCTGGAAAAAATGGCGAAAACGAGCCCTGGTAAAAACTTGTAGTAAAATCCACACAGCAGGTAAATTAAGGTTTCCATATATTCAATGCATGTAAATTCTATTTTTAATACCAGAAATATTTTCAAATTATCGGGTGGCCTGCATATACTTTCGTCCAATTTTAAGTCTTAGCTCATTTGATCTCATGGAGGAAGAATATACCTTTCGAAGTGGGAATTTTTCTTGCATGCATTGGAGCAAGCTTAAACCCCTAGATTTTCTTATATATCAAAGATTCAAAATGATTATAACTTTGTTCCATATGTGTCATGTGACTTTGCATTGTAGATCTCTTACCTGATTCTTTGAATTTTTCTTTGAGCTAGTTGTTAAGTTATTGCATCAGTTTTGTTGGACTTGGTCCCTAATAGAATGTGCAGTCAACAAGGTGCTAGAGTCTATTTGAGTCTATCTAAATTAACTTTCCCCCCTTTACCTCGACCAAGGGGGAAAGGGGGCAATCGAATCATACAGTACTCAGATCCCCGTGCATTCCATTTTTTATATTATCTATCATTTCCTATCATTCTTGCACCTCTAGCGATAAAGGAGTTTCTCTGAGTCGTCCATCTTGCATGATCGATCTGGTACCGTTGATTTTCATCCATGCTTAGCCCCACAGACTTCCACAGTCTTCAATATCTCAAACCCCGCCTTCCTCACACCTTAGATCTGCGTAGTTATTATCAACTGTCGATCTGGCCCCTGTCTGCATCCTTACTGTCCAAAGGTGCAGCGTTTATCGAGGTTCATGAATTTGGAACGTGCCGATACTCCATGCATGTTCAATCTACGAACTAAACCTCCGCCGCCAATGCATTTCAATGCCATATTTGCACCGTCGAAACATGCAGTCCCTACCAAACTTTGCAAATCTGAAAATTCCATTTCCCCGGGCATCTCAGTTCACCGAAGTACCTCTCGTCCGTAGATCTGTCCTTTCGCCCGTCGATCTAATTTCCAACTTGCTCGTGGGCTAGCAACACTCCACCCACACTTAATACGTCCTATCTCACTTTAGAGAACAACACTTGTGGTCGTTGATCTCCGTCAAGCGTCTGTAACCGTCGATCTCCGTAAAACTTCTGGCAGTCTAGAACTAGTATGAAAATAATAGTGGGCAGAAGAAGGGTCGGCCACCCCTTCATTTATGAGGGAATTGTGCAAATATTCAACCTACGAAGTATAGGCTGTCAATTCATGTATATCCTGAATGGTGAAGACTGCAAAAATACTAAGCACAAGAAGGGTTGGTCGACCCTTCTTTTAAGCTGGAAAAAATGGCGAAAACGACCTCTGGTAAAAACTCACAATAAAATCCACACAGTAGGTAATTTTTGAAGATGAAAAATAATAAAAGGAAACAGAAACAAAATCAACATATTTATTAATTCCGTCGGGTAAAATATGTGTCGTAATATTAAGACAAATCGACGGCTGAGATCTAATCTGTGGAATGTGGAAGACGAGTTTCATGGGTTTATTTTTTTGGAAATATATACAACGTTCCTGCAATAAACAATTGCGGGTTGCGGGACTACAACTCAAAATAAAAACAAACCTAAGTTTCCGCAATTGCGGAAACACATGTCACAAATCCATTATTCAAACAGTTCCCTCATCCACAATCATTTATAACTAGATAGCCACTTTAACAAGCTATAGCATGATATGATGGGGCATGCATTTTTCTCAAACCATGAATTATGGCGGGCATTGTCTTTGAGCAGTTTGACTACTTTTTCCATACTTTGTCAATTTCCAAAGTTTCACAAACTTGTCATACTTTTCCATAATGATGTTAGATTGCAATACTCACACATTCCATGTCATCACTTCCTATGGTGTCAGTTCTCTCTTTGAGGCTCACACGTGTGAGATTTTGGCCTACCAAAACAGAGATCAAGTCATGTATAAGCAAAATGGTCAAGACTGGAAAAATATAAATCACAAGAAGGGTCGGCCGACCCTTCGTTTAGTAGATAATTGTGAACACCAATATCTAGCAATTCACCTGTATCCAGACTGGTGAACACAACAAGGATTGGACGACCCTTCTGGAAGTCTAGAACTAGTATGAAAATAATATTGGGCAGAAGAAGGGTCGGACGTCCCTTCATTTATGAGGGAATTGTGCAAATATTCAACCTACAAAGTATAGGTTGTCAATTCATGTATATAATGAATGGTGAAGACTGCAAAACTACTAAGCACAAGAAGGGTCGGTCGACCTTCATTTAAAAGAGAAATGCATTTTCTTTTAACTTACGAAGGTTGGGACAACAATTCCCCACTACCAACTTCGGCAGAATATGATAGGGATCAGGACATTGCCTATATTATAACATGTAAACAATATTTATCCCGACTTCCGACTACCGACAAGATGGATCGTCCGCCCCTTCTCTTAGTAGATAATTGTGAACACCAATAAACGACAATTCACCTATATCCATAATTGTGAACACAAGAAGGATCGAACCACCCTTCCTGCAGTCTAGAACTATTATGAAAATAATATTGGGCAAAAGAAGGGTTGGCCTCCCCTTCATTCATTTATCTCGAGCCTCATTCAAAAATGGGGTGTTGATTAATGACATTCAACTTCAAATGAAAACAAACCAAAGTTTCCGCAATTTGCATTGCGGGTTGCGGGTTGCAGAAACGCATGTCGCAAATCCATTATTAAAATACTTCTCGCAATCCGCATTGCGAGTTGCGGAAACGAAGAACGCAAACATTTACAATACTCTTCCCGCAATCCGCAATTGCGGGTTGCAGGTTGTGGGCATCAAATCCCCCATTATTAGAAAACATTTACAACGGAAACCAGAATGGTCAATCATGGAAAATGCTAAGGCTAGGTCGTCATTTCATGTATAACCAGAATGGTCAATAATGGAAAAATCCTAAGCACAAGGAGGGTCGGTCAACCCTTAGTTTAGTAGATAATTGAGAACACCGATATCTAGCAATTCACCTATATCCAGAATGGTGAGCACAAGAAAGATCGTACGACCCTTCTTGCAGTCTAGAACTAGAATGGAAATAATACTGGGAAAATTGCATGAATTGGGGGGACCATTGAAGGAGAGAACTGGAGACACTCTGTACTTGGAGACTTGTAATGTTTTACAATCTTTAAAGAATTTCAGTTAGTTTCTATTTTACTTTCTTTTGTTATATGAATCAAATTTCCTTGATTCATTTTGGTTTTTCATGCGAACATCTACTAACTCTGTTTTGTATTGTTAAATCATAAAACATATAAATATGTGTGCTTGATTTATCATTCATATGATTTATATGCAGGTTATGCACCAGTCTATTTCTTTCCTTGATTCATATTGTTTCACATTCTGCAATCACAGCACAGTCATTATCGTCATAATTTAATTTTTAATTAGCTCATCATTGACAGGACAGTCACATTCTTTTTAATCCTTTGACCAAAATAAAACAGGAATCTTTATTGTTGAATATATGCATCAAATCTATTCGGGAATATTATTTCAGAATTGAAGGGCTCAATACAAAACAAGTATATCTTCACTATTTCCAACCCTTACTAGATTTTCCAAAAATAACATCTAATCCTTTCAATCAAATAACACCGGAATCTTTAGTCTTGAAAATATGCATCAACTCTGCTCGGCCATCTTTATTCAAAATTGAAGGGCTCAATACAAAACGAATATCTCTTCATGGGTTCCAACACTTACTGCATTGCCAAAAATTGTCTTTTCTACATTGTAAAACCTCTCGAGGTGAAACCCTAACTGCTTCATAACTAAAAATAGAAAATTATAAACTAACTATTACATTCCATTTAGGTCAAAATTTATACCATTTCCAAAATTTCTCAGAATATAACATTTGATGTCTTTCTATTAGCTGTAGCTGCTGACAGGGATTCTTTCTCGAACAGTAGTCTTCAAGTGTGCAAGGTGTACTTCATTTTCCCATATCTCTCCACTATCTTCCATTGCTCTGTAGAAGGTATCTCATAACTAGTCATCTCCTCAACCAGAACTTTCATCTCTATCTGCTCTGCAATGGAAGTTGGAGGAATCCTTTCAGCTATCATCGCCAGCTGGTTTAGAATTTCAAAGTCAAGGGAGAGTTTCTTCAGTAGAATTTTCCCTGTTAGAACATGAGTCAAACTTTGAAATTGCTCATGGTTCCTCTCGATGTTATATAGTAAATCCTTATAATTGTCCTGGGAAATTAATTCATTATTTTCATCCCAAAAAGAAGGCAGCCCCGTTTGTATTACCTTTTCGAATCCCTTTTTAAACGCTTAAACCTGTTCCTTTATCTGTTCTGCACTAGCCTGAACATTCTCAATGTGAGAATGTTTTCCAAGGACTCTCCTATCCCAAGTTATGACGGTTACCCTGTTTTCGATAGCCATTGCTTTCAGATCACCTTCTGTCAGAGTATTTAAGAAACTTATGGTACCTTGGACTGTATCTTTTGGTATCTTATCTAAAACTTCTCTCATTGCTTTACATCTTTGTAAGTTATCGTTTTCTATGGCTTCCTTTGTCTTCATAAAATCTAAATAAGGCCTCAATTTTGCATCCTCATCAATGATTGAATTCCAAATCAAACACTTTGCACCTTGCAATGCTATTTGTCTTGTCACTTGGCCTATCATCCTTTGATTTTTGCCTACCAAATCTTTATTGTTTTTTGTCAACTCTTTTATTTCATTTTCCTTTTTCTGATTTTCCTCTTCTAGTCTTTGTTTTTCTTCTTTTATTTCTATGATCTCCACCTCTTTCAAGCTAACTTGGGACATAGCTTGAACTATATCATCTGTGTTTGCTTCTTTGTTGCCTTGATCTATTTTGTGCTTTGCTTGTGCTGTATTTTCCAATTTGGCATTTAGATATTCAATTTCAATCTTAAGACTCGATCTATCTTTCTCCCAACTTTCCTCTTTTTCCTCAAACTTGAGCAATTTAGCAAGACAGCCATCCAATTCTCGAGATAAAGTTTCTTTTTCTTGTTCTAACACAGTTAATTCAGAGGATTGAATTATCCGAGTTGCTGGAATTCTAACGTTTTGCTGAAGTAATTGGATATTCTTTTCTTTCTCAGTTAAAAGCTTTTTAATTGCCTCCCCTCTATTTGGTTCATCATTTCTCTTCACCAGGTCATCTTGTAATCTTTTTATTTGAAGCTGATGAGCTTTGTTCTCTATTTTCTCTTGCCTCAACTGGATTTGCATCCTGTTCATTGTTTTTTGTAGTTTTTCCACTGTTAAAGTAGCTTTCATCATATCAGCATAAACCACCTCTCCAGTCTGTCTGTGTAGGTGAATTTTATCAGGGACTATTATATTCTGCAAATTCAATTTCATTTCTGTGACCTTATCATCAGACGATACGACCAAATTCAAAGTATTTTTGTCTGGATCTCTTCTAGTCATCAGATTAATTATTGAATCAACAACATTCCTAACTTCTGGAAACAACTTATGCATTACTTCTGCTGTTGTTTGTCTGTCTTTGCCATATTTTACACATATTTCATCTCTTGAATGAAATTTTCTAGAATCACCTGCAGCTCTTGCCTCATCAAATTTGTATTCCTGTACTTGAATTCCTGGCCCTTGGTATTTTTCCTTCTTCATTCCCTTTTCTTTGTCAGATACAACTACTTCATCTTGCTGGCTTGATTTTAATATTTTGGCTTCTCTTTCTTCCTCCACCTGCATATCAGTACTTTCATAAAAATTCTTTTACTTGTTGCTTCAACCTTTCCTGGGGTAGGTATCATCTTAGGTACCAACTCAGCTGAAACTTTATCCAAGCTAGAAGAATTAGTGTGTGAACTCCCCGAAACTTCTGTGTATGATTCATATTGTAGTAAATTTTCCATCTTCGCAAATCCTTCAACCTCTTGGTGATCAAAGGATTTATTTTTGTTCTCTTGCCTTCTGTCAAAAATAACATGACAAGGATCATAATTAATAGCTGTCGCTTTCCTAAAACTCAATGCTTCTAAATGTTTTTGTACAAAAGGGAGAGCATTCTTGTTCTTGATGATAAAAGGACCAATTTTTAAAGGGAACTTTATATCTGTATCTTTCTTGAAATGTAGAAAATGGTCATTTTCTACTGTCAATTTTTGTCTGATAAACTCCAAAGCAAAAACTCTCAGAGTCAAAAAGGATGGTAGAATATAAGGCTCCCTAAAAAATCCATAAAGTCTGATTACTGTATCTTGCTTCCCTAAAAACCAGTCTCTAATTGATTTTTTTGGGCTTAATTGCATCAGGGTCTTCATCTCTGATAATACTCTAGGCAAATTTTCTCCAAACATCAATCTGTATACTTTTGATCAAATAAAATTCATAAAATTAAACATACTGTCTTCCACTATTTCTGAAAACACATATTGTGGAAAAAGTAAATCTTTTCAACTGCTAAACAGGATCATTTTCATCAGGTGTGTTTGGAATCTAAAATGTCTCGAAGTGTGGCAATTCACTAACTGCGAGTGGATGTTCCGAGCCAAGAATTCATCAAATTTAAGGCAGGGTACTTGACTGTAATCCATTTCTGGTTTATCAACACTTAATCTAAAAAGCAAATTTAATTGGACCTCTGTGACCATGGAATCATCATCAAACCCTAAAAACTATGAAATGAGTGACAAAACTAACTGTGAATTTTCATCAAAGAAATTAATGTCAAGTGGATAGGGGGTGTTATCAGTGGCAAGGCCAAGTTTCAGACAACTGGTCATGAAGGTTTGTTTGGTCTCAGGGGATGAGTCTCTGTAATCGATAACTAGGGCTTCTTCGGCAAACTCTTCCTGGTGGTGGGAGGAAAACAGGGGTACTGCTAGAGCTTTCCTAACGATAGATGCATTTACACGGCAAAGAATTTTCTTTCGTGATGAATTCATAATGATTCTTTGACTCTGTAAATAATTTACTGCACACCACGAAACGGATTCCGAAAACCCTAAAGGTTGTTCAGGACAGAAATGATTAAAACGAGACTTATAAACATTATGCACATCCAAATTTTGTTTATATAAACCCTCCAACTTGCTTTTGATTTCTGAAACTGAGAATTTAACCATTATGGGGTCATGAATGTCACTATCTCTGTCCACTAGGGTTTCTCCTATCCTCATAGTTTCAACGTTCTAACAGATGGTTTCACTACTTCCTTCCATTATGTAAACAATTCTAGTTACTTTCACGAGTTAAGAGGACCTACCTGGCATGGACAGGATGAAAAAACTATACTCTGTCGCTTTTGAGCAACACATACATGTTCCAATCCTCTGCCGTTTGCAACACAAAAGTCAATTTTTGACATGCCCTTCTCTTTTATACACCACTGCAGGTGGTTTCGCAATGCGGGATTGTGGTTTTCCTTACTGTTTTCTCTGATTGCATAATGATGTGGAGACGACACGCGTACAGCGGTATGGTATTTTGCAACCGCTCAAACCTCCATTACATTGGGCATGTTGGCGGTGCGGAAAGATTATGGACCGTCAATCTAACCGCCCTTTATCGAATAGTCGTTGATCCACCCTTTTATCATTCTCCCATGAGGTATGGTGGGCATTTTCCCAAGGCCACCTGAACCAGTTTTCCAACACTTGGTCATTTCCAAGATTTTCTCCAAGGTTGATCCTAAAATCCTATTTTGGTAGACTTATAACTTTCTCCTCATAAATGATTAAGGCAAACTAAGACCATGACTAGATAGCCACTTCAACAAGCTATAGCATGATATGATGGTGCGTGCCTTTTTCTCAAACCATGAATTATGGTGGGCATTCTCTCAAAGCAGGTTTTTCTACTTTTTCCATACTTTGTCAATTTCCAAAGTTTCACAAACTTGTCATACTTTTCCAGAATGATGTCAGATTGAGACACTGACTTAATGATAGCACTCGAACACCATCATGTGTCTTTCCAGCCTCATCACACAATCCATGTCATCATACATGCCATTCAATCAGTTCCTATGGTGTCAGTTCTCTCTTCGAGGCTCACACGTGTGAGATTTTGGCTTGCCAAAATAGAGATCAATTCATGTATAACCAGAATGGTCAAGACTGGAAAAATACAAATCACAATAAGGGTCAGTCGACCCTTCGTTTAGTAGATAATTGTGAACACAAATATCCAACAATTCACCTGTATCCATTCTGGTGAACACAAGAAGGATCAGACGACCCTCGTTGCAGTCTAGAAATAGTATGAAAATAATATTGGTCAGAAGAAGGGTCGACCACCCCTTCATTTATGAGGGAATTTTGCAAATATCCAGCCTATGAAGTATAGGCTGTCAATTCATGTATATCCTGAACGATGAAGATTGCAAACATACTAACTACAAGAAGGGTCGACCGACCCTTCGTTTAAAAGAGAAATGAAAAAATATTTAATCTACGAAGGTTGGGACGACAATTCCCCACTACCAACTTCCGCAGTATATATTAGGGATCAGGACATTGCCTAAGCTATAACATCTAAACAATATTTCTCCGGACTTCCGACTGCCAACAAGAAGGATCGGCCGCCCCTTCTTTTAGTAGATAATTGAGAACACCAATATCCGACAATTCATCTGTATCCAGAATGGTGAACACACGAAGGATTGAACCACCCTTCTTGCAATCTAGAACTATTATGAAAATAATAGTGGCCATAAGAAGGATCGATCGACCCTTCATTCATTTATCTCGAGCCTCATTCAAAATGGGGTGTTGTTTAATGAAATTCAAGTTGAAATGACCGTCATATTATACAGACTCTGATTCATTTGATAATTTGTATATTTTTTACAACTTCATATGACCATCATAATTATCATATCGGAACACACCATAAACCAATTTCAAAAGTGGCAATATCAAAAGAAAAAGTATGGTTTTAGAACCTGTATTTGGAACTTTTGGAAATGGATTTGGCTCTTTAGGAACCGGTTTTGTCACTTTTGGAACCTTGATTTGGCACTTTCGAAATCGGTTTTGGCACTTTTTGAATCGGTTTTGGCACTTTTGGAACCAGTTTTGGCACTTTTCGGAACCGGTTTTGGCACTTTCGGAATCGGATTTGGCACTTTTGGAACCGGTTTTGGCACTTTTGGAACCCGGATTTAGCACTTTTGGAACTGGATTTTGCTTGATTTTGGGGTTTAGAAAGGCTATTTTTGACCCGTCTTCAAAGTGATTTGGACTAGAATAAGTCCAAGTTTAATGAAATTGGCGTTATTTATGGAAATTAAGTATAACTCCCAAAAAATGGGGTTCTCCTAAGGTTGGTATGTTATTTTTTTAAGAAAACGTAATGAATATGTTTGCGTTGAGCCCTGGGTTTGGTATGCAAATGGTGTAATTTTGTGAAAAAATTTATATACAGTTGTAGATATTAGGCCATTCTAGTGGAGCGCTATTTTTCCATATTTATTTATGTTAATTTTAATTTTTTTTAAATTAAGTTAGCAAGCCCTAAAATGACTAGGTCGAGCGTTGGGCCCCGACATCATGGTCTTAACATAATCAATGAACTTTGATTTTTTTAGGATGTAGGTCTTTGTGTGTACTTGTGCGGGTTCATTTCCGTTTTCAAAATAGGTGAGCCAATAAAAAGTTATAGATGGAAGAAATAACCTACTTTTTGTGTAAGATTGACGTTAGTGCAATTAAAATTAAATAAAAAATAGAAAAAAATAATAGATTTAATAAAAAATTACATATTCGGAATCTGCACACATAGTTCTACAAGTGTGTGCAATTTCATTAGTAGTGGACAAGTGTAGCATACGCAGAATCATGCTCGAAATAGAAAAAGTTATAAAATAAGATGTATTTTGTTATAACACAGTCCAAGCCACTTGGTTTGGCAACCCGAACCTAAACCCAAAGCGGCCAAGTCATCCACGACGTTGGTGGGAAAGGAATTGCCCACCAAAATTTAGAAATTTAAACAGTGTGTACGCGATATTTTAAATACATGTGTACGCACTAAGAGCACGTATGCAGAAATAGAGTGTACGCACTAAACATCGCGTACGCGCCATTAGTGCATACGCACTAGTAACATGTGCACACATTTATTTACTAATCTTAAATGTAGTTTTGTTTTCATCTTCATCTATCTCAAACCCCACCCTGCCACCCCTCTCCCTAACTCTAATCCTCCTCCTCTCCTTTGTTTGTTCCTGTCCCTCCCTAACCCTCCTCCCCTCCACCCCATTTCAACCCCTCTATCTCTCTCTCTTTATCTCACTCCTCCCTTCAATCGTCCTCTATCTCCCTATCTACTTGAGCTTCCTCTTCTTCTCCCTCTCCCTCCCCTCTAACTAAACTTCTTATCCTTCTCTCTCTCCCTCCTATATCCATCTCTCTAACCATAACCATCATCCTCTCTCTCTTACTCATCCCATCTCTTTTTAAGCCCCCTCCCCCTCCCCCCTCCCTCACTATCTCCTTAACCATGCTCCACTCTCCCCCTAACCCTCATCTTCTCACTCTCTCTCTATAACAGTTATTTCTCTCTCTCTCTACTTAACCATCCTCCTCATTTTCTCCCCCTTATGTCCCTATCTCTCTCTCTCTTTCTCTCTTGTTAATCTTCATCTCTCTCTCACTACAATGGAAAGACCTTGTAGCGGAGGTTTCCGGAAAATTTTCCTTTTATACTGCCCCTAAAACAATGCTCAAGGATTTACTAAGAAGCGTAGGGAGGAGGAGGATGACTTGGCATTTGAGAACCCTTAGGGTATTATCGATAGAGAAGACAAATACAGGAAAAGGAGGATTAATAGAGCTAATTTCACTGACATAAATGATGCCTTCTCCATGGGTGAAAAGACCCCCGATGTCGCTATCTAGACGTATGTTGATATCATGCAGCAGAGGCCTGCAAGAGGGAAAAGGAAGAAACCCTAAGGCTAGTTGCGAAGAAGCACCAGGAAGAATATGAACATAAGGTGAAGGATAAATATGGGGTCACTCAGGCCCAGGTGGCGTAGCTTTCCTGGAAACGAAGGAATCGATGGGACCAAGCTCAGGCTTAGGACAATGCTGCGAAGAAGGCAGAGGCTTCATTGGACTGGGATGCCCCTGATGCCACTCATTGGATTAGTAGGTGGGATGGTACACCTACTGTATGAAGGATGAACAATGATGCGACTTCGGGAATTTATTAGCGTAACATATTAGCAGGTGGGATGCTAAACCTACCCCAAGAAGGGTTAACAGTGATACGACTCCTAAGTATCTACTAAGTGATTAACTAACTGCTCAAATAGAAGATGAAACAGTTCCTTGGTAAGAATGTAAACCTAAAACGTTGGAAGCTGAATGGTCTTGCATTCCTCCAACCATGTGAAATATGTAAATGTTGTATGCGAGGAGGGATAGGAGGAAGCAACCATATAAGGGAGTAAAGGAGAAGCTGCATAAAGATGAGAAGTAGAGCCATAGCAGTGATGTTTGGTTCTCGATTATGCCAATGTATAGGTTGGGATTGAAGTAGTAGTGCATGGCCCTATTAATGTAATTTGGAGTGGCATGAGTAATGAATAAAAACTTTCATACATTTCCTTATTACCATTAGTTGTGCAATGTTTATATTTATTGTGCATCTCTGTGCTTGTATATATTGAATTGGAAGTTGGTTCAATGGTGGTTTTGTTGTCCATCTTTGTAGAAGATTATTTGCTACGTTACCCCCCTTCTCTCTCTCATTAATCATCTCTCTCTCTCTCTCTCTCTCTCTCTCTCTCTCTCTCTCTCTCTCTCTCTCTCTCAAACACACACACGGAACATGTCACCCTGTCTCTCTCTATCCCCCACGTATATCTCTCTCTTTAACCCTCCTCTCTCTCTATCTCCCCCCCCTTAAACTTCCTCCCCCTATCGCTCTAAACCTCTTCACCCATATCACTCTATCATTATTTGGTAAACCTCCTCTATCTTTAGTGCACAAATCCCCACTCATGACACCCATATCCCCTTTAAAGTCCTATAAAGAACTCCTACAAGGGGCATACCATTTGATCTATCCATGGTCCCATGTGGTCGTCTAAGGATGTGCTCATGGTGCTTAAACTTGAGAATCTATGCTTAGGGCCCAAGGTTGTTGTTTGCCTCCCCCAACCATGTTAAAGGGATAGATGCTCTTGTTTCATTACCACAACCATGGTAAAGGCATGAAGACCCATCCATAGTGAACAAACCATATTAAGGGAACCGATACCTAAATCCCAGGTCAAATACTCCCTAATGAGGGCTCATGTGGTTTCTAGGTGGTTTTTATGCTTCACGAATGCAAAAATGTTCCATTAATGTTTAAACCCCATGTTTAACCCTTCACCATGTTTAGGTGTCAACACCCATTTCTAGTGCACAATACTTACGCATGGCACTTATATCCCACTTGGATGCCTACAAATAACCCTTACAAAAGACTCTTGTGTTGGTCCATGGAATTAAAGAAACTAAGTCCAAGAAGTTTCAACAATATCTCGAGGCACTTAAAGTTTCCTTCCTTGACCATGGTCAAGGGCCCATGACTCATCCTTTTTAAGAAAAACATTCTAATGGAATCCATATCAAACTTTGATTGTAAAGACCCCTTAGAGAGGGTCCATGCCATTATTTGCACATGTTGTTGATGGCTATTGAACCTAAGAGACTATGTTTAAGCCCCGAGGATGAAGTGTTTTCCTCCCCAAACCATGGCACTTGAGCTTGAAAATGTTACTTTATGGTTGAAGCCATTTGTTCCACCTATGCATGTTTAGGCCTATAGGCCCATTCCCAATTCATGAAACCTACTCATGTTGAATGTATCCCACTAACATACTCAACAACGCTATCCATGGCCTCAACAAACATTCCCGACGTGGATCGAAGACATAATCTTATTTAAGGCATGTGATGTAGCCTAATCATGGTATATGTATCCCTCTGCATTTGCTAGAGATAGCCCACAAGGGTTATGTGTGGTGGTTTGAAGATGCATTCAACATCATATCCTAAGAAGCTTCTTGAGTTGTAGGTGTTGTTCATGGTTCCCTGAGAAGCTTCATTTAAGGCATAAGGAGCTTCTTGTTGTCCCTATACCTTGGTCAGACCTTAACACCCATTTTTGGTTCACAACTAACCTATTCATGGCACACATAACACACTTGAAGTTGACTAATACCCTATAGATTTCATATGTGGTGGTTCAGGGAATATTTCATGGTGTTTGTTCCTAAGAAGCGAGAGTTATTATTGGAGGCTCTTGTTTCCCTCCACTAGCCATGGTTAAGGAGCCAAGAGAAATCCTTGATGCCCAAGACATCATAATGGCAGCCATATTCAATTCATATGCAAAAGACTCCTTGTAGAGGGCTAGTGTCATAGCTTCTATGTGTTATCGATGACGCTTGAGGTCAAGAAGTTTCAATTAAGGCTCAAGTGGAATTCAATTGAGCTCAGTGTGCTTCAATAAGATATCAAGGAACCTGTTTTCATTCTTTGATGATGTTCAAGGCCTTGCAACATATCCATGGTCTTGCATGGTAGTCTGAGGATGCATTCGTTGCATTTGATCTTGACAAAATATGTTTCGGGTATAATATTTCTGTTTCCCTCCATAAACCATGGCCAAGGCTTGAGGCTATTGTTTTTTATCAAGACTAGGGTTAAGGGCCCAAGAATCATCCACAGTGCATAAATCATGTTAAGGATAATCTATATTGGACAACCAATGGTGTCCATGTTCCCAAGAAGAAAATATTATTGAAAAAGGATCTTATTTAATACTTGTACATGATTCCCAAGACATTGTAATGACACTCGCATTCAACTTTGATTCCAAAGACAACTTATAGAGGGCTCACGTTGTGGATTTTAGGTTTTTTTCATGGCACTTGAGGTTGAGAGGGTCATTTAGGGATTAAATCCCTTGTTTCAGTTTACAAAACCTACTCATGGCTCATGTATCCCACTGTTGTGACCACAACACCCCCCAGGGAAAATCCAAGGGGGGCTTACAATATTTTTTGAAAGTTGGACTTACGAGAGGGTTTTTTTTGTTTTATTTCCTTACTTGGCCATGTTTGAGGTCCTAGCGGCCATCTTTGGTGTGAAAAAACCCATATACAAATGATTTAGGGCCCAGGGCCGAAATCATTTCATCCCCATATCGTAGCTCCTGAGTTATGAAACGTTCATTTAGATCTCAATCCTCTTCTTTCACCCTCTAAGCATGTTTACATTTCAAATCCCATGTGGTATTGCACCGGGCACGACCCTTGCAGGTATGACATGGGATGCTACTGCTCCCCCCTTAACCCCATTATCTCTTTCTCTTTATCTCTCCCATATCCCATATCCCATCTCTCTATCTCTCTCTACCTCTCACTCTCCCTAAAGCACTGCATCCCTTAACCCCTAAACCATTGAACCATTCAACCTGTAATCCCACAACCCTAACTCCTAAACAACCTAATCCACAATCCTTAAATTCCAAATACCTAAGACCTTACACCTTAAGTACTAAACCCTTAAATCCCTAGAAGCCTTAACCCCCCTCTCTTTAGCCATTCATTTATCCACTTTTGAAGTATAGTCCAATGTATGCAAATATTTTTGAAGTATTGAATGTTTGGCATTAAATGGTGTAAACGTTGTTCAATTAATGGTGTAAACGTTATACAGGGGCGGATGAGCATGTTTTAGCGCGTACGTGCAGATGACGTGTACACGTTACAAACACACATTCACGCGTGTGTGCGTGTATACACGCATGCACGCCTGTAAACACGCGTTCACGCGTCTGGTGCTAGTTAGAAAAAACAGAGTTTTCTGTTCCCGGAAATGCTACCAAAAAACACGGGATTTTCTCTCTTTCGCGGGTTCAAGCTCTTCCAGGTTGCTTATTTCCTCACATTCATTGATCTTTTGGACACTCATTGATCTATTGGACACAAAATCACTCTTGGAATCTAACAAACATCTTTTGTGGTCTTGGAATCTAGTGGATACATTCAAGCTACCGGTTTCCATTGCAAGTGGAGATCATTTCTATAGGTATGGTGAATTGTAAATAACTGTTTTCATTGACAAGATTTAAGATTCTCCCATGCCTTTGTGTTTTATCATATTCCTACAGCATTATCCATGCATAGACAACAATGAAATTGACAAGAAGAATTCCCAAGTTCACATCACATCTAAAAAAAACTCATATTCGCTAGACAAGATGAAGTATGCAATGTAAACCAATAATTATTTCCATGAATATATTTTGATTTCACACAAGGATGGCATGGATGAGGCTCTCTCTTGAGACTCTTCAATTTGAATAAAATCCTAAGAATCAATCATGGGAGAGGGTCATATTGAATAGTTCATGACATTTTTTCCATGCTCTCCTCTTCATTCTACGTTTATCATAATGTTTCTTTAATATTGTGCCTCTAAGCTTGACTACTTGCCTCTACCTCATTGAATTCTCCTTCCTTGGGGGACTTTGAAACCTCCTCGTTGTGTAATTAGTAAACATATTCTCTTTGTCTTATTTGATGTAGAAAAACTAACAAACTATTCCCAACACATCCTTAGGCATCTTTGTTGTAGGGTGTTATTACCAAAAGTTTTATGAATTCATGGCTAGGCAAGAAACTAGTTTCTCCATTCTACACTTGACCAACCATCATCTATATTGATCAGAATTGTAAGGGATAATTATGTTTATCTGATGGCTTAGATGGGAAAGAAATTTAGAGTGATAACCAAGCACCATGTTGTGTCTGACCTCATAGGTAATGCAACTTATTACGTGTAATGTCATCTCATCCTAGGGTGTTGGAAAGGAAGAATATTTCAGTCCTTTTCTTGTGACTTCCACTACTTTTTTGAACACAAAGGAAATAGTGCTAGTCCTATAACTGTAATACCAGAAAACACATGAATACTCTATTGTACACTTGAGTTCTAAACTCGGTCTAGACACTTGAGTTCATGACTTGGATTAGACGTCCTTGAGTTCTCAACTCGGAAAACAGTTTGATTTGATTTTGTATGGGAGACTCGATTTAGATAACTTGATAACTCAAACTTCACGTGACTTCAACTTTGCATGGCTTACATAACTCGCTAGATCATTTCAATATACATAATTTGTTATACATGATAAGGAAGGTAGTTTTTCTTTATGTCTCTTTGATAGTTTGTTTCTTTGATAATTATGAAACCCATAGGATACCATATTATTTCCATCTGAACCCTATCCTAGGATAATTTACCTATCCTTAGCATACTACACCCTAACTCTTGCCTTAGATACGTGGTCTAACACAAATAAACCATCATAGTTTGTAGTTGTATGTGTTAATTTGTAAAGTGGTAAGTTATGTTGGAATGTGTCAAGTTCATTGTATAATGGAACTTATATCTTATTCGTTGTTTCTTTTGCATGGGTAGACCTCGTAGTTTTGTTAAAGAGAATTTTGGAGATGGGAAACTCACATAATAGAGCAAAAAAATCTAGAAGGAATATTCCCATTGAAAAGGTCAACGACATAAGAGAAAAGGATAGGTTGGAAATGGAAAGAGTGAGACATGGTCCTGGCATTGCCACTGATCCTGCCACTGATCCTAACATAGTTGTTGACATGACAACCTCTTGTTCAGAACCACAGGTAAAGAGGTTGCGTCCAATGGACCCAACTCAAATTCCAACATCAATACAATATCCAACCAACAATCCATCAACGAGTCATGTTGAAGTTCCTCAAGACACGGGAATATTGGAAGATGCTTCATGTGTAGAGATGGGCATACAAGCAGTTATTAATTTGCAATCTCCCCAAGAAGACCATAGCCATGTCGAGCACACTCCCATTATGGCCCAATGTGTGAACGAAGCACCACAACAAACAAGATCTGGTATTCATGTCTCATGTCCACCTTCCCTACCTCGACTGTCTAGTGCAAGAATAAGAACTCCGAGAAGTATTCATGTGGATGAAAGTTCTCTATCAGCCCTTGAAGGTAAGTTTCCAAAAATCACTATCGAATAGCAATGCAACAAAATTGTCAAGGAATATTTTGAATCCAGATATGATGCAGCTAAATGTAAATTATTGCTATGTTTGTTAAAGTCACATTGTTTAGCTGTTGTTAGGAGAATTTTGGGCATAAATATAGTTAAAAGTTCAAAGGCTAGAAGTAATATTGTTAGAAATATCCAATCTGCATTTAATGCGATTGGGAAGACGTCTCGTACAAAATATCTCTATGTGGCTCGTCGTGTGTTAGCGGAAACAGTTGTAAGTAATTCCATAAGGCAACGTCGCTTGCTATCACACACTTCTCACATACTTAAATTAAATAGAAAAACTATTAAAAAGTAATCTGTTATAAGAGAAAATATTGACACTCCGTGTGGAAAAGATTGTTGGGATTTTGTTGGTAGGTTTCCTTGTGGAGATAGGAAGCTAATTGATGTTGTTAAGGAGTTAGTACAAAAGTTTTGGCATGATCATACCAGACCTTCATAAAACCAAAGAGACGTGCTAAAGCTAAGAAAAGGTTCTACTCAACATGAACCCCATGTTAAACACTTCCTTGACACCACACAGACTGAACTCTATGAGAGATTCAGGAATGAGCACACACAATTGAACCTAGGCCAAAGGTCCTTTGAGAAATGCAAACCATGGTATGTTCGTATATGCATTTATCGGAACACCTATTGTTGTAGATACCACGTAGAATATGAATATTATTATGACACATATAAACATATATTTCGTGATTTGCATACTAACATTGTGTAGGGCTTCAATGAATCCATACAAACACCGAATGTATTGAGAGACTTTATCCACAACATCATGTGTCCAAGGCCCGAAGGACAAAAATATTATGAAAAATCGTGTCTATATGGGACATGTTCTAGGTGTAGTGGGTTTTCTCTTCTGAACCGTTGCATTCATGAAAGTGAGGAGCATGAATTTGGAAGGATGGTCGTGGAGATGCAGAGCTTCAAGTACGTAACCTATCAATTAGACAATGCCCGGGAGAGTAAAAAGATTACATTGGTGAAGTCACGGGTACAAATGAATATTTCATATTTCTCATATTACACGTTCAATTTATGACATATACATTTTTCCAAAGGCCATATTGTAATATTTCCCTTGTTTTCATGGCAACAGGAATGGGTATGTGACTTCTTGATGGAGTTCTACAAGAAGACAAAGCAGTATGTTCAACATGTGCATGTAGCGCGATGGCAAGATAAGCAGTACAGAAAATGCAGGGACACATTTCCCGTTGGAACCATAGTGTCAATTGTGTATTTTGCAAAAAACTACACCCTTCACCCACAAAATGAAATCCAGAGTCAATAATACCATTCAGAACAAGTCACAGATTCGCGATCGAAGTCACGGTTTTGGTGCAATGGGCATTTTGGTAAAGAACCTTGGGGCCATTCAGGGACACTTTGAGGATTTTCTCTGGGCCACGAAACCCAAATCGGAGAGAGCACCAGGGTTTCGTCGGCTTCCACACATGCGTATAGCCAATGTGGACCTATCCACGGTGGCCATGCATGCCTGGTAGCCTTCGGATGAGAAATGGCCCCCTTGAGCGAAATTGGAATGGACTTCACTGAGCAAAGACCTAGATCTGGAGATGGCACATTGGAACCATTTCCGGCATTGGAGGAACGGTGTAGGGGGTCCCCCAGCTATAACCCGGCGTCCAGAATCCATCGGAATTGACAGATTCGTGATCGAAGTCATGGTTTTGGTGCAACAGGCATTTTGGTCAGGCACCCCAGGGCCATTCAGGGACACTTTGAGGATTTGATCTGGGGCCACGGAACCGAAATCGACTAGTGGACCAGGGTTTCGTCATCTCCCACACGTGTGTATGTCCAGTGTGGACCTGCTCACGATGGCCACACACGCCCAGGAGCCTTTGGATGAGAAATGTCCCCCTTGAACGAATTTGGAATGGCCTTCACTAAGCAAAACCCTAGCTCCGGAGATGGCACATTGGCATTATTTCTATGTGTTGGAGGCACGGTGTGGGGGGACCCCAGCTAGAAACCGGCATTCAGAATCCATCGGAATCGATAGATTCACGATTGGAGTCACGGTTTTGGTGCAACGAGCATTTTGGTCAGGCACCTCGGGGCCATTCAGGACACTTTGAGGATTTGCTCCTGGGCCACAAAAACCAAACTGGCCAGCCTACCAGGGTTACGTCATCTCCCACATGTTTCTATGGCCAGTGTGGACCTATCCACGGTGGCCACACATGCTCGGGAGCCTTTGGATGAGAAATGGCCCCCTTGAGCGAAATTGGAATGGCCTTCACTGAGCAAAAACCTATCTCCGGAGATGGCACATTGGAACTATTTTCGGGTGTTGGAGTCATGGTGTGGCAGGTTCCCCAAATAGAAACCGGTGTCCGAAATCCATTAGAATCGACGGATTTGCGATCGGAGTCACGGTTTTGGTGCAACATCCTTTTTGGTTAGGCACATCGAGGTCATTCAAGGACACTTTGAGGATTTGCTCTAGGGCCACGGAACCCAAACCGGTGAGGGGACCAGGGTTCTGTTAGATCCCACATGTGCGTATGGCCAGTTTGGACCTTTCCACAGTGGCCACGCATTCTCGGGAGCCTTCGGATGAGAAATGGTCCCCTTTAGCGAATTTGGAATGCCCTTCACTTAGCAAAACCCTAGCTTCGGAGATGGCACATTGGCACCGTTTTTGGGCATTGGAGGCATGGTGTGCGGGGGGGGGGGGGGCAGCTAGAACTTGACATCCGGAATCCATCAGAATCGACGGATTCGCGATCGGAGTCACTAATTTGGTGCAACGGGCATTTTGGTCAGGCACCCCGAGGACATTCAGGGACACTTTAAGGATTTGCTCCGGGGCCACGGAACCCAAACCGATGAGCGGACCAAGGTTTCGTCGGCTCCCACACGTGCAAATGGCTAGTTTGGACCTATCCACGGTGTCCACATACGCCCGGGATCCTTCGGATGAGAAATGGTCCCCTTGAGCGAAATTGGAATGGCCTTCATTGAGTAAAAACCAAGCTCTGGAGATGGCACATTGGAACCATTTCGGGGAGTTGGAGTCATGGTGTGGGGGGGGCCTAGCTAGAACCGGGTGTCTGGAATCCACCAGAATTGATAGATTCACGATCAGAGTCACGGTTTTTGTGCAATGGGCATTTTGTTCAGGAACCCCGAGGTCATTCAGGGACACTTTAAGGATTTGCTCCGGGGCCACGGAACCTAAACTCGCGAGCGCAACAGGGTTCTATCGACTCCCACATGTGCGTATGGTTAGTCTGGACCTGTACATGGTGGCCACGCACGCCCGGGAGCTTTCAAATGAGAAATGGCCCCCTTGAGCGAAATTAGAATGGCCTTCACTGAGGAAAACCCTAGCTCCAAAGATGGCACATTGGCATCATTTTTGGGCATTGGAGCCACGGTGTGGGGGGTCCCCCAGCTAGAATCTAGCATCCAGAATCCATCAGAATCGACGGATTCACTACTGGAGTCACGGTTTTGGTGCAATGGGCATTTTGGTCATGCACCCCAGGGCCATTTAGGGACACTTTTAAGATTTTCTTAGGGGCAACAGAACCCAAACCAACAAGCGGACTTGGATTCCATCAGCTCCCACAAGTGCGTATGGCCATTGTGGACATGTTCACGGTGGCCACGCACGCCTAGGAGCCTTTGGATGAGAAATGGCACCCTTGAGCGAAATTGGAATGGCCTTCACTGAGCAAACCCTAGCTCCGGAGATAGCACATTGGCACCATATCCAGGAATTGGAGGCACAATGTGGGGGGTCCCCTAGTTGAAACACGGCGTCTGGAATCCATCAAAATCGATGGATTTTCTACCAGTCACAGTTTTGGTGCTACAGGCATTTTTTCCAGCCACCCCATGGCCATTCAGGGACACTTTGAGGATTTGCATTGGGGCCACGAAACCCAAACCAATGAGCAGACTTGGATTTCGTCGGTTACCACATGTGCGCATGGCCATTGTGGACGTGTTCACAGTGGCCACACATGCTCTACAGCCTTCAGATGATAAATGTCCCCCTTGAGAAAAATTGGAATGGCCTTCATTGAGCAAAACCCTAGCTCCGGAGATGGCACATTGGCACCGCTTCTGGGTGTTGGAGGCATGGTGTGGGGGGTCCCCTAGTTGAAACACGGCATCTGGAATCCATCGGAATCGACGGATTCGCTACCGGAGTCACGGTTTTGGTTCTGCGATCATTTTTTCCAGGAACTCGGTGGCCATTCAGGGACACTTCGAGGATTTTCTCTGGGGCCATGGAACCCAAACCGGTGAGCGAACTTGGATTCCTTCGGCTCCCACACATGCGTATGGCCATTGTGGACATGTTTACGATGGCCATGCATGCCCTGGAACCTTCGAATGAGAAATGGAACCCTTGAGAGAAATTGGAATGGCCTTCACTGAGAAAAACCCTAGCTCCGGAGATGGCACATTAGCACTATTTCCGGGCATTGGAGGCACAATGTGGGGGGGGTGGTCTAGCTGAAACCCGATGTCCAGAATCCATCGAAATTGAAGGATTCTCTACCGAAGTTATGGTTTTGGTGCTATGGGCATTTTTTCTAGGCACCCCATGGCCATCCAAGGACACTTTGAGGATGTCAAAGGATCTAGACCTATAATAGTTCAGTCTTAGTGTTTTTACTTTATTTGAGAAGTTTCTTTCTTTGCTATTAAACTATGCAATTTCCTTCAAACTTCTATTCATTGAAATAATGGATACATGGAACTTAATTAATTTTTTTTCTATTGTCATTTACAAAAACTAAGATAGCTAAATTAGATTTTCTTTCCAACCTATTCAGTTCCCTTGTGCATACTTTGTGTTGCTTTGTTGTAATGATATATTAACCATATTTGACTTTGCTTAATTTTTTGTCTTTTCCATTGAAAAACTAATAGGCATAGTGCATATGGAAATAAAGAATTATTTTAATGTGGAATGTGTGTTGATGAATGTAAAGTGTCTATGGTGCATCCCAAAATGTACAAGATCCAATGTTAACTACTAGCCAATGTAAATAGAAGAGTGCATATGTGGCTTGAAACAAATATATCATTTTTGCTACAAATGCCCAGAAGGAATAGGAAAATGCATCTATATAGGACACTTGTAAATTGTTGGTTTATATTATAAATAAGCATCCATATGTTGATTAGAAAAGGATTCAAGAAATAGGCCACAATCAATATATCATGTGCTAAGCTTTTCAGTATAGACTCCATGTCTATTAGATCTGAAACTTGGGTGATTTTTCCACTAATTTGACAAGCTGCTTTTTTTGTTATCAAATTATGCAGTTTCCTTTACACTATCATTCATTAACACAATGGATAAATAGAACTTAATCTTATTTTTCTTGTATATTTTGCAAAAACTAAGATAGATGCATTAAATTTTCTTTTCGTCCTATTCATTTTGCTTGTGAATACTAGGTGTTGCATTGTTGTACTGATATATTAATGACTTTTGACTTTTCCTTATTTTTTCTCTTGTCATTGACAAATTAATAGGCATGCATTAATAACTGAGTTTATAAGGATGATTGAAGTGACATATTTATGTGTATGTTGGATGTTGTGTGTATGTGAATTTGCTCGATGTGTGTATGTTGTATGTGAACACAATTTACTATAACAAATACTATTATTACATTCTCAGTGTACCCCCATAGAACATATAGTATAAATAATTGTATGGAGACCCATTCAAATACAAGGGAATAATATTGTTAAATTTAGTTCACACCAAGATCTGATCAAGAAATTACACACTCTCACAAAGATCTTACACAACTAGTCAAGAACACAGAAAATTACTCACAAATAATACAAATTGTATTAACTCTCATGAATAATAATACATCAGCCAAGATTTGGAAAGTAATAGGTTGTCAATATATAACATTACAACAGATATTCAAATGGATAAAGATGCCATTTGGATCATAATATCATTAGACTTACTAAAACTATGCAAATCCCCCCTAGGTGGCAAGTGTGTTCTCCAAGTCACTCCAAAGGCTCACGAATTTATGAATTAGTGACCTATAGCTGATGTGTGATGAAAAAAAATTCCAAATCCCAAAAATGGAAGGAATAAACATCATAGAGGATGTGCGGTCCCAAAAACAAGTTTCCCTAGTTGACTAGCTTTTCCCCCTAGGGTAAAAAGCAGTAAAAATCAGTGGGGCACCTTTTACACCAGAATCTTATCTAGAATCTTTTAGAAATGTGCCCAAGTGGTCTAGGAAGCTTCTGGTCCACACTTGGAAGTCTTGTGGTCCCCCCCCAAAGTTTCCTTGTGGTCCACACAATGGCCCAAATGGCAATTACCTAGTCTAATACATAGGAATTAATCATAAAATGATTAATTAATGCTACCAATGTATTAAATGACATAGATAGGAGGATTTAATTATTCCAACACCCCCCCATAAATATGAATTTATGTTCTAAATATCAGAAAAATAAAAATGCTAAGGGCCCAGTTACAAGACTTGGTCACCCTGTACAATACTATCGGTCCACAAAACAAGGAAAGAAGAAAAACCTCATGGGAAAAACCTTCCCTCAAAAAATGGACATATAAAAATTGAAAGATTGTTGATCAATCCTTCACTCCACCACATGTTCAACCATCCCAAGCAGTGATCTAAGATAGATGAATGTCTTCTCAGTAAAAGCTTTGGTGAAGATATCTGCAGTTTGCTCACCTATTGGGCAATATTGCAAATCAATGATATGATCATGCACTCATCCTCTGATGTAGTGCATATGTATCTCAATATGCTTGGTCCTCTGTCTCTATACTAGATCACTTGAGACCCTTATAGAACTCTTGTTTTCACAAAATATGTCAGTAGGAGTACTAAAGGAAATCTCAAACTCGAAAAGAATCCCCTACAACCATACACACTAAGTAGCAGCATTCACTGCTCCTCTATACTTTCCCTCTGCTGAAGATAGTGCAATGGAACTCTGTTTCTTGCTAGACCAGCAAACTGGACCACCTCCAAGCATGAATACAAATCCAGATGTGGATTTCCTGTCAAGACTATCACCAGCCCAATCTGAATCAATGAAGCCAAGAAGATCTAGGCTAGAATCTGCAACATAGTGAATCCCATCAGTCTTGGTTCCTTGCACATAGTGAAAAAATATTTTTGCAGCCCTCCAATGGAGCTCATGTGGCTGCTCCATGTATCTTGATGCCACACTCACAACATAAGCAATATCAGGTCGAGTGTGAGCAAGTATAGCAAGCTGCCTATACAAGGTGTTGTCAACCAAGGGTGTAGATTCTGCTTCTTACATTCTAACTCCTGAAAGGAATGGAGTCTTGGAAGGCTTTGAATTAGTCATATTGAAGTTCTTTAATAGATCAGATGTATATGTAACTTCAGAATGTATTTCATATATGTATATAGTACTCCTATAGAGATGGTATTATTCATCTATACAAAAGTGTTTGTATTCCTATAGAGATGTTATTATTCCTCTATACGGAAGTGTTGTCATTTATATTGTAAGTGTCGTAACATATACTTGATGGGTTATTAGACCACCTTGTTGGGGTCGGCCCTGTATAAGTCATGTGGGTCAAAGGGTTATTAGACCACCCTATTGGGGGTCGGCCATGTGGTTCAAAGGTTTATTAGACCACCCTATTGGGTGTCATCCCAGTCAGCATTGTGTTATGTGGTTAAGTTAAGGCTGACCTATTAAAGGTTATTAGGCAAGTCAAGTCAAGTATAAATAGAGTGCGGGAGGCACTGTATTTCATCATTATATTCTCTCTCACACTCTCGGGAGAATGGAGCACTTGTGGAGGAGGAGAAGCTGCTAGGATATGTCTATCTCTTATGCTTGGGTTGTATCATTGCTCTATCTATCTCTGAGGAAGTTATTGGGGTTTTTCACCTTTATGGTTTTCCCCAAGTAAACTCTGTGTCTCTTGTGTGCTTGCATTATTGTTTCCATGATTGATATGTTGTAGATATGATGTACATGTTGTTCTCTCAGTTAAGATCCTAGATTAGATTGAAGTAAAATCTGAAAAATTAACATGGTATCAGAGCTAGCCTGAAAGAAGGCATGGTATGGCATGTATGACACTTGTTGCAATTGCAAAGCTAGGGCTTGATATAGCAAAAACCAGTCATCGTATAACTTTCGCTATAAATAAATTTCGGCGAAGTTTCATGGTCTTAAAATCGTACAGGGAGAATCTAAGCTCCCCATGTACCTTGTGTCCAAAGGACAACCTCTAATTCATTGTACGTTGTGATTTATGATATGTACAATATAGGGTTTCTGCCTCTTCCAGATCTCAGTCATAAACAGGTGACCTTGGAAAAAAGGTCATAACTTGGGCTAGAAAGATCCAAATGAAATTGCATAAAAATTGACAGGTAGTGCACAGACTGTACTTTCTCAGGTAACGTTTTTAGAGGCCGAAACTGAACCAGTGACACGTGGCACGCCGTACAAGTTCACTCTCCTGTTTTATCCCATCAACAGGTCACGTTGCGACACTTGAAATAAATCTCTCTCAGAGAATCCATTTGAGGTCAAACCTGTGGGGTTGGAAAGATGACAGGTCATGCTACTATAGGTAGAAGAGTCAAACCCTATGGATCGGAAATTTCAGAGTTACACCAGAAAATAAAATAAAATAAAAAATAAATAAAAAATAAAAAATAAAAAAAAATCAGGTACATATTTCTGTCAAAACAGAATTATTTTTTAGCACCTTCATTCATGGCTTCGGGAATTTAGGGTTTCGGAGAAAGATGGAATTTTTGTAATCAGAGACCACGGATGAATTCTACTCATGAAAATCGAAATTTAGAGACCAAGATCATAATTTTTGGTTGGGAAGAAGGTCGGGCTTGATCAGACCCTAGTTCGGGACTTTGATCAGAAAAGTGGAAAATTAGGGCTTCTGCAAAAATGGGAATTTTTGAAATCTGTGACCACGGCTGGAATTTCCTCATAAAAATAGAAGCTTAGAGATTTGGATCGAACCTTTTGATTGGGCAGAAGGGTGGGCTTTATCAAACCCTAGTTCAGGGTCATGTCGAGTGAATCCGGAAGTTTCAAAGGAAATTTTGAGGGGTGAAACTTTGCAGTTTTCAAATTCTGAGTATACCAGCTTGACCAGCTTAGAAAGGCGCATCTTTATATCCTTTCAGAAGTTTGAAATTCAAAGTTTGAATTTTTAGGGTTTCTCTGACAAACCCTAATCCAGCTCCAGATCCAGTTCTTGCAAATCAAGTGGATTGGGTTAATCCTAGAAGAGAATGGATTGGTCACCTGCATAAGTGAAGAAATTCCTGTTTCAGAGGGAGATGAGGCTAAGGCCTTTCATAAGAATATTACAAGCAATCTCGACAGGTATGACTTATCCAGGTATGTTTCGAGATTTGTTCATGATTAAGTTTATGGTATGTTTGTCTTCATATTATTACGGTTAGTACAATCTTGATTAAATTTAGACTTGTCGTATCACCTTAATAAAATTATGAATGCATGATAGAAGATATTCATTGATTAGGGTGTTGACACTTATGATTGTACTAATGCATTATGGTGTTGTATGAGGTTTATGTTATCCGCTAACATGAAAGGTACACCAAGAAAGACAAATCATGTTCTAGTTCAAGAACATATGATCATGATGACATGAGGACAAAGATTCATCCATTGTCATGAATCACTTAGAAGATCTATTTGCGAGGTATGTATAACTTGGTTCTATAATGGTTAACCTATGAGATATGCAGGTTACTAGCACATGTCATTGAAGAGAACCAGAAGACATCATGCGGGTATGTTAGACATAACTAGCTAACATAGTAATCCAGGTATGTTTTTCCTATATCAAGTTAGAATCTTACCTTGTGTTAGGATCCCTTGTATAAGTATATTTGGTATGATTGGCTATGTTTATTCATAAAGTTAGAAATGTAAGTAATCAAGGCTTTATGCATATTATGTCTCTTATCTTGATTTATGATTTGACTAACCAGAAGAGTCCTATGATCAAATAAGAATATGCATGAGTAAAAGAAGTCTTCCCTGAAACCTTGAATACTAATGTTTATTATCTGTGTTTGAAATGATTATGACTATACATGTTTAAGATTATTGTGTTTTGATAGTATTAAGATTATACTAATGAATATGTGATTATGTATGAGACCTCGAGGATAACACAATGATGATACTAATAAGCATGCATAGTGATTAAGGATGGATATAAGTTCAAGGACAGGTAATCCAGGAAGCAAAGATCAAGAGGGAGCACACTTCAGTAGTTTCTGCAAGGATGCAGATATTCAGAGGGAGTTGACCACTTCTCACAATCCACATCAGAATGGAGTTACAGAAAGGAAGCAAAGACTGAGAGGGAGTCAACCCAACAAACAAACAAAGATAAGTATTTGAATTATCATTTCTTGCATATTTGATTGTTTAAATAATACTGTTCAATAATGTATATACTGATGTTCCTAGAATTAGGTTGTGCATATTAGAATAGTTGCATTGATGAACAATATACTACTAATATACATGGCTAAGTGGCCTATGGCACTGTTCAACATTCCATTGCTAATTATCTACAATGAAACCTCTTTGCTGACATGTTGGGAGTTGTGCACACTCTTAACAATGTTCTGGTAGAGATTGGAAGGCATCTAGAAAGTTACGGGATATGGATAAATGTTGTATTGAAGCATTGGCTAAGATAATTGCATGACTGTATGACATATTTATTTATGTGTAAGAATTTGTTCTGAAAACTATGAGATGTTTTCAAATCATGCAATTTAACTTGTTTTGTAGGAAAGATCGTATACCATCACCTACAAAAGAAGGACTACAACATTTGTTCAACAACAAAGTTATCTATTGAAGATATTAAAAATATTGAAGTTTCTAGGATTCGGGAACAATTCCATGATCGAGGAGTACCAGTCGATCATGAAGAATGATGGTTGGGATGCAATCCCAAGACCAGAGGGAAGTCTGTTGTGACTTTCAAGCGGATCTAGAAGATCAAGCATGCTGTAGATAGTAGCATAGAAAAATACAAAGTGATGTTTGTAGCTCATGGCTTCTCCCAGAAAGAAGGATTGATTATGAAGAGACTATTATTCCCATGGCCAGATACACTTCCATCAGATCAGCACTTGCTCTGGCTGTAGTGATGAAAGGGAAGATACACCAGATGGATTTCAAGACAGCTTTCTTGAATGGTGTAGTTGAAGAAGAAGTGTATGTGGAGTAGCCACTTGGTTCTGAGACACATGACAGGGAGTCATATATGTGCAGAACTTGGTATAGTAGGATAGACAGCCTTCTATCCAGTTTGGGCTTTACCAAGAGTAAAGCAGATTCCAACCTTTACTACAAGGTTGAGGAAGCCAATCCAGTCATACTACTTTTGTATATGGATGACATGTTTATTATAGGTGAAGATAGATTGATTGCCGACACACAGCAGAAGCTTGTTGCCGAGTTCGAGATGAAGAACTTGTGGATGATGCACTGTTTTCTAGTTATGGAGGTGTGGTAGAGTGCAGATGGAATCTTCCCTAGACAAGGGAAGTATGAAGTAGAGATCCTGAAGAGGCTCAAGATGATGGACTGCAAGGCCATGGCCACACCTATGGCATCAAACCTAAAGCTTGTGTGTGAAGCTTCATCTGAACCAGTTGATATCACTATGTATCGTCAGATGATTGGGTCCTTGATGTACTTGACGAACACGAGACCAGATATTTGCTTTGCGGTGAACACATTGAGCCAGTTCCTGACGGATCCAAGGATTGTTCACCTGGATGATGTAAAGCATATTCTAAGGTACCTGAAGGGTACAGTTGATTATGGGCTCAAGTATGATGCGAATCAAAAGTTTAACCTATAGGGTTATGTTGATTCAGATTGGGCAAGCAGTGCTGCAGATAGGAAGAGCACTTTTGGGTGCTGCTCCAGTATGGGATCAGGTGTGATCTCTTGGTTTAGCAGGAAGCAGTTCTGTGTAGCACTGAGTACAGCCGAAGCAGAGTATGTTGCAGCTTGTTTGACTAGTTGTGAGGCAGTATGGCTTTGGAAGCTACTGTCTGAGTTATTTGATCTACCGCTGGAGGCTACTGGTATATTTTGTGACAACCAGAGTTGTGTGAAGCTATCTAAGAACCCAGTGTTCCACGACAGGTCGAAACACATAGAGATCAAATATCACTATATCAGGGATATGGTGCAAAGAGGAGCAGTGAAGCTTCTGTATGTTGCGACGGATGAGCAGATTGCAGATGTATTGATGAAGCCACTAGCCAGAGTGAAGTTCGAGTACTTCAGAGAGAGGCTTGGTTTTCTTCAGATCGACCACACTTCAAGGAAGAAGTGATGGAGACATTTGCTGTAGCCATTCCTAGCATGGTGGAAAGGGTATCCTTCACATGGCTGTGGATGTAAGCACTGGATGATGAGAATCAGGACAATACTCTAGTTATTGCTTTGTATATGCATTAGGATGATGCTAGATATGATCAGTTGGATCATTTATATGTATATGTACGCATCATGTTGGATGTTGGATATGATCAGTTGGATCATTTATATGTATATGTATGTATGCATCATGTTGGATGCTAGATATGATCAGTTGGATCATTTATATGTATTTGTATATGCATCATGTTGGATGCTTGGACCATGTATCTATGTATGTATCAGGTGGAGACTGTGTATGATCAGGTAGATCATGTATGTTGATATATATCAAGTGGATACATTGTGTGGATCATGTATCTATGTATGTATCAGGTGGATACATTGTATGATCAGTTGGATCATGTATGGCAATATGTATTAGGTAGATACTTGGTATGCATCAGGTAGATGCATTGTATGATCAGGATGATCATGGATGACGAGCTTCAGGATGTTGCTCCAGATGACTTGCATCAGGACGATGCAGTGATAATGATTAGGATGATCATGTGTACATCAGGATGATGTATGGTGAGTATCAGGTTGATACTCTGTGGCTGTGGAAAGGTTGTGCAAAGGAAATCCTAGATTTGTTCTAGGTCACATCCAATATGAAAAAGGACTGGCACTGTGTATCACATGTAAGACCTGGGAGATCCGATAGGTTGGGTTGTGTGCCCGTAATAAGTCTTGGGATGCTCTTTCGAGGGTTTGTGGTAGTGGACCACATGTAAGACCTGGGAGATCCGATAGGTTGGGTTGTGTGCCCGTAATAAGTCCTGGGATGCTCTTTCGAGGGTTTGTGGTGGGCTGCTACATGTAAGACCTGGGAGATCTGATAGGTTGGTCTGTCTGCCCGTAATAAGTCCTAGGATGCTCTTTCGAGGGTTTTTAGCAGAGGTCACATGTAATCAGTCTTGGAGATCTTGTCGGCCGTGCTTAGGCACATAAATGTTCCTGGGATGCTCTTTAGAGTTCTTGTCGGTCGTGCTATTCACATAAACGTTCCTAGGACACTCTTTGAAGGTTTTGTGACAGTCACATGTAATAAGTCCTGGAGCTATGGACAGGATGAAAAAGGCCTCGGATGTTCTTTAGGGTTCTTGCTAGTCAAGAGACTCTTTTAAGGTTTTGTGATGCACGTAATAAGTCCTGAGGATTCCATAGAATGGCCAGTGATGATGAAGACCTGCAGGTGGTGGGCCTACATCCAGTATGAAAAAGGACTGGCTCTGTAGAACTTCCTATGACGAGTAGATTCAGAGATTGATTGAGATGCAGTGACGATGACGATGACTCGATGACGATTATCTAGTGACGATGACGATGACTCGATGACGATTATCTAGTGACGATGATCTAGATAATAAGACTTGTGCTAGAAGACCTGTGTTGAGAAATGCCTTCCTAGTTAAGAGGGAGTGTTGATGTATATGTAACTTCAGAATGTATTTCATATATGTATATTGTACTCCTATAGAGATGGTATTATTCCTCTATACGGAAGTGTTTGTATTCCTATAGAGATGTTATTATTCCTCTATACGAAAGTGCCGTCATTTATATTGTAAGTGTCGTAACATATACTTGATGGGTTATTATACCACCTTGTTGGGGTCGGCCCTGTATAAGTCATGTGGGTCGAAGGGTTATTAGACCACCCTATTGGGGGTTGGCCATGTGGGTCAAAGGGTTATTAGACCACCCTATTGGGTGTCGACCCAATCAGCATTATGTTATGTGGTTAAGTTAAGGCCGACCTAGTAAAGGTTATTAGGCAAGTCAAGTCAAGTATAAATAGAGTGCGAGAGGCACTCTATTTCATCATTCTATTCTCTCTCACACTCTCGGGAGAATGGAGCACTTGTGGAGGAGGAGAAGCTGCTAGGAGATGTCTGTCTCTTATGCTTGGGTTGTATCATTGCTCTATCTATCTCTGAGGAAGTTATTGGGGTTTTTCACCTTTATGGTTTTCCCCAAATAAACTCTGTGTCTCTTATGTGCTTGCATTATTGTGTCCATGATTGATATGTTGTAGATATGTTGTATATGTTGTTCTTTAAATTAAGATCCTAGATCAGATTGAAGTAAAATCTGAAAAATTAACACATATTTGGACTGAGATACCTTTGTTACATTCTCTTCTTGAGAAATCTCAAGCCCCAAAAACTACTTAATAATTCTCAAGTCACTCATGGAAAAAGCTTGATGCAAAGCAGTCTTCAATGAATCTATTTGATCAGTAGAGATACCTATGATTAGAAAACCATCAACATACAGCACTATAATCATTATTGAACCATCAATCAGCTTCATATAAATATTAGGATCAGATTTGCATCGAACATAAGATTGTGACAAGAGAAAGTTGTCAATTTTGGCATACCAAGCCCTGGGGGATTGCTTAAGCCCATATAAAGACTTCTTCAACCTGCACACATAGTTAGGATCTGATGTATACCCTTCTGGATGCTGCATATAAATCTCCTCCTCAATATCCCCATGGAGGAATGCACTCTTGACATCCATATGGTGCACTTCCCAGTGCTTGGATGCAGAAATTGCCAGAACTAGTCTTATCGAATCCTTCTGTGCAACTAGTGAAAAATTCTCATTGTAGTCAAAGCCTTGGACTTGGGAGAAGCCCTTTTCTACTAGACTAGCCTTATATTTCACTTTTTTACCATCAACTGCACATTTTTTTTTGTAGATCCACTTACACCTTACCAATTTTATGCCTGTGGGGAGCTTGACTAGCTCCCATGTTTCATTCTTCTACAATGACTGAAACTCCTCATCCATGGAAGCCTACCATCTTGGGTCATGTGAGGATTCCTCATATGTCTGAGGATCATAATCCACCATCATATAACATTTCTCAAAAAGTTAGGGGTCATTCACATTGAGAGTAGTCTCAAATTGTGATATAGTCCTCCTTGTGTCATGAGGATTGCCCACTAGTTCACCTGCTGCTTTCAAAGTATTAGTAGCCCATTTAGGATTTGTTGGTGAATTAGCATCTGAAATAAAATGGTCCTCATCATCATAAATATCAGAATCAAAAATTTCAATAGGAGCATCACTTACTTCTTCAGGTGGTGGTGAAGATGGTTCTCCAATTTCAGCATTCTGAGAGGGCTCTTCTTCAAACTGAACACTCCTTTCTATGAAGGATTTTTGAGTGCTCATGTTCAGGAACTTATACCCTTTGGAGTCCTATGAATATACAACAAAAAATACATGGTTGGATTTGGGGCTGCATAGCCCTCCTCTTCTCAAGTGGAATCCTAGCCCAAGCCTTTGAGCCAAAAATCCTGAAATGAGAGATATTAGGTTTGTGCCCTGTCCAAGCCTCAAAAGGAGTGATACCTTTGAGAGCTTTGTGTGGCACTCTATTCTAAATATATGTGGCACAATTTATTTCCATAGCCCATAGCTTGGGAGACAATGGATTTGCCTCAAGCATACATGTGGCCATCTCCTTAAGAGACCCGTTTTTCCTCTCAGCAACCCCATTCTGCTTAGGTGTATATGGAACTGTGTGTTGAATCTGAATGCCTGAAGAGGAAAAAAATTGTTGAAACTATGATTTCACATATTCACCACCATTATTAGATCTGATAATTTTTATATGCGTACCGAACTGGTTCTCAACTAAGGCTTTGAATAGCTTGAACTGATACCTGCTAAAGTAATCTATGAAAGTGAGGATGTACTTGGCATGGTTAAAAGACTCATGAGGAATGGACCTGATATGTTAGTGTGAATAAGCTCCAATGGTGGAGAGGTTCTCTCAGTTTTGGATCTCCCATACTTATGCTCAGGGTGTTTTCATAGGATGCAAGATTGACAGACACCTTTGGAAAATATGATATTGGGCAGCCCTATAACCATTTCTTTCTCATGGAGTTGGAAAAGGTATTTATAGTTCAGATGGCCAAATCTTTCATGCCATAATTTACTTGACTCATTGGCATGGGTTAAAAGAGCAGAAAGTGAGGGATATGGCACAAAGTGAGAAAACTTGTAGATTCTAGAGCGATGATCAGCAGTGCCTAATGCAACAATTTGGCCTGTTGATATTTCAAATATCTCAAGATAATTTGGGGTGAAGGTTACCCTCTTGGGCAGCCCTGTGTGGGTCATCTGATAGACTGACAATACGTTTGCATCAAGTCCAAGAACATACAAGAAATTATTGAATGACCCAAACTCGAGATCTATGCTACCCTTTCCTTTGCTAGATGTTTGAGAATTGTCACCCAATACAATATTTGGACCACTAGAAGAGTCAAGTGAAGTGAAAAACTTACTTGTAGACACCATGTGTCTTGAAGCTCTGGAATCAATAATGAATGAGGTAGGTTTGGATGTGCTTTCCATCAGTGCATGTACTCTCTCCTTGTCATCATAATTTTGTCCTCCATCCTTCCTCCTTGTGCTCTCTGGAAGAGGAATGTTGGCTTTCTCCAGGAGTTGAGTCATTTGGTCAATGGTTTTCTTCATGCAAGAGATCCTGAAATCCCTTGCTGCAATAATTGCACTTTGTCCTCTCATTCTTTTCATTTGTATTCCTCTTGAAATTTGAGGAGTCTTCATGAAATTTATGTTTGTCTTTCCTCTCACTGGTGGGCTTCTTGAAATTGCCTGTCTTCTTCCCTTTCGAACCCTTTGAATCTGTTAGGAACCCGTGTCAACCCTTCTCTTTACTATGTTAGTATATTGTTGTTGGACACATATCCTTTGTAAGTCGTCCCGTAGTATTTGTTGATCCATAGTTTATATTAGCCCATAGTATTGACCCATAGTATTGGACACATATGCTTTGTAAGTCGTCCCGTAGTATTTGTTGATCCATAGTTTATATTAGCCCATAGTATTGACCCATAGTATTGGACGCATATGCTTTGTAAGTCGTCCCGTAGTATTATATGTCCCATGGTTTTGACTCATAATATTGGGCATAGACTTAGTATATAAGTGTGTGTTGAGGTCATTGAAGGCACCGTGAAGTTAATTGTATTGAGCTTGCTCAAAGGAGGTTTCCCCCTCGAAGTGGCCCATGATCAATATAAAAGTGATTCTGAGTTCTATTATTTCTGATATCTCGTGTATTTGCATTAATTAATTATTGCAGGTTCTTCACATCTGGTATCAGAGCCTCCACCCAGGTTCAAGTCACAGAGCGGGTGGAAACGTCGGCATTGCAGTGTTCGCCCGAGGCTCGTACGGTGCAAAGGGGACACCACCGTACGGGCGCACATCCAGCCCAGAGTCTGGACTGCGGAACGTGGCGGGATGTTAAGATCCTAGTGGACGGCCTTCACTAACACCTCGGGGTTTTGGTGTAACGGTTTGTATCATCTGGTATTAGAGCACTTTCTTGGGCTCGTTGGGTGGAATTTCTGCCAAAAAAAAATTTCGCATCTGTTGTAGCTTCAGATTTGGGAATAATCCCTATCCGCTTAACTGTGGGAAGTACTTGAGCATAAGCCCTAAAACTCATTGTGAGGAGTACCACAGGAACCCCAAAGTAGCTGGCCCATTGAGAGGACCTGCCAGTGAAAAGGGAAACGACCCCTACCTGATTGACTAGTTCCCACCCGTGAGATAAACCAAGAGCTGTCATTTGTGGCAAAGTGGTTATCAGTTTTACCTGAGTCGTGGAGTGAGGGGTACTGCCCCAATACGCAAGCCGTCAGACAGCATTGGTGGCCGAGTAAAACACCTGAACTGTTAGGAAGCAGTACATACCTAGGGTCCATATTTATTTTTAGTTGAACTGTTGTCGATCACTTTCGCTCCAGATCCAGCCGTTTCGGATCTATTCTGAAAGTCGTTCCAGATCCAGTCCCCGTTTCAAATCCAGCCGTTTTCGATCATTTCCCCGTTGTTGCTGATCCATTTCTAAAAATAAAATAAAAAAATAAAAATAAAAAAAGCTATTTTTCGACCATATCTCCCTTGTTTCAACTCTGTTTTCCCTGAAAATTCACTGACATCCCTGCAATCCCATTCTGCATATTTCATTCCTGAAGACCCTATACCAAATTCCACTTCCCAAGACCAGAAATCTCACATTTGTCTATTTTTAGGGTTTGCCATAACTCCTTCAACTTTCACCCAAACGCCGTCAAATTTTGCCACCGTGTTCCTTTCCTAAATCTGCTTCTTTGTCCCTCTCTACCAAATTTTCTCATTCTTTCACCCCGCTTCTGAAATCCCCATTTTTTGCGTCCTTGTCCATCATAAAGTGTCCAAAACCTAGTCAAACCCCAATTACCCATCTGAGTTTTTTCCAAATCCAAATCTTCCTTTACTAAATAAGTTTTTGTTTGTGTTTTTCTATCCATTTCCAAAAAAAAAAAAACCATGGAGGAAGCACTTGCAGCCATCCAAACCAAACTCCAAGATCTGGATGCAAACTTTCTCAGCCTCCATCTTCAGCATTCGGCCATGAACAATAACCGACAACCAAAATCTTTTGCAGCCACCGAGTTCTCTTCTTCCAGCAATTTTTGCGGGCCGAAGATTGATTTTCCTCGCTTCAATGGTACTGATCCGACTGGATGGATATACCGAGCAGAACAATATTTCAGCCTGCATAATACTTTTGATGTCCAAAAAGTTCCACTTGCATCCTTTCATTTGGAACAAGAAGCCCTTCAATGGTATTGTTGGTACATCAAAGCTTATCCCGAGCCAAACTAGACAGATTTTTGCCAACTCCTTTTGCCACGATTTGGTCCTGGTGCTTTTGATGACTTCACAGGAGCACTCACTAAACTTCACCAAATTGGCACAGTGAGAGAGTATCGGATAGAATTTGAGAAACTGGCCAATCACACAGAAGGATTGTCTGATGAATTCTACAGGAGTTGTTTTATTAGTGGTCTCAAGGATGAAATCCGCTCAGAGGTCAAAATGTTCTGTCCCAACACAATGATGGAAGTCCTAGGGTTGGCTAAGTTGGCAGAGGACAAGATCGTAGCTCAACAACGCTCCAAACCCACCTTTGTTCCCTTCAGAAATATGGGTTCCCAACGACCTCCCATCACGCCTGCCCCGCAACCAACTCCTATCAAGCATTTGTCTGAAACAGAGATGCAGGCACGCGGAGAAAAAGGGATTTGTTATAATTGTGATGAGAAATTCACTTGGGGACATAGATGTGTTCAACAAAAGCTCTATCTATTGGATGTGCATTCTCCGCTTGCCTCGGAACTTGATGAAGAAGCTCCAGATACAGTAGATGATCAGGTCGACATTCAACACCCGCCTGTTGACACCCCATCTCAGGATGACCCACCCGAGCTCTCTCTCTATGCTGTAACCGGCATCACCACCCCACACACAATGCGAGTCAGGGGACACTTCAAGAAGCTCCCTCTTCCCATACTCATTGATTCTGGTAGCACTCATAACTTCATTGACCCTCGAATTGCCAAACAGACTGATTGTTTTGTCGATCCTTGCTCCCACTTTGAAGTCATGGTTGCCAATGGGGGCACCTTACCTTGCAAGGGGAAGTGTCACAATGTGCGTATCTCTATGGAAGATTATAACCTGTGCTCTGACATGTTTTCCTTATCCTTAGGCGGATGTGATGTGGTTTTGGGAGTTCAATGGTTACGCACACTTGGCCCCATCTTATGGGATTTTTCGGAACTTTGGATGCAGTTTTCAGTAAATGGGGCACAACACAAATTAATGCGATTACAACCAGGGTCTCTCTGCATCATCAGTTCACATTGACTGGAAAAAATCCTTAAGAAGAATTCACATGGTATCATCGCTCAACTCCATTCCCTTCAGATGCACCCATTAATGGTCTCCACTACTTCCTTGGATAGATATGCAGGTGTCTTTGCTTAACCAATGAGCTTTCCGCCTTCAAGAGACCTTTCCGGTAATAATTTAGTCGCATCTACTTCTCAGCAGGAACTGATGGCTATTTTGCATGCAGTATAGAAGTGGCAGCCATTCCTATTAGGGAATTATTTCTGCATCAAGACTGATCTCCATAGTTTGGAAAATTTTCTGGAACAATGGGTCTCCTCCCCAACACACCTGAAATGTGTTATCCAACTCATGGGTTATCCCTATGCGATCACTTACAAGAAGGGTAAGGACAATATGGTGGTAGATGCTCCTTCTCGCACAATTGTTGACCCAGTTTCCCTTACAGCTCTTTCTCTTCTTGTTCCAAATTGGTTGCAATATGTTCAACAGGGCTATCTCTTCTATGAACTCCATGCTTTTTCATTAGCAGGGCACTCTTGGTTCTTCAAAATGTATGACCGGGAATAATGTAACTTCTTTTGGCAGGGACTGAAAATGACAATTCAACAGATGGTGGCTGACTGTGATACTTTCCAAGTCAACAAGGGTGAAATGACACTCCTTTCAGGATTGCTCAAACCCTTGTCCATCCCTACACAACTTTGGCCAACTATTTCTATGGATCTCCTAGCAGCGCTTTGGTGGTACAATACCACATCTCAAAGGACACCATATGCAACAGTTTATGGAAAGACACCGCCAGTTATTCTTCCATACACCCTTAGCAGCTCCCCAGTTCAGGAAATTGACTCGGTTCTTAGAAACCGCGATCAGATTCTTCTCATTCTGCAGGACAATCTTCACATGGCCAGAATTCTCCTGAAACAACAAGCCAATCAACACCGTTCTGAGTGCCTTTTCCGCGCAGTTGATGGGGTTCTTCTTCGTCTACAGCCTTCCAAGCAATCCTCCCTGACACTCCAAAGGTGTCAATGGCCCGAAATGCAACCTGAGGATGCTACCGGGGAACCACTTCTTCAGATTCTGCAGCAATTTCTCCAACCAAATCTTTGAGGAAAAAGCTTTTTCTAAGGGAGAGAGGATGTTAGGAACCTGTGTCAACCCTTCTCTTTACTATGCTAGAATATTGTCGTTGAACGCATATGCTTTGTAAGTCGTCTCGTAGTATTTGTTGATCCATAGTTTATATTAGCCCATAGTATTGACCCAGAGTATTGGACGCATATGCTTTGTAATTCGTCCTGTAGTATTTGTTGATCCATAGTTTATATTAGCCCATAGTATTGACCCATAGTATTGGACGCATATGCTTTGTAAGTCGTCCCGTAGTATTATATGTCCCATGGTTTTGACTCATAGTATTGGGCATAGACTTAGTATATAAGTGTGTGTTGAGGTCATTGAAGGCACCATGAAGTTAATTGTATTGAGCTTTCTCAAAGGAGGTTGCCCCCTCGAAGTGGCCCGTGATCAATATAAAAGTGATTCTGAGTTCTATTATTTCTGATATCTCGTGTATTTGCATTAATTAATTATTGCAGGTTCTTCACAGAATCTCCAACATTCAGATAGTGGTATTTGGATGGATTTTTTATGGCTCCCATCAAGACCAATTTGTCTTGTTCTTGTGTCAAAGACTCCATGAATTCTGAAATTGTCAGGCTCTTCCAATTTTTAACTGCCTTCCTTGTGGAACGAAAGGTCGAGACAAAGATTGAGTAGTCGAGGCCAAGTTTGGAGAGAATGGCCAAGACTAATTGCTCATCTTTTTTTTCAATACCACATTTCCTTAGCTGCAACACAAGTGATTTTAATTTGGAGAAGAAATCTTGTAGATTATCAAAATTCTGTGGACTCAATGAAACTAGTTCATTATCTAGTTGGTGGCCTCTTAATTCATCGGTCTTTCTGAACAATTCTTGAAGTTTCAGCCAAACTTCATTGGGAGAGGTAAGACCATTGAGATGTAATAGAAGTTCCCTGGATGTAGTGAGACATAGCAGCCCATAAGCTTCATCTCTTCGATTATGCCACTTTGATTTCTCAACTGTTGAGGTTGGCTCTGCTTCAGTTGCCATAGTCACCCTGTAGAGCCCTTTGCTCCTCAGTATGATCTCCATCTGTGCCTTCCAATCAAAATAATTGAATGGAGTGAGGATGATCTGCTGTGACTGATCCATGGCAGCTCTGAAAATAATTTTGAAATGATTTGGGTGTTCCCAAAGCTTGCTTGATGTGCCTTCTTGATGGTAGAATGTGCCCTGTGGATGAATTACTACGCCCTCCTTGAGTCTAGTTGGATCCTGCAAGACAATAGAAGGAGAAAGGAATAGCTTGATAGCTCTGATACCATGTGAAATTTAGTTCACACCAAGATCTGATCAAGAAATTACACACTCTCACAAAGATCTTACACAACTAGTCAAGAACACAGAAAATTAATCACAAATAATACAAATTGTATTAACTGTCATGAATAATAATACATCAGTCAAACTTTGGAAAGTAATAGGTTTTCAATATATAACATTACAATAGATATTCGAATGGCTAAAGATTCCATTTGGATCATCATATCATCAGACTTACTAAAACTATGCAAATCCCCCTAGGTGGCAAGTGTGTTCTCCAAGTCACTCCAAAGGCTCACGAATTTCTAAATTAGTGACCTATAGCTGATGTGTGATGAAAAAACATGCCAAATCCAAAAAATGGAAGGAAGAAACATGATAGAGGATGTGTGGTCCCAAAAACAAGTTTCCCTAGTTGATTAGCTTTTCCCCCTAGGGTAAAAAGCAGTAAAAATCAGTTGGGCGCCTTTTACACCGGAATCTTTTAGAAATGCGCCCAAGTGGTCTAGGAAGCTTGTGGTCCACACTTGGAAGTCTTGTGGTCCCCCCCAAAGTTTCCTTGTGGTCCACATAATAGCTCAAATGGAAATTATCTAGTCTAATACATAGGAATTAATCATAAAACGATTAATTAAAGCTACCAATGAATTAAATGACATAGATAGGAGGATTTAATTATTCCAACACATATTTAGGTCACTTGGTGTCTAGAAATAACATCTGTATGTATGTGAAAGCTTTCCATAACATTGTTATTGAAGACAAAATCATGTATGCAAAAATGTAATCAAAGACAAAGTCATATAGACAAGTGCAGATCCATCTATTAATATGCAAAAACGATCCAATCATGTACACTTTTTGGAAAAATGGAACATCGTTCCCAACATCTATATAATGGAAACTCGTGCCCTATACAAAATATGGAAACTCGTGCCCTATACAAAATATGGAAAATCATGCCCAAAATGCCACATCATGGCTAGTGTACATAGGAGGGTCTCTCAATCCTCCTGCCCACCCTTGGAGCTCCCAGGTGCATATCCAAAATCGATCTTCCTCTTCTTCATGCTAGAGGAAGCTGGGTCCTTCTAGCGACTTGGACCACGTCCCCTCGGGCCCTGAAATGAAAACAATAATATGTCAACTTGTCTTGGCAATTATACAAGTATAAAACATAATTTAAAAATAAAAATATTTTTCAAATCTTAAATAACTCACTGCAGGCGAGACTGTAAGTCGTGAGGGGGTTTCTCTCCTCCGTGTTCCAAGTCTCTCAACAATGCCACCTTGCGCCATTTAGAACAATCAGATAAATGATGAAATTATATGCATATAGTAATTTTCGTTAAAATTGAACGAGATTTTCATAAACTAGTCAATCTCACCATGAACACAACCGGCTGGTCTTCGGCTGGACAACCAGCTCTGATGGTAGGATGAATGGTATAGGGGAGGATGTAGCCACATCGGTGGTGGCTACACCACTGGGAGCACATTGGAAGAAGGAAGCGTGGACTGGAGTGGGGGAAGGGGAGATGCATGTCTAAAGCGATAAACCCCAACTGGCTGTAATATAGATGGGGCCACTGTGGAAGGGGAAGCAAGTGTGGTTGGGGAATGTGGGGGGGGGTGGCGAGGTCTATGTTGCGGTGGAGGGATGGGTGAATGTGGATGGGTAGGATATCATGGTCAGAGGGGGGAGGGTGGAAAAATGGGAAACTGTAATGAAGGTGGTGGAAAGGTTGGGGTGAGGTGATGGGACGAAGGATATGAAATGGAAGGGGGAGCTGGATGGAAGTGTTGTGCTGGATAGGGGGGGGGGGTCTGGATGGAAGGGGGTGGGTAGGGATGCATGGAAGGGGACATGTATGCCAGGGGATACAATTGGCATATATGGTGGCTGAAAGGGCGGGGAGGGAGGGATAGTGGCATTGGCAGGCCGAGGTGCTCGCATCTGCATACACATTTATAACCTCATAGTTTAATATAGAAAAATATAAATATACACAGACATGTTATCATATTTGAAATTAAATTTATACTTTCATACACATGATACCTGCACACATGGAGATCTGTTGATCCCCGATGGGGATGGCTGGTCACTAGAGCCTACGGACACTTGTGCGAACACTACAATATTTAGATTGAATTTATAAAAACAGTATTAACAATATTAAACATAATGACAATGTGAATGAAAACGATAGTACTTAAAAAACATGACTGCAATTACTTTAGATTCAAGTTAAATGATTACCAAAGACCAACAATTACTTCCTTAATAGCGGTAAAAGTATAGTATCCAACAATAAGGAGTAGATGATCACATAAGCTAATTATTACCTTGTTATGAGAGTTATGTGTGATTTTATTATAGGTTTAAATGTTAATCCAAATCTAATATGATTATACCAGCAGTAGAAATATCACCTCAAGTTTAGTTTGGATTCAAGTAAGTGGGTTTGTGGTACACAGGAAGCCGAGTAAAGTTGTAGGACAAGATTATGGTATGGCTTTAGTGTCATGTCCCAAATTTGGAATTGGGTCACAATGGCCTAATCACATTAGCCATATTCATTAGAGTTTGTAAAATTGATGTTAAGGGTCAAATAATTGCCAAGGAGGAAAATTACTAGTTTCCTAGGTTTGGGGTGGAAGCTTTGGGATTTGGAATAAGGGGGGTAATAAATGATGTTTAGACATTAGAAGGGTTTAAGTATTTAATAAATATAGTGAATAAATAAATTCAAAAGAAATCCTAGGTGACAAATGGTTTTGGAGACATATGGAGGATGTGGGACCCACACTAGCTTGATTTTTCATAATACATGGTATCTCTCTTTTGCAAATTCGAATTAATGGGAATGTGAACACTCTTGGGTGAGTTGGTAATTCATAACACATGTCATTGAGCATATTAGGTCGAATTGGGAAGGATTGGTAACCTCCATGGAAGATAAAGAGTCAAAGTGGAAGTTTGTGGACACTTGGGCTAGATTCCCTAGCCCCTAAGACACCAATGATGGAGCATCTATGACAACTATGACAAATTGCAGACCTGACCTCTGACATCTGACCACTATGACATGTCAGCCCCAAAAATAGGCTCAAGGAAGGCGAATTTGGGAGTTGGAGAAGCCAAAGAGACTCAAAATCGAATTTGGGAGAAGATGGAAGGTTGGAACTAAGAGACAAGTGGCAAATGTGGAATATTTCCTAAATGTAAATCTATTGAATCTATTGAGAGGATTTCGACCCTTAGAAGGCTAATGTTGGTTATAAAATGTAGAAATGAAGTATGAGAATAGATTTTGATCATTTGTAGAATTTGCAATTGCATTTGTGAAGAGGGAGAGCTAGTGGATGACTAGTTTCTTGCCTTAGCCAATTTCGAGGGTGAAAGATTCCCATCCAAGTTGGTAATTGGAAAGGCCATTCAGACATTTCATTTGGAGATTTAATGGAGTCTTTATTTGTAGGTTTAAGCTACAGGGAAGCTCATGGTTTATTCTATTGCATCTCACTCCTTCAACCATTTCCAGTTTTGATGGCATATTCTTGATCCTTGAGGGAGGGCATTTTTGGTGAGCTATTGTACTCTTTTGGAAAGCTTTTAATGCCCCATTTATTTTTTAATATGAATTAAATACTCTGTTCTTCATCTCCAAAAAATTTCAGGTCAAAATTCCAAGTATAAATGTATAAATCTCATTTTTAATGGAAGAACAATGCCATTTCCCCACTACCTTGTTGTGAGCCAATGTATTGATGATGATTTCGAATGAATGGATGATTCTATGATATATTTGTGATCAATATACTTCCATGGATGTCTTATAAAAGTTTCATATACTGTACTTGATCATTTGAAGCATTTTTACTCAGTTTAGTTGTATTGGGAGGTGAAATAGTGCCATTCCCCCAAGGGTCGAATTGGGGATTTTTGCAGTTGAATGGGAGAGGGTGAGAACAGTTGTAATAATCCATTAATGGTGCATATGAGACTTTAATAAAATAATTAACACATTACATACCTATTTTCATAAATTTGAGTGGGTTTGGAGGCATTTGGGAAGCCATTTTCAGTACTTACCCCATGGGGATTTGAACCCCAAATTACTAGTAAAATTGCATAATTGGTCCAGAATCTTAAGAGAGTTTGCAGAGCTATTTTGGTGGACATATGTCATCCATAAACATCATATTCAAGTTCTAATATCATTCATACACCTTCCTTGAAGATTTGAAGGCATTTGGAGTCAATTTGAGACCTAGAGACCAATACTAGTCAAAGGAAAATCACTAGTAAAGTTACCTACAGTGATCAGAATTGAAAGAGGATTTGCAGAAGTATTTTAAAGGTCCAAAGGCATTCCTGAAACACATATTTATGTTCTAATATCATTCATATACCTTCTCAGAATATTTGGGATCATTTGGGGCAAATTTGGGACCTAGAGATCAAAACTAGTCAAAGGTCGAACTAGAGAAAAAAAAGTGGAAAATTGCAATTTTAATAAAATTCCTAATAAGGGACATTACATTTAGGCTTTATGGTATAGGGACAACTCAGATCTGATATACATTTTCACCAAGTGATATGGTTTGTTTAGGATGGAAGTGTGCCAAGTATACCAATTTGGTAGGGTAGGTATACTCAGGAGATGAAATGGCAAGGTGATTTAGGTGTAAGCAGAGAGTATTGCGGGTGAATTAGTGATTGATTTGCTGATTGATTGTAGTGATTAATTGATTGTAGTATCACTGTGAATTGGATTAGAGCCCAGATATACTAAGTGAATTAATGTTGTGATGTGAGGCAACTAGCAGAGAGATGGCAAGATTTATTGGAGGTAGAATCTTGTGTTCTTATTTTTTTGGTTTTATCCTTGATAAGTTTCCAAGGTATGTCTTGTTTAAACTATGAATGTGCCATTGTTTTATTTTTGTTTTTCTTAAAAATATGGTAGAGCTAATTCTTTTTCTTGGGTTCATCAATCATTTCTTCTATTCAAAAAATAGGTTCCACCAACCTACAAATGACATCAATGAATCAAGAATCCACACTAAAACACACAACAAGTAGAGCTTTAAATCAATCGCCACAATAAAAACAATAGAGATAAGCATGTAGGGGAAATAAGTGCAGGGGGTATCTTCAACCACAAAGTAAAACAATGTTGAATATGGTTGTAATTGATGACAAGCCATTAATGGCAAAGGAGTAACAAGGTTTATGACATGGCAAGAAGGACATGGTTGTTTGGGATTTGGGACACTAGAATCCCACACACTTGGTGGCTTGATGGTCTTTGTGGCCACTATGATGGTCTTGGAGTTTTTTAAGCTCTCTTGCTATAATAATGATGATGATGACTTCTTAGGGAACACTTTGGTATGATGGACGTTATGGCTTGATTCTCTCATCAATGGTTTGATAAGAAGTCGATTCTGATCTTTACAACCTCTTAATGTTGAAGCAAATGAAAAATTCCCACCACCATTGGTTGAAATGCCCGCAGCATGAAGGAAAAAATTCCCACAAATGACTAAGAAACATGCCCGTGGGCCCTATAGAAGATGCCCGCGGGCCCAGTGGAAAAGTGCTTGCAGCCATGAAGAAAAATGCCCACAGGAGCTAATAGAATGCCCCCAGGCCCACATGAAATATGCTCATAGGCCCTTTGAAAAATGCCCACATGCCTTATGGAAAAATGGCCGCATGAGATAATAGAAAATGCCTATAGGCCCTCTAGAAAAATTCCCACATGTGCAATAAGAAAATTCCCACAAGCTCTTAGGAATTATGCCCTCCACTTGGAAGGAAAATGCCCACAATTGGGTCAAGAAAAATGCCCTCCAGCTGTAATGGAAAATGTCCACAGGAATTGTAGCCACATATGTGGTGGTTTGATGGGATTTGGATATTATATTAAGTTTTTATTGTATTGTTGGATTCCATTTGTTCAATACTTGGTAAAGAACATGGTTGTGGGGACCGTGTCCTTTGACCCACAATGGATTGGGCCCATAATAGGAACAAATGACCCATTATGTGGTCATTCATTGAAGACAATGTGGCAAAGAAGATTGACAATTTATGCTTGAAGTGTTGACATTGACAATTTATGCTTGAAGTGTTGACATTGACAATTTATGCTTGAAGTGTTGACATGGCAAGATGTTACACCAAAATGTCCTCACCCTTGTGCAAGTGTCGTAAGTGTTGCAAGTGTCGTCGTCATGACCTAGTGCCGTCATCATGACTGTTGCAAGTACCGTCATTATGACCAAGTGTCTTCATCATGACCGTTGTGATAATGTCGTCATCTTGACCATTGTGTAAACTCTTTGCTATTTTACCTAAACCCATTTTAGAGTAAAAACACATCCCTGAAGTTTCCCATGACTGGAGGGCTTAATTGACCTACTTTTCAAGGTCGTCATAGTTTTCCCTTGTGCAAAATGCGACGTTGCAGGTTGTCCTAATGCAACCTGCGGCGATGTCAGTTATTTGGATAAAAGAGTATCTTCGAGCCCATTCTCGAAGATTAGTGATGTGGAGGCCTATCCCTAGGCTCTAGGTGAGGTGGCATTTCGGTTCCTAACCTTATGGGAAGATCCCTTAACCATCTCCCCCTAATCCTCAACCTACCCTATCTCTTTAGCCCTATATAAACACCCACTCTCTCCATGAGAGGGGGGAAGGTCTATGGTACCCTTATGCTGGTATAACCCATATTGGTGATTAGGAAGCTTGTACCATCTTGGAGGCTTGGCTTGGACATGTTGGATGGAGGATGCAACGTTGAGGCTTTGGTTGTAGCTTCATATTTTCTATGTATTCCCACTTTTATACAGTTAATATAATCTCTTTCCATAAACTGTTGTCTCATTGACGATGTTTAGAACTTTCTTCCTCAACTGTTAGTTTAGATCCGTTATTGTTTAGATATCTTGTACTGCTTGTATTATTTCCACATTGTATTGACAGGTCTTGCAGCTAGAGATCTGACGACCGCGAGACTTGGAGCAACAACAAGGAGAAAGATCTGCGACCTGAAAGGTACGATATCTAAGTACTCGATCTGTAACTAGATCTAGGAAACGATTTTTGTATTTTGTACTATTTGTTCTAGATTCACTTGAACTAGGGAGATCCGGCTCGCATCCGCTCGAGTGGATTGTCCGTTAACAAATTTGGCGACCATACTAGGGAATGAACATTGTTTTAGTTTTCAATTTGAAGTCATTTTGAGTTGATTGCTTTTGCAAGACATCTTTTTTCCTCTTAAGCCTTTTCACCATCATATCTTCACTTTGAAGAGTCTGATTTCCTTCCTTTGAGTTTGTACTTCTCATTGGCAGACCTTTTTATGCTCATTATTTGGAGAATTGGTTCTTTTTTGAACTTAGATCTCGCCTGTCACACCAGGTCAGTGTACCCAGAGCGACACTGTGTCATTTTTTATCTCTGTTCTTTGCCTGTTAGTCGGTCATCGCAACCCTCCATTGGTATCCTACGACGTCGTCGCACTTCCCGCACTAGTGAGTTGTGACGTCGCACTGTGCATAAGCATAGAGTGCGCCGATCTGCCATTTTTTGCCATACAGGCACCTTTTCTCCATTTCTGATTTGAGTTTTGGTTTGTGTACAGACTCCTCTGCATTGTACCTTCCAGGCAGAGACACTTTTGTCCAGCAGTGTTTTGTTTAGCTTATTTGTATTGGTTTTTGGGTCTTTTGAGTTTTGAATTCATGTTTGGCCCCTCGAGTAAAAACTAGTGTTTTGCTTGCATTTTTAAGCGAAATGGGTGGGCCATGAATCGTGCATTCTTCAATCGTTTTGACCCATCTCAAGGTTTTGAGATCATTTTTTGGTTTGGTGTGATTGGCTTGTTTTAAAGACTCGAAGAGTGTGGGATATCCATGTCTTTTTTAGCCTCTCTTTCTTGGGTTATGCATTTTGTTTCCCTTACATGCTGAGCTATTCAATCATTTTTTGGAAAGATTGATTCTTTGTCTCCATCTTAGTTCAAAGAAAAGCTTGATTTTGTCACTCTTTTCTATATTCATGAAATTAGAAAACATAAGTATTCTTCTTGCTTTAATTTGATCATTTGAAATTCTTGGTCTCACATTCATAAGAAGAAGAAAGATTCGTTTCAGATTTGTATGCATTTAAGTTAGATAAGATTGTTAAGTGCTTGTCTTTGTCTTGCATCTGACTGGAAACGTTTGTGAAATCTTTCTTTCCATAGCTTAGACGTGTCTTTTTCAAGTGTAAAAAGATAGGAAATGAGTTATAAATATTGCATTTGGTATATTTTGAGCCTTTCTTGAGTGCCTTTGAGTTGTTTGGGTGCTTGCCATTTTTCTTTGGGAAATTCTGAATGATTAGAATGTTGTAGATATTCTCTCACTTTCTGTATGTAGATATGAAAAGCATTTAGTTATCAAATTCCATTTTTGATACATGCATTTGAAAATTGAAAGTGCTTCATTATTTTTGTCTTATACATTGTTAAGATTGGTTGCATCTTTAATTTTCTTTGTGTTTTTTAGCTGATTATTGCAGAAAATTAGAATTATTGCACTCTAGGAAGGAATTCTTCTTTTCACTACTACTTAAGTATTTTTTTGGTTTGAAAGAAAGAAAAATCTCTCCTTACCTTAAGTAGTTTTCATTGAAAAGGAAAGGCAAATGTGCATTATCAGGTAGTTGAGGATTGCATTATGTTTACATTTATGTACTCACCTCATGCATCCACCTAATCGTACAAGATAAAATTAACGCTAGCTTAGGTTAAAATAATTTAGTAATTGTGTGTAAGTTAGAGACGTGTTCCAGCGTCTTTAAGCGTGGCAGCTGTCATTATTTTCCAGCACTATATTCCCGGGGTATTGTAGTCTTCCATGTAATTATCGGTATATCGAGCTCCTTCATGTACCCACCAAGTACCATAATCCGTACTTGGCGTATATTGAAGGGTGTATCACATACTTAGTAGTATATCGGGAGGTCTCTTGCCGAACAGTTGTGCATTAGACAGCACCACTACGGATTTGAGCTCCCACGTACCTTGCGTATATCAGGAGACACCCTTAGGATTCCTGAAACCAACTTAGTTAACCAATCCTCCTTGTCGTGTCATATTGTTGGACCCTGTAGTATATAGCGGTTTGCAATGCCTTGATAATCCCGTGAGGTTCTAGACTTTGAATCCACTCCTATTCACACAGTTTTCTTGTTGCTTTTAGACTTGAGTAGTGCTTGACTTGTGTGGTACTTTAGAGACTCTTAGGAAGTTTAGATATGGAAGATTCTTCTAGGACTACCAACCAAGGCACCCCTTTCCAAGGTATTCCATTTGTTATTCCCCCTTGTGCAACTGTTGGTCCTCCCTTTATGGCTACGTTGATTTTTCCTGGATTGACGGTAGGATTACCGGTATGGTTATTCTCCAAACCAGTTACACCAAGTGCACCAATTGTGTCAAACCTAGGTCCTTCACCACATGAGCATCAATCTCATGGTGACCCTTCTCCTTCTCTGTCGAAAGTTGAATCCGATTCCATCTCTTCCCCTTCTCCTACTGAAAACTCTGATGTTAGTAAGAAGGCGGGTGTGAAGAAGAAGAAAGAGAATATTAAGAAGAAGAAGGTTAAGAAAGAGACCAAGCATCAACCATCTGCCTCTGATGGCACTCATTCTATGAGAACACCTTGTAAGCCAAAGTTCCCTTGCAAACTTTGCAAGGGTGATCACCTTCTCAAGAATTGTCCCAGTCTTTCCCGTGTGTCAGAAGTGTGGTCTAAAAACCCCAAACCGATTGTATCATCAACCTCTGACCATCATGTTGATGATACTCCCTCGACCAGTGACCCATTGGTGAAGGGTCGGAAGGGTAGAGCTGCAGACCCTTGTTGGATATGCAAGGGCATGCATCGTACTTACCTTTGTCCAAGCATGGATGAAGCTTCACGGTGGTTGGAAGATATTACTAGTTCTCAACAAGTGCTTCCAACAAGTGATAATAAGTTGCCCCTCAACCCCCCGCTGGTTGATAAAGTGATCAATTCTGTTTCATCTGTAATTGATCCCACTCTTCCTTCCGAGAGTGAAGTGATCGAGTCGATCTCATCTCCACTCGATCCCACTCTTTCATTGGAGAAAGTCCAGACTGAAGCAGTCACCATGACACAATCTTCGTCTCATTCTTATCTTCCAAGTGAGAGTGAATTGGAAACCGCTAATGTTTTCCTAGTCAGTTTAGAATGTCCTAGGCAAGGGGAAACCCTATACATTCCTACAGGACCCCCCCAAGTACTGAGGTCATTTCCTTTAATTGGAATGGTCTAACAAAATCTCATCTTCCTTCGAGTATTCCTTTTCAAATATCTGTAGGATTTTCCGATAAGGAAATATTTCGTACGATAGTTGATGAGGGAGCTTCTATTAGTATTTTATCCTCAACTGCTTGGCAAGCTATAGGTTCCCCTCAGCTTGTGCCAGTAACTGACCAGATTTTGGCTTTTAATAAAAGGCCTACCAGACCTTTAGGGATTCTCCCACAGTTACCTATCACATTTTGAGGTAAAACTGTTTATAGATGTCATGGTTGTCCAAGGTACTTTAGATTTCAATCTGCTCCTTGGACATGATTATGTCTATGCTCTGAAAGATGTAGTGTCCACACTCTTTTGAGTGATGTATTTTCCTCATCATGGGAATATTGTGACCATTGATCAGCTTTCCTTCGTGACACCCACTCATCATATGACTCCTAGTCATCAGAATTCCCTGATTGTTCCACATGTTTTAGTGGTTTCTTCCCCCTAAGGATGGGGGCATGAGAATAGTTCTCGTTCTATGTCAAGCTCGTTAAAAAATGAAATAGGTTCCTACGAGCACGGTTTATGTTATGTTTCAAGCTCGTTAAAAAATGAAACCAACCACCCTAGCATAGTTTCCCTTTGTTTTCAAGCTTGCATAAAAATGAAACCAATCCATTGGAGCATAGTTTTATTCTATTTCAAGCTCGTTAAAAAATGAGATAGACCCCTCTAAGCATAGTTTACCTTTAGGTTTCAAGCTTGCATAAAAATAAAACCATTTTCGAGCATAGTTTTATTCCATTTCAAGCTCGTTAAACAATAAGATGGGCCCCCTCAAGCGTAGTTATTGTCTATTTCAAGCTTGTGTAAAAATGAAATAGATATCCCTCCCATCGATTCGAGTCTCTCGTTAGAGTTAGAACTTGCACCTTCATTTCATCTGTTTCTCGTTTTCCCCCCCTTGGTGAACATTTTCATATTACTAGCTAGGTTGGTAGTTGGGTTAGCAAGCAACATTTCTAGACGAAATGAAGCTTGGGGGGCATGCCACATGTTGTACCGTCAGCAATCATGTTGCGGGAACACTACCATGTTAAGCCACTAGCAATCATGCTGGGGGCATTCACCAACCTCTGGGCATCATGTTGGGAAGGAACCCGTCAATGGGCCTTAACCTATGAGCATAGTTCCCTTTCTGTGTCAAGCTCTTTAAAAAATGAAACAAGTCTTTTGAGCAGAGTTCTATTCCTGTGTCAAGCTCGTTAAAAAATAAAACATATCCTTTCTCTTTGATTCGAGTCTCCTCGTAGACTTAGTACCTGAACCTTCTTTTCACCCGCATATGCCTTAGGCGAATGAAATGAAGCTTGGGGGCATGTCTTCAACCTCTAGAAGTTACGTTGAAGTCAAATCGATCGCCTCTCCACACCACGTTGGAGCTAAGTCACTTACTTCTAGCAATCATACTGGGGGCACACACCAACCTCTGGATGCCATGTTGGGAAAAAGTCCACCATTGGGAACATTTTCGAGCATAGTTTCCTTTCTTAGGTTTCGAGCTCATTAAACCATGAAAATTATCCCGAGCATAGTTCATTTTATGTTACAAGCTCATTAAAAAATGAAGCAGACATCATGAGCATTCTTCCAACCTATCTTCGAGCTCATTAAAAACAGTAAGATGGCATTTGAGCTTACTTTTCACTTTTTTGTGCTCTGGTTGAAACATGAAAAGTGGTTCGAGCTTACTTTTCACTTTTTTCATGCTCTGGTTAAAACATGAAAAGTGGTTTGAGCTTAGTTTTTACTTTTTCGTGCTCTGGTTCAAACATGAAAATGATTCCGAGTGCTTTTGATACCATTCTTGTGCTCGTTAAAAATTTGAGTTAAAAAGGTGTGTCTAACAAGTATAAGTTTATCACTTTATCCGGCTTCTCTAGACTATTTACGGAAAAGGAACTATGCTGAATTTACTTTTTCCTTTGTCGTACTCGGTTATCAACCATGACAAAGTTGTTCATGGAGTCCTCTTTAAGCTCTTTTTAGACTCCTAAAATAGGAAAAGATTTCCAAGCGAACTTGATGCTTTCACGCTTGTAAAAGCATTTGAATGGTCGTCTTTCTGGTGATAGTTTACCCCTTTTTCGGACCAGGAAGCACTATTTACGAAAAAGGAATAATCCAACCAACCATGGTTGGAAGAGTCCTTTCCCGCGTTGTTTTACCCTTTTTCGGGCAATGAGGCTAACTTTATGAAAAAGGACCGTTGGAGTCTCCTTTAGTTCTTTTCAGACTCTCTAAACATGAAATGACGCCGAGTTTTCCCTTTTTGGACTTGTTAAATTTTAAACATTGAAGGGCCCATTATGGGACAAACCCCTCCTTTCCTAGGTTCGTGAAACATTTGGGATTGGACTCATCTGTGAGATGAGCTATACCGAGCATCTGGTTACCCTCATCAAGCTCGTCAAAAACACATGAGGCACTCATCAATCGTGATGCGGAAAAAGGGAAGATTTTATGTTACATCTTAATTACAGCAGTACATAGTCACTCTTAAACATGGCACTCGTTTGCATTTGCGTTCAGTACTTGGGTAATCTATTTGTCTTCGATTCTTGTCAATTCCATGAGTCGCGTCACTCCTTTGGATCAGCCAAAGAATGATTCCACCATCAGTTGCATTAGGGGTTGGTATCACTCTCGTCATGTCAATACTACCAAGTGATGCCATGCCCATGTTCAAGAGATGTTTCATTACTCATCATCTGCAGTCAGTATACCTTCAATCATGTTGGTCTACCTTGAGTCAGTATTGCACATTACTTTACCATCCAATCTACTCCAAACATCTATTATCGAGTTTCATGTCGATGACAGGGGATTCATCATGGCCTTCCTTCGACGGGTTCATCCTTTTCGACTTCAAATCATCATCCGAGGATTGAACTTAGAAACCAACCAAGTACCTTGGCCCTGCATGCCTCGATGGCAGGTTACCTTGCTTTCAACATGAGTTTACATCATTGACTATTGATTGAAATATTTCATCCAGCGTTCGACTTCAACTCATTTATTCACGCTTGGTGATATGTACTATGATACCTTGGGAATCATTGACATCAATGGTGATTTCCCTCGCACTTGTTAACGGTATACATTAATGACCGGTAATAAAGTGGTTTCTACCATGTTCGACTCCAAAACATTTTAATCACATGGATAGATTCGTATCATTGCAGGTTCAGCTTGAAGACCCTAGGGAGTCATGTTTTACCCACGTTGCGATGGAGATTGTTTGGGACGCACAGATCCAATTTTGTATTGGTCGTGGTTGTGTTATCATCTCATCATGGATCTACGATTGTGTCTAGTAGCCATGATTATGTTCATTCAGTCTTTACTATCATGGATCTTCAATGTATTGGTCCGCAGCCATGTTTTGTGTTGTATGAGACTTGTGGATCTCAGGTCATTTTTGCAGCAACTCCTTCCAACCAACAAGTCCTTGCCATTTTTTCTTATTACAAAGCATTTCACCTGTCTCATTCCATTAGCTTCATGCTTTGGGGGGCATTCCGTTACACCAAAATGTCGTCACCCTTGTGCAAGTGTCACAAGTGTCGCAAGTGTTGCAAGTGTCGTCGTCATGACCTAGTGTCGTCATCATGACTGTTGCAAGTACCGTCATTATGACCAAGTGTCGTCATCATGACCGTTGTGATAATGTCGTCATCTTGGCCATTGTGTAAACTCTTTGCTATTTTACCTAAACCCATTTTAGAGTAAAAACACATCCCTGAAGTTTCCCATGACTGGAGGGCTTAACTGACCTACTTTTCAAGGTCGTCGTAGTTTGCCCTTGTGCAACATGCGACGTCACGGGTTGTCCTAATGCAACCTGTGACGATGTCAGTTATTTGGATAAAAGAGTATCTTCGAGCCCATTCTCGAAGATTAGTGATGTGGAGGCCTATCCCTAGGCTCTAGGCGGAGGTGGCATTTCGGTTCCTAACCTTATGGGAAGATCCCTTAACTATCTCCCCCTAATCCTCAACCTACCTTATCTCTTTATCCCTATATAAACACCCACTCTCTCCATGAGAGGGGGGAAGGTCTATGGTACCCTTATGCTGGTAGAACCCATATTGGTGATTAGGAAGTTTGTACCATCTTGGAGGCTTGGCTTGGGCATGTTGGATGGAGGATGCAACGTTGAGGCTTTGGTTGTAGCTTCATCTTTTCTATGTATTCCCACTTTTATACAGTTAATATAATCTCTTTCCATAAACTGTTGTCTCGTTGATGATGTTTAGAACTTTCTTCCTCAACTGTTAGTTTAGATATCTTGTACGGCTTGTATTGTTTCCACATTGCATTGACAGGTCTTGCAGCTGGAGATCTGACGACCGCGAGACTTGGAGCAACAACAAGGAGAAGGATCCGCGATCTGAAAGGTACGATATCTAAGTACTCGATCTGTAACTAGATCTAGGAAATGATTTTTGTATTATGTACTATTTGTTCTAGATTCACTTGAACTAGGGAGATCCGGCTCGCGTCCGCTCGAGTGGATTGTCCGTTAACACAAGAAATCCCCTGCCTAGCTTTTGACGTGGTAACAAAGTCTTCGAAGATCAAACAAACTCAAGGGGTGGTGGTGAATGTTGTTGGGTAGTGAAGAGGATGGGAATACTTTTGTTTGGTTTGCTTCTTTGTTAAGAATTGGACTATGACATGATTATTTTAATTGGCAATGTTGGTTTGTGGATGAAAACTTGAACTCTTGTTTGTTAGGAAATCCTTTTTTGGTTTATTATCTAGGTGATATCAATGGAGACTTAGGCAATTTCTTTGCAATTTAGGTTATTTCTCCAAGCACCCTTTCTCTTGTACGTTATGTTGTTACTATGGAAGAAAACAACCAACATGATGAGTGTGTTCATTGTGGATTTACAGAGCTTCACAACGTCTCTAGGTGCTTATCACCACAGATGAACACCTTACAAGAGGTAATTTTGCATATTAATCAAAGTATATGTAGTCATCACGAAGACCAATTGGCTAGGCTTTTGGATATGGAAAAGAGAATGGCAACACAGAGTGAAAGGTTAGAGAAGTTGGCTACAGATTTAGAAATGCCTCGTAACATTACACCCTATAGTTTCCATAGGTTCAGTGAATGGTATTCGTCCAAAAGACTTTGCAGTTCAACGGGATTTTGGTGATTATGAAGACATAGAATAAGCACAAGTAGAATCATAAATGAAAGAAGTTGAAAATGGAGAAGTAAAGGATGCTTAAAGTGAACATGAACACATGTCTAGTTTTCTTAAGTTTTCATGTTTTATAAGGTTTCATTTTTGTTTGGTTGGATTATATGAATTTATAGCTCTCAACTAATTTAGACAATATGATAAACACAATTGTAAAATCCGATGATAATATGATAGACATGTTTTGTGAGAATTATTCATTTTGATTTTAATTTTAAATGATGATAATATAAAAAAATGGTTACTCAGTGCTAACTAATTTGTAATTACTAAACACAAATTACTCATAACTAGATCTAATTATTCAAAGTAAAGAAGTTACACGTGTTTATGGTGCCGCAATCTCCTCTGCTGCTTGCATGGCTCAGTCTAGGTCGAAGGAACCAATGTCCTCCCACCTAGAGGATGGAGACTCGGCCCTGAATAATTGTACATTAAAACAAATAAAGTCAACAATGTGTAATGCAAAGTTAAATATATTAAAAAATACAATATCAAATAACATACATTAAATAAAACAATAGCTAACCTGGTCCATGTAGCTCTCCATGGCATGTTGCTGCGTAGGACCATGGCAAGAATGACCACAGTGAGAACAATGATGTGTCACTGTTCCAATCGAACTAGATGGCCCCGCCTGGGTTCCACCTATATCGGGTCTGTCCCGGCCACCACCCATAGACCGTGTAACAATGTGTGTCTCATCAATGTCCTCCCGGCTCTATGAAGACATAACCACAAATGTGGTATGGCTAAGCAGATGACGTGTGGCACGTCTAACCGAGTCATCAATCTCCTCTAGGCTGCTACCAAACCCAGGTGGCTGAGGAGGGGGGTTTGGCTCTCTCCTAGGTGCAAGTGGTCCTCTGAGTGGGTTGCGGCGGGCTTGAGGTCGATCTTGGGCAGAGCCAAGACCGACACCCTGAAACTCAACGATGTCAAAATAATTGACATGGTAGCCTAGCTTAAACTCAACCCATAATTTCCTAATAAAATACTGTGGGACCTCCAAATTATTGCATGGGGGCCTGTCAAACACCATAAACCATCTCTTTCTCTAGTTATCTATCCATGGCTGCTAAATACACTGTAATGTCCCCATTTTGACCCCCTTTGTATTAAACCGTAAAGGATGTAAATATTGTAATTAATCATGGTGAGGAGCTCAAGGCCAAGGCCCCACCGTTGATTTAGCGTTTCAGGTATCGGCAATTAAAAAAATAGATGCCTACGGTTCTTGTGCGAGATGGGCACAATGTATATAAGACATCATGTAATTATGAATTTTCAATGAAAAACCCACAACCGGCTATGCAATGCAACAAAAGAGATGGGGCATGAATCTACAAGGAAAAGGGAGGGAAATTATTCAAACCTTGAGCCAATGGTATTAATCCATGTGTCAATGGGGAAACTCATAAACCACCAACTACCCATTATGTCTCATGTACCCAATCATTTAATTTTTTCCAAGAAATTGGTTAAGGCAGTTAATGCCTTGGGAATGAAAGAGTATGGGCAAGCCATTTTCGTGCATGGGCAAGCCATCAACTTGGAAAATCGTGTTTTTGCTTGTGGGGAAAGAAACCACCCACGAAATGGTGCCCAAAGCCATGGGGAATGGGCAGTCTTCATTCATTCACGCAGGGGGAGTTAGCTGGGGTCTTTCCATTTACGTTTTTCATCTAAATACTGCATTTTTCCATGCCTGGGAGTCGTTTTTGCAGTATATAACAGCTGGGAGAGGGAGGGCCACGTTTTGAGGACTGTAGGGAGGTCGTTTTTGCCCCTGAATGTCCAAGGACGTTTTTCTAAAAACGGATTTGGCTTCCTGGGTTGTTCACCAACTTTCCATTTCGTTTTTGTGGGTTCCCACGTTTTTCTGGGTTAGTTGAAACCCCATCTCATGCATTCCACTGTGGAAAACGTTTTCCTCATGCCCAGCAAGTGGGGCTCTGCTGTTATGTGCATCCTTGTTCTTGGTTTGAGCCTGTGAGCTGAAGTGTTGGAGTGGTAGTGGATAGAAGTGGCTTGATAAACCTAGTGGGGGAGACAACCTCTCAAAAAGATCAAGAGGGCTTTGGTTACTCTTCTATGCATACCCTGAGAGCACTAGATAGGGAAGGTATGGCTTGAGGGACTGCACAGCAGTGAAAAGAATACTTCCTTGTGCTGGGTGTGTAGGTATTGTGGGTGCCAAGCTAGATAGATATTGCAAGGTTATCCCTGGCTCTGTGCTGGAGCTCACTAGCTTAGCAACTCTTCCTTTCCATCTCCTAGTAGCCTGATAAACCCAATTGTAGATTGGCTTGGCTCATCTTGGTGTATGCTTGGCTATGTGTGAGTCTGCTGTTCCCTGGTTCCTTGTAGAGATCATGCCCAGCTCGGGGGTGGCAGTGGTGCTGAGAGATTGAGGATCACACTGGCCTATGGTTGGGTGGAACGTTGCAGTTGCATAGCCAGTTGCTTGGGACTGCCTTATTGAGATAAGTATTCTCTTGTGTAAATTGGCAATTATCATTTGATGAATGTTATGAATGTATGTGGATGTATTAAACGAATTTGCCTCTGCCGTGTTTTTTTTAAAAGTTTAGGCATTTCCATATGATCTTGTCACAGAATCTTGAATGTGGGTTAGAGATCAATAGCATTTATTTGATTACCGTCGTTTTTCCATAGTATGCACAGATACAGTTCTTGAATCAATGATTTTCATTCAAACGTTTTGGGGCTAATTGCCCGGATTGAGCACCACGTCCTCCCTATCTCGTTGGTATGGTAGGAGGGGACACTACATTATGGTATCAGAGCTGCGTTGCAGCACTGGGCCGATATGGGCCAAAACTGATAGTAAAAGAGAAGAGAAGAAGTTAAGTTTTTCTTAAGAGTTTGGAAAAAAATTTGGTTTAAGTCTGTTTTTGAAAAAAATTGTGTTTTAAGCCGTTTCGGGAAGTCGTTCCGAAATTTCGGAAAGGTTTCGCGAACCTTCCCGCAATTGCGGAAGAATTCGGCGAACCTTCCCGAAATTGCGGAAGGATTCCGCGAACCTTCCCGAAATTGCGGAAGAATTCAGCGAATGGCTCCGAAACAGCGGAGAAAAATGTGTTTTGAAGTGAAAATTTTTCTAAGTGTCGGAATTTTTTCGGAAAGAATTCTCTTCCGAAATTGCGGAAGGAATTCTCTTCCGAAATTTCGGAAGGATTCCGCGAATCGTTCCGAAACGCGGAAGAGTTCGGCGAGTCGTTCCGAAGTTGCGGAAGACTTCGGCGAATCGTTCCGCAACTGCGGAAGACTTCGGCGAATCGTTCCGCAACTGCGGAAGACTTCGCAGAATCGTTCCACAACTGCGGAAGACTTCGGCGAATCGTTCCGCAACTGCGGAAGACTTCGCCGAATCATTCCGAAAAATCACCCGAAATCGGGGAAGCATTCCGGCGGAAGCATTCCGCGAACGGCTCCGATACTGCGGAAGCCTTCGCCGAATGGCTCCGCAATTGCGGGAGCATTCGCCGAATGGCTCCGCAACTGCGGAAGCCTTCGCCGAATGGCTCCGCTCGGCAAATCGCCCCGCCATTGCAGAAGCGTTCGGCGAACTACTCCGCAATTGCGGAAGCCGTCGCCGAACTGCCCCGCAGTTACGGCAGCATTCAGCCAACCTCTCCGCAGTCGCGGGAACATGCAGTGAACCGCTAGTTGCGGAAACTTTCAACTTATCGCCCTGCCCATTGCGGAAGCCTATAGCCAACCGTCCCGTAGTTGCGGGAGCATACCACGAACCTCCCCGCGGTTGCGGGAGTAATCTACGAATCGCCCGTCGCGGCCAGATTTCGCGAACTGCCCGTTGCGGCAGGATTCAGCGAATCGCCCGATGAGGCGTGATTCGTAAAAAAAAAAAAAAAAAAAAAACGAGGGCGCTGCCCTCGACCCGCCCTGCTGTGGGAAGCCACAAGGGGGCAAGCCCCCTTGACCCCCTTTTTCTTTTTCCCCTCATATTTCATTGTTGTGATTTGACGAATTGTCAACGTAATGTTTTCCCATGTGCATGAAGTAATTTGTAAATTTTGAGAATGTAATGCAGCTAACAATTGTGTTGATGAACACATTTCAGAGAGTCACAGTTACAGCAGGGTAACACTCTAGATAATACAGTGGAAAAATTTTGGATCTTGGTTGGGCCAAGAAAATGCACATCATGAATGATGCACAGGATCCCTATGAGCCTGAGACAGATGCCATGGGGGAGAACATACAGGTTGAGAATGCTGAAACAGAATCTAATGGGAGAAGGAATCAAGAGACCCCTCCAAATGTTGCAGCCACCATGAGAAGCCTAAGGGTGGAATTGCAGAGCTGTAGGGAAGATAATGAAAGGATGATTAAAGCTCAAGAAGAACAAAATCAGTTGAATGCAGCTATGCTACAGAGTCTGACGGACATCCAAAGGCAAATAAACTCTGGGCATCAGATATCAAGTCTAGAGCGGGGTGGGAGTAGCTCTAGAAGAAATTCCCGTAAGAGGGCCAGTAGCCCAAGAAGAATTTCTACAGACAGCACATATAGTCCAGAAATCTCTTCTAATGAATCATCTGACTCTGAAGAATCCATTGAGGGTTCAAGTTCTTCATCCCACAGGAACAAGAGGAAGAAGCACCACAAGAACAATTCATATGGGGAATTTAAGAAGGCAAAACCTCCTACGTTTGATGGAGAGGTAAAGTCTGGTCAAGAAGCTGAAGCTTGGCTTCTTGGGATAAGAAAATATTTCCAAGTCCAAGATTACTCGGGAAATATGAAGGCAAGGGTAGCCATCTTCAACTTGAATGGAAGAGCATCTATATGGTGGGAACACACCAGGCAGGTGAAGAAGATCAATGAGAGGAAAATTGTGTGGAAACAGTTCAAGAAATACTTCAAGCAGAAGTACCTCTCTGATAGGTACTATGATGATAAGATCAAAGAGTTCCATGAGCTGAGATTGGGACAATCGACCATGGAAGAATATGCAAACAAGTTCTTGGAGCTGCTGAGGTATGTCAGGTATATTCGAGATGATAAGGTGAAAATTCAGCGTTTCCTAAGTGGACTGCCCCAGTCATATAAAGATAGAATTGAGTTTGATGAACCTCGAACTCTAGAGGAGTCCATAAGAAAGGCCAAGTACTGCTTTGATCAAAACAGAAGCAAACCAGAATTCCATAAGGCATGGAAGGATAAGAAAAATGAAAAGTTTGATCAAAGGAAGAAGGGGTTCAAGCCTCCTCAATTCCGGAATCAGCAAAGGCAACCATCACAGGTTGTGACTAAGCCAACCAGGACGATGGGAGACAAGCCGAGAGATCCAAAGGAGCCAAGAGAACCACTTCAATGTTGGGGTTGTGGAGGAGACCACATGCTTAGGAACTGTCCACATCGGAATGGGAATGCAAATCAAGTTCACAACATCCAAGGAGATGGAACTGTGGGTCAGGTGGCGAGGACAATCCCTAGAATCTATGCAGCAGTAGAAGACCGCCAAGCAGATCATCAGTCAACTGTGGTTGAAGTTGAAGGTAAGATTGCTAAGCAATCTGTTTCTATTTTGATTGATCCTGGATCTACTCATAGTTATGTCACTCCTAGAATTGTTGAGATGTGTGCTTTCAAGAAATTAAAGCATAGTAAATCCTGGTTAGTTCAACTAGCCACTGGAACCAAGAGAAAAGTTAGCGAAATAGTAGAGAAATGTCCATTAGAGATGGATGGGATATTCACTTATGCAGATCTGAATGTTTTGCCACTTGGTTCCTATGATATTCTCATTGGAATGGATTGGTTAGAAGCACACAGGGTTAAACTTGACTGCTACAATAAGACATTTGAATGCATGGACGAAGAAGGAAACCCGAGGGTTGTAAACGGTGTTCCAAAGGTGACTTCTGTTAGACAGGTTTCGGCCATGCAGCTGAAGAAGTTCTGTAGGAAGGGATGTCAATTGTATGCAGCCCACATTTTAGAGGCAACAGAGAATGAAACTCTGAAATTGGAGGACTATCAGGTATTGCAAGAATTCAGGGATGTTTTTCCCGATGAGATTCCAGGACTCCCTCCAAAGAGAGACATTGACTTTACAATTGAACTTGTGCCAGGAGCGGCACCAGTATCTAAGACACCGTACAGGATGAGTACCCCGGAATTGCTAGAATTAAAAATGCAATTACAAGAGTTGCTGGAAAAGAAATATATTAGGCCAAGTGTGTCCCCGTGGGGAGCACCTGTTCTATTTGTGAAAAAGAAAGATGGAACACTCAGGTTATGTATTGACTACAGGCAGTTGAACAAAGTCACAGTGAAGAATAAATACCCATTGCCCCGAATTGATGACCTTTTTGATCAAATGAGAGAAGCAAAGGTATTTTCAAAGATTGACTTGAGGTCTGGTTACCATCAGGTAAGAATCAAAGAAGAAGATATCCATAAGACAGCCTTTAGAACGAGTTATGGACACTATGAGTTTGTAGTGGTACCATTCGGTCTCACAAATGCACCAGCTACATTCATGTGTCTCATGAATAATGTTTTTAGCAAATATTTGGACAAGTTCGTTCTAGTATTCCTAGACGACATTCTCATCTATTCTAAGAATGAAGAAGAGCATGAAGAACATTTGAGAATGACAATGCAATTACTAAGGGAGCATAAGCTGTATGCAAAATTGAGCAAATGTGACTTTTATAAAGATAGAATTCATTATTTGGGTCACATCATCTCCGACGAAGGAATATCTGTAGACCCTGAGAAGATTGAAGCCATTATGAATTGGCCAACTCCAAGGAATGTGACTGATGTGAGATCTTTTATGGGCCTTGCTGGTTACTACAGGAGGTTTATCGAAGGATTCTCCAAGGTTGCTAACCCGATCACTTCTTTGCAAAAGAAGGGGATAAAGTTTGAATGGTCACCAAGATGTGAGGAAAGTTTTCAACGGTTGAAGAATCTTCTTACAAGTGCACCTATTTTGAAGATTGCAGATCCGGAAAAAGACTTTGTGGTGTGTACCGATGCATGCAATCAAGGACTTGGAGGAGTTCTTATGCAAGACAACCACGTGATATGCTATGAGTCAAGAAAGTTGAAGGAGCATGAGAAGAACTATGCTACTCATGATATAGAACTTGCAGCCATAGTACATGCCTTGAAGATGTGGAGGCATTACTTAATGGGAAGAAAATTCGAGTTAAGGACAGACCATTGTGGACTGAAATATTTGTTTGATCAGCCAACTTTAAATGCTAGGCAAGCTAGATGGTTGGAATTTTTGTGTGAATTTGATTTCGAGATCAAACACATAAAAGGGAAAGAAAACAAGGTGGCTGATGCACTCAGCAGGAAGGTACATGAAATGTATGTGGCAGCGCTTAGTACTTGCCAGCCAGACTTGAAGCAACAGATTGTTAACCATATGGTTGAGGATGAAGTGTATGAGCAGATAAAGGGAAGATTGCAGCAGCAAAACCTTGAAAAGAAGTATGAGGGCTATCATTTGGAAGAAGGAGGACTTCTTACTTATAAGAATAGAGTCTATATTCCAAATACGGCAGATTTAAGGAGAATGGTTATGGATGAGATCCATAAAGCTCCATACTCTGGTCACCCAGGATATCAGAAAACAATTGCTACCGCAAGAAAATATTATTTCTGGCCAGGCATGAAGAAGGATGTTGCTGAATACATTTCTAAGTGCATGGAATGTCAACAGGTGAAGAGTGAACACCAACATCCCACGGGTTTGTTGCTTCCAGTGCCAATTCCAGAATGGAAATGGGAGGTAATATCCATGGATTTTATTACGGGATTGCCAATGACTAAGAGACAGCATGATTCCATCATGGTTGTGGTGGACAAGTTAACAAAGGCAGCACATTTCATACCAGTTAAATCTACACATAAATTCGATGCCATTGCAAATATTTTCATGAAGGAAATTTTCAGATTACATGGGTTGCCTAAGGCAATAATTTCTGACAGGGATACCAAGTTCACTTCCAATTTTTGGAAAGGGCTCTTTGCAGATTTGGGTACACAGCTAAGCTTTAGTACCGCATACCATCCTCAAACAGACGGGCAAACCGAAAGAGTAAATCGGGTGCTTGAAGACATGCTCCGCATGTATGTAATGGACAAACCATCCAAGTGGGAGGATTATCTACACTTGGTAGAATTTGCATATAACAACGGGCAACAAGCATCATTGGGAATGAGTCCTTATGAGGCTTTGTACGGCAGAAGGTGTAGGACACCAGTGACTTGGGACAATCCAGTGAACAGAATTGTACTTGGGCCAGAATTGCTTAAGGAAATGGAACAAGAGGTTGCAAAGATCCGGCAAAATTTAAAAGCAGCCCGGGATAGACAGAAAAGCTATGCAGATAAACATAGAGTGCATAGGGAATTCAATGTTGGGGATCACGTATATCTTAGAGTGAGATCAAGGAAGAGTTCCTTGAAGCTTGGGAGCTGTGCCAAGCTATCACCTAGATATTGTGGGCCATTTGAAGTGCTTGAAAGAATAGGACCAGTTGCATATAGACTTGCATTGCCTGCTAGCACTAAAGCTCATAATGTTTTTCATGTCTCTTTGCTAAAGAAATATGTACATGATCCTAACCATGTGATTAATTGGGATGTGATCCAGGTGGAACCCGAGGGAGAATTCCAAACCGATCCATTGTGCATCCTAGACAAGAAGGTAACATTGCTCCGGAACCGAGCCATCGGACAGGTAAAGGTGCAATGGAAGCACTACGGTCCCGATGAGGCTACATGGGAGCTGGAGGATGCCATGAGGGTGGCATATCCATTTTTGTTCAATTTTGATGAGCACTGAGGACAGTGCTAATGTAAGGGGAGGGGAATGTAATGTCCCCATTTTGACCCCCTTTGTATTAAACCGTAAAGGATGTAAATATTGTAATTAATCATGGTGAGGAGCTCAAGGCCAAGGCCCCACCGTTGATTTAGCGTTTCAGGTATCGGCAATTAAAAAAATATATGCCTACGGTTCTTGTGGGAGATGGGCACAATGTATATAAGACATCATGTAATTATGAATTTTCAATGAAAAACCCACAACCGGCTATGCAATGCAACAAAAGAGATGGGGCATGACTCTACAAGGAAAAGGGAGGGAAATTATTCAAACCTTGAGCCAATGGTATTAATCCATGTGTCAATGGGGAAACTCATAAACCACCAACTACCCATTCTGTCTCATGTACCCAATCATTTAATTTTTTCCAAGAAATTGGTTAAGGCAGTTAATGCCTTGGGAATGAAAGAGTATGGGCAAGCCATTTTCGTGCATGGGAAAGCCATCAACTTGGAAAATCGTGTTTTTGCTTGTGGGGCAAGAAACCACCCACGAAATGGTGCCCAAAGCCATGGGGAATGGGCAGTCTTCATTCATTCACGCAGGGGGAGTTAGCTGGGGTCTTTCCATTTACGTTTTTCATCTAAATACTGCATTTTTCCATGCCTGGGAGTCGTTTTTGCAGTATATAACAGCTGGGAGAGGGAGGGCCACGTTTTGAGGACTGTAGGGAGGTCGTTTTTGCCCCTGAATGTCCAAGGACGTTTTTCTAAAAACGGATTTGGCTTCCTGGGTTGTTCACCAACTTTCCATTTCGTTTTTGTGGGTTCCCACATTTTTCTGGGTTAGTTGAAACCCCATCTCATGCATTCCACTGTGGAAAACGTTTTCCTCATGCCCAGCAAGTGGGGCTCTGCTTTTATGTGCATCCTTGTTCTTGGTTTGAGCCTGTGAGCTGAAGTGTTGGAGTGGTAGTGGATAGAAGTGGCTTGATAAACCTAGTGGGGGAGACAACCTCTCAAAAAGATCAAGAGGGCTTTGGTTACTCTTCTATGCATACCCTGAGAGCACTAGATAGGGAAGGTATGGCTTGAGGGACTGCACAGCAGTGAAAAGAATACTTCCTTGTGCTGGGTGTGTAGGTATTGTGGGTGCCAAGCTAGATAGATCTTGCAAGGTTATCCCTGGCTCTGTGCTGGAGCTCACTAGCTTAGCAACTCTTCCTTTCCATCTCCTAGTAGCCTGATAAACCCAATTGTAGATTGGCTTGGCTCATCTTGGTGTATGCTTGGCTATGTGTGAGTCTGCTGTTCCCTGGTTCCTTGTAGAGATCATTCCCAGCTCGGGGGTGGCAGTGGTGCTGAGAGATTGAGGATCACACTGGCCTATGGTTGGGTGGAACGTTGCAGTTGCATAGCCAGTTGCTTGGGACTGCCTTATTGAGATAAGTATTCTCTTGTGTAAATTGGCAATTATCATTTGATGAATGTTATGAATGTATGTGGATGTATTAAACGAATTTGCCTCTGCCGTGTTTTTTTTAAAATTTTAGGCATTTCCATATGATCTTGTCACAGAATCTTGAATGTGGGTTAGAGATCAATAGCATTTATTTGATTACCGTCGTTTTTCCATAGTATGCACAGATACAGTTCCTGAATCAATGATTTTCATTCAAACGTTTTGGGGCTAATTGCCCGGATTGAGCACCACGTCCTCCCTATCTCGTTGGTATGGTAGGAGGGGACACTACATACACCAGTCCATGCAAACCCGTCTCTTCCTCACATCTGGAGGTTGTCTTGTCCTGGGATCTATGAATTTGCTGTACAATTGTGCTTCCGTGATGTTGAGGTCTTTAATTTGTTCTTTTGATATCCCAGTGGAATAGTGATCCCTCATTCGAGCTCTATATTGGCTCAGATTAGTGATCTCACTGTGGGCAATGTTGATAGATTCATTGATGTTTTTCAATGATGTATCCAGGGAAACCCGAGAGGGTTCCTTGGTTCTCTTCAAATCATCGCTTAAGACCCTTAATTCGTTTAAATCTTGATGTAATTCATCCTCTGGTTTTTTCATATGGTTCATCACCAGGTTCATTGTCCATTCCAATGTTGATGTTATCGACTGATGGTTCGGTTTCGTTGGTTTCCTCTGATGGTTGTGGCGTGTTTGTCATTTTGTTAGGTGTATTTTATCTGCAATGACAATTTGTTGGTTTTTTAATTGATTGTAATTTTTTAATTTAAAATTGTAATGGAAAACAAAACCAAAAACAACAAAAACTTGATTGGTTGAGCAACTACCTGGAGGCACTATGTAATGTCCCTTAATAGGAATTTTATCAAAATGGCAATTTTTCACTTTTTTCCCTAGTTAGACCTTTGACTAGTTTTGATCTCTAGGTCCCAAATTTGCCCCAAATGATCCCAAATATTCTGAGAAGGTATATGAATGATATTAGAACATAAATATGTGTTTCAGGGATGCCTTTGAACCTTTAAAATACTTCGTCAAATCCTCTTTCAATTCTGGTCAATGTAGGTAACTTTACTAGTGATTTCCCCTTGACTAGTATTGGTCTCTAGGTCTCAAATTGACTCCAAATCCCTTCAAATCTTCAAGGAAGGTGTATGAATGATATTAGTACTTGAATATTATGTTTAGGTATGACATATGGTCACCAAAATACCTCTGCAAACTCTCTTAATATTCTGGACCAAGTATGCAATTTTACTAGTAATTTGGGGTTCAAATCCCCCTGAGGTAAGTACTGAAAATGGCTTCCCAAATGCCTCCAAACCCACTCAAATTTATGAACAGAGGTATGTAATGTGTTAAGTATTTTTTTAAAGTCTCATATGCACCATTAATGTATTATTACAACTGTTCTCACCCTCTCCCATTCAACTGCAAAAATCCCCAATTCGACCCTTGGGGAAATGGCACTATTTCACCTCCCAATACAACTAAACTGAGTAAAAATGCTTCAAATGCTCAAGTAAAGTACATGAAACTTGTATAAGACATCCATGGCAGTATATTGATCACAACTATATCAGAGAATCATCCATTCATTCGAAATCATCATCAATACATTGGCTCACAACAAGGTAGTGGGGAAATGGCATTGTTCTTCCATTAAAAATTAGATTTATACATTTCTACTTGGAATTTCGACCTGAAACTTTTTGGAGATGAAGAACAGAGTATTTAATTCATATTACAAAATAAATGGGGCATTAAAAGCTTCCCCAAAGAGTACAATAGCTCACCAAAAACGCCCTCCCTCAAGGATCAAGAATATGCCATCAAAACTGGAAATGGTTGAAGAAGTGAGCTGCAATAGAAGAAACCATGAGCTGCCCTGTAGCTTACACCTGCAAATAAAGACTCCATTAAAGCTCCAAATGAAAGGTCTGAATGGCCTTTCCAATTACCAACTTGGATGGGAATCTTTCACCCTCGAAATTGGCTAAGGCAAGAAACTAGTCATCCACTAGCTCTCCCTCTTCATAACTGCAATTGCAAATTCTACAAATGATCAAAAGCCATTCTCATACTTCATTTCTACATTTTATAACCAACATTATCCTTCTAAGGGTCTAAATCCTCTCAATAGATTCAATAGATTTTCATTTAGGAAATATTCCACATTTGCCACTTGTCTCCTAGTTCCAACCTTCCATCTTCTCCCAAATTCGATTTTGAGTCTCTTTGGCTTCTCCAACTCCCAAATTCACCTTCTTTGAGCCTATTTTTGGGGCTGACATGTCATAGTGGTCAGATGTTAGAGTTCAGGTCTGCAATTTGTCATAGTTGTCATAGATGCTCCATCATTGGTGTCATAGGGGCTAGGGAATCTAGCCCAAGTGTCCACAAACTTCTACTTTGACTCTTTATCTTCCATGGAGGTTACCAATCCTTCCCAATTCGACCTAAGATGCTCAATGACATGTGTTATGAATTACCAACTCACCCAAGAGTGTTCACATTCCCATTAATTTGAATTTGCAAAAGAGAGATACCATGTATTATGAAAAATCAAGCTAGTGTGGGTCCCACATCCTCCATATGTCTCCAAAACCATTTGTCACTTAGGATTTCTCTTGAATTTCTTTATTCACTCTGTTTATTGAATACTTGAACCCTTCTAATGTCTAAACATCATTTATAATCCCCCTTATTCCAAATCCCAAAGCTTCCACCCCAAACCTAGGAAACTAGTAATTTTCCTCCTTGGCAATTATTTGACCCTTAACATCAATTTTACAAACTCTAATGAATATGGCTAATGTGATTAGGCCATTGTGACCCAATTCCAAATTTGGGACATGACACACTAGCAGCAACGGAGTGGATGTTGATTTTGATGTTGAGTAGGAGGTCGTTGGGTGCTCCAACACGCTCTCGTGGGGGGCCTATATCTTCACTCCTCGCTCGCGGGTTTGTTATTGTGATAACAAACCTGCGGTCTATTTTTTTTTATAAAAAACACAGGTGTGCGCACATGTTAATGATGTGTGAGCGCATATGTTTGTGTACGCGTTAATAACGCGTACATGCACATATTGTCCATGTCAACTCACCAACGTGAACGATCGACATTGCCGAAGCAGAGGCTCGTACGCATGTTTAGATGCGTGTGTGCATCCTTGTTTTTTTTCCGCTCGTGCGCTTCCATTGCAACCTTTTTGGATACCAGCTTCATGCGGGTACCCTTTTCTTATATTATTTTTAATGTTTTTATGTGTTATGATTTAAATATAAACTTATACATTCATATAACTTTTAATCTACTAAAATAACATAAATATCTTATTACTTTTCTAACATTACTTAAATAAATTATAATACTATTTAATATCTCTATCTAAAAAACAAATATGTAAACTACAATATAATAATATTATAGTTAAACATGTTTCAACATAATAATAATATTATATTATATATAACAAATTAATTTATATTATTATTCACCAAAACATCACAATATTAATGCAAATATTTTAATCAATACACCACAATGATTATAAATATGTAATTAATATATCACAAAATATATATATATAACTTTTATTATACAAAATTAACATAAAAAAATATTTTATTACTTTTCTTACCTTATTTTACATAAATATACTATTTAATAAAATATTATATTATAATATTAATAATAATATTTAACTATAATAGTATAATATAATATTATAATATTATAATTAAATGCTATTATTTTAAACTAAAAATTATTATTTTAATATATATATCAATAACAAAGTATTATTCTATTTGAATGTTATTATTAAATAACCAAGTATTAGGTTTTAATAATATAACATTAATTAATTAATTAATTAATTAAAAAATAATTATTTAATATATTATTTATTATTTATTAAATTAATATTTTTATTAACTAAATAACAATATTAATTATTAATTAAATAAAAATTATTTACTTAGTTAATTAAGTAATTAATTAATATTATTATTAGCTAAATAACAATATTACTAACTAAATTATTTTATAATTATTTTCTTTATTTAAAAATTAAAGAAAATAATATTATTGTTTAATTAATAACATTGGTGAATTCAACAATAATATTAAGCAAACAATTAAAATATATATTCCATTAAAACCAAACAATATTATTATGTTAATTATATATTATTTAAATTTCTTTAAATAATTACTAATTAACTAAATAACAATATTATCAACTAAATTATTTTATAATTATTTTCTTTAATTAAAAATTAAAGAAAATAATATTATTGTTTAATTAATAACATTGCTGAATTCAACAATAATATTAAGCAAAAAATTAAAAAATATATTCCATTAAAATCATTAAACAATAGTATTATGTTAATTATATATTATTTAAACCAGGGTTGGCAGGTGCGGGGGGAGTAATTTTTGACTCCAAGGGGAACAAGTAGAAGGAGTTTTCCTAGAGCATAGGAAGAAAAACCAATAATGGGGCAGAGTGGCTTGGCCTCGTTAAAGGGTTGGAGATTGCAATCAAGTTGGGCATCACAAAGCTTATGGTCTTAGGAGATTCCCTGATAATTATCAGAGAAGCCAGAGGTATTGTTGGCAAACGAAAGGAACCCACCTCGAAAATGCATCACCTCCTTCTCTACATCAGCAAAGAGTTTCATGATCTTACATTTCTGCATATTTTGCGAGATCTAAATGGACAAGCCGACGAAATGGCTAATCTTGGAGTCAGTCTCTCTTACGGTGTTCTAAGTTATAACAATGAGCCCCTAGAAAACTCCCGGATCCCCTAGACCAAAGATAGTCCTAATGACTTGGATTCGAGTCCAGAACCTCTTGCTCCATATGTCACACCGAGCTCAATACATTAGAGGGTCAATTTTTTTAAATTTATGGGGTTTCCCCCTTGAAATTCCAAGGGCTCCACCTTACCTCGTTACCTGCCCATACACGCCCAAATTAAACGCAATTAGACAGCTCACCAGTTGTCCGGCATGCGAGCTGGGGGTTGATGTATTTCTTTTGTTCTGGAAGCCTCCGTCTCTTCATTCAGACGGTTCCAGAGCTCTGCAGGTGATAGTGGTTGTGTTTTTTTCCAGGGAATTGCAAGGGTTGTCCGTTGTTTCGACTGTTGGCAGAAGCATGGACCGCCACGGTACTAGACGTCCTCGGGAGTGAGGTGGTATTTGTTTTCATGGTGCTGGGCGTTCTCAAGGAAGAGGCGAGGTGGCTCAGAAGTGTGGAAGGTGCTTCACGATGGGGAGAGGCCTGAACGGTGGATGCAGTCGAGGTTGGCATATGGAAGAAACGAGGGGAGACTTTGCAGAGGTTGAGAGTAATCACGGGTTTGGTCCTTCCTGCCGACATGTTGGGGCAGTGAATTCGCAGGGGCAGTCTGGGAAACACAGCATCTCCAAGTTCGAAGTGGAATTCCTAGACAGATTGTAGGAACTTGAGTTGCAAACCAGGATGATATGGAGTGAGAATCTGGAACACAAGAAGATTTTAACTCGTCTCTATAACCTGGCTTATGCTACTCATTATGAGGCAAAAGCTCAGTACCAGAAAATTGCTAAGAAAGTGGAGCACTTGGAAGAGACCCTGGATCTAGCCTACCCCCACAAGGTCCGCAAGCACAAGGTTTCTAGCAAGGATTTGGAAGACATCAACAGGAAGATGGAAAAATTACAGAAGTTCATGGCAAATGAAGGAAATTTCGTGGACCTCAGCACAGAAAAGAACGGGGCAACAACTTCCGCCGACGCTGCCATGGGTTTCGGTCTGTAGTAATGGATTCGGCGGTTCTGGGCTCGGGTTGGACCTCTCTAGATCTGTTATGTTTTTTTTTATATCTAGTAGTATGTTTAAGGTTTATGGAACTCGTAGAATAGGCACCAGCTGCATTTTTGGTAACCTGGAATGTTTAAAACTCTAGTTTTGTATAAGGAAGAAGCTTTCCAATGTTTTATTTCTGCATACTTCTTCTAGGGCAGTTCGTAAGATGTTACTATTATCATAGGATAGGAAGATACAATGATAGCTATCAGGATGAACAAGATGAACTAGGAATGATGGATGTCTTCCTCCCATGGGAGCAATTTGATCTTCCCCTATTTTGTATTCTCTATCTTTTTTTATAATCAAAGCCGATAACCGTTTCTGTTAAAAAAAGAAATATTATTTAAATTTCATTAAATAATTACTAATTAATAAACATTATTATTGACTAAATAACAATAATAACAATTAAATTATTTTATTATTATTTTGTGTAATTAAAAATTATAAAATAATATTGTAGTTTATTGAATTCAACAATAATGTTAAGCAAACAATTAAAATATATATTCCATATTATTCTGTTCATTATATATTATTTAAGCCCGCATGGGTGTGGTTCATTGGCGATTCACTTGATATGAAGTCACATGTTGTAAACATAGGTTACGAGTTCAAATCACACCCATGCTTACTCGTGTCCCATGCTTGCGCTTGGATCCAGTCTCCCCCTAATATGAACAAATGTACACTTGTTACACGTGTTAATCTTATTGATCCACTTAAAAAAAACCATAATATAAGATAATATTTAAAGACCTATTAATATAATTATGTATAAAAATATTTAAAATTTAAAATTGAAATTTAATATATATTTAAAAAAATGTGATTTAAAATATAATCAATTTAAAATTAGCGCTAACATATTTGATATATATATATATATATATACATAAAGAAGACTATTTAGTTGATTCGATACTTGGACAAGAATATGTGCAACATCACCAAAGTCGACAAGCTGTAGGCAAAACCAAAGCATTTATTCCCGGCATTTCCCGCTAATGTTGTATCGTTCGGCAGAGAGAACAAACATGACAAAGAAATTTGACTGAGATATCGGTCATCTTTACTTTTGAAAAAGGAAGTACCAATAATGCTGAAAAGAGGTGTCTTGTCATGGACGGCTAAAACTAAAAAAAGTTGAACGTGGGAGAAGAATCTTGAACCTGAATATGGGTAACTTGTTTATAAATCCATGCGAAAAAATTAGAAATTAAAAATTGTAGTGTTTTTATCATCACTTTATAGATTTAATAAATATCTATTTATGTTTAGGAGAGCGATATAGGACTGATAATAAAAAAAAATTGTGTAAAAAGTGCTTTCTAATATATGGTGTTAATGGATGGATCAGATTTTTAGAGGTGAAAACTTTTAATTGCAATCAAGGTATGTCTATTTATAAAAATGGTACAACAACATATAAAATATTATATGGTGTTGACGGATAGATCAGAGTTTTAGAGGTGCAAACTTTTAGTTGCAATCAAGGTGTGTCTTTTTATAAAAATGGTACAACATACTATAAATATATTATATGGTCTCAGCTCATCAATATTTAGTACCAATCAAGAATGTGATTGTATGAGTATCTTTGGATTGCTTTGATTTCCTTTTTTATAGACGGTTTTTCAATTTTATAGGAAAGTTTTATTATATTTATATTATTATATTATTATATTAGTATGGATTTATTTTAAATTTGGATTTATCAAATATTAAGAAAAATTAAATCCACTCCTGAAGTCTTTTCTATCTTTTTTTACAATTTATTTATCGAAAACCCAGAATCTTGCCCTATGTTGACTAAGAATTAAAACCTTAAGTTTGTTGGTTAAGAGTAAAGCTTTATGCTCCTTTATGGAGGAACCAAATTTTATTTTTAGTTACTAAGAAATCCAACTCTATCTTACTATTGGAAGTCGAATCTGTTATTTTAAAAAATGGAGTTTATTATTTATTTATAGCCCTTGGGAAAACTCTATTTTCCTTTGAAATAATTGCGAGGATTAAGCCAGCTAGGGCACAGCCCTTTGCTAGGCTTGAATCTTTGGTTGACCTGTATTCCAATTCATAATAATGGGGTGGACTAAGTCAGCTAGGGAGTAGCCCTTGGCATGATTCAAATAGTTAGGTTGAAACATATTTTTTTTATAAATAATAGTTATGCTTTCACTTCTCATAAAGAGGAATAACGGCTATCTGCACAGAGCAGAACAGAGCTGCTAATGAATTAATTAATGGACTGCTTACAGTGGGCAATGGCTCCTTGAATTGCACTCTGTATCTCCATCAATGCACTCTCTATATAATTTAATCGACAGATCGGTGCACTCTAATTACCTTTCCGTTGTTCCTATTCCGATTTAGTTAGTTGTTAAGAATTCTCAAGTTGGCCATTGAAAATGTGGCGATAGGGTATCATGGAACAAACATGTGTTCTCAAATTTATTCATGAACATGCATGCATTCTTAAGAATGCACACGTTTTCTCATACACATGTTCCTTTTTATATTGCTTTGGCCCCTCTAAACCATCATGTAGCCCAGTAACTTACCTTCCAAGTCATGGAATTAAAAAAAGCACGCACAATTTTAAGAATATGCATGTATTAAAAATGTGCATGAGCTCCTAAATGTACTCGAGTTCCTCAATGTATTAATTTAAAAAAAGAGTGGTGTCGAGTTTCTCACTGTACTAATTTTAAAAAGGAGTGGTGTTGTATTATATTGCAAAACCACTTAATGCATTTCTAAGTAAAAGAAGCGTGATTTTAAGAGTAGATTTATGCAATTGACAACCATACGAATAACTACTCAATGCATTTTTAGGTGAAGAGACATGATTTTAAGAGTATATTTGTGCATTTGACAACCATAAGAACAACCATTCAATGTATTTCTAGGTGAAAGAGGCATGATTTCAATTTTCAAGAGCATATTTATGCCTTTGACTAGACATTACGAGTAATAAAAAATATACTCAAAGATTCCTATGTTGATTTGAGGTAAGTTTACTTGGAGTTTTTTTTTTATTATAAATTCTTCACATTCTAAAAAGAAATAAAAGAAATATTATTTCTCTTCAAATACAACATACTATCATTATCATGGATCCTGCACCTAAATAGAACTCTCATGGGTCATTGAAAAACCTAACAAAATATTTTAGAAACATGAGAGCGCCCTGACTCTTTTTATTGGTTGCACGGTTGGAGGTCATTGTATCTTAACGTGTTTACCTGCAATTAAGTTGCTTTTTTGTAGTTTGCAGTTTTGGCATACAATAATAATTATTTTCATTTTAATAAAATCTAGTTGAAGTTTAATAACAATAACTTAATAATATAAATCCAACCTCTATATTATTTTTTGTATAAGGTTGTTTCATAATGAAATAATCTCTAGGTTAAAACTAAATCCAAATGAACTTTCATATTTTTTTACATGTCATTAACATTGAAATGTATCACTTAATTCATAGTTAATTCGTATATAATTCAACATCAACCATCTTTATAACCACACATCTTGCAATGAGTCATTCATCTATGACTTGAAACATCAATTGGAAATTTTCTTTGTCTAATACATATTTTGTAAAATCTTATTGAAATCAATAATGGTTTACATGAAAACCTATTGAATAGAATTGAGAGTTTTATTATGACGAATATGTAAGTTCTTTCCTTCACAATAGCTAGGGGAGGAAAACAAGGGCCTTGCATGCTCAATGACCATGAAAATTGCCTATGATAGGGATTATGGGCACCTTTAGTTTGTTTTACACAATAAGAGTAGGTAACATCACCTTGACCACAGATATAGCAGGAAAACAAGCGCCTCGTGCCCTAAACGAATCTGCTCACACTCAATGGTCAAGAACATCGCATCCAGTTGGGAATATCAAAGCCATCAATATATTTTTTTACAATAAGAATGACTATTATGGAGTCAACCATGATAGTGTGAGGAGAATCCTTATACCCCCAAATTTATGTTCTCTAGTTTGATTCCCATCGAAAAAGCCTTGAATCACCACACAAATACTCTATAAAGGATCTCTAGATTTCCAAGAGCATGAGTGGTTGGGAACCACTAGTATCTTTTAATCCTTTATGCGTAATCTTAGCACAAATAACACATCTTTTTCATAATAAGAATGGGTTTTGGGGATTATACCATGGATAGGTTAGAAAAAAAGGGGACTTATGCCCAAAAGAAAGCTTTGGCATGTCAATGTCCATGAACAAGGCATTTAACCACAACATAAAACCTTTGTAAGGGATCTTTGGCCTCTAATTAGATCTTTGGCACCATTGGTATCTTTTTGTCCTTTGCAAGGGAACTTTGGTACCATCAGTATGCTTTTTACATTAATAATGGGTCTCAAGTCCCACATCATATCTAACATAGTACAATAAGGCCCTTGGGCCCAAAACATATATCGTCTCTAAGTAATATGGGCTCCTGGTGGGATATGTGATCCATTATATTTTTTCATAACATATATGGGAGTTAAAGCTTGTACCATGGTTGGGGCAGGAAGACAAGCGCCTCAATCCCTTAACATATATTGGTTATGCTCAATGGCCTCGAACATGGACTTTGATTAGGATTATGTGTACCATTATTATGTTTAATAAGAATATTTATTAGGACCCCAACCATGGTTGGGGAGGATAAAGAGGGCCTTAGACCCTAAACAAATAATCTTGAGGCATTCCTATTGGTATTTCGTAGTACCGTTCCCAGTCATCACGAGAACCATACCTAGTTATTCGTTCCCATTCCTAGTTAGCAAGTTAGCACTACCATGTCTAGTTAGTTAGAACCATTTCAGTGTTGATACTCTTACGATCTAGTTTTCCTTCCCTTTATGCAAAAAAAAAGAGAAATATGAACAAGTTAATAATGATTATACTCAAGTTCTATCAACTTATAAAGACATAGTTGGTTTGCACATATTATGATAACTTCCTAATTGTTATCCTTGATGATATGGCAGTGATCACTCTTTCACATGCACAGAGAGCAACTTCTTAACCTAAACCCATGGAACGACCTAAATCATCTCTATAGTTGTCCAAGCAAAACAACCAATTCACTTCCAGTGTAAAAGTTATGTGATGCTTGCAATGTTGTCTATGTGATGCATTGCTATTCTCCACAATTGCACACAGGTGAATTTTTCCTTCTTGTTGTTGAGATTAAAAATTGCATGATTTATAATGTTGTTTTATGTTGCTAGATACATTGTGCATAGGTGACTCCTACTTCCAAATGCCATAACATTTGCAGTAACTATATTCTTTCGCTCCCTTCTTTCTCTGTTTCCTCATCTCTGCTAGCAGTTGTTTCCTCATTTTCAAACTCTATTTTGAGGATGCATCGGGTAAGGAGACTTTATTATGAGGTGACTGGCAATGATTTTTGGTTGTCCTCTAAACCATTCATGCCTCCTAGGTATCTCTTTTGCTAATATATACTATTATGTGGTTGTTTTTTATTCTCTAAGCCCAAATATCACCACCATAATTCCCTCCTGCAATTCTTCCAACCTATTGAATTCAATTAATGAGAGAAGGTATCATGTTGGAGCGCCTCATGGATGATGTCGATCATGCAACCAATTTGAGAGAAATTACATTAGGCTATGCATACATGTGCATTTTGGAGTGGTATCCTTGCCTGCGCTCTCAACCTATTAGAAAAACTCTAAATATCATCATGTTTAGTTGAAGGAGCATCGAGTGCATCTCTGGTTGTGAACTCCTTAGGGTTTGCAACCATTGATCTAGTAAGTGCGTTAATTTTTGCTTGTCAGGATGTTAGCTGTCGGGTTTCCATCTGTGCTTCTTTTATCTTCCTCTATCATTGGCCTGTGCCATGCGAAATAACCCACTGCTAGTTTTCAAGTATAGCAAACTTTTCCCATCATCCAACAACCATCTTCTTCTAAGCATTGTATCTATTTTACTATTCGTTGTGGGGATAGGGTTTCCTTCGTTGATCTTATGTGTATTCATGCCTCCTCTGCATTGGATTCAGATGCATGGTGCATTTGCATCATTTCCTGTCGTGGGTGGACTGCCTCTACCAACATTATGTTACTACTATCTAATTCCAACATTTTTCCTACCGCCAAGCTCATAAGGCCTCCCTGCAAACAACAGGTTCATGTTGGTGCTGGAAATTCTTTGAGCGTGCCAGGCATTAACTTTTATGTTGGAAGTCTGACATGTCTTTGCTTTGTTCGTGGCTCTCTGCAATGCTTTCTCATTGGATCTGGTGCAACAATCATATCTCAATTGGATTTACTGGTCATCCTCTTTAGGGTTAGGGATGACATACTTTCCAAGCAAATGCTTTAGAAAAGGGTCAAGTCCCCTTTAAATTTGTTATGCTTTAGAAAAGGGTCTTCCCCTTTAAATTTTTCACGGGCATCTTTGCTCTTAGTCGTTTGCAAATCACATGGTCATTAGTGTTTTCTGTAGCATGATGCATCCTTTCAAGTAGCAACATTATGAATATTGTTGCTTGCATCTTCTGCATTTACAAACTCTATTCTCATGCTCTGTCACGGACATTGCCGCATGACCTAAAATGGAAGGGAATTCTGGGGAACAATGACAGAAAACACCAAAACACCCAAACTAACACACACTTAAACCAAAGCAGAAATGCAAAAACATTTAATTTGTAGGATGACTGAATTGAACCCATACCTCAACAATTAGCTCGACATTTTCCTATAGACTATGCCTCCACATTGGTAATATGGCTATGGTCATTCATTAGTGCAAATATCACACAATTCTAAAAGCGAGGTCACAACAATTGTTGTTTGACATTTCAATGGTTTAAGCCCATTGTTTAAGCTTGACATTTTCCTATAGATTGTGCCTCCATATCGACAATATGGATATGGATGCTCACCAATGCAAATAACACAAAATTCTAGAATCAAGGTCACAACAATTGTTGTTCAATGGTTTAATGATTTAAGCTGACAGTTTCAAGCCCTTCAACATTTTCCCATAAATCTACAAGGGAACCAGGGCACAGGACCTAAAATGGAAGTGAATTCTGGGGAAGAACGAACTAAAACACCAAAACACCCAAACCAACACACAATTGAACCAAAGTAGAAATGCAAAAACACTTGATTTGCAAGATGACCGAATTGAATACATACCTCCACAATCAACTCGACCAAAACACCGCAAAATCCACATCATACTGTCCAAATGCAAGGGAACCCGCAGCAACCTAGAAATCCACAACTTCCCTGATACCTAGAAACCAACAAAGACCACCACCAAGAATGAACAGGAAAGCACTTAAATAGAACAACAATGCCTTGGGAAAAAGAAACCAATCTCACCACCACCGAACCACGACCAACAAATGCCCCAAACAACCACATCAATAACAATAACGAAGAACACATGCAAATTTCCAAAAGAAAAACCCTCGGGCCTGCCTCTGAGGCTCGCCCCTCGAATGCCATTAAGAATGGCCAAATAACAATAAACCCTCCAGACTTCGCATTTAACTCAACAACTTGAGACAATGAATTCGACCACACCACCACCACCATAGAGTAATAACATACAACCTAGTTCAAAAAATGAGAAACCAACTTCGACCCCATCTCCCATTGCGGGCACAAATGCAAACACAGATTGAAGGTACGCTTGCCTGGATTTCGCTGAAGGAAGCTCGCCACTGAGTCTTGGGGCGAAACACCCCAGGAAAACATCACCTGCACGGGACGAATGCACGAGGAAATAAATAGAATCAAAAAATAACTCTTAAATCCATTACAAAATTGAACTATACCAAAACCTTTATAAAATGCACAATTTTCACATGCCAATTCCCAAACTAATCTACCAAGGAGAAACATATATGTCCACTGTCGGGGACATAATAAATTATTCTCATGTTTAAAATGTCCAATCAACATTGTAATTTGACCAAAATTTAATATTGTTTATGCTACATGTTCCTCCATACAATATTCTTAAATATTTTGATTATGAATTTAATATGTCATTTATATGAATATAGGTGGGGACGATAATACTCCATCCCACAACCATTTTCAGTGAAATCCAATTTACAAAAGTATGAATACTTAACCTATTATTTTATATGATATGAAAAACAACATTAAATATTAACATAAACATGATAGATGAAATAATAGTTGTGTTCCCCACGTTAGGTGTTGTATTGCCCCTGGCCATGTGACCCACACATGACTACCCCACCGAGTAGCTTGTAAGGATAGCCACTGAATGTGTGGTCTATCATCATATTCATAAAGATGGGAGGACTCCTCCTGACTGGCATAATGGCAAGTTTTGGAAACTCTGACTCGCTCGCACGAGACTGCCACTCAATCTTAGATTTCTCTCTGCATGAGCTTCTCATCACATTAGCATTCATGGCTTATAAGCCCCTCTCAAACTCAGTACGAGACCTAATCCAATGTTGGGCTCAGGGGTTGGGTTGGGATTAATGACTTTTTTTCTTGCTCTCTAGGAAGGACGTGTTGCTAGAGTGAGTTGCCTAGTTCGAGGTGGGGCAAGGAAATGAAAATGGGCCGACATCCTCCTTTATTATTGATCAAAGAGCACGTTGATGGAATAAAGAGCATATACCCATCCAGGATAGGCATTCAAAAGGAATCTCGAAGCAGATGGTTAATGATTTTGCTCAGGAAACCAACGGTTTGTCCATGACTTCACCTTCGTGGTGGCTACCATTCAGATTTTGCTCGCTCCTTCAGGTCTGTTTGGTATCCATTGTGCCCCCATGCTTTTGATCCTATCTTTCTTGCCTTCTCTCGGGGCTGGCTTCAATCATGGTGCACTCCAAAACCACTGAACAAAAGACCACAACTGGTCCCCACCAATCCCATATGCCTCAGGCTCTTTGCAAGTAGGTGAAAGCAAAGGCCTTTTTGAAACGACAATCTACCGCACCAGCAGCGGCCATATTTAGGAAATGATAAATCACCTTCAAGAGCGATGTTGACAACCTGGCCCTGGTAAATTGGTAGAAGAATTAGGTAATATGGTGGAGGATTAGGGTTCCTCCTGCACCAAGGCAACTCAATACACAAAGAAACTTGGCTTAATGTGGTAGACACAAGCATTACTAGGCCAAGCACTCTTATATTTCACAGTCGGGTGCCTTTCAGGATGGTTCTCAAGGCTTGAGCCTGCATGATCAAATGGATAGATTGGAAGGTTGGGTTCGTCACCTCACTTAGGCACATGTTGATTTGGATGCACAGATTAATGCTAATCTCAATGCTCTTGCTCGAGAGCTAACTGGAAAGACATTCATCCAAGCCCAGATGAATTTATAGGACACTCAAATGATCTATCGCAGTTCTTCTTAGCGGTTTGAGCTGGGAGAGCCTTTGGGAGAAAAAATGGAATGCCCGGGTAATGTGCAACATGTCTCTCCTCCCATTTTTATTTCTAATGATGATTAGATTAAGTCTGATTAGAATGCTCCTCCAGTCTGGTTCTATGTTTTTGGTGGCCATAACCTCCGGCTTGTGGGGATAATCAATAAAACTTGTACTCTTTACTAGTCAGTTTAATCGTAGGACATGTGTCTTTGTTTTGATACATTTGGAATTATGATTTTTTTTTCAAACTAAAAAACAACTATACTTCCATTAAAGAGTATATGTGGTGTAGACAGTACATCTCATACCGGGACATATCGCATAAGCCCAATAACAAGAGAAAACCAGAAGATCCACCAGTAAAAGTGATACAGTTGCCTAGAGAAATATAACATAGCCAACCAAGCAGGTAGTGATAAGATCATAAACCCGAGAGCTAAAAGAAAAAAGTTCCACTCAACCAAGTCCGAGGAGCTAGTTAAAACATAAAAAACATAAAACTAGAATAAAGTGTATAAATGCCAGTACAAAAACCCCGGGAAATATCATCCAGGAAAGATCATAAACTAACTAGAGATGTGTTGAAGTGGGAACACCTGAATATCATCAATAGATGTGATTTGATGCTCGAACATAGAGTCATAGTGTATGAACCCCTCCATAGCCAAAAGAGCCCACCGCGACAGGGAGTCTACAGAGGAGTTATGCTACCAGAAAATATGTGTGATGGACACCGTCACACCAGAGGGAAGTCCAAGAGCATATTAGTGACACCAAACATCCACGAATATAAAGCCAATGATTTTAAAGTACCCATTCCGGTGGCCCAATCCACAATGATCTTTGAATCCCCCATGACATGTTGAAGTGGTAGTGTGCAGGATTTTGCAAAATATAAAACCATCTAGAGAGCCAAGAGTTCACCTCAGGTATTGGATACCATGCCACAATTCATCCATAAATGAAAATATATGGTCTGGTCATGAATGATAAGAGTTCCCACACCAGAAGACCGAGAATGATCCTGTGAGGATCCATCCAAAAATGCCCTGCAACCTGTCAAAAAAGGAGGTGGAGATCTCACCAGCTTGTTCAAATGGGTATTATCCTGGATGGAGGAATCCACATCTTCGAAATATGTTGCCACCGCTTTACTAGTGTACCAACCAAGAAGGAGAAGTTTATTCTAAAAAATGCAAGTGTTTCTAGCCCTCCATATTTCCCAAATAGTATAGCAAGCTAGCAGCCCGTGGGATTTGTTGTGTGTAAACCAATGTTTGATACACTCTTGTATAGAGTCCCTTGACCAGGCCCCAATTGGCGTGAATGTATGACTGAAAGTGATCCATAAACGAGCCGAGAAGGTGCACAAGACAAAGAGACGTTGAACTGATTCGATCCCATTCTTGCACAATGAGCATATATTGGGGCCAATGAAACCCCTCTTATATAGATTGTCCCACGTTAAGACCTTATTTTCCAGTAATAACCACATGAATTTTTTTTATCTTTAGAGGTATAGACCATTTACAGCAGGCTGTGTACCACCAACGGATCTCCAGAGGAGGGACGGAGTTGATGGAATCGTATGCTAATTTTGTTGTTAAAACGCCTTCATGTGTATTCCAAGACCATTTGATTTGGTCCGCCTCCATGGATATCCTCGTGTTACCATGAAGGAATCCATATATATAGTATCCCCATTCTATGGAAAGCTTACCAGTAAACCCCAAATGAAAAGCATTGAGCCAAATCGGCACACCTGAAGACTGTGAGATGGATTTCACTATATGATTCAGAGTTGCAATATAAACATTTGTTCTTAATGAATACAACAGTTCTGAGGACAACTTGTAGATTATAGGGCCGCCTATAATGTGGTCCTCTCCAATAAGGATAGAGCGACCATTGCCAGGACACCACGCTAACCAATTAGCCACAACTGGAAAAGTTGTTAAGAGGCCCACCCAAATGTTGGAGATGCCAATTCGGTTCTTAGTCTTTAATCGAATCCATTGTGTGATAGGTTGGTTTTTAAGATATTTATCTTTGATAATAGTACACCAAGGGATTTCAACTGAGATAAAACACCACAAGCTTTTTGCCAAAAGTGCTTCTGCAAACTGAAATATGTTTTTTAATGACCATCCACCATATGCTTTTGGGGAGGCCAATCTTTTCCAGTCGACCAAGTGGAATTTGTGTTTGTCAGATCCAGACCAAATAAAATTGACAATTTTCCTCCTAATGGCAGTGAGGATGGAAATTGGGATTTTACTAAGGGAAAGCCAATAATCCGCTAAGTTTTGTAGTACAACTGTGGCAAGTGTGACTCTGCCGCCGATGGAGAGCCACTTCCAGCTCCATAAATGAATTCTCTTATCAAATCTTTTAAGTAGCTAGCTCCAATCAGATATCATGTAGTCATTTGGTTTAATATGGTATCCCAGATAATTTGTGCCTTGATTAAGTGCAAATATACTGTATGGTAAAAATTGTGATATCTCCATTGAGTTCTCCTCTTTCACCTTGTGCTCAATGAGTTTTGACTTATCTACATTAATGATCATTCCAGTGGTAGCGCAGAATAAGTCTAATATGGTTTTTATGCTCCTCCATTCCCCATGAGTTTCTAAACCAAACAACATCACATCGTCAACAAAGAGTTGGTGTGTGATTTCAATTGAGGGGGAGACCTTTATACCCTTAATCTCGTCAATTTCTTTGGCTTTTATCAATAACATGCTGAGCCCCTTGGTGACAATCAAGAATGATAGTGGAGATAATGCGCAGCCTTGTCTAATGCCCGAGAACTAGCAATAAACTCAATTGGGCTACCATTGATCAATATCCCATAGCACGTCGATGTGACACACACCATGCTCCATCTAGTAGCAATCCAAGGAATACCGATCTGCATGAGGGCCGATATGAGATAACCCCAATTCACCTTGTCATAAGCTCTTGTGAGGTCAAGTTGAAGAATAAGTCCATTAATATTTTTTGCTTTAATGCCGTGAAATACTTCTTATGTCACCCCAATGGCGTCTAGTATCTGCGATTATCAAGGAAGCCAAATTGCTACCTAGATAAATATCTGGATAATGTCGGCTTTATCCTGTTTGCTATAATTTTTGCAATCACTTTGTAAATGAGATTACATAGTGCAATAGGACAGAAATCTTCGAAGGTTTTTGGGAGAGAAATTTTTGGAAAAAAGCGATAAATGTAGAGTTGAGAGCCAGGGAAACCTTACCCAAGAGTTTGGAGTCCTCGACCATGGCCAGTATGTCATTCCCCATTATATCAAAAAATTCCAAGAAGAGCTTTGTGGTCCATCCATATGGACCTGGGCTCTTGTATTTTGCAAAGCCTTTAAGAGTCTTGTGAATTTCGTCTAGTGTAACCGGGTTGAATATCTCATTCCCATCCTAGTCCGTGAAAAAATGTGGGTATTCTTTAATCACCCGAAATTTTTCCCTCACAGAGATATCATCTTCAATATTATAGTAATTTTGAAAATATTCAACTGCAACGCTTTGAATGGGATTTTGAATTTTGATCCAGGAACCATATGCCCGTTTTAAGGACCAAATAGTGTTACTAACCCTCCTGTTGTCTGCAAACCGATGGAAGAATTTATTGTTTTGATCCCCTAGGGAGATCCATAGGGCACGACTCTTGAGTCGCCAAGTCTCCTCATCATGACTTAAAATAGATAACCTGCTATTTTCCAGTGCTTGTAGTGAAGTGTAGTCCAGGTTGGTGGGAGAGCCTTTTAAAATGTTCAAATGTAATGACTCGATCTAAGCTTCTATCATGATGAGCTCGACTCTATTCAGTGTTTTCCTTAAGCATTCCCATTTTAGGACAACCCTTTTTAAGTGTGACAATTTTTGTACCACCATATGTGATGGAGAGTATCATGGATCAGTGACATGTTCAGTCCATACCGATCTGACCAGTCTTTTAAAGTCTGGTTCCTTAAGCCACGTGTGATTAAACTTAAAGGGATATGTGTGTTTTTACAGTGCTCAGCCTCCAGTTCTAAAAAAATGGGATAATGGTCCGATATCAAATTGAAGTCCACCCAAGTCCGATACTTATGTAGCGTGTCCACTAACTAATCACCCATTAAAAATCTATCAAGTCGCTTAGAGACACCACCAGTACCTATTTGCCCATTACACCATGTCAAACACAAAGCTATAGGTGCTATATCATTTAAGCTAGCAACCAAAAAATATGTTGAAAATAGTTACTTAGTGGATCCTGTCTGGAAGATCGACCCCATGTTTCAGCTGCATTTAGTATGAGGTTGAGGTCACCAACAATGACCAGGTTGGGGAGGTTCAGATATCCCTCATCCCAGGCATGATCCCAAAACTGCTTTCTGTTAATGTATGCCCCATAACAATTTATCAAATTTATATCTGTAGTGTATCCTAAGATACTCCCAAAAAGGTAAAACCCCATAGGGATGTTGTATGCCATAAGTTTAAAGTGTCTCGGGTTCCAAGACGAGAGCAAACCCCTGGATTTCCCGTCAACATCTGTAGAGCAGATCACCCAGTCCTTTTTGATGCTTTTAAAAAAATGTTGAGTTCTATCAATAGACGACATAATCTCTTGTAAAAAGATTATATCAGGTTTCCATTTATCCACAATATGTTTGAGGGCAGATATTTTCTGAGGGCCCCCGATCCCTCTGATGTTGAGAGAGAGAAAGATAATTTCTTAACCCTGGCTAGGGATTTCAAATCTCTAAGGGCCCTCGAGTTAGTGGATGGAGTGCTGACCGAGTCAATCAATAGTATAGTGTTAGATTCAACCTATCCATGGAGCGCTTGCTTTCCCTTTCTGACACTGTGAGTTTTAATAGGGGAAATTTGTTGTGCAAGACCGCCCCGTTGTCCCCCCTTTGTATATGCCTAATCCAGAGGACTAGTCAACCTAGTAGAAGCAATCTCATCCGTCATAGGGTTGGGAAGTGAAGAATTACCAATGTAGGTCGCAATGGGTGTTTTCTTGGCAGCTTTGTAGTAGGAAGAAGAAGCCAAATTGCTTCTTGTATTCACTAGCGCGATGTAGGTGTCACTAGTAGAGGGTTTGTCACCTGGCATAATTCCCCCAACCCTATCTATCAAGGAAACATTAGTAGGAATAAGGGCCGAATCGATAGACCTGGTTCGTGGATAATGGGGGAAATGTGGATGTCTAGTAATGGTAGAAGTGGGCCCGGTAGAGGGGTAACGAAGCAAGGTGTCTGGGAGGAACCAATCTGAATGTTTGTAGTATCGATATTTTGGTTAGCAGGTAAATTAATACCATGGTAGAAATAGGCCCCCCAATAGGAATCCTCCACAATATTGTCACCTTTAGCTTTGAGTGAAACAATAAAAACCAATTTAGCTTGTGACAATGATGTTATAAAAGCAGGATCGCGTGAGCATAACTTACCGATCAAGGACGACTTATGCTTGGTATCCACTTAGCTTTTTCTTCTTTGTACATTTTTTGATGGTGCTGCCCAAAATGGTATGTGTGCAGCAGGTGGGGTAATCTATTTAAATTCTGAGCATTATTTTACCTTACGATTAAACTGTGGATCTGGGCAAATATGAAGGTTGAATTGATGGCGCTATGGTGTATTCTACATATGGCTAATATCTTTGGTTTAGTGGATCTTAAAGTTTATGGAGATTCCCATGTTACCATTAAATGGGCTTCTGGTGACTACAATATGAAAGTTACTGCACTATTTCATTGGTGTAAGCGTGCTAGAGAGGAAATCAGTTTGAGCAGGTGCAATACTTTTGAACATATCTACAGGGAACACAACTCCTTGGCAGACAAGCTTTCAAAACAAGCTTTGGATGGGGAGGAGGGATACTTAATCTGGGAAGAGTGGCATAATGCTCTCATCCAAGATAATGGTGCAATCTATTTTTATGACTAGGCCTGTTTACTAGTGTATGTTCTTTTCATTTGAAAATTTTGGGGGTAGTAGTATATGACAAGTTGATGGATATATGAGAACCATCTTTTTATTATCTCTTTGACATATATGATTCGCAAAGTTTAATTATTTCAATATTGTACACTTCAAATTTTTAAATTCATAATGTTTACTCTAAAGTGAAACAATTTTTATTTAATTGAATTTTAAAAATAAGCAATTATTTGAATGATTATTGGTTCGTTCTAATGATGTAAGCCTCGGGATTTGGCGCCCGGGCCTTGGCGGCACTGCTTACGCAAGACCTGCTATGGACCTGGTAAACCCCATAATCGACAATTTATTGGTGACAGCCAGCATTGAACCTGTCTACCTACCTATATGCCCTTAGAAGACCTGACAGAAGCTTGTGGCAGGAAGATCGATTGGTTTCGGGTCAAACTGGTTTTAACACAGTGCGCTTAATGAAAAAAGAGCCCGAGGCTGTAATGAAGAAACTTCTGCAGAGAATACAAAAAGGTGAAACCCCAGCGTAGTTTTAGATACTTCCTATTGAAACAGAGAAATCCGCTTTCTGTTCCAAAAACAAAGATAAAGAAATTGGACCAAATGGTGGAAATGTGTTTGAATAACAGTATAATTCTTAACGTGGGTGATTTGAAGTGGCTTGTAGAGCATCCCAACGCAACAAGAGCATTTCTAGTCTCTGGAAATGGACACTTTCACTGCTAGGAAGAAAAGTATTACCTGGAAATATGATATAATTTCCAACCTTGCTGCAGTTTGGATTCCGTCATTGAATCAGAATAAGTTGAGATAGCTTCCCCATGTCTTTTGCAAGGTTCTGGAACTCCCTTTCAAGTCAAAGGTCCCTATGGCAGTAGAAGAGAACGGGGAGTGTTTTAGGTTTATTGTGAACAGTGATGAGGCACTGGCGTTTCAGGAGGCTTGGGCTAAAATTATAGAAATAGCTCCCAGGGTGATTAAGGTTGTGATTCGGGAGGCTAACAGAAAACCTAGGATTTCCATGGATGAACAGGAATTGGATATGTGGCGTTTTAGGCTGCCTTCGTCCACTATGCCAGAGCTGTCAACTGTAGTGTACAGTGATGGGAAATTTGTTGTGAAGTTGTTATGAAATTTGAGCCAATTTTTAGCTCGATATGGAAGAGTTGGTCGTCTATGGCTGATTGCGATTGCGACGTGTGAAACATACCTACATTGTCAAGTATATCATCCCTTATATGGAGAATGATTGGGACCTGCAGCCTCTACCTATTATTGCCAAACCAACTCCAGGATTGTTTCCTAGGTTCTCCCTTGTTTCTTTTGCTTTCCAAGTTCTCTAGTTATTTTAGTGTTTAAAAGATACGTCTTGAAATGCTTCAAATATGTCATTATTTTAGATTTGGTGGATCATAATCTTTAATTTTGGTGAAAATTTATTGGAGCTAACATCCAAATACTCCAAAGCCCTAAGCTCAAACAGTGCTGCAGGACGAAATACAACACTCAATCCCTGGTCATGCAAATCCACCACAACGACACGCCCAACGAGTATGTCGCATGAGACACCTTCCTAGTGGCAACAACTAAAAGAAACATTCCAAGAAGGCAAACGCCCAGCAAGAGCATGCAAATCGTTCTTAAAAGCCAAAAGAGATTGCATTTCTTGATTCAAACAACCAGCTTCGCAAGAAACATATGTTAAAATGCACGAAACAACTATGTAACTGCAGAACATTCGAATGGCAAAACTGAGTAATCCTTTTTGCAGATTACCGGCCATTCCTGGTACTTGGGGTAAGGATCTGAATTGCATGCTTGAATTGGCCATCATAATGATATTGTATGTGTGGGAGGTCTCAAAGATCTGGTATGTGTGAATCTGATCTACATAATAGATTATAAAATAAAAACTATGTCCAAACTGAAGCAAGAGCCGTGCTTGAATGGTCAAAAGTAAAAGCAAGAGCCGTCCATTTTATGAATTGATTACTCCAAAGACACATAAATATCCAACCAATATGAATTGAGTCAATGTGTTCTGCTAAACACAACTTGCTGAGATGTGTCACCTTCAAATCTCCTATCACAATGTGCTGTGATTGCATGGAAGCATCCCATTCCAAACAAAAAAATGACCTAAACATTGCCCATCCACCAAGTGCAGAATGAATGACCAATAGCCAGACCCTGAATTGACATTTGAATCGAGGCGGCCTGAACTAATAATATTTAAACGCCTAGATACCAGTAGGCAAGGTGACAAATCCCTAATTATATGGGATCTTACAATTTTTAAAACAATGCCTAAGGTTATGTGAAAATGCTTGAGGATAGAAGGATGAGGAACGTATTCCCATTATTGTAAGGGCTCTGGCATTTACTTTAGTTGCATATTTGCGAGTATTTGCTGGTAATTAAAAAATATTTATGTTTCCTTTCAAAACAAATCTTTTGCCTAGAAAATTACAATAATTGTATTATGATATAATATCTTAGTCACCTTCTTGGTTTGCATAGAGGCTTCTATCTATGCTAATAGTGGTAGATTGTTATGGCTATCGTAGGATTTAATGCTTAGCAATAAAGGAAAACAATGGCAAAGGAAGAGGCAGAGATGGTAGTTAAGACGTACTTTAATTCAAATGGCTTGCCATTCTTTCATGTTCAATCTTTGTTCCATTCTTTCATGTTCAATCTTCGTTCTTTTGGGGAATGGTGAGTACTATTGAGAATTGTGGAGGTGGTGGCAAACCTCCATTTCATAAAAAATTGAGTACTAATGATTTGAGCAAGTTTATAGATACATTATTTTTATTCATCTTAATTTCTATCAATCGTTCACAACTCCAAGCAAATATATCCTTCCTACAAATAGAACAAGTAGCAATGTCAAAGACATTGCCACCACGTGGCTCTTGTTATTTTTTGAAACGGATGAAATATTTTTTTTAAAATTTTTCGAAGCCTATGAATTTTTCATAAAAGAACTCGAACAATCGATAAAAAAAATAAGCTTTTAATAAAATTTCAAATTTATAAAAAAAATAAGCTTTTAATAAAATTTCAAATTTATAAAAAAAATAAGCTTTTAATAAAATTTCAAATTTATAAAAAAAATAATAGTCATATAAAAATCATAAAACAATAAAATTTTCCAAATATAGCTAAATAATATTATAATATATTTAATAATAATAAAATATTATTATTTAATAATATTTAAATTTCAAAACGGAAGGACAGCAAAATTTCTATTAAAATGTGTCTTTTGCAATCTCTATTTCAAAATTTATAAACCTCTAAGATGGCATGGGAATGTGTGCATTGACGGTTACTACGGGGATGCCAGACTGTAAGCGGATTTCAAAGACTGCATTGAAAATTGTGCAACGGCTAGTTGCTAGATATTTCAAATACCGCCTTGTAAGCGGATTTCAAACCATCAATTAGAGGATCCCAATTCCCAAAGATTAAGAAACATAAAACGGAAATTAGAAAGCATTGATCGCAAATTCGCTAGGAGCGATATTTGGTAACATTGCTGGGAGATGAAAAGATAGACAGATAGAGAGGAGCAGAGCAGATTTGAAGGTTTGTAAGATGCAGAACTGGGAGAAGAAAAGATAGACAGATAAAGAGGCGCCGAACAGATTTGAGGGTTTGTAACATGCAGAGATGAGCAGATTATAATGTCTGCGATTTTGGGTGAAGAAGGTTAAAGAAGAGCCACATCTTACAATCCTAAGCAGATTCAGATCTAAAAAATAAGAGAGAAGGGCCTGAACAGATAAAGAGAGTGGCGTTGATTATGGTTTTGTATTTGTGTCTTTTGTTTCGAGCATGGCCATGCTTATTTGGTTTTCCCTTTGACTTTGTTTTTTTCATTCTTTTAATTCTTTTTAATTTTCATTTTTGGGTTTTGCTGTGTTCGTCTCTGTTTGTTTTGGGATCGAGAGGAGGATGAAGTGGTTTGTTAGGGATTTTTCTTTTATAATTCTTTCATTATCGTTTTTGGGTTTTGCTTTGTTCGTCTCTGTTTTGAGCATGGTTTGTTTGGGATCGAGAGGAAGATGAGGGATTAAAAATCCAGAAGTTAGCATCACTGGGTAGCGAACTGCTAAGGCGGAGAAGGTTTGTGCTCTTTTATTTCATGTTGACATTTCTAGATGGAAATTTAATCCATATTACATTACTACATCATGTTCTGTTTTGTCCTGGAGTGCAGAGGCAGAGCTACAAGACCATTAAATTCTGTTTTGTCCTGGAGTGCAGAGGCAGAGCTACAAGACCATTAAATCAGAGATGCTGCTGAATTTTGGGATTGGAGGTGAGTTTTTGGATAATTGAAATGCTCTTTTTATTGACAATTGAAATACTCTTTGTGGATAATTTTTTGTTATCCAGTTCCGCGTGAGGGTTTGTTTATTTTTTTCTAAATCTTCGATGATAATGGCTTTAGTATGTATGAGATAGATATGTGTTGCATTTTTTTTCCAAACATCAAAATCCAATTCCATGTGAGGATTTGAATTTCATTTTTTTTAAATCTTCAAAGTTACATGCATTTGTGTTACAGGGTTTTAATTTCTTGGTACTGTTTCAGTCCAGTAAGCAGATGTGTTAGCACAAATCCACCCTAATTTCACATCTCTTAATCTTGTGGGTGTTTTAATAATGCTAGAGTTTAGAAGCGGCTGTTACCATAAATTCACTTCCTGGGATCTCTTAACCTTGTGGGTTTTTAATAGCGCTAGAGTTCAGAACCTCAAGTCCAAAGCTCTGAACCTTGTTGGTATTTTTAATAATCCTAGAGTTTACAAGCAGGCACTATTATAAATCCACCAAATTGACTTGGCGGGGCTAGCATGGATAGATTGATTTACTGGGCAGGGCAGGACAGAGCTGCATGTCGGCGTCTGCTGCTAAGTAGTGGTAACGCGCTGGTAACAGGCACCCGGTGACCAGCAGGTAATGATACCTCGTTTCGCACTCGGTGATCAGCAGGTCATGACTGGTCTGTCAAACCTTATCAATAGAGGAGAGATGAACCTCTCCGTTAATTGGCACGCTCTTTGATCGGCCCCATAGTAGTGCTTTGATTAGATGACGAATTCTTTTTTAGGGCGACTCACCTTTGCTTTGAGAAGAATCTTTAAGGACGAAGCAGCCTCTCTATCCATAATCCTCACCCAAGGCGGTTACTATGATAAATTCTGGAATCCTTATCTTCCAAATCTCTGAACCTTGTAGGTGTTTTTAGTAATGAGGAGGGTTCATATCTGTATTAGGTTTTTTTTTGTCATTTTATTCAATTCCATTCTAAATATTGACACAACATATGGGTTCTTACTCGTTTAGGTATGGGAATTTGTTACAGCCTTAAGTCTTATCCTTCAAGACAGCAATGCTTAAGATTCTTAAGCGGGAGTGGAGGCACAGAATCTCTATTTTAGCAAAAGAAACCCAAAACAGGGATGAAGCACGGGATTAAATGTGTTTCTGAAGCTATTGATTAACTAGGTCTCTGAAGGATAAACAATGAAACCCACTAAATTTTAATTAACTTTTTCCTAATCTCACTAAGAAAGAAGATTAGCAGTAGGGTGCTCTTTTGTATATAAATGTGAACAGAGTACACATCTCCAACCTCACCATGTACACATCTCCAACCTCACCATCGTCTACTTGGCTTCACTTTTTGTGGTTGGGGTAGTCTGTGTACTACGACCGTCAAATAAGCCTACTCGATTCCTAATCTGATGGGATGGGGACATTGGGGAAAGTATCATTCAATCCTATTAGATGAGATTAACTCCAACTTCTTCGCAAGGGTACCCATACATGAAATTATATGATAATAATAGTGCATACAGTTTAACATCCGGGGTTTTTGCACATGTCCTATGAGGGCAAATTATTGTTAAACCATGCCTAATTAACAAAGCTTGTAATAGCTGTGGCGTATCATGTACAGAATCCCTGCAGTGAATCTCCTTGTTGGCATTAGCCATGATTCCATCTACTGACCATTCATATTGGCTTTGCATTGGTCAAAGTCCCGACTCCCGTGAGAGGCTGTTTATTTGTTTTTGATATCCACTTCCAAGTCACAATGCCTTGAGTTCAAGGCTTAAGATCAGTTTTTGCAGTGCTATATGCCATCCTATTTATGGAATTCTATTTCGGCTCTGGGGTCAAATATCTGATATTCCTATCAGGTGGATGAGAAATGTTTTTGTAAGCTTGGGCTATAAACACTGTTGCAGGTCTATGGCTTGCTTAAAAACTGAGTTCTCTTGCATGAGCATTTCTTTTTCAAGGTCCAGTGCAGATTTAAACTATGGTTTGTGTATTCTGAGTTCTCAAAAGTGTACCAAAAGTTTTTTAATTTTGCTCCTCTTCCCTGTTCATACTTTTCCACATATACTTATCTAAATTTGAATGTTTTGTTTAGCCTCACCCTTGTTTATTTTAACTAATCTAATGCTTTTCTTTTTGATATTCTACCTCTCTTTTCTATTATTAGTCCATTACCTTTTCCTTCATCCTTTAGTGTAGTAGGGTTGTCCTAATAATGAGGTGAATGATTTTCCAGTTGGGTTCAATGTAGGACTATCACAACAACTTTTGGAGTTTATTAGAAAGATGTCTTTGGTAAAAGCGTTTTTGCTTCAAGAAAATGTCTTAGAAAAAAAGTAGAAAATGAAAATGTGGGAGTAAAAGGCTTTTATATTTTAGATCTACTTGAATTGGCACTGGAGAGCATATTGAGCAGGGTTTAACCTGCCAACTTATCTAACATCACACGGTTAACATCACCGTTTGCACAGATCTAAGGGAGCAGTGTAGGAGCAATCACCTACGGATACTTGTTTGAAAGAAAAATAGGATTAGATTATTGGTCCTGTAACTTACTAGATTCTTGTTTGAAAGGAAAACAGGACTAGATTATTTGTCCTGTAACTTATTGTGAAAAGCAATGTCCTGTTGCAATGAATCAGGATACAAGAAACCCACCTTAAAAGTGCTTATATAATCACATGGGGGCTTTCACTGTATTTTCAATAATCAGGTTGAGTAGTAATTAGGAAGCACAGTTTCAATTATTTATGCATTCACTGTATCTCTCCCAGTAACCATTTCATTGCCAGTTAATTTTAAATAGGGTATATGATCAAATCAAAATGGAGCAAGGTTATTGCTCCGGTAGCATATTGTGAATGGCAATGAATTGCTGCAATGAATAAGGATACATGAGACCATCTTTAAAGTGCAGGAATAGTCTCAACATTGGGGTCTGCAATGTATTTGCAACAATCAGCTTGAGTGTAGTACTTAGAAATTAAGGTTCAGTTGTTTATGTACTGATAATAACTCTCATAAAAATAATTTCATTGCCAATTAGTTTTAATTTGGCATTTGGCTTTCCTTAAAAAGTACATATATAATAGTTGTAACATAAGTGCCTTCAGTGTATTTACAATAATCAGTTGTGTATAGTTTTAAGTTTATGTTTTGTTTATTTTTCTGTGAATAACCACTTCATTTCCTATTAGTTTTACTCCTTTTAATATAATCAATTTATTAGGAATATGTTATGCCTTGCAGTTAGTTTTTACCTCTTCCAATATAATCATTTTATTTAGAATAAATGCATATTCAAAAAGATTTTCCTTTTAACATAATCGATATATTATGATAGTTATACCTTTCAGTTAGTTTTTACCTTTCCAATAGAAACATTGTATTTCTAATAAATGTTATACCATGTATATTAATTTTTTTTTTTTTTATTGTAGTGAATTTTTATCTCATTTTATTTTGAATATTATTGCGAGTGTTAAAAAGTCTCACACCTTGTATAATAAAAGGAATGTCTTGATATATTTTTGTTACTCATTATTGAAATGGAATGCCTTGAACATGATTTTCCTTGTATGTCCAAAGATCATCCAATGGGCATTCGGTAGCGCTTATCTCATCCCACAGTTCACTCAAACTCAAACAAAGAAAACTTGGCCATTTCAAAAATTGTGGACAGTTAGTTGCTTATCTTATTGCACAGTTTGCTCAATCTCAAACAAAACGACTTGCCCATTTCAAAAATTATGTCTTATATCTATCTGCTCTCAAAACGACTCGGCCATTTCAGAAATGATATCTGTTCTCAGTATTGAAATAGTGCCAAAAAGCATCTCTTAGTATAGCATAATATTTGTTTTCTCATTAATGAAATAGTGTAAAATAAAGTATGCTTGATATGCTTATGTTTTCATTATAAAAATGTTGAAAAATTATGTGATATATTTCCTAAAATATGTTTAGATATATTATCATTAGTCTTATTCTAATGGTATATTTACATTACTCATTAATGTGGCTTAAAATATGCTTGGGAATTATAATTCCAGCCATGATTTTGTGGACAGCCAATTGCTTTTCTCCTCCCATGGATATCTCAAATACAAAGAACTTGTATTATAAATTTAATACATTTTTGTTGTGTAACAGGTGGATAAAGAGTGTAAGATATTTTTGGGAGTGCATTGACATGATTAATATTTTGATTATATTTTAAATTTCTTGGTTATAAAATTTCTTGATTATGTTGTTTAATGTATAAATATTTATTTTAACTTTTTTTAAATATTTAAATGAGTATGATATAATAATAATGGTATTTAATAATTAATTTAATTTTTTTTTATGTATGATGATATATTTTTATGGTTTTTAATTTTTATTCATGTATTTATTTAAATTTGTTGTAAATTTTTAAAATTGATGTTTATTTTGAAATATAAATTAATATAAAATTGGTAACATTTTAAAAATTGATTGATATTTGTTATTATTGGAATTTTAATTGATATTTATTGAAGATGGAATTTTATAATGTGTATATTATTTATCTGGTTATGGTATTGCGGCTCTATTATAGATATAGACTTTTATGTCCAGGCTTCGGGCTGTTTTGGACTTCTATATATGTATTTTGTATTGTCACCTTGATACATTGCTACTTATTGACTGTTGGACTGAGTATGTCCTTACTGGGAGATACCTTATTCGGTTTTTGACACGAGATGACATGGTAGATGTTGATGTGATTGGGGGCGCATGTGCCCGTATGTTTTATGTTTATTTGTACGTGGGGTTTGTTCCGATTTACTATTTCACTCTATTAATAGTAAGATAAATTTATGTGTGAAAAAAAAAAATGGAATCTTAAGTTATAAAATTTGTTGCACATTTTAAAAATGATGTTTGTTAAAGATTGGAAAATAAATTAATATAAAATTTGTTGTTACATGTTAAAAATTGATTGATGTTTATTAAATATTAGAATTTTAATTGACATTTTTAAAAGTGGAATCTTAAATTGTATGTTGAAAAAAATTATGTTATGTTTGTGTTATGATACATTATATTTTTAGTGAAACACAATTGAACATATTTCATGATATACAAACACATTCTGTCATTTACACATCAAAACATTTTATTTATAGTTTTATTATGATGATAAATTTTAGTTTTTATTTAAATAAAATGAATTAATTATTAAATTATAATGATAAATGTGTATATTTTTTATTTAATTTGTTAGTAATAATAAATTATAATTTGTATTTTATAATTTCAACTTTATCTTTATATTAAATGTTATAATCCAAGTATATTTTTTAATTGCTTTATCTTTATATTAAATATTATAATCCAAGTATATGTTTTTAGTTGTTTTATAATTTTATATTTTATTTAAATTTATAAATCACAATCAAACATTTTATTTATAGTTTTATTATGATGATAAATTTTAGTTTTTATTTAAATAAAATGAATTAATTATTAAATTATAATGATAAATGTGTATATTTTTTATTTAATTTGTTATAATATGATTAGTAATAATAAATTATAATTTGTATTTTATAATTTCAGCTTTATCATTCCAAGCATATTTTTAGTTATTTTATAATTTTATATTTTATTTAAATCTATAAATCACAATCAAACATTTAATTACATACCAACACAAATAATTTCGTTATGTTTTTTTATTAGTATTGTTATATTATATTAATAATAAACATTTATGAATACATTGATTGAGATAAATTGATTAATGTTGTATTTACATATTTATTTTTGACAATTTGATTGTGAAATTTATAAAATTTTTATAATTTATATGACAAATTTTTTTTATAATTATTTTAAATATATTTATTTTACAATTTAATTATGTAATTTTAATAAATGTTTGGATTCTTTTATTATAATATTAAATTTTTATTTATATCTAAATTAGATTAATTAATTGGTAAATTATAATAATAAATGTATATATTTTTACTTATTTTAATTTATTATAAATTATTATAATGTGAACAATAATAATAAAATATTTTATAATTTCAAATTTGTATTTAATTCCATAATATATTTTTTCAATTTGATTATGTAATTTTAAAAAGTTTTATATTTAATTCTATGCTATATATATTGATAATTTGATTATACAAGTTTAGAAAATTTTAATTAATTTTTAAAAATAAGATAATTTTAGAAATTTTTAATTAATTTTTATAAAATAATTTAATTTGTATAATTATTTCAATGTTATTATAATATATTATAATTTAACAAACCACAATCACATTTAATGATATATCAATATAGATAATGTGTTATATTTTGAGTTAATTAATTTTTAAAAAATAAGATAATTTTAGAAATTTTTAATTAATTTTTATAAAATAATTTAATTTGTATAATTATTTCAATGTTATTATAATATATTATAACTTAACAAACCACAAACACATTTAATGATATATCAATATAGATAATGTGTTATATTTTGAGTAAAGCAGTTTTCAAACATTTCATTTATAGTTTGGTTATGATGATAATTTTACTTTTTATTTAAATAAAGATGAATTTTAATGATATATAATATAAATAATGTGTTATATTTTGAGTAAAACAGTAATCAAACATTTGATGATAATTTTACTTTTTATTTAAATAAGATGAATTGATTGATAAATTATAATTATAAATTTAATTAAGTTATGTTTTTTTTTATTTTTATCTTAATTTATTATAAATTATTATAATGTTCAATAATAATTAATTATAATGATGATAATTTTACTTTTTATTTAAATAAAATGAATTGGTTAATAAATTATAATTAAGTTATATTTTATTTTCATCTCAATTTATTATAAATGTTTAATAATAATTAGTTATAATTTTTCTCTTCTAATTTCAATGTTATATTCTTTTATTATAATATTAAATTTAAATTTATATTTAAATTAGATTAATTAATTGGTAAATTATAATGATAAAGATATATATTTTTACTTATTTCAATTTTTTATAAATTATTATATTATTAATAATAATAATAAAATATTTTATTATTTCAAATTTGTAATTTATTCTATAATATATTTTTTCAATTTGATTATATAATTTTAAAAGTTTTATATTTAATTCTATGCTATATATAAATAGAAAAGTTCAATTAATTTTTATAAAATAATTTAATTAACTTTAAGAATATTATAATTTAATAAACCACAAACACATTTCATAATATACAAATATAGATAATGTGATATTTTTGGGTGAAACCGTAATCAAAACATTTCATTTATAATATATTATAATTTAATAAACCACAGACAGATTTCATAATATACAAATATAGATAATATTTTTGAGTTAAATTTAATTAATTTTTATTTTTATTTTCATCTCAATTTATTATAAATTATTATAATATATTTAATAATAATTAGTTATAAGAATGATAATTTTACTTTTTATTTAAATTAAATCAATTGAATGATAAATTATAATTATAAATTTAATTATGTTATATTTTTATTTTCATTTCAATTGATTACAAATGATTATAATATATTTATAAATTACAAATGTTTTTATTATATATTAAATTTTTATTTATATTTAATCTAGATTAATTAATTGGTAAACTATAATAATAAATGTATATATTTGTATTTATTTCAATTTATTATAAATTATTATAGTGTTAATAATAATAAGAAAATATTTTATAATTTCAAATTTATATTTAATTCCATAATATATTTTTTCAATTTGATTATGCAACTTTATAAAGTTTTATATTTAATTCTATGCTTTATATATTTTGATAATTTCATTATATAAGTTTAGAAAAATTTAACTAATTTTTATAAAATAATTTAATTTGTATTCTTATTTCAATGTTATTATAATATATTATAATTTAATAAACCATAAACACATTTCATAATATATAAATATAGACAATGTGTTATATTTTTGAATGAAACAATAATCAAAACATTTCATTTATAGTTTGGTTATGATGATAATTCTACTTTTTATTTAAATAAAATGAATTGATTGATAAATTATAATTATAGATTTAATTAAATTATGTTTTTTTTTATTTTTATCTCAATTTATTATAAATTATTATAATAATTTATAATATATTTAGTAATAATTAGTTATAATTTTTTTTTTCATTTCAATGTTATTAATAATAATAAAATATTTTTTCAATTTGATTATGTAATTTTAAAAAGTTTTATATTTAATTCTATGCTATATATATTTTGATAATTTGATTATATAGATTTAGAAAATTTTAATTAATTTTTACAAAATAAAATAATTTAATTTGTATTTTTATTTCAATATTATTATAATTTAATAAACCACAAACACATTTCATGATATACAAATATAGATAATGTTTTGATATACAATAATCAAAACATTTTATTTATAGTTTGGTTATAATGATAATTTTACTTTTTGTTTAAATTAGATTAATTGATTGATAAATTATAATTATAAATTTAATTAAGTTGTATTTTTGTTTTTATTTCAATTTATTACAAATTATTATAACATATTTAATACTAATTAGCTATAATTTTTCTTTTCTAATTTCAATATTGTATTCTTTTAATATAATATTAAATTTTTATTTATATTTAATTTAGATTAATTAATTGGTAAATTATAATAATAAATGTATATATTTTTACTTATTTCAATTTATTATAAATTATTATAATGTTAATAATAATAATAAAATATTTTATAATTTCATATTTGTATTTAATTTCATAATATATTTTTTCAATTAGATTATGTATTTTTAAAAAGTTTTATATTTAATTCTATGCTCTATATATTTTGATAATTTTTTATTATATAAGTTTAGAAAAATTTAATTAATTTTTATTAAAATAAGATAATTTGATTATATAATTTTAGAAAATTCTAATTAATTTTTATAAAATAATTTAATTTGTATTTTTATTATTATAATATATTATAATTTAATTATACAAATATTGATATAGAAATATAGATAATGTTTTGATAAATAATAATCAAAACATTTCATTTATAGTTTGGTTATGATGATAATTTTACTTTTTATTTAAATAAGATGAATTGATTGATAAATTATAATTATAAATTTAATTAAATTATATTTTTATTTTCATATCAATTTATTATAAATTATTATAATATATTTAATAATAATTAGTTATAATAATGATAATTTTACTTTTTGTTTAAATTAGATGAATTGATTGATAAATTATAATTATAATTTAATTAAGTTGTATTTTTGTTTTCATTTCAATTTATTACAAATTATTATAATATGTTTAATACTAATTAGTTATAATTTTTCTTTACTAATTTCAATGTTGTATTCTTTTAATATAATATTAAATTTTTATTTATATTTAATTTAGATTAATTAATTGGTAAATTATAATAATAAATGTATATATTTTTACTTATTTCAATTTATTATTTATTATAAATTATTATAATGTTATTAATAATAACAAAATATTTTATAATTTTATATTTGTATTTAATTCCATAATATATTTTTTCAATTTGATGATGTAATTTAAAAAAGTTTTATATTTAATTCTATGTTATATATAGTTTGATAATTTGATTATATAAATTTAAAAAATTCTAGTTAATTTTTATAAAATAAAATAATTTGATTATATAATTTTAAAAAATTCTAACTAATTTTTATAAAATAATTTAATTTGTATTGTTATTATTATAATATATTATAATTTAATAATTTATAAACACATTTCATAATATACAAATATAGATAATATGTTATATTTTTGAATGAAATAGTAATCAAAACATTTCATTTATAGTTTGGTTATGATAATAATTTTACTTTTTATTTAAATAAGATGAATTGATTGGTAAATTATAATTAAATTATATTTTTATTTTCATCTCAATTTATTATAAATTATTATAATATGTTTAATAATAATTAGTTATATTCTTTTATTATAATATTAAATTTTTATTTATATTTAAATTAGATTAATTAATTGATAAATTATAATAATAAATTTATATATTTTTACTTATTTCAATTTATTATAAATTATTATAATGTTATTAATAATGATAAAATGTTTTTTCAATTTAATTCTGTAATTTTAAACAGTTTTATATTTAATTCCATGCTATATATATTTTGATAATTTGATTATATAAGTTTAGGAAATTTTAATTAATTTTTATAAAATAAAATAAGTTGATTATATAATTTTAGAAAATTTTAATTAATTCTTATAAAATAATTTAATTTGTATTTGTATTTCAATGTTATTATAATATATTATAATTTAATAAAATATAAACACATTTGATGATATACAAATATAGATAATGTGTTATATTTTGAGTAAAATAATAATTAAAATATTTCGTTAATGGTTTGGTTATGATGATAATTTTACTTTTTATTTAAATAAGATGAATTGTTTGATAAATTATAATTATAAATTTATTTAAGTTATATTTTTATTTTCATCTCAATTTATTATAAATTATTATAATATGTTTAATAATAGTTAGTTATAAATTTATAAATTTATAACTAAATATATATTTTTAGAAATTTATTAAGATTTTGAATGATTTTAATAATCATTTTATAATATTTATCGAAAAATTATATTTAAATGCCTTAAATATATTTTTTTACAATTTAATTGTGTAATTTAGTAAGTGTTTAGATGGTTTTATAAATCTGTACATTTCATCACATACAAACGCATAGCTTGGGGTTGACCTCTCAGTGGTAGGAGTATACACCGGACAGAGAGTCAGTTGGTTGGGAGGAAAGTTGTAGTTACACTTTCAGTCGCCTATGTCTAATCGACCAGTTAAATGTCCTTGTTACATCTCCTTAAATGTTTATGAATATATTGTTATCATGTCTTGTCTTTATGAATAGTTTCATTTTGTGGAAATGTTATACTGAGTTTCAACGTTATATGATTGTAGACACATGTGTCCTTGTTACATCTCCTTAAAAGTTTATGAATATATTGTTATCATGTCTTGTCTTGTTGAATAGTTTCATTTTGTGGAAATGTTATATTGAGTTTCAACGTTATATGATTGTAGACACATGCATTGATGGTGTGTTATATTAGTAGTAAAATGTGTTGCAGTGGCATAATTTTACCCAGTGAATTTAGGAAATGGATAATTATACTGATTGTCATAATTATTATTATCATAATTATACATTCTAATAATAAATGTATATATTTTTACTTCATATATTCTAGGGAATGAGGATATATTGAGAAGCATCGCTAAAGTAAGGAAGCCATTGTTGAATTAAAGATCAAGAGATTTTTAACTTGTAAGATGGTAATACTTTTAACAATGCTAGATTGCATGTAATTAATTATCATGCCATGAGATTTGTACAACAATAAGAATAATGTATATGTATCTCAAATGAATAATGGAAACCAAGTAAAGAAAATTGCATGTATCTAGATGAAGTACTAATAAAATTGAATTGTACAGTAGGTAACTTGGTGTATCATGTTTACATTGGCATGTTTTGGTAATAAAGCTAAATCATGCACTTGAATGGTGACCAGAGGAAATTTTTTACACCCCATCATGTTCTTCAAATACTGACAATGATATAGGGGTATGTTACAAATGGTATCAGAGTAGAAGTTACAGCACTCGGGCGTATTTGGGCTCAGCATGAGGTAAGGAAATACAAAAAATTTGTTGAACTAACAAAGTGGCTCTACCTGTAAGGAGGAACACACGAAGGAACAAATTCATCTTCAAAGTTCTACAAGAGGTAACCAATGAAATAGAATTGAATACTATGACAAAGCCGCTTGTGAGTTACAAGTAAGTATTCCATTCTGTTTTACTTCTGAAGCATTATGTTTATAAACTGACTAATGGAATTGGGTTAAAGGCATATTCCGCATGAAATACTTATATTGCTTTAGGATTATGATAGACTAGGGTGTCTGGATGATAAGATCATAATTTTATGAACATTTAAGATAAGATGTTACTGAATTGACATCATACAAAAGAATGTAGATTTATATTGAGATAAGGTACTATAATCCATGTAATAAGTATAACGATACTATGCATGGATGACCCTATAAAAGATAAGTAAATATATATTTAGAAATGAATATTGGATGGCTATAGTTCCATTAAAAAGTATCATGTTATTATGATGTGTGAGAACCATTAAATATAACTTCTTACACAAGTGAAATAAATTGAAATAGTACATATTGGTTATTATTAGAGGTAGAAGTGGTAACCTAGCATATTGATACTTGTTAAGGTATTAGTGCATTCCATGTGATATGTGATAAAACAAATTGTAGTATCTATCACTTAAATCAGATGATTAGGAAAATTATGTAAAGTTGTCAAATATGTTTCCTTTTAGGATTATGTTCATATGCATCAATGTCAAAAAGGTGAATGAAGTTATATGATTAAATTTAGATATATCATGTATTCTTTTAAGTAACAAAAACTGATATATTGAGTCGTAATACATCCCATCATGATAATTAATGTTAAACATGATTGGCTATTTGAACGTTTTGGATATTTACATGTGTATCGTACCAAGGTTGAAAATTCATGCGAAAGAAGTGGGCTTGAAATAGAAAGGAATAGTACTTTAAAAATAGCCAAACCTTCAGTTACCTTTGATGAACATTCTTTATTATTGAATTTCCTTACAAAGTTTGAGAAGTTGTGAACATGTGTATTATTAGCATGTGTCGCCTTGTAAAGAGATTTTCGACTCAAAGTATAAACGTTCCATTGTAAAGTGTATTGTTTCATTTGATGACACTAATAGCCAAATAGAAGTATATAGTAATTTCGGTATACATATCTAGCTTACTACTCATGAACATTGTGTAAGGTTGTAATGTTCCTTCACCAGTAACTATCCAAGGATAGATGAGTACATATGTTTAGATGTTATTAATATTTGAGTATAATAGGTGGATCTATGTTGTAGTGACAATATTGATTAAAGGGATTATGTACTAACATTGCAGGACTATACCATGATTATGACCGACGTCACAATCGAAATGGAAAGTTGATTATAGATCCAGTTGTATGAATATTTGAGTTAAAACCACTAAAGAGTAAGTGATGATTTCCTTTTACATCTTATTATATTACAGGATTGTATGAACCACGATTGATGGTAGATTTATGTTATTGATGCACAATCATTAAAACTCATGGAATGTGATGAAATAAATAGGTGAACCTATTGTTCATGGATTGATGATATTATTGCAACTAACTGTGAAGTTGTTAGTGATTCTAAGGACTTGGCAATGAAAATGAAGGCACAATAAGTTCTAAGTATGTATGCCGCAATTAGTCAAATGTTGTGATTGACAGAAAACGTGGACCAAATAAATATTAATAATAATGATATGATTATGGGTGATGAATGATAACACCAAGTGGTAGAATTGATGATCCAACTCTTGTAAGTGATTCTAAGGACTTGGCAATGAAAATGAAGGCACAGTAAGTTCCAAGTCTGTATGCCGCAATTAGTCAAATGTTGTGATTGACAGTAAACGTGGACCAAATAAATATTAATAATAATGACATGATCATGGGTGATGAATGATAACACCAAGTGGTAGAATTGATGATCCAACTGTACTTACTAAATAATTTTCGTAGACTCGAGCAAGAGAGCTGGAGTGGAAAAATTTCCTGGACTCAACCCTAGGGGGCTTGAGTGGAAAAGATAAAGAGTCTGTGATATCAATAGCAAGACCTAGGCACACAATTTTAACATCTGAAAGACAGGACGTTGTTTGATGTTTTTGAGAAGGAAAACTTTTGACTAGCAATCAAAAGAGGAGTAATCTCAAAAGTTTAAAGCCTCTAAGACCACAAATAAATTGGTGACAGATCTCGAGGAAGAGATCTGTGTTCAACAGGGTGTTGTTGAAGTTCCGAAACCCAGAAGAGACTTTTGTGATCAACAAACCTTTGAATCTTTCAATCCCAAATAAAGTAACAACGAAACATATGTTAAGAACTGCCAAGTAACTAGGTTGTTAACTGCCCTAATATGAGAATATTATGAATGCAAATAGTACTAAAATAATGTAGAATTCTCTCAAGGACGAATAACGATGAATTGAAGTTATCTGCTTGAAAGTATGTGAGTAAAATATTACTAGTATGAATGAAGGTAACTCTACCGCAAGCTAAGGACTAGCTAAAGTGTCCAAGCATTTGAGGTAAAAAGATGTTCTCCAAAAAATAAGTAAAAACATTGTTTTACTTATGCAATCGTTTCATTTATATTGGAAATGATCATGTGTTGCAAATAGACTTGTTGCTTACATTATGATTGAAATTGAAAAATGATGTTATAATGCTGAAAGTGTTTAGAAGATCTTGTATGCGTGGTATAAGGTGCAGGTTATAAAAGAAAGAAAAAAACAAACAATCACAACATACATGAAGTGTAGAAGAACGAAGATGAGTAAGAATATCAAAAAGGAGATGCCAAAGAAAAACAAAGATAACTGAAGAGTGACATTTCAAAGGCACTCACGAGTTGAAGACGGAATTGAAGAAGCATGAACACCAAGGATGGTGTTATCTTTAAGGGGGGAATGATGTAACATCCCTCTGTTTACCCCTAGTATGTTTGTAAATAAAAATGTAATTATGTGCTTGTTTCCGGTGAGGAGCTCAAGGCCGGGGCCCCACCAGTAAACATTGTATGTGACGATATGTAATTCCTAGTTGTAAATGTCGATGGTAGACGTGGGATACTGAAGGTTTTGACACAACTAATTGACGGAGAAACAAAATCCACTAGGGGGGGAAGAATTCTAAATGGTTGGTAGGCCATGAGTTTGATGACAGATGTCATCATGGTGTCACGAACACTTAAGTGATCATTGATGTTCACAAAAGGGTCACTCGAATTTTTAAGTTATCAGCTAGCCCTAGATAAGGATACCTTAACCGCCGAAAGGCAGTAAATGACTCCTAAGAAAGAATGGTTAGAACTAGGTTCACTTCGCTAAAAGCTATTCTTCTTAGTTAATCCTAAATAGCATTAAAGGGGCTACCCCAAATTTTATCATCATAAATACCTATTAAGAATGTCCAATGAATGAAAGGAAGGAAATTAGGTTTTCCTTCGAAGGATAGTTCAGTAAGGGTTTTATTTTTAAAAGAAAGAAATCATTATGAAGTAATTACACAAATAAGCACTCTTGCTTATACATATAGATATAAAATAAAGTACCACAATAAAATAATTCAATAAGTATTGTAATACTTCTTAGAAGGGGTTTAAACGTATTTTACTATATGGTCGAACATGTATATTGGGGAAACGATAAAGATGTTATGTTAGTGACCACCACTAGGCTATGATCACGGGGGCATCATGGCACATAACATGGATAATTAATGATTTTTAAAAGAGAACAAGATGTGGAGTTGTGGGGGGGAAACGTTCGACTGCCACCCCCTTAAAAGCTAAGATGAAAACCCCAAGTTAACAAATGGGTTTTTCACTTAATTTACATGATTTACTTAAGTTCTGGTCGAGGGATAAGGGTTTCTCCGGAGATATCACAGGTAGTGGATCTCCTTGTTAGTGTGCCATTTTGTTTTGATGCCTCTTGTCACGTGGTTTGCGCTTCGAGCCATCCCATAAAGAGAAGGTGGGCGGATTGTCCTGGGGGGTGCCTGGACCAAGTCTTGTTGTAAGTCTTCTATTTCTGCTTTAAGCCAACAATCTCTGAAATGGTTTTGGGCAGAGTATCATATAGCCATGTATGCCTGACCAGTGATCTCTGAAATGGTTTGCGCAGAGTATGATATAGTCTATATGCCTGACCAACGATCTCTGAAATTGTTTGAGTAGAATAGGATATAGCCCGTATTCCTGACCAGCGATCTCTGAAATCGTTTGAGCAGAATATGATATAGATGTATTCCTGACCAATGATCTCTGTATCATTATCTGTTTATTGTTATTAACACCTTCCGGTTCTCCAGGTTGTGTAATCTCTGTGATGAGAAAACGCGTGAGCCTGCAATGGGAGGTTGTGTGATCACTGTGAGGAGAAGACGTTGGAGCCCTGCGATGGAAAGTCGATGTTGACCTCTGCATTTTGGAGAAGACATGTGATTTTGATCATGCGATGGGAGTAAATCTCATATCTTTGCGCCTGCAATGGAGATGCGATGTATTGTAAGATTGGTAAGAGAGGGCGTCACAAAATTGGTCGGTAAGTATTTATGTTGAAGTATAAATCTCTGTGTTATTTTAAATTTTGGCTGGAAAATATTCTTATTTGCAGAATTTGCAATTAGTCTTGCCCTGGCATAGTCTTTTGCAAGTCGACGGGATCAGTCCATCCCTGAGATCGTTTTCTTGTATAAATCCTTTTAAGTATCCTAGTAAGCGATCTCTGCATCGCTATCTTTTAAGATCAGTACGCTAGTACAGTGATCCCTATCTCACTGTCTTAATAGGATTAATGTATTGTTGGAAGCGATCGTTGCATCGATGTCTGAGTGTGTTCGAAGTACTGTTTACGGAGAACGAACCACCCACACTCGCTTGTGAAGGTTACCTTTAATCGACTTTGCATTACTTATCTAGTTAACCCTTTTTCTTGCCGCGGGTTGAACCTAGTTAAATGGAAGGATAACCATAAATTTATTGAAAGAAGTATGATAGGACGAGTATGTTAATCCATGTACCTTTTGTAAAAGAAATCCAATGCATAAGGTAAAAAGAGATGACCCCATTTTGGTTGTTAAAAGAAGGGTTAAACGTATAATATGTTGAAAGAAGTATTATAGGATAAGTAGGTTATCCTTTTACCTTTTGGAAAAGAAATACAATGCATAAGGTAAAAAGGATGTTACCATGTACATTAGTTGTTTAATGAAATGTTAAACCATAATATGTTGAAAGAAATATTATAGAATAAGTAGGTTAATCCTTGTACCTTTTGGAAAAGAAATCCAATGCAGAAGGTGAAAAAGGATGTTATCCTATATTTTTAGTTGTTTAATGAAAGGTTAAACTTTTAATATGTTGAAAGAAATATTATAAGACAAATATGTTAATCCATTTACCTTTTGGAAAATAAATCCAATGCATAAGGTAAAAAGGGATGTTACTCTATATTTAGTTGTTAATGAAAGGTTACACATATATTTTGTTAAAAGAAATATTATAGGGCAAGTATGTTAATACATAGCCATTTACCTTTTGAAGAGAGACATGCATTCGATCAAACTCGACGCAGAGAAATAGAGTTGATCTTTGTCTTAGATCCGTAAGAAGGTAAGGGAGTCCTTGTTAAAGTTAGTCCTTACCTTAGTGGATTTCGTTTCCTCGTCAATTAGTTGTGTCAAAACCTTCAATATCCCAAGTTTACCATCGACATTTACAACTAGGAATTACATATCGTCACATACAATGTTTACTGGTGGGGCCTTGGCCTTGAGCTCCTCACCAGAAACAGGCAGATAATTACATTTTTATTTACAAACATACTAGAGGTAAACAGAGGGATATAATGTTATGTTTGAATTAATTGGTAAATTATAATTATAAATTTAATAAAGTTATTTTCTTATTGGAAAAAATATAATTATAAATAAATATTTTTGTTTGAAATCATTATAATATGTTTAATAATAATTAGTTATAATAATTATTTTAATGTTGTATTTAAATCCATATTAAATATATTTTATTAGAAATTTATTAAATTTCTAGATGATTCTAATTATTGTTGTATAATATTTATTGAAAAATTGTATTTAAATCCATCAGTATTGGCCTTTTACCTGGACTCAACCTAGCCTTCAACTCCATGCCTCTAAATCACACTCTCTTTGCATACGATTCCCTCTTACTGGGACGAGGCTCCTCCATAATTGCTCGAAATTAAAAAAAACATGGTTAACTACTGCAAAGCCTCGGGGGGCAAGATTAATCTACATGAAAGTGTAGTTTATGGATGGAATCTAAACAAAATTGCTACTACCAACATTGCCCGCATTCTAGGAATCAAAGTTCATTAGCACTGGGACAACTTCAAATATCTGGGCCTCCCAATCACCCACGAACACTCAAATTCAAAGAATTGGGACGATATAATCCACAAAATCAGATCCAAAATTATGAGATGGGGTGGACAATGGCTCAACAAAGCGGGTAAATTGATTCTCCTGAAATCGGTCCTCTCAGCACTTCCAATCTACAGATCCTCACTCTTGCTAGCACCCAAAGGAGTTACTGAACACATAAACAAACTTATGAGAGACTTCCTCTGGATGGGAGGAAAAAATAATGAGTGCAAAATTCATCTAGTCAATTGGAAAATCACCATTCAGCCAAAACATGCTAGTGGACTTCAAATTCGAGATCCTTTTCAGGCAAATAAGGCTTGAGGTGGCAAGATTCTTTGGAAAATTTTGAATGGCAAACACCACAGAGTCAGCCTTTTATTAAAGAAGAAATACCTAAATGGGAGCACACTCAGATGTCTCGATAGCAAACCAAATTCTAAGGGATCCTCAATTTGGTCTCTTTGTAAAGCAGCCTGGGATTTCTTCTCCCAAGAGTTATACTGGATACCTGGAAACAGGGAAGATATCAACATCTTTTCTGATAAAATCATGGGAAAATACGAACTCCAGAACAACCACGAACTCCAGGACATCAACCATTGGCTCAACCATCAAGGAATCAAAACTCTTAGTGATCTTAGCAACTGGGATCCCTCTAGCACTTGGCATAGCTGGAAAAAGCTAACAACTCTTGCAAATATAGAAAATTCCATAACCCTTCTCTTCGAAAACTTGATAGGATGTGTCCCCACCCATCTTCAAGACAAGGATGGTTGAGGTTGGGGATCTACCAGAAAGTATACCGCTTCCTTGAGATTCAAAGTCCTCCAAAATCATGCCATATCCAGAAAAAAAACATCTAGGGAATGGTCTGGAATTCATTCGGAATTCCCAAAGTAAATTTCTTTATCTAGACTCTTGTGCACAAAAAGATACTTACTAGTGACAACCTCATCAAAAGAGGCTTCATCGGACCTCACTGGTTCCCACTTTGTCACAATAATGCATAGAATCTTGATCACCTCTTTTTGAATTGTGCATTCTCAAAAGCTGTTTGGAACTACATGCTCCAGGAATTTGATATCGCAACATTGAACTTTGCCACCACTACTCGCCTCCTTTCAGATTGTAAATCTCCCCTCTTTCGAAAAGGAAACTTTGGTCTCATATTTGGACAACAATTCCCAAGCTTACTTGTTGAAAGATATGGATCGCCAGAAATAATGCAATTTTTCAAGATATCTGCCCAACGCCATTACAAGTTGCTAGACAAGTAAAAGGACTCTTAATTGAATGCATAAATCAATCTAAATTCAGAGCAGACACGAATCTCTCCATCATTGAATTAAAATGGATTGGATCCCTCCATTCAATCCCTAGAGTTATTGTACCAAAGCATCGGAAGCTCCCACCTTGGAAGATCAGACTCCCTGATATCGACTTTCAAGCATGGAGAAGCAATCAACCCATGGACAACCTACATTTCGACGGTGCTTCAAAAAATAACCCTAGTCTGGCTAGAGCTGGAGGAATTCTATTATTCGATGGAGGAAAAATGAAAATCAATTATAGATGGGGTCTGGGTGTTTGTTCGAACAATCTAGCTGAAGTGCTAGCACTTCTACAAGGATGTCAAATTGCTGAGCATCAGAAAATCGAAAATCTTCAAGTATTTGGTGACTCTCTAGTCATTATCAAAGCTTTCAACATGCCCACTTAGTACAACAATTTGGCAATCGACAAGATCATAAGACGCATCCAACAAATAGCAATCACCTTTAAGAAATTCAAAGCTTATCACATCACAAGAAATTTAAATTATGAAGCAGATGTGGAAGCGAAGAAAGCAACCTCCCTTGCACCTGGCATGACAGAACATACAAATGAGGAAACAAACTACTGTCAAATCCCTTAATATCTCCTTCGCTGGAAAGCTATTTTGGTTATTTCAAGCACACTGCAGAAACATATATAACATGTGTAAAAGATACAAGGACTTATAAGAAACATATATAACATGTGTAAAAGGTACAAGGACAACCCATATTACAGAGTACAAAGCTATTGGGAAAAGCATTGGACTTATTCATGCATTGTTTCATTAGAAAATGTATCCTTTTCATAAATGTTACATAAGGGAACAAAGGATTTGACTATCAATGAATCTTCATTTATCTGTATAGAGCAGGTGGACAACAAAATTCAAATTGACCAAAAAAAAAAATGTTTTTGATGTAAGTTGCAAACCATGATGTTCATTTTTAACTATATATTCACAATTGCTAATGAAAGTGAACATAGAAAGGAACTTGAATGTGAAAATAAAAGGAACTTGAATGTGAAATAAAAGACACCATACAAGGGCCATTTCGTTGGGTCTAATTATGCTAGTTCCTATTTAACAAGAGATAGAAAATCCATGGAGGATGCAGGCAAGAAAAACTATTATAATGATCAACTGCCACGTTACAACTCTTAGCCAGTTTCTGTAGAAGCCCCTCACTCCCCTTAGTACACAGGAGCATCTGAATGAGCTAAATGACAATTTTCTTGTGAAAATAAAAGGAACTTGAACGTGAAATAAAAGACACCGTACAAGGGCCATTTCGTTGGGTCTAATTATGCTAGTTCCTATTTAACAAGAGATAGAAAATCCATGGAGGACGCAGGCAAGAAAAACTATTATAATGATCAACTGCCACGTTACAACTCTTAGCCAGTTTCTGTAGAAGCCCCTCACTCCCCTTAGTACACATGAGCATTTGAATGAGCTAAATGGCAATTTTCTTGACAACATAAATGTTATAAGACCATATATTATACCCTACAAATTTTATAATGCACATATTTGAGCACTAGCATCAAAACATATATTTTGTTTAGAACTTGTCAGGGAGAATAACAACAACAAAGGACATATTATTTTGATAACCATGATACTTATTGCATTCCCAAATGGTCAGGGCTCAACAACCAAACCACTCATATATTATTTTCTCACTTCCTTATGAGTTCTTTTTCTTACTGCTTTATGAGCAAGTTTATGAGGAAGAATAACAAGATAGGTAACGAACTACTCAGAGAGAGTCAGAGGGAGGGATCATAAAGGACAACACCACGAAGATATTCTTTTGATTACTTGTCGGATTTTATAACTGGTAGGATAGGAATAGGTTATACTCAGGCATGAAGGGTTAACTCATCGATTCGTTTTTTTACTGCTCAAGATTGCCCACAAGGTTGATGTTGATTAAATCCTTGTCCTGACTGCAAAAAATCCAGTTTTGTATGCTTGGCGAGATCCCACTACTGCAAACAAATATCCTTTCATGTTTGAAATTTAAATGAAGATGAAAAGTAGTTATCCGGTGATCTAAATCACATCTACATATTCAACGTCAACAATCTATGGTGCCATGAAAGGATCTAAATATTGTGAGTTGAAGGAGAAGGCGATTTTTTTTTCTAAGAATACCTTCCACAATGCTCTATCAATATCCTAATTAGCAGTTCCTGAACTTGAAGGTCAGAAGCTTTCCTTTGCAGAATCACAAATATGTATAAAGCTGCACTACATTTTGAAGAGAGAAGAGAATTCTCCATTGCCAAATCATGTTAAAGGTCTCCACATAACCACAACATTACTTATTCTTCCCTTCAATCCAAATAGCATCCACTTGCCATCTTTGTCCACTCCAAAATACTTATGATAGAATTATTTTACCTTATCCCTAGCTTTAGAGAGAATAGTTTGATCCAAAGGAAGTTGTACGAAACCATATCGTTGAATCATGCTCTCTCTATGAATCACCTCCACACAAATGGGCACATGAAATAGACCTTCCTCTAGCTATATTATAACAAGATCTATGTATTTGATACTGATATTGTAACTGCAATTGTGTTTATGAATCAATTGTTACTCTGCATATACTCGTCCAACAGTGTTTATTCTTAAGAGGTGGACAATAAAGGACGGGAAAAATAAAGGATAGGCAACACAACAAAATGATTTTCTATCCATATTCTTCCACTACTTGTACATAATAGATAATACCCAAATGGCCTATAAGGACTCAGTTTCACTAGAGGCTTTACAACAGCTATCAAGGGGTTTTTGGGATTCATTTTGGCTGCATTGGTGTAATTGGCGACAACGGAACAATGTTGGACTATAGTGGCAAAAAACTCAGCATTGCCCCCAGGGAAAGCTTCTTCCATAGGTATGTCAGTGAAGCCCATTGAATCAGTCGCACTCTGCATCGATCTATTCCAATGGGGAAATAGTGCATCTAAAGCCTTAGAAACATATATGGAAGGAGCCAACAAATTCTAGAAAAGACATCACGTCTTGAAATAACATGGCAGAAGTGATCTTCCCACTTCTTGCGACGAACTGCTCGTTCTAGAACTTCAACCCCAATCAAAGGGAATCCAAATGTGATGCAAAATGGGCCAGGATGTCATTGCTTCTCCAACATCCATAAAGTGTCCAACGGAGCAATAGTAAATACCGCCTCCCATGGAGTGGCTGGTAAACACAATGATATTCACATTTTCATATTCCATGTTGACCTGCAACAACAATCAAAATCACCAAACAATAAATTCAAAGTACAATATTATGCTCTAGTATAATCATGGTTGAGAAAATGTTGTATGTCTATCTTTGTGTGCCACTGTAAGGCTACTTGTGGAGAAAAAAAACAATAAAAAAAACATATCATATCAATATAAATCCATCTCTCAAGGGCTAAACCCTTTATTTCATAGATCCAGATGATTTAACCCTTAGGTTTTATGGACTGCATTAGATGTGGACATCATACAAATACAAATCGACATAAAACTAGGTTTTATACAGGTATCAAAGTTCAAAGTTGAGACATACTTGACCTCAAACTTCAAACATTTTACTCAAATAGCCAGCTTGTAAAATATTTAAACAAGAAATTTGAAGCTTTAACTATCACATTATTGGATGTGGTTGGGGTTTAAGAGATTCAGTCAATATTTGTAGTAATTTTCCAATCCCGTTAAATTCGCAAGTCATAAATATTCTTCAGCGGCAACCAATTGACTATTGTATAAATATTTGTAAAACCAATCCTCAATCCATATTGATTCACATGAAATCCAAGATAAACAAATTTCTATAACCCAAAAATACACTTTTAAAAAATTGACTAGTAGCTTCTATCTACACAATGCTGCAAATACTTGGTAAAAATGGTGCATTTGCGACTCACTTGGTTTTGATTACTACATGAATGTCATCTCTGCGTAGGTGTTTGTTTACACATGAACGAGAAAGTATTTGACATGAAGCTCATGAAGGAATAGTAGGTGGACACTATGCAGAACATAAAACTGTGCAGAAAGTGTTGTGTGTTTATTTAATGCCGTATCCAAGCTTTGGTGTAGTGTGTCAGTTTCAAGACACATTTAATTTTGGGTCTAAATTATTCTAAGAATTGTGCGCGAAATTTTATATTTTTCTAAATATTTGAAATTAAAATAAATTGAGTCGAGTTTGTATAAATCATAAATTTGAAAAAATCATGAAATAAGTAAGAACACTTATTTATGTAAACACCATAATTGCACATAATTTAAAATACTAAGAACACTTATTTCTGTAAACACCATAATTGCACATAATTTAAAATACCCACATCGTAATTGCTCATAATTTAAATGAAAATAGCTCTTTTTGGATTCCTGATCTTTCCCATATGTCCTGAAATTGTCTGAGAGCACCCTGGTGGATGAAGGCTCTCTGGTCATTCCCATCTTTTAATCCTTTGAGAAAACCAATCTTATCCTCAACCTTAATTTGGTATTTTTCGTGTTTGGTTGTTGTGGATATGAAAGGATTGGGAACAGGAGAGTCATGAAAAGTGAAGACAACAGTATTGCCTATGTCAACCCTCGCATAGATGGGATTATTGTATCCACTTTTATGAACACTACAGGATATCTTCTAGGCATCCAACAGCAAGCCAGCTAAGAAAATAGTACCTGTAATAAGGTACCTGTAGAAAGTTGCAGTTGCTGACCATAAAACGTCAGAAGAATCGTAGCCATGGAGGAAAATGGAGGACAATGGCTGACAGTAAATGACGAGTGATATGATGGATTTCCATTAAGTTTTTCGGGGTGAAACACAACACTCTTATCTCTTAGACAAGCGCCGCTAGAAGCAACATAACGCTCTCACAATAACCTGAAGAGTGAAAATGAATTGACATATCTTCCCTAACCTAGATTCTAGAAGAAACCATGGGAATGATATGCTAAATCATCCCTTGATTAAGTTGTATCTTCGATTTACACTATTTAATGATAAGGTACGATCATTTGATTTGTTTTGGATATATTGGCATGATTCTGACACTTGGAATCAATATACAACGCCTCATCTTTAATCCGCCACACAGCAGAATGTCAACCTTCAAAATACAAAAAATAAAACTTAAACCTGAATCTATCAAGCAAGAAAGGGATCAAATTTCTTGAGCTTAAAATAAAAACACCTCAACAAATTGGATCCCTCTCATGTTTAAGATGGATCTATGTTGGTTATATTATAATTCGACTCTTTGAACTACAACAAATAATATTGACTTCCATATTATTAGTGAAATAAAAAACTAGAGACTATGTATTAGTGAAATTATATCAAAATTTACATTTAAAATGTTTATTATAATCAAAGGTGGAAATAAGTCAAAATAAATCCTAAAGGCATGATATTTGAAATGCTCATTATGACCTCCTTTCCATCATCTCATCAATTAGATATGAATAAAATTATTCCTTACCTTTGGGTCTCAATTGAAACCATGCCTTTCATCCCTATAATTTGCATTGTTATTTGGATCTCAAATAAAACCATGACCGCCATCCTTATAATTTACATTGTTATTTTGTCTATCCAAAATGTTTTGTTATTATTATTATTGTTTTGATTCGTATCATATAGAAATATCTTTGGTGCTCTGTCGCACGGTTGGCCAACGTCTTTCTGGCGGTTAAGTGTCCACTTAAAATACAGTGCTTTGTGTGGCTGACACTTAATAATAAAATTCTTACCTAGAACAATGTCTGCAAGAGAGGTTTTCATGGACCGGGAATCTGTGTTGTATGTCGTAATGACGGGGAAGACATGGATCACTTGTTTGGTGGTTGCATTTTATTCAGAAAACTGTGGGATTGCCTTCATGATTCCTTATGTTTCCATTTCTCATGGACAGGTAGCTCGCTTGTGGAAAATTTTCAATTATGGTCCCTTGCCCATGTCTATGACACTGCCTTGTTATATGTTGTGATTTGGGAATGGTGGAAATCTCGCAACCGGCTCATCTTCCAAGGTGAGAGCACTCCTTTGGCTCTACTTTGTGCTCGAATTACTGGTTACTTCCAGTCGCTTCAGACTTCTCTGGTCAAAACTCCTAGACATGTGGTTCCTCATGTGGAGGATGATTATGGTTTCCCTATCGGATACTTTGATGGAACTGCCCAAGGGGATTTATGTGGAGCTGACATGCTCTTAAAGGTCTCCCAACATCAATATTTTCAGCTTCAGATGGGTACCGGCATGGGAACTAATACCAGGTCTGAACTTCTTGCAATTCCCCTCTACCCAGAAGGCCACCGAAGTTCTAGATTTTGAAATCAAGTTTTGTAACCAGCTCATATGGAGTTGTTTTTCTTTCTTATTTATTTCAATAATAAATAAGTATCATTATGCTTTTGTTATGCTAATTTTCTGCATAATTTTAGTGATCAGAAAATGTCTAGCAGGATACTAGTAATTTTAACAACATACATAAATTGTAATTTCTTGCATAATACTCAGTATATTGAAATATAAATCATTTTTCAAACTACCAGTAGAATACCTGGACCGATGTAGGTTGTATATTGTTCCCTTGCTCCTGTAGCCTTTCCCGTGCAAGCTTTTTGCTCCTGCAGACTTTCTGTTCCAAGCCTTTATACCAAAAATGGATGAACCACCCTGCCAACCAGCTCTTATCGTGCTGGCCCTAGGAAACCGACGAGTTTCCTAGCCCCAGAGCCCACAAACCAATAATCCCAACAACATCCTTCCTTAGTACCTTTCCATAGTTCAAGAGTTAACCCCACCTCATTCTTTTGAGTTTCCCACCTCCTAAAAGCTTCGAGTTATCCCCCTCCTCGGCATTCCTCCTTTTCTCAAAATACTAAGTGTACTTCTCCCAAAAACCAACCCCCCCCCTCATCTCCGTGAAACCATTGCTTTATAGATCCATTTTCCTCCTCCACTTGCCTTCCCGTTTACTCCACCACCCTCCATAAGAACCCTCGAGCCCCCAAAACATTAAATTGATTGCTTGTTTTAAAATCCAATTCATAAATAAATAATATTTTATAGTACTTCTTTTCTCGAGTAGTTCAATGGTATTAAGACTAGTTAGGTTGGATTTGATGGGTTGAATGTACATTATTTAATGATTCTTGAAATATTCAATTTAGGACATTCACGAAGGCGGTGGATTCAATATTAGTCTTATCCTCTATTTAATATGTTGAATAAATAATAATTAAATACTATCATGTTGACCCTTTCAAATTTGAAGTGGTAGTTTGTTTTAATTATAAATATATATATAAAAATCAAATCTCAGATCAGTTTTGTGACATGACAGTAATTTATGAATATAAATTTAATTGAGTTTTATCTTAACCTTCCTCATTTAATAATTTAATAATACTGCTTTCTCGTTTCATAACAATAAATTAATTAATTCAATAATTCAAACATGTTCACTTACCCACTTATGATTTCTTTCATTCCAATAAGGACACATTATCATTATTAACATTAGTTAAATAGTAATAATAATAATAATAAATATTAATGGGGATTTAAGTACCTTAGCACTAATCTAACACACTTAATTAATAATAAGTACCTTAGCACTAATCTAACATACTTAATTAATAATAAGTACCTTAGCACTAATCTAACATTCTTTCATTGATAAATGAAGTACTCTTAAGGGTTTAATTAATCAATATTAACAATTAGATAATACACGCTTCCAGCATTATTGTTTATCTGCTATACTTCATATTTCTGATACCTTCACTTGACGAGAATTACAATTGGCGGCAATTATTTTAATTGTTCATTACAATGTTTACATATAAGATTAATTAACTTATTTTATACATAAACAAATCGATCATCTATTACTCAGGTCGTTTACCCAAACCTTAACTGAGTTATCTATGACAACTTATAACATTGTTAAATATTGATAAGTATGTCGTAAACTGATACTATCGCACATGTACAAAATGTGCATGCGTGGCCAGCGTATGCACAGGTCTGACAGGTACTATAAACATATATCATTCTTCCTATGCTTAATAGCTAACTAATACTAATAATACTTCATGCAAATAGAACAAGTATATTACATTTATCATAACATTACTTAAAACATCATTGGTTATCTTATGAGTTTTTAAGATTTCATTTCATTATTTTTATGATTACATCAGTTCAACCAATCAAGTACAAGGAAATGTACCTACTACCACTAACTCAAGATCAAGGAATACCCAACCCTCAACAGTACTAACGAAAATATCCTCCCATCCTAACCTACGTCTGCATCCTCCCTATCCTTCCTTTGCTAGTACAAAAGTGGATGTCAGCTATACTGACCTAGCCACATAGAACGTGAGAGCGGTAGCGTCGGCTAACTAGCGGACCTAACCTCTCCTAGCAGGCATCCGACCATCGTCATCACAACAACTTGGGGAGCGTGTCTCAGCACGGCCCTCCCACGACCTTGGGCATCATAGAAACAGAGGGTGGGCAATACATCCATCCCTCTCAACATACTGGGTATACGCCCTTATCAACTCATACTTTGTTGCTCTCGAGATTATTGGTTTGTGTCATCGTATCATCAACTTTGGTAAACAAGGCTCTCTACAAAAATAGGTACTATACCATACTTCATATCAAGTATCCCGCTATTGCATAGCCCCGATGTCCTGCGGATTAGTACTTTGCAGCCATACATTTATAACAATATTTCCATTCTATCATCGTCTGATCCATATTGTCAACATCATAAAAGCCTTAAAAAGAATATGGATTTGGGTTTTGATCCACTCATTTGTTTGTACGACGAGTTAACTTCACCTACAGATTTAACTACTACCTTTGTGTCTTTATAACACATTCAACCAATAACTCCTTATACCCTTGTGACTATCTTAAAGTCTAAATAAATATATCATTTGGAAAAACTTAAAAAGACCATAAGGATATAGGACATTTGATCATATCACTACCTCTTTCAACTCATGACTATTTAAAAACACCCCAAAACCATATTATTGATCTTGTCACACTTAACTTAACATGTCTCCATGAATAATATAACTAGCACAACCACAAGTAAAGTGGTTGGTGAACACCGATAGGTATAGCCAATCATTTAGTTTTGTGGAGATGGATGGTTGTTAAACAAAAGTTAAACATTTTAAACTAATTAATATAAATATTAAACTAACATAAACATTAAATTAATTAATATAAACATAAAAACAAATATTATTTAATAAGCATACCCCTTTTCTTAACCACTGCTTAACTGAAAACTTATTTAAATCTTAATCAAGATGCATTTGAGCATAACAAGAATACGACGACCATGAAATGAATTCCCACTCTACGCTTGTTACACTTAGGTTAATCTTGTTGATCCACTCAAGGAAGTCCAAGATATCAGATAATATCTAAACACCTATCGGTGTAAAAATAAGATTTCGATATTGACATCACATACTAAAAGACATAAATATAATAATAAAATTAATCATGTTTTTAAAACAAATTAAATACAAAATATCTTTACCATATAGAAAAATGAGGAAATCAGTCGTTCAACTCATCCTCCATGAACCATTTAACATTAGTGGGAAGATTTTATTAAAACCCAACCATGTAATTGTAAGTAAGGGCCTTTTGCACAGTCTAATGAAGTAACTGATCCAATGTAAGAGTTGAAAAGCTAGTACATTATACACAGGGTGAGAGATAGGTATGTTTGTAATACCCCCATTTTGACCCTTAAGATATATCAAATTTTAATGTAAATATTTTATATATGTGATGTATGATTCCTAGCGTGGAGCTCAAGTCCAAGGCCCCGCTAGTGAATGCTCAGCCTTGAAGGGCTTGTATTTTATGTTGTGTTCATGTCCATGTGTTAGTAAACCATGGCGAAATTCTAAAAATGATTATAATGCAAATAAAATGTCAAGTGGTTGGCTATGGATGCAACAAAATGAGGGGACTATGTGTATCCACTAGGGAGAGGTGAGAGGGATTGTGGGATTGAACCCTAGGCTGCCATATGTCATCTTGAGAACCCATTTGAATTTCATTGCTGACATTTAATTCTGTTGTAAGGAAGTGGTTGATGAAATTAGTCCATGAGAGTGATGGGTATGGGATGAGTTGGTTGGACCCATAAGTCACTCCACCTCATGGGAGGACGTTTAACCTCATCCCCATTCCATTGGGAAACATGCAGACGGCTATTGGGAGGAGGCTAGACATTCCCAGCGGTGGAAGAACCGGAAATGGAGACTGAGAATGAAGCCGCGTTTGGAAGTGCCAAGATGGCCCGGGAAATTTGTGTGGGGAATGAAATCCAACGGGTTGTTTTTAGTTTTCACGGAGGACGCAACCCGACAGTAAGAAGAAAACCGGAAATCGCGACTTGTAAGGAAGCCGCTGTCATGTACCCACCTGCTGACCACTGCAAGGCAAGGAACATACTACCAATCGATGGGGCTTTTAATCAAAATTCAGCCCACTCGTTTCATTAACGGAATAAAATATGAATGTGCAGATGTAATACAAGAAAATTATGCACAACGGAATTAAAACAACATTCACACACTCTTCATATCTTATTCAACATATCAATAATCGGTCATTAATTAAACATTGCAGGAGTAAATAAATAGACAGAAACACTTATCTTCATTGCAATTGTCCCAAGCAACTAGCTATGTCGTTGCAACGTTCCACCCAGCCATAGGCTCTTCGACAGCTTATACTGAGTCCATCCGAAGGCCACCCCCGAGCTGGGCATGATTCTCACAAGGAAAAAGGGGACATTCACGCTCACACACAGTCCATTAACCGATTCATTTTAGCCAAGCCAGTCCAACTGGGTTTATCAGGCTACAATCGAACCCTGGAGGCTTACACTCAAGCTCAAGCCATGGATAACCATACCCAACACACTCTTCATTCACACAGTGAGCACAAACAGGGGCAGGGATACCCATTTTAGACAATGGGAATTACAAATAAGATGGCCATGGGTTTTCCCAAAAACGTTCCCAACAAAAATGGATTGTGGGATGGGGCAAACAACCCCCGGGAGGAAAAACGATTTCTTCCCCAATATCTCAGCCTTCAACAGCCCAAAACGGTCTCTATTGAACCCCCATTCGTTTCCCCCTCTTCCCCACTGGTATCCAACATAGAAAAACGCCCTTCTCTGCTGGGGAAATGAAGAAAACGTTTTCCCCCATTCCTGGAAAACGCCCAGGTAGTTCTAAACTCGTGAGGGAGGAAGAATGGTCATGGATAATGGATGTGTGAGCAATTTCGTGGCTCTCTTCTTGCCCAAGAAGACCAACACGATTTTCCATGAAGGGTGGCTTTCCCATACCTGAATTTGGACAGCCATACCTCCCCCTTCCCAAGGCATTAACTACCCCAACCAACTCTTGGGAGAAATCAATGGTTTGGTACACAAGTCAACATGGGTAGTTGAGGGTTTGATGGGTTCCCTCTTTGACACTTGGCTTGACTCTATTGGCTCAAGGGTTTGAATGTTTTCCCTCCCAATTCCTTGTGAAATCATGCCCCCATCTCTTTGTTGCATTGCATAGCTAGTTGTGGGTATTTTTATTAAAATGCATATTACATGATATTTGAATTTTCAATGTGCATTGCTAGCACGCAACCCATATGCATCACTAAATCGATGGCGGGGCCTTGGACTTGAGCTCCTCACCATGATTTCATAACACTATTACATCATTTATAGTGTTAATGCCATGGGGCCAAACTAGGGACATTACATTCCCCTCCCCTTGGAATAACACCGTCCTCGGTGTTCCAACACTTAGGTATGAATACCCACTTTACACATGATTCAAAATTCACAAAATGTGATAGGTCTGTCCTGCGTTTTACCCCTTTACTTTGAACTTTCAAGATCAATTCCTCTAGCTTCCACCAGCGTCTCCTGCCAGCTTTGGTCTTCCAGCTTTTACAAGTGGGCATTGCTCCAGAGCAATCCCTTCCATTTGTTTATCTTCCAGCTGATTTACAAATCTGGAATTTCATGGATGCCATCTTTCTTGTTTTCCCGGCAACTATCTGTGAGACTTATCATGGCAATTCCTGTTAGGACAAGAATAACACAATAATAAAATTAGTCAATTATTTTCCTAATTGACTTAGAACGTCCATGGTTTACTCATGAGACTTCCACACATTTCATGCTTTCCCACACACACATGAACTCACTCATGTTCATCCTTTCTCAAGAAAATAACTACTTCAGCATTCACAATTCATTTCAAGCAATGAAACGCAATTTGGTTTCATTTATGACATGCACTCAACAATCCTTTGTTTCTAAGATGCATCAGTCAAAGAAAGAGAAGAGTAAGAGTTTTCCCCCTCTTAGTCTTGTTCCAATCCGGAGCCACACCATCACTGGTGGTTCCATGCTCCTTAGCCTCTTTCACTTCAATGTGAATGCTTGACTTGCCCTTTCTTGGCTATGACACTTTAGTGTCTAAGGTCTGTCCTGATGCCTTTCAACTAGGGATCCCTTCGCCATTGTTGCTTACAGAACCTTTGGCTGCTAGGACCCACACAGTCCCACTAGGACCATCTTTTATTACTGCTCATACTCATCTCCTTAGTACAGTCATATGTCCACTTGCATCCTCCAGATGCTTTCATAGTCCTTGCTTCCAGCAATACCTACACTGAAACATTGAGTCAATTCACATGTTTAGTGTATTTTCATAGGGTTTATTTCCAAATGAGAATTTAACAAAATCATAATTAAATCATATACACATGTATATTCATAAGCAGAGTTGCAAGATAACCAAATACTTATCTTTATAGGATGTCTTCACTTTATCCCACAGGATCCTTCTTCGCTTTCCAAGCATTGGATTTCCCGTGGATACAACAATAAATGTTGGGCCAGCACGCAGGCTACTCCACAACCATTCGAACAGGCAATGCCAGGCCCGTATGCTGACTGGTTTTATCAATTGTTTAAGGGAATGTTTGGCCAGCACGCCGGCTGCTCCACAACATCAAGTGGTTAATTTTCCCACCAACTATTCTCTGAATTTGCCAAGAATTTCATAGCGCACAACCAGTTACTCTCTGGCTCTACCAAGAATTTATGGCTCCAACCAGTTACTCTCTGGCTTTACCAAGCATTTATAGCTTCAACCAGTTACTCTCTGGCTTTACCAAGCATTTATAGCTCTTTCAGGGTCCTTGTTTCCTGTAATGGCCAAGGTTTCCAAGAAAGAAACAACAATGTATTAGTTTGGTCGCAATAAGACTTGGACCTGAAATCTTCATTATTCCAAACAAGAATTAAATGAAAATGAATACTTATCTGTATTGTGCGTTTCCTCGCTACTCCACAGGTTTCCTTCTTTGCTTTACAAGCCTTGGATCACCTGTGGGGTGGATGCTTGGCCAGCACACATGCTGCTCCACAACATCATCTGAATAGGCAATGCCAAGCCAGTACGCCGACTGGGTTTATCAGGCATCCCTAAAATCAGTATTCTAAGCCAGTACGCCGACTGGGTTTATCAAGCATTTCAAAAATCAGTATGCTAAGCCAGTACGCCGAATGGGTTTATCAAGCATACAATAACCATTTCCAAGCCAGTTCTCTGATTGGGTTTGTCAGGAAATATCACCCAAATAACCAGTACCTTCACAACATGCAAATATCCAATGCCAAGCTAGTACACCGACTGGGTTTGTCAGGCATTAATTTAACAACATGCCAAGCCAGTACACCGACTGGGTTTATCAGGCATCCAGAAACCTTTCGCCACAACTCCCAAATAATCCAATGCCAAGCCAGTACGCCGACTAGGTTTATCAGGCATACAACAACCATTGCCAAGCCAGTACATCGACTGGGTTTATCAGGCAATATGAACAGCATAATATGATTACATGGCTCCTTCTCTTGTGCAACCAGTGGTTCCCTCCAGGAACTCCATAGGTGACTCACTTGACTGCAGGCTAGCATGGCCCCACAATACCCACTCACACTACACAAGGATGATACCCCTTTTCTGCAACACAGCTCCCTGGGCCTATCCATCCCTTCTAGTGTCCTTTAGTGTGAGCGTAGAAAGGTTACCACTGCCCATACAGTCCTCTTGAGCACCCTTCTTCACTTTGCCTCTTTCGTGCAACACCAAGTTGCATTTGTGTAAGCTGTTAGCACAAGAGGGATAAGCAGGCTCATCAGTATTTTTGCCCAAAAATTGTAATCATATTTCATATCATTCCCTATCAAGTATTGAAACACCAGGAATGCGTCCATTCCCTTAGGATGTAGTCAATATTGAAAACCCTATCATGACCCAGCACCAAAAAAGGTGTGCACCCCCTCTCCAATGTGCGCCATGTAGGCCCTAATCATACTCAAGCAGTCTGCAATGATATAAATAAGATGGAGCATGCTCTGCATATTAAATCTAATAACCAGACACGTATATTCTTAGTTAGGGTTACGGAATACTCATTCGCTTCACAGATGTATATTTTCTGCATTTGTGAAGAATGGGGCTCCCTTCTCTGAGTCAACAGTCCTTTGGTTTGCCACCCCAATCTTTTCACGTGCCATAACCCACACATGCCTTCTTGGCATAATTTACTGTCTCACTCACATGCTTTACCAACATGCAGTTTGTCTGAGACATTATCAACATTTACAATGGCGTTTCACCCGAAACCCATTTCCAAAGCATGGGATCCCTCCCATCTAGTTTGGCTTCTGCAGGCCATCACACATGATCTTCCTGCAATGTGTCATCCTGGCACACTTTATCACATAGCCAAACAGTCAGCAACATTTAGCAATAAGCTTCAAATATGATTGTTCCATAACCAATCAATAGCATTAATAATTAAATTCAATATGAATTTACAATTCTGTCTACTACAGAAATTGGTTTTCTTATCCATGAGGTTATCCTCATATTGGTTGGCTCCTGTAAGTGACACCACTCTGCCCGTTATGGTCTTATGCCCGCTGCCATACGGGAGCATCCACTTACAGCATGTCCTCCTGACACATTTTCATATAAGCCAAACAGCCATTAGCAATTATTAGCAAAATTTTGAATCCGAAACAATTACAAATCTGATATTTACAACTGTTCTTACTAACAGAACTTAGAGCTCTCAACCATGAGATTCCTCCTCATAAGCTCTAGATCAAATTTTACAGTCATATCATTCATAACAGCCCATGAAGTGATCCTCGAATTATCATCAATTCATCATTTCATTCATTATTTATTTTGCAATAACATATGCATCATCCCTATGCATTCATACAATGCATCACAAGATTTATAAAATCTCTTAATGCACATCTACTCAATGCTACCTTGCATTGTTTCATGAGTACTATGCATTCAAGCATATTATGATCGAAACATGACTATCTCATATAACTTGCATTATTATAATCAGGACCACCAGTCCTCACTTGCTTTGGTTATTAAGTACATAACCAACATACACATGGCATGATATGAATTCATATGAATGCATTGAGATTTCTAAACAGTCATAGGGTGTAAGGATCATTTCCTTCACTTACCCACACCTCACCAAGCTTGGTAGGTTAACAGTCCCAATCGGTAACCAATATCACATGCAAACTACCTCAGCATAGCTCAAACATAGTTGAAGAGATCTTACCAAATCCCTTTTCAACATTCATGCAATTGGGCACTGTTAATCATTACCTGCATGGTTACCATTAACATCGCCTGATGTTACCTGATCAGTTGGCCTCTTACCCAGGCTGTTCAGTCCTTTTGACAATTTTATGATCATAGATTTGTTGCACCATCCTTTCCTCATAAGGTTTTTGGGCTTCATGCAACAACATCCTCAGCACATTTAGCCATGCTCTTTGTTATCTTTGGTCCTACAACCAATACCAACATCAATAATGATTATCAGCCACAATATTCTCCATCAGTGGTTCATTGCATTTGCAGACTTCATTATTTTACCAATATGCAACATCCCATTTATGCACAAGCATTCCCACATGTACTATGCAATGTTTGTTAAGATGCCATCTAGTGCATATTCATCTATGTAATCCCTTACATTTTTAACATTTTTATGCCATATGACAATTTCATAATTATAAGTATGATAACAAACAGAGGTTTAAGAAATTTTTTCCTTTTTGATCCCTCGTCGTAACATGGAATTCCTGTTCCATATCATGCAATTGTAGAATTTGCCCATATTGACAACAAAATTTGTTTGTCAAAACAGCCGCTGGCACTCTTTTGTACTAAATATCTATGATATATGCAGACCTCATTCAAACTCTGGTCATGTATCATTGCTCCCTGCTGGACAAGATTTCCAATGCCTGTCTTCATGCTTTATTCCGACACCGGGTGTGGAAACTGCATCTTTTCAAAAATGACAACTTTCACTCCAATTCTGCACATTTTACACAGTTGCATTTTGGTCCAGAATGCCAACTTTAGCCACCTGTGGAAGAAAATCTATGAGGAATCACAAAAACTTTTCTATCGGGCGGAGTTATCCCATATAACAAGGAACACTCAGCAATTCACGGATTTCAATTCCGATGCACCATTCATCTTCTATGAATTTCTGGATTTCACTACTTCTCACTTTTCACATTTTCCCAAAATTCCAATTTTTGGGCCAAAAACGGCTATCTCCCAAACGGTGCATTTCTGAAAAATCTTCGTCTGACGGAAGCTGTCCGTCTTAATGAGAATATGAAATGTCTAGTTCAGTAAAATTTCTGATTCCCACATCTAGGGTCACTTTTACTACCCACAAGATTTTCAAAATCCCGAAAAAGTGGCCCGAAACAGTGCTTTTTGGCCTTCTTGATCACCCCGACTCCACATCCTTTGGAGTTTGGCTCCAAGATTCTGAACTTAACATTTTGCCTGCTTCATGACCGCGCCTGATCAATTTCAGCTCAAACCGACCTTCCGTCAAGCCTCGGGATTCCGTCCCTCAAAAGTCCGAGCCCCGATGCTCCCCCTATCCAAAAAATGAGTTTTTGTCACTTTACTCTTTTTTTTTTTTTCGCCTGTCGCCACTGCGGGGCGGTTCACTGAATACTCCCGCAGTTGCGGGCCGGTTGGCTATATCCCTTCGCAGTTGCGGGCCGGTTGGCTATATCCTTCCGCAGTTGCGGGCTGGTTGGCTATATCCTTCCGCAGTTGCGGACCGGTTCGCCGGACGCTTCCGAAATTTCGGAGAGGTTCGTGGAAGCCTTCTGCAATTGCGGAATGATTCGGCAAAGTCTTCCGCAGTTGCTGAACGATTCGCCAAAGTCTTCTGCAACTTCGGAACGACTCGCCGAACTCTTCCGCATTTCGGAACGATTCACGGAATCCTTCCAAAATTTCGGAAGAGAATTCCTTCCGCAATTTCGGAAGAGAATTCCTTCCGAAAATTCCTTTCGACGCCGACACTTAGAAAATTTTTCTGCTTTTTTGGAGCATTTCGCCGAATTTTTCCGCGTTGCGGAACAACTCGCGGAATGCTTCCGCAGTTTCGAAGCAATTCGCCGAATGCTTCCGCAGTTGTGGAAGACATTCGAGAATTCCTTCCGAAACAGACTTAACAAATTTTTTTCGAAAACACTTAAACAATTTTTCAAAAACACTTAAAACATTGCAATTGGATTTGGCCCATAGAGGCCCAATGCTGCAACCAGCAGCTCTGATACCAAATGTCATGTACCCACTTGCTGACCACTGCAAGGCAAGGAACATACTACCAATCGATGGGGCTTTTAATCAAAATTCAGCCCACTCGTTTCATTAACGGAATAAAATATGAATGTGTAGATGTAACACAAGAAAATTATGCACAACGGAATTAAAACAACATTCACACACTCTTCATATCTTATTCAACATATCAATAATCGGTCATTAATTAAACATTGCAGGAGTAAATAAATAGACAGAAACACTTATCTTCATTGCAATTGTCCCAAGCAACTAGCTATGTCGCTGCAACGTTCCACCCAGCCATAGGCTCTTCGACAACTTATACTGAGTCCATCTGAAGGCCACCCCCGAGCTAGGCATGATTCTCACAAGGAAAAAGGGGACATTCACGCTCACACACAGTCCATTAACCGATTCATTTTAGCCAAGCCAGTCCAACTGGGTTTATCAAGCTACAATCGAACCCTGGAGGCTTACACTCAAGCTCAAGCCATGGATACCCATACCCAACACACTCTTCATTCACACAGTGAGCACAAACAGGGGCAGGGATACCCATTTTAGACAATGGGAATTACAAATAAGATGGCCATGGGTTTTCCCAAAAACGTTCCCAACAAAAACGGATTGTGGGATGGGGCAAACAACCCCTGGGAGGAAAAACGATTTCTTCCCCAATATCTCAGCCTTCAACAGCCCAAAACGGTCTCTATTGAACCCCCATTCATTTCCCCCTCTTCCCCACTGGTATCCAACATAGAAAAACGCCCTTCTCTGCTGGGGAAATGAAGAAAACGTTTTCCCCCATGCCTGGAAAAAGCCCAGGTAGTTCTAAACTTGTGAGGGAGGAAGAATGGTCATGGATAATGGCTGTGTGAGCAATTTCGTGGCTCTCTTCTTGCCCAAGAAGACCAACACGATTTTCCATGAAGGGTGGCTTGCCCATACCCGAATTTGGACAGCCATACCTCCTCCTTCCCAAGGCATTAACTACCCCAACCAACTCTTGGGAGAAATCAATGGTTTGGTACACAAGTCAACATGGGTAGTCGAGGGTTTGATGGGTTCCCTCTTTGACACTTCGCTTGACTCTATTGGCTCAAGGGTTTGAATGTTTTCCCTCCCAATTCCTTGTGAAATCATGCCCCCATCTCTTTGTTGCATTGCATAGCTAGTTGTGGGTATTTTTATTAAAATGCATATTACATGATATTTGAATTTTCAATGTGCATTGCTAGCACGCAACCCATATGCATCACTAAATCGATGGCGGGGCCTTGGCCTTGAGCTCCTCACCATGATTTCATAACACTATTACATCATTTATAGTGTTAATGCCATGGGGCCAAAATAGGGACATTACAGCCGCGATTTGCATCTAGCAAAAAATGCCCAAGAAATTTGTGTGGACAGGGGAATCCGATGGGGGATCCATAGACCCGAATCTTGGGGCGAAATTGAGAGGGTTATATTCCCAAAACTCCATAGGGAAACCCTGTTTTTGGAAGCTTGAAAGGGAAACGACGGAGTAGGAGTCTGGTAGGACGCTTTTGCTCTACTCTAATCATACTACCTTGTCTACTTAAAAGGTTGGTTTGTTTGTGATGGACTTTCATGTTCTACAAGTTGATATTTTGTTGGGCTTTACCTCAGTTTGTGTTATGTACACTTTAAATTTTTAATGAATAAAATTATCTTTAGGCCTATTTTGTTGGATCTTCATAAAACTTAATATTATATTTATTAAATATAAATATAATAATAAAATTGATTATGTTTTTTAAAACAAGTTAATTATAATAAACTTAAATATTAAAATATTCATACGAATGTCTTTGTCTTTAACTATATAAAAAAACTTATTTTGTTGGATCTTCAAAAATAAATAAATTATATTTACTAAATATAAATATAATAATAAAATTGATTATGTTTTTAAAACAAGTTAATTATAATAAACTTAAATATTAAAATATTTATACGAATGTCTTTATCTTTAACTATATATAAAACAAGAGCTGCGAGCAGCATAGTCCTCGCCTTTAGAAAAGTTAGACAAAGTATTCAATAGAATTTATTTTGAGATAAAATGAAAGTGCAGTGTGTAGATGGCAGTGCAGCAATGATTTCACCATATTGGCAGAGTTCACATTGTATAAACAAATAAGACACAAACATTCAATTAAATATGAAGATTTGAGTAGTTTACAAAATCTTAAGGAGTTTGTGTGAACATTGATATGCCACACAAGTTGTGTTCAAGTTAAGTGGCCGTGATAGTGTACAATGTATAAACAAATAAGACACACATTCAATTAAATATGAACATTGATATGCCACACAAGTTGTGTTCAAGTTAAGTGGCTATGATAGTGTACAATGTATAAACAAATAAGGCACAAACATTCAATTAAATATGGAGATTTGAGTGGTTTACAAAATCTTAAGGAGTTTGTGTGAACATTGATATGCCACACAAGTTGCGTTTACAAACTACCGGTTATCAATGCCTTAACTACCAGTTGTCACATGTAAACTTAGATATTTTTTTTATATATTTTTGTATAATTGTTTATTTTGAATTTGGAAGGACCACCATAAAATAAATCTTGACAACACATTTTTCTCATATTCCTGCAATATGAGAAGAGAACCCTACCTCCTCCACCCCAAATTGTAAAATATAAACACATTAAATTTTTTTCATATTAAACATTGTTAAATTTAAATTAGATAATGTAGGGGAATTTAGTCATAGATTTAGATCTTGTGGCTGTAAATAAAAAATATTTTACTGTATTATCCCAAGCCCAAAATTACAGAGGGCCAGACTGTAAAGTGCTTCATTAAATTACAAACGAGCAACAGTAAAGTGGATGTCATAACCTAGTTAATACCTTGAGTTTATCAAGCGATTCTGTTGCTTCTGGCCGACAGTTGTCAGCCATGCTGAAGGCCCCCACAAAATTTTCTTTTGTTCCAACATACCCGACTGTTGCTCCTTGAATGTCCCCGATCCAACTCATTTTCAAACTCCAACTCCAATTTATGTTCCTCCATATTCTTCCATAAACATCAAAATTGACTGTCACCCGTCACCATAGTCAATAAGCTTTAATTGCATCCAAAGGCACCTTACATTAAGTCAAATACATTATCATTCACCCTGTAGAAAACATGTCAAATTTGTAAGGAAGCCACAATTTTCTACCATGCTGCGTGCAGAGAGCCGAAGGTAATCTGACTTCCAATAAAAACTTGACACGTCCTCCGCCCAAATGGATGCCTTTGGATGTTTACGTAGCTAGTTTTCCCGTAAATCGAATGACAGATGCAAATAATACATTGCAATTATGTCGATATTATGATAATGATAATGTCACAAAGTTGAATTTACATTCAGGTCCAAACATTCTTCAATCTTGAACTTATTCATTCTTTTAGTCAAAATAGAAAATTTGAAACTTTTGCAATGATTCCAACCCATTACGTTTGTTATTACCATGTAGGTTTGAATATTTCTCAACTTATTTCATTCCATTTCAATTATCACCACATGGAATTGAGTTTTACCATCTAGCTTTGAATATTTCTCAACTTAATTCATTCCATTTCAATTATCACCACATCACATGGAATTGGAACTCAAAGAGTTGTCATTTGACCAAACAATTAAACATTTACAATTATGTCTCCTTTGAATTGATTGAGACAACACAACGACAAAGTTGATAATACCATAATAATAGTAATGCGGCCATGTTAAGATTACAGGTCCAAGTATTGACTTCTGCAATATTGGAACTTTCCCATTGTTAATTGTTGAAAACTAGTCACATCTGCAATACTCAAACTTTCCCATTGTTAATTCTCGAAAACTAGTCACAGTAAATTAGATTAGGTGGGGGTGATTTGATAGATGCAACCCTACATTTGGTCCTGCCAAGCCGATTTGATAAACGAGAATTTCCAATGTAAATTTTTTGTTTGTCCACAATTCCACATATACCTTCTCCTTCCAGTATGGCGAAATCCTTTACCTTAGCCGATGGCTCTATGGCTTGTTGTCGACAGTATGATACAATTGCAACTGACATGGGATGGCTTGATCTACTCTCAAGGCTTGAAATCCTGCAATATTCATTCAATACTTGAAAGAATTTTAAGTTTATGATTGAATGGAAAAGATGCATATTTTAGTGTTAATTTTATCAATCTGGAATGAATGGTTGATTTGTAATAACTTACCATGATAACCATTTCTGCTCATCTATGGTATCAGATTCAACAAACTTTACATCAACCACCCTGAATATTCCTTTTGCGAGTGTTCCAGTTTTATCAAACGCTATCGCCTTAAGCTTCCCCAAGGCTTCCAGATACTTCGCACCTTTGATAAGGAGCCCTATTCTAGCAGCATGGGCCGACCCACAAGCTTTGGTGACTGGTGTTGAGATAACCAAGGTGCATGGGCAAGCGGTCATCACAAGAACTAAGGCTCTATAAGCCCACTTGTGAATTCCAAGCGAGCGGTCAATACAAGGGGCTAATACCATTGCTAGAGCTGCCACCACAATAACTGCAGGTGGCCACATGTGTAACGTTCCCATCTTGACCCTATTGCATTAATATTGTAAATGATGTAAATATTGTTATTTAGTCATGGCGAGGAGCTCAAGGCCAAGGCCCCGCCATTGATTTATCATTCTATGTATCGGCGATTAGAATAGATGCATATGGTTCTTGTGCTAGCGGAGCACAATGTAGAATCAAACATCATGTAAATATGCAACTTTTAATGAACAACCCACAACCAGCTACGCAATGCAACAAAGAGATGGGGCATGATCTTTACAAGGAATAGGGAGGGAAAATAACCAAACCCTTGAGCCATGGTGTTAAGCCATTTCATTGAGGAAACCCATGAACTCTCAACTACCCATTTGGTCTCATGCACCCAATCATTTAATTCTTCCAAGAATTGGTTGAGACAATTAATGCCTTGGGATGGGAGAGGTATGGCTGTCAATTTTCGTGTATGGGCAAGACAGCAACTTGGGAAATCGAGTTTTGGTTGGCTGGGCAAGAAAACCCCCACGAAATTGGCCCAAAGCCATTCTTCACCCATGGCATTCATTCTCTCACGCAGTGGGAGCTTGTTGGGGTTTTATCCTTCACGTTTTTCACCATTTCCTGCATTATTCCATGCCTGCAAACTCGTTTTTGGTTAGCTCAGTGGCTGGAGAAGAGAGCCACGATTTTTGGGGTTATGGAGGCCGTTTCTGCCCACGAAATGCCCATGAGTATTTTTCTGAAAACGATTCTGCTCTCCTGGGATTGTTTTCCCATTTTTCTCCTTTTCATTTTTGGTTGCCCACGTTTTTTTGGAACTGGTAGAAACCCATTGTTGGGAGCTTCACTGTATAAGCGTTTTTCCCATGCCCAGCACTTACACTTTTGCTGTTATATGCATCCATCTCCTAGCAGCCTCAGAAACCCAACTGCTGGTTGGCATGGCTGATTCTGGTGTATCTATGGTTATGTGAGACCCTGTTGTTCCCTAGTTCCTTGTGGAGATCATGCCCAGCTCAGGGGTGGCAGTGGTGCTGAGAAATTAAGGAGCACACTGGCCTACGGTTGGGTGGAACGTTGCAGAAGCGTAGCTGGTTGCTCAGGGATTACTTGGTTTAAGATAAGTATTCTCATTTGCTAATTTGATATTGTTTAGATGGATGAATGGCATGATTATACTGAATGTATAATGGATGTGTAATTGATTATTTCCGTTGTGTTTTCTTATAATTATACATCCCATATCTCTTTTAAATTATGTGAATGCGTGGTGCACAAAAGATTATGGGGCTAGATGCCCGGTTTTAGCCTCACGATCCTCTCCATTGCACTAGTGTGATGGGTGGGGACGTGACAACATGATATAATACTACCATGAGATGCTTCTGAACTATATGACTTATGAAAAATTGATTTTCAAAAACTAAATATTGTCTACAGACCTAGAGTATAATATCTTGCAAACTTTTGCACGAACTCTTCGGTGGAGGACCGTTGATTCTATGCTTCTTCAACTAGCTTCGCCATCCTCGCCATGGATTCTTCTACTAGGTCCACTGTCTTGACACTTAAATAACATGCAATTTTCACAATTTTAGGGATGAGATAAAAAAAAAGCATCAGCATCAGACGGGCATTAGATTGCTTGTCAATTTTCAGATGGAATCTACAGAAACTCAGAACATTTTTTTGATAGTTTGCGTGCATTTTTGGAAATGTTTCCAGTGCTTTCAGTAAATATCAACACGTTATATCGATGGAACGAGAATACAACTTATATTCGAGCATGCAAATTATTCCATGCATCTTTTTAACTTAGGTAGCTTTCAACAGTGTTTATTGTACAGCTTAATAACAAATTCGGAATGAAACAATAACTGATTGGGATTTAAAATTGCCTTGATTCAACTAAAAACGATAAGTTGAATTAAAACAAAAATTCATCGAATTCAGACCAATAAAATCGGAAACGAAGGGATTTAGTTAATGGATAGACAATTATGGCTGCATGCAATGAGTAACGTCCATATTGACCCCACGGATTTTGAAAGGCGATTCTTTCCATAGATACATTCATTCTTTTTTTGTGTAGCCTTTTGAAACTGCATTGGACCATTCATCTTGCCATCAAGCAATTAAAAAATGCACTAAAAGCTGGCCATTTGTTTGTCTGCTTGTAGTTGGTAGACAATTGAAGGAGGAGCCTAACCTTCTATGGATCAAACTTCAGTTTTAGATACTCAGGATTACCAAAGAGCTGAATCAGGGCAATTTTAAAACCAAGCTCAGTTGAGAACATATACCATACTACCCCCAATACCTCGATTCCACACTTCGTATTCCTCGCCTCTGCCACATGCATTTCAGGAGGCACATAGTTGTAAAAAGGTTTAAATGCAAAGTTGCAAACCTGTCAACTTGTAAACCTTGATGCCTATTGTCTTCGAATAGCTCAACTCGTCTTCATGCATGTACCAAAATAGCATAAGTATACATTAATAACCAATCTCCACCAAAGATCTAGGTTCCGTGGAGGACTAAGGTACTACAGAGAAAGTCCAAGTTAGCACCCAATGCGTTGGCCCACCTTGCTATGAAAATAAAGAGGAAGCTAAGAGCAAGCCAAAGGTATGGATTTGGTTTATTTGTAAGTTCATTCAATGTATTGGTTCTGATGTTTGGAGTTATCATCATTTTTTTAATGTCTATACCTTGTTTAAGGAAATACACAAACTCCACCAATTCTGATTTGGGATAGCCAGATTTTCCACAATAACAAGTTGAAAGTTGTAGTAATAAGGTTGTATGAGATTAATGGTTGATAGAAAGAAATTAAATATAATATAGGTATGACTATTAACATTTAACAAGGGAAATTATGATAATCAATTCCAAAAAATCACTTTAATAATTAATATTGTTATTATTATATTTTTATAAATTTATTTTAATTTTTAATTTAAGATTTATCAAATTTATTTATTAAATATTAAATTTGATTAAATATTTCAAACTCTAATTTGAAAAAAAAATACCTAAGAATTTGATTTTTAAAAATAAGTTTTTAAAGAATTAAAATTAAAAATATATATCAATTTAATATCTAATTAAACAATAATCTTTAATTATCTTTAAAAATTAAATTATAATTTTTTTTAATTTATAAAATTAATCTTTAAAAATTAAATTAATTATTTTTTATTTATTTTTTTAATTTATAAAATTATTATTATTATTATTGGTGAAAATGTTTTTTAATTGTTTATAAAAATAATTCAACATCTAAACACAACATTATAATTTTTATATATTACATTGTAGAAAAGTAGATACAATAAATAATATTAATTAATTAAGTATAACCTCTAAAGGCCAACTAATTTAGAGGTTAATTAATTATATATTAATTAATATTTATAAAATAGTTTAAAGTGCTTGGATATACAATTAAGTATATATTAATATAGCACAGATGGTGAGTTACATATTGTCTTCGGTATCAGTTTAGTCAGAGCATCTTACCCATAAAAAACCATGAATTACTTAAATAGCGCGAAGGATCTCTCAACTCTACCTACAAGTGGATGTAAGGATCGTATATATATGTGTATTATTTTGGTAGGGCGGAGTCCAACTGTGTATTTTGGGTTGGTTCTTTGTGGCAGGTCATTTGTTTTAGTGCTATGTATTAGTGGGCTTGGCTAAGGATAGTTTTAAATTCTGCAAACAAAAATTTAGTAAAAAAAACTAAATAAAATTCTTGGGGACAAGCTTTTAGATTAGAAGTGAATTTTAGTTGTTTCCATTAGCTCTCGTCTACATTAGTTTCATTGACCGAATCCTGCTGTGTAGAATTGTAGAAGCATTTCATATTGATAATATAAAGAGCCATTGCCTGAAAGAGTGAGACTATAAAGCCCGAGTTAGACAACTATTCGCACCAAAATTGATGACACATTTATACAGGCTTGAAGGGACGTTAATGGAAGAAAAAGGGAGATGTTAATGGGAAACAAACAAAAGGGTCGTGAAGAGATTGAAAAACCAGAGGAAAGAACCAAACATCCAAATATTCATGACATGTGATGAGGCAAAAAAAAATGATAAATATGCGATTTTGTGTAGGCACTTGGCTACTGATGTATAAGTAACTATAAATTAATAACTATTTATACACTATATAAATTAAGATGGGGTGTACATTTCAACTTAAACTTTGGAATGAATTCTATGGAAATTAAGTTTTCAATCCTACCTCCATTTACAATAAAGTTACATCACTTAAAAAACTATTGCTCTTCATTTTGAATAGCATTTTTATGCTTAGGCTCCGTCTCTTCACATTGTAACCTACCTCTCTCCTTTCAACAACACTCTTATAAACATGATATATTTTTTCCTATTCCTACTACACATCATCAACACTCTCTTATGTTTCCTACTACACATCATCAACACTCTCTTATGTTGCACCCTTTTCTTACTCAACATTGTTACCCTTTTCTTACTCAACATTGTTACCCTTTTCTTACACAAAACTCATTGTTGCATCACTTCTACTTCCTTTCCTTAAATTCTCTAGAAATTTAGATGCTCTATGCTTGTTTGCTCCAAAATTGATGTAAACCCCATTGAATTATCCTCATCCATAATTGATGTAAACCCCATTGAATTATCCTCATCAAGTACCATTTGCTTTGTTTTCATTGTATCCTCTACCATTTGCTTTGTTATCATTGTATCTTCCTCTTGAATTATTTTTAGTGGTGATTGTGTTAGTTTCACCACTCTTTTCATTGATTGTCCTCTACCTTGCATTCTAATTCATTTGGAACTTTGTTGTTTCTTTCTTTAATGAAAATCATTAACACAAATCTACCTTTTTTGGTATTTCTACAAATTCTAGATCGACCTTGTCTCAACCTGGTAGGTTTGGCACTGATAGCATGGAATCTAGCCATGGGAACTTTGGGGATATTTTCATGAAGGCATATTATTCTAGTTTGGGGTATTTTGTTCCCTCCTTTTCTTTGAGCTACATCATTCATGGGAAGGCCGGTCATATTCATGATGATTTACAGATCGCTTCCTCCAAGTTTAGATTACCTATGATTAGGGGTTAAATTTGACACCCGTATAACCGTTTTTTAGCTTTTTACCTATAAATCACTGATCTACGTGGAATACACGTCAACAACGAAGTCTATTAAATTTTAACAACCGTCAATTTGATTGGCAAAATCAAAATATGCCAGTATGTAAATTTTTTATATATTATAAATTATATATTATAAATTATATATTATAGCATGATAGCATCAACTCGTTACTCAACCTATCAAGTTAAAGACGTGAAGTCTGAAGGCCTCCGGCTCGAGGTTCCGGGCCTCTGGCAGGCTGGCAACAATCCAGTTGGCAGCTTGGCTACATGCTACAGTACAGAGTTATTGTATCACTTAATGCCCAGGTTGGCAGGTGTCGAATTGCCAATGCCATCGTAAATGCACATTAAGTTACTAATAAGTTAGTAAGTATAGTAATAGGATATTAGGAATTAGGAAGGCGAATTCATTATTCAGTGAATCAGTACACTAAGTATAGGATGAACTTATGAAGCCGAACCACTAAGAACCCATTTCCCTGCATCTTCATTCTTGTGTCCTGCTGGGCTTCTCTTTGTGCGGGCATATTTGTCTTCTCTGCTACAGGTTTCGCTGGAATGGATCTCTCGTCCCTCTAAGATGAATTAGGGGAGTTCATTCTTGATTTCTTAAATCCTTAATTAATTTATGGGGGAATTCTTTCCCGCCAGATATTCGATTGCGCGTACGCATGCCAACCTCCGAGTTTTTAAAATCGAGGTGCTGCAGGTTATATAGCAATTGAACTTCGAAGGATCCAGACTTCTAGTTTGATACCCAGTTAGCAGTGACCAGTCCGGCAGTGCCAGAAGCAGATGCAGTAGTTCTAAGAGCAGGTGGTGCAGTAAATGCATCGTTGGAAATTGCAAGTTTCGAACTATTCACCTCACGCGGCAGACTGTAGTGGGCACTGGGTAGTGGGTAGTGTGAGGTATAATCTTTTACTCAGAACTTGGTATTTCTGTACTCTGAAAGAGATGATTAATTCAGCTTCAAACTAACTACTTAAGTAAAGTTATAGATAACAACGCTTGCCAGTTTAGTATGCCCTTCCCAATCTGGTAAGCGAGTTAGGTACTCACAATCACACAATTTGAATGAACATGAACTTCTAGAAAACTAAGCTTCCATTAGACACAAAGTTTGATTACAGCATCAAAGTGTAGATTGTGTCAGTACAAAAACGCAGCAGAATGGCTATGCTTTTCAATCCCCCCTCTCTAGCTCTATGAAGGTTTATTTATACATGAAATCAATGGGAACCGAATTCTCCAAACCTAGAACTATTCATACTATTTTTGGTTTTCGGAAAACTAGCCATACATGAAATCTAGGGACAACAATTTTAGAGAAATGGTCAGATCTCCCAAACTGTAACTTATTTTTGAAATATGCTCATGAATTACTCAATTTGGGGCATTCTACACAAAACTCATGTTTTAGTTTTTCAAGATCCGCCTTCGTTTGCAACTTTGCCTAGAAATCGCATTCAAAGATCGCTACCTAGAAACTGTTGTTTTTATCCTTTGACCAAAACATTTGACCATGAGCTAGAGGCTACTAGATGCGACCTAGGTGTGATCTCTTCAACAAAAATCCATGTTGGGGGCATGCTAGAAAAAACCCATGTGGCCGATTATTTCTTGAGGAGGCGGACATATGTGAACCTATGATCTTGATACCGAAAGTTGTTACCAGAACAATGTACAGGTGGTATCGGAAGTCTGGTAGTACCAAAAGTTGGTACATGAATCTTGCTAGGTACAGAAACTAAACTGAATAATTCTTCATTAGTAAAGGTTAGCTTAAAACCCATTTTCAATCAATTAAGAACTTAGGAAATGCAATAAAATAAGCAACAATTACCTCTAAGTGCTTGTTGAAAGGTTTGTGCTTAGAAGCATGAACTTAGGAAATGCAATAAAATAAGCAACAATTACCTCTAAGTGCTTGTTGAAAGGTTTGTGCTTAGAAGCATGGAAATCTATTACAATATGGCCAGGTTCAGGTATAAAAGTAGGATGGTAGTGGAAAAAGAGGTATTTGATTATGACAAAAATGGGAGGCCAGCATCTCCCCATGCATGTGTATTTGCATGTCCTCATGGAAACATAGTAGGTAGTAAGCTCCTTAGGCTATCGACTTTGCATGACTTTTCAAATAAAACCCTTTTCATTACCAGATACTAAGCAGCATCTCCCCATGCATGTGTATTTGCATGTCCTCATGGAAACATAGTAGGTAGTAAGCTCCTTAGGCTATCGACTTTGCATGACTTTTCAAATAAAACCCTTTTCATTACCAGATACTAAGCAGACCATGGATAATATGGTTCGTGCAAAACCTCTATGAACTCTTTGAATTTAGCCCCCAACTTGGTTGTGGAAATGTTATTGACCATGCAAATATCTTGTCCTAACCATCCAAGCTCAATTTGTGTATGTCAACTTCCAGTCGAAATAGTTAATGTTTCAATATTAGGAGTATGTCTAAAGCTGTTCAAAGTTTGCCTTATAGCTAGGGTAGTTGAACCACAATATTTGCACAAAAATCCCTCACTAAATATCATGGATGTTGTTGGCCTACTATTGAGAAGGTGTTGCTTGAGAAGACTTCATCCCAGCATTGGAATCAACTAATTTTGACTGCCTTGTTAGAGGAAGTAAATGCTGCTCAACATATCCGACTGTAGGAGAATGCTACAATTAGGATTGGTACCAAGATATGATGGAAAAGGGGTAGTGAATACTTCATGTTGGAGCTATTGACTTGGGAAACTACAATTAACAATATCTCTAGATAATGCTTTATAGGATACTTAAATAATGGCACAACACTCCCATGCCCAATTTCTGCCAAATGGCATAATACCTCTACCAAATCAACAGAGATCCATGCTTGGTTAGCAGAGATATTGTGGACGTTAGAGAGGTGCCTATTTCCTCCTCGACAGAATTAAATAACATTTCACACTTGCCATCAAATTTGAAATTAGAATTTAGCTTGAAGTGTCTAATTTCGTAATTGCACTTGCATGTGAGAAAATAGGATATGTGCTAGTATATTTAGAGCCAATTTTGAAAGTTAAATTTGCATTACCACCCTGCTATGCGAAATATAGACCTGCATACTTTATCTCCCCTATGCCTCTGTATTTGCATCTCCCCATGCAAACAGATCTTCTGACAAGCCCGCAGAATTTGACAAAATTGCAGTGGCCTCTTAGGTTTCTTATTGAAGCCTTGCAACATCAATCAAGATGTTGAGGTTACCCCTGCTCTATTCTTCCTTATACTAAGTCTTCTCTCCAATGTCTAAGTCGAATTAATGTACTTCTCATATAGCTCTTTATTCTCAGAACTTAGCTTCTCATCCTCTTCTCGGAGCTTTTGAATTTTTGTTTTTAACTGCTCATTTTCACCCCATATATATATATATATATATATATATATATATATAAAGAATGATGAACTCTTGAAATTCTTTCTGCAATTTCTTTTTTTCTCAATTCTTTTTTGTTAATTCAACAAAAAGTTGAAGATATCACCTGTGGATTGGATGCTTCCTACATTATATCATCATGTTGAGGCTCATTTGGTGGTGCATTGGGTTTGACTTGTCCAACATGTTCACTGTCAGGTGATTTAGGAGGTAACACTTGGAGGATTTGGTGTTTTGACCCTCTGCTTCTTTGCAGCTCTAAGGATATCTTCGATTGTTCTGGCATCTTCCTCTTCACTGTCTACAATAATTGGAGATTGTTCTATTGCATGTTGTTGATGAGTAGGGGCTATTTCCTCTGCCTTGCCACATTCTTGGTAACCCTTCGACCTGGAGATGGTATTAATGAGGGCTTGACTACCAGAATGTTTTTTACGACTCCACTTTTCTTGGCAGGCCAATAACATGAGCCAACGTTTTCTGTGACACCAAATTACCCATTCGAGCCACTCGTCCATCAAAACCCCTGGAAACTGGAGTTTAATTTGATCATCAAAACCATGAAATTTAGCAAATAACTTATGCCATCCTTCTGCCCTAAACATTGCATGACAAGCATTGTATTTCAAAAGAGATTCGAGGGCATGCATAGACATTGGCTTATGACTGCCAACCACCATTTTCACCACAATCACTGAACATAGAGAAAACCCCACTCTTACACTCCAGAATTATAATAGGAAAGGTCGAATGGGAGATAGTTTGAATGATTAGTGGCTTTCAAGGGCCAATACAATTATACATGCAAGTTGATGGAGGCACGGGGTTCTAGAAATTACAATTGTATTAATCTCTTTGATGATAACAAACTACAGGTTCACGATAAATCTTACATATCTAACCTTCTACGCAAAGGAAACTGCCTTCTACAGGTTCTTACCCAAATGCTCTATGTATCTTCTTGTCCCTAAAAGTAGAGGTTCGATTGTTTATTTAGATCAAACGGTTTGATTTGGAAATTTAGACAGAATTCTTGATAGGAGTTCCCAATTTCACAACTTATTCGCTGCTTAGGAATAAATTTCAATTGAAGGGTAAAATTTTTAATTAAAAGTTATATGCAAGGCAGTTTTGGGAACAAAACCGTCAAAAAAAATTTAGTTGATGTGTAAGGGTTCCCGTCAAATTTAACCCCTGCCTATGATTGGCATGGTATACGATGTAATAGGAGAGTTTAAATTCCATGGTATCATAGTGGATGTTGAATATTGGCCATGACTCTTCTCCAACGCTTGTTTCTCCCTAGCCTATTATGACTCACAGCTAGTTTTTAAAATTAAATCAAAGCCTTTTTTTATTTGTATGGAAAAAAATCTATAGTAGCCTACCATCCTGACAGTAATCGAAGAAAAAGTGATGATATACAAGTTCTGTGCGAAGAGATTATTAAGATTCTAGATGACAAATATGCATATTGCAAGTGATCACAGGAATAAATCCATATCTTTGTTAATTTTGTTTATCAAATTCTCTACATGTTTTTTCTTGTCTGACAAGATTTTGTTGTTAGCGTTGAGTTTGAAGTTATACTTATTTTAGTATTTTGGTTAGAAAATCTATCGTTGGAAGGTACAATTTCCATACTGTGAAATGAATTTAAAATTTATATTTTATTTAGTAGTGTTTCCAGGAACGAAAAATTTGTGAAAGAAAAAGAACAAAATGTTCAAAATAAGTCCTTTTTATTAATGAGTTTTATTCTTTAAATTGCAAAATATTCTATATTTATTTTGTCTTTCATATCAAAATATGTAAAGATTTATTTTTTAAATAATATGATCAAGTGACATTTATTACGGTGTAGTATGATCGGTTAATTTTAAAGTAGCCATAGCTTAGTTTTGTTGTAATACTTATTACTTATCTATCAATTTAAAATATAAAACTCCTTTTTTTTCAATTCTAAATATTTGAATTTTCAATTAAAATTTATTTATTTCTTACTATTACAATGTGGATTCATATACATATAACTTATATCAAAATTTTATTATTACTAAAATTACATATTGCCTTTATTTTGCACATATTAGTTCATCTCTCCAAACTCATTTTCAATTTGCAAGGTGAATTTGGTGTTTAATTTCTGAATTAATCTATATTTTAATTATTTAAATCTTGATTGGTCGAAACTAGGTGATGTCATCCTCAAGATTTGGAGTGGAGATTTCATCTTCCATCTGGCTACAAATGACATAACCATCTACAATTAATGTTGTCAGGTTTCTTCAGTGTTTGTACATAACTATGTTGTCCTCGACTCCCTTCCCTTTTCTAATTCAACGTTAGAATGCTATAAATACGTCAGGGAAGGCGTACATAGACTCCAATTGCCTGATCCTTTTTCTTGCGAGAAGTTATACATACTTTCGAATACAGAGGTAGTAGACATTGAAGATTCAACAATGCAAACCACACAACATGGACGACCGCGGAAATAAGGTGCTCTAATGACGCTTTCACAACCATGGTGTTATTTGTTTGTTGTTTAACTAAATAATAATATTGAGCTTGTGATTCATGTAGATGACAAGACTTGTGTTATCACTCTAGGAGTCTTTCTAGGTTGCAGTCGAAAGAGCCTGGTAACTTAATCACAATCTCAGTAATATAAAAAGGTTGGATCAAGTTGGATGACTCAATCAATCCTCATCCACTCAAAACTTATCTAAATGCGCTCAGAAGGGCAAGGCTCTCAACCACTAATGCTCAGGGGGTTTGTAAATAAATGAGTGTGTGGAGAAGTAACTATCATACCAGCAGAATCATACATAAAAGCATATATATGAATGGCAGATTACAATAATCACAGAATAGTTGCACAGTTAAGCTTATGAATACATTGATAAGATGACAGTCATCAAGTGTAACTAAACATAACAACATGAATATAGTTTTCGAATGCAAGTACAGAATAGACAGAAGATGGAAATCTGAACAATTAATGGCGAAAGAAGCTTGTTTTTCTGATATAACATAAGAAGTATGAGTTTACAACATGTGAAAAAGTCTCCAAATTCAACCCTTTGTTCTATACGAGTTCTGGGATTTATAGCCTTTACAACCTCTCCCCAGATCCTAAGAAGCTGGGTCGAATTTACTCCAGATGGGAAATCCCAAAACCGTTTTTCAACAAAACAGAAAAAATAATTTTTAATTGGCCAAACTGTTGAAAAATGGGGCTCGGAGATGCCTTCGATTCTCCCAACCTGTGACACCTGTAGGAAAAATGAGGGAGGTTATTGTTCTCTGACGTGTTAGGAAGAAAAAAATCCGAGCGTTTTGTAGAATGATTCTCCAGTCGCTCAGAATCATCATTTGAAAATGATGACTCTGCACAATAAAAATGCCACTTTTGCTAAAACTGCTGAAAAAGAGGCTCACAGATGGGTTCGGTTCTCTAGCTATGTGACACTTGTGTATAAACTGAAAGAGGTTATTGTGCATTGATATTTTGTGAGAAAAAACCTCTCTCAGATATTCGAAACGCATTTTGGTTTCCCGATATCTACATTTCAAAAACGTGTGTCAAACAAGCAGGTTCTGGGATCCGAAAATTTGTGCTCAGTGACGGATTCGATTCTCTCAACGTTAAACACCTGTGGGAAAACAGGGAGCGGTTATTGTTCTCTGACATGTTAGGAACAAAAACCTTTGAACGTTTTGCAAAAAGATTCTCCAGACGCTCAGAATCGTCAGTTGAAAATGATGACTTGGGACAGTAAAAAATGCCACATTTCTTCAATTTTTCCATCTTGCTGGCACCTTCAAAACTGGAACATGACATTGAAACAACTCCTACTAATTAAAACCTTCACTTAAAAACCATCCTCTTGCCATTTGGAAGCAAAAACTGTGATTTGGGCAAAAATAATGCCTCTCTACCCTGTTTTGCACTTTCGGTGGCTAAAGAGCCAAAATTCAAACCTGTAAACCACTGAAAGCTCTGCTTTCGGTGGCTAAGAACAACTGTGAAAGCCTGCCTAAACCACCGAAAGCTCTATTTTGAAACTAATCTTCCAAAATGGCAAAAAAAAAAAAGTATTTTGTCTTAGCTTCTTGATGACAAGTGAAGTTCTTTTGCTTTTTCGGTAGCCGGAATGAATTTGCATTTGAACACGAGCGTTGCTGAAAAAGTGGTGAAAATGCCTCTCCTTTTGGTAGCTTTGGGAAATTTTGCCTTTACGCTGTCAAAACAATGTTGAGAAAGCCTTCGCTTTTGGTAGCTTCGAACCATTTTGCTTTTGACTTGTAAGCTGCCAAAACTTACCTTTCAGTGGCAAATGAACACCATTGTATTCGCCCAAGCTGCCGAAAACTGCCCCCTGACTCACGCTGTATGTCTACCCTTTCGGTGGTTAGGAGTGCCTTGAAAATTTCGTTTAAGCTGCCGAAAGTAGAGCTTTCGGTAGCTTAGGGGCTGTTTTGAATAAGCACTTAGCTACCGAAACCTGTTTTTTAAGTTTTTTGAAATAAAAACTTGTCTCGAAAGTTTCTTGACATATTATGAGTTAGAACTTAGTAAAATGAGCCTAAACACAAACTTTAATAATGTGTTTTCATTTTCAAATGACCTCCTATCACCTCACATAATAAAACTATTAAAAAAAAAATGTGAGGAGATAACATCTGGCTCCTACTCGAGGATGAAAGCCTCCCTGTGAGGTTTCAGGAACCTAGTAGTTCTAGTCGCCTTTACCATTGGGCTATGGAGTCATTTACACTGCCACCAAATTTCTGCAATCTTTCCACAAATGTTAAACTGTAAACCTGTTAGCAACGCTTTGCATCCATTGGGCTATGGAGTCATTTGGTCTTTACAACCGATCCCCTACAAACCTGTAACCTGCATGTAGCCTGCCTGTAGCCTGCTTGTTTATTGAAGAAAACTGAAAACAACTGAAAGAATCTACTTGCTCATAGGATGAGCTTATTTTCTCTACCTACTCCTAACCCATTTGTACTGCTGCTTGATCAAGTAAACTCATACTTCCAATGAAGCAATATCAAAAACTGATTTACTGCTAACATCCTTGATCTTGACCCGAACAATATAGGAAACCATAGCATGCGAAAATGCAATTTGACAAGATGACAAGACCAACCTTCATCTGACAGAAATATTTTTGGATTTATGCTGTTCATAGACACCAAATAGTCAGCAAAAGGGTCATCAAATTCACAAAGAAATACCTCTTTGGACTGCAGATCCAACTGAAAATTGAAATGATGTTGAATGTCTTTAAAGCCAAATATGGACTGCTCAACCTCTGTCAGAGGGTCATATAAGATGGATTGCTGATCTGAACTTTTCAGCGCACCATCTCCCTCTTTGTATTTGCTGCAAACTTCCAACCTCTGCAAATCTTGAAACTGTAGGCTGCCCTCATCATCTTCTGCAAATCTGAAACTGTCACTTGTTGATCTGTCAATTTATCTTGCTGATATATACATTCGCTCTTTGACCTCAAAACTTTTAAAAGAAACATGTTGATCTTCATAAATATCTAAAGCCATAGATACATCTGATATGATGTCAGTTATTTCTATGTCATTGCAATCATTCAATATCTCTTGATCTTCAAGGTGAATGTCTTTTTCTATAATAAATTTTTTATCACTAAGTTGATTTTCGTGACAAGCAAGATCTTCATGATACGAAGAAAACTCTTCACGACATCCTTCAAAAATACATTCAGCTAGAAAATATTTTTTACAAAAGTAATTGAAAGCTGTATGGAAACCTGTCAAAGAACTAACACTGGCATTTGGAAGAGACCGATACCAGTCACTAGCAATTCCCTCTAATGAAAAACAGAAAAGCCGAATTTGAACATCCTCATGCACAACTTGTAGCCGATGCATGCAATCATGAAAGTCCAACAAATGTTCAGCTAGCACTTCCCACTCTTCACCTCGAAATCTGGGAAGGCTATTTTCCCATTCATCTCTACTAGGCACTGGATTAGGGAAACCAGAAATACTTGAGAAATTGCAAAATGCATACCTCTTTGCTAAGATCTGATTCATTTCATACCAATGGAGTTGCCAACAGATCCGTCCTTCATGGAGTTGCAAGATAGATGATTACAACCGAAATAGTATCCAGACTTTATCTATCATCAAAGCTGGGTCTTTGTCGTCTCCCAGGGAAGCTGAGCTTCAATCTCCTCTCCCCGGAAATGGCGCCATTTTGTTATCACTCCAGGAGTCTTTCTAGGTTGCAGTCGAAAGAGCCTAGTAACTTAATCAAAATCTCAGTAATATAAAAAGGTTGGATCAAGTTGGATGACTCAATCAATCCTCATCCACTCAAAACTTATCTAAATGCGCTCAGAAGGGAAAGGCTCTCAACCACTAATGCTCAGGGGGTTTGTAAATAAATGAGTGTGTGGAGAAGTAACTACAATACCAGCAGAATCATACATAAAAGCATATATATGAATGGCAGATTACAATAATCACAGAAAGTTGCAGAGTTAAGCTTATGAATACATTGATAAGATGACAGTCATCAAGTGTAACTAAACATAACAACATGAATATAGTTTTCGAATGCAAGTACAGAATAGACAGAAGATGGAAATCTGAACAATTAATGGCGAAAGAAGCTTGTTTTTATGATATAACATAAGAAGTCTGAGTTTACAACATGTGAAAAAGTCTCCAAATTCGACCCTTTGTTCTACATGAGTTCTGGGCTTTATAGCCTTTACAACCTCTCCCCATATCCTAAGAAGCTGGGTCGAATTTACTCCAGATGGGAAATCCCAAAACTGTTTTTTAACAAAACAGAAAAAATCATTTTTAATTGGCTAGACTGCTGAAGAATGGGGCTCGGAGATGCCTTCGATTCTCCCAACCTGTGACACCTGTAGGAAACTTGAGGGAGGTTATTGTTCTCTGATGTGTTAGGAAGAAAAACCTCCAAGCATTTTGCAGAATGATTCTCCAGTCGCTCAGAATCATCATTTGAAAATGATGACTCTGCATAGTAAAAACGCCACTTTTGCTAAAACTGCTGAAAAAGAGGCTCAGAGATGGGTTCGTTTCTCCAGCTATGTGACACTTGTGTATAAATTGAAAGAGGTTATTGTGCATTGATCTTCGAAACTCGTTTTGGTTTTCCCGAGATATGCATTTCAAAAACGTGTGTCAAATAGGCAGGTTCTGGGATCCGAAAATTTGTGCTCAGTGACGGATTCGATTCTCTCAACCTACAACACCTGTGGGAAAACGGGGAGAGGTTATTGTTCTCTGACATGTTAGGAGCAAAAACCTCTGAGCGTTTTGCAAAAATATTCTCCAGACGCTAATAATCGTCAGTTGAAAATGATGACTTGGGACAGTAAAAAATGCCACATTTCTTCAGTATTTCCATCTTGCTGGCACCTTCAAAACTGGAACAACACATTGAAACAACTCCTACTAATTAAAACCTTCACTTAAAAACCATCCTCTTTCCATTTGGAAGCAAAAACCGTGATCTGGGCAAAAATAATGCTTGTCTGCCCTGTTTTTCACTTTCGGTGGCTAAAGAGCCAAAATTCGAACCTGTAAACCATCGAAAGCTCTGCTTTCGGTGGCTAAGAATAGCTGTGAAAGCCTACCTAAACCACAGAAAGCTTTGTTTTGAAACTATTCTTCCAAAATGGAAAAAAAAAAATGTATTTTGTCTTAGCTTCTTGATGACAAGTGAAGTTCTTTTGGTTTTTCGGTAGCTGGAATGAATTTGCATTTGAACACGAGCACTGCCGAAAAAGTGTTGAAAATGCCTCTCCTTTGGGTAGATTTGGGAAATCTTGCCTTTACGTTGTCAAAACAATGTTGAGAAAGCCTCCGCTTTTGGTAGCTTCGAACCATTTTGCTTTTGACTTGTAAGCTTCCAAAACTTACCTTTCGGTGGCTAATGAACACCATTGTATTCGCCCAAGCCACCGAAGACTGCCCCCTGACTCACGCTGTATGTCTGTCCTTTTGGTGGTTAGGAGTGCCTTGAAAATTTCGTTTAAGCTGCTGAAAGCAGAGCTTTAGGTAGCTTAGGGGCCGTTTTGAATAAGCACTTAGCTACCGAAACCTGTTTTTTAAGTTTTTTGAAATAAAAACTTGTCTCGAAAGTTTCTTGACGTATTATGAGTTAGAACTCAGTAAAATGAGCCTAAACACAAAATTTAATAATGTGCTTTCATTTTCAAATGACCTCCTATCACCTCACATAATAAAACTATTAAAAAAAATATTTGAGGAGATAACAACTTGTGACCAAGATAAATCTCATGAAAGAGGAGAGTCAAAATCTCAAATCTATGTTGAAGCACATGATTAGTAACCATGATGATTTGTAGAAGCAAATAATGTATTAGGAGAAACAACACTTGACGAGCATTGATTGATGTCAGGTATTTTATGATTTTGGGAAGTTTATAATTTGTCCTTGGAAGTAGAGATTCAATTTAACTTAATTAGGATTTATGAATCTCATAAGTTCTTAATGGTTTTTCCTTTTGATCTTGTAGATATTCAATCCACAACATCATATTGAAGACAACATCAATTTCAGAATAGTGTCCCCAAGTTCTGTACATGTGGACTCTGATGATGCATTTTCCCACCAATATAACCAGTCTTCCAATCCTCATGAACCGATTCAGGAAATGGATGGTAAGAATATGAGATTTATGGACGATGAGATGATGCCTTCAAATAAAAGGAAGATAAGTCACTTGCACTTGGATCAGTTTCAGAAAAGGAAAATTTAAACACAAATCGATTGTGTCAACTAATAGACAACAAACCACAGCTTATGGAGAGACGACCTACTTAACTAGTGACGCAGATATAGAAGGCCGATAATGTGGACCCTATGCAGATCAAAGTTCAAACCACAAACCACAATCAGCTCTAAGGGGATGCATGCAATTTGTGTCTAGTTATACAATATCACAAAGCAAGGACCCTGTGCAAATCAAAGTTCAAACCACAAACTACAGATAGCTTTGAGGAGTCGTATGCAATTTGTGTGTAGTTATAAAATATCACAAAACAAGGCAGATTAAAAAAAAATTGATCTGGATCTGGAATGGCCTATCCCAAAGTGCTTTAATAATAGAGAGGAGGAGCCCACATAAAAAAATACAGAAGCCTCTATACTTGAGGATGCTGATATTTTGCTTCAAGCGTTCATTACTTTAGAGACATTAAGCATCTTCAGTACACATTAAGCATCTCCAACCAAAGAAATTGAGCATATCCAACCACATACAATGATGTTCAACACCTTCCACCCACATACAACAATGTTTTAACTCACTGCACCCATAAACTCTTAGATACTTAGAGCACACATAAACATACAACGACCAAAGCTTCACACATTCACCTTCCTGTAACTACTCCAAAGATACCACTGGTTCCATACTTGGCAGCTCTTCTAATTCAGAGCACTCATCTTCAGTACACATTAAGCATCTCCAACCAAAGAAATTGAGCATCTCCAACCACATACAATGATGTTCAACACCTTCCACCCACATACAACAATGTTCTAACTCATTGCACCCATCAACTCTTATATACTTAGAGCACACATAAACATACAACAACCAAAGCTTCACACATTCACCTTCCTGTAACTACTCCAAAGATACCACTGGTTCCATACTTGGCAACTCTTCTAATTCAGAGCACCCATCAACATACAACCACCGAAGCTTTCTCTGTTCGCTCCTTGCTTTATCTGTTTCCTCATCTCTTCATACAATTGTCATGGACATTACCACTTGTGGCTCTTATTTTGTATATGTAAATGTTGATAAAGGATAAATATTTTATTTAATTTTAGTGTAAGCACTATATTCTTAATGGTGGTTAGTTCAAAATGGAACTAATAATGGTGTTGGATACAACTAAAAGGAGATTGCATAACTTGGTTAATATAAATTGTATGTGGCTAAAATGAAATTAAACCTAGTGTATAAAGGTAAGTTATTATAAATTGTATGCGGATAAAATGAAATTAAACCTTGTGCTTTGTTTGTATGATCGTAAAAGTTGACTAAATACCATGTTTTTATGTATTTATATTTTTGAAATATTTTAAAGTGACTCCTAAATATTGTTTGGGTGTAAACAACGGTTTTAGAATTACTCCATATATATTCAAATAGTTAGTATATTAGTCGTCGAGAGCTATCTGACTTTACTTAATGATGTGAAAATTAAGATTTAAAATCATGAAACCATACAGATTACCAATACTATATAAATTGTCATTATTGGTTATAAATCCTAAACCATTACATGATAAGAAGATTGGTAGAACTAATTTACAAGTTTCTCATAAGTATTACTGGAAGTGAAGTGTATGTAGTCCGTTTACATTATCACGGAAATATTTGAGATTAACTAATTGGATATTTGGATAATGTTAAGGAAAAATTTCTTACCTCATTTCCTAAATTATTAAGGAAGATTTTTGGGTACATTATAAGATGAAACTGTTAGATACATGCAACCCATTTGAGGTAACATTTTTCTTGAATCTTAGATTGTGAATTTAGAAAGATCACTCACTTGTAATTTCTTTACCCAACAAATAATGAAGCCAATGTTTTAAAATTTAAGCTAACGCATAAAATTCTCTATCATATATGTTTTACTTCAATTGGGTTATTGATAGGCTTTTGAATGATCCACTACAAGTTGGCCTCCTTGTTTGGAATGACCCCAGTAGTGTAATTCGAAGCATCATAGGCTATCTCAAAGGGATGATGGAAGTCAGGTATTCTAAGGATGGTTGCAAAACAAAAGAGATGCTTAAGGTGTTAAAAGATGGCTTCAGTGTCAAGGGTCCAATAAAAAATATGTTGATTGGAGAGTACATGTGTTATGCACCAAATTCCTAAAAATAACATAAAATACAAGAAGTACACACTATGTAGAGAAATGTGAGTGTGGAGCACAACTCCAATATATAAGAGAGATAAGTTAGACAATAAGTCCTAAAATAAGAGCAGATTCTTATCCAACTACCCCAAGTCATTCACATAATCCTTTCACATCTTCTCAACTTTGACTACATTACCTCTATATATACATATTCACTCACTGCACATGTGGTATGTTCACTAGGTTTGATCACTATTATATATACATTTACATCAATACATATAAATTTAGTTCCGTATATGCCCCCATTGGGTTCATATCATGTACCTTTAACCCCGTATATGACTCCCCTTTAATCATATCAACATGGACAAGACATGTTAACTTAAAAAACTAGAAAATAAACTTGTGACAAAAAATGGAACCATCCAAAAAAAATTCAAGGTTAGGCGTAGTGTGAGGTAAGGGCTAGTCTAGGAGGGTCTTGACATTACAAGGGTTTGGTTGAATACCTTCTGCATAAATTAAAAAAATCAAATAAGAAATAGCGTGTTGGCCAAATGCATATTTTTTTAACTTTAATTGTAGTTGATTAGCATGCAAGATATCCATTAATTAATGAATATGTTCATCCCAGGTCTCCTTCAAGATTAAGATATCATCTAGATAAATAATGAAAAAAAATCCAAGGCGGGGACAAAACATGTCATTAATGAGTCTCATAAAAGTGGTCGGGTCATTAGTGAGACCAAAGGGCATAACCAACCACTCATAAAGCTTGAATTTGGTCATGAATGTTCTCTCCCATCCATAAATTTTCTTTATTTTAACTTGATGGTATCTTGAAGTTATATCCATCTTTGAAAAATAACAAGCATCCTCTAGTAATTGGTTGATCAAATCTTTGATAAAAGGAAATGTTTATTTGTTCTTGATAGTCACCTTATTGAGAGATTTATAGTTAATGACTAGCTACTTATCATGGCTTTCCTGCTTAAGGATAATAAAGGCAATATAACCGCAATGTGAGGAGATAAGGGAGAATCTTGTTGGCTTACAACAATGCCTAAATCTGTTTTTCAATCTTAGCCATCTTTGTAGGGGTCACACAATAAGGTTGGGTATTGGGAAGGGGGGCACCAATCACAAGGTTAATGGTATGCTCAATATTTAGTGGGGGTGGAAAAGTGGTTGGTTTACAAAAAGCATCTTGATCTAGTTAGAGAGGAAGGGTCTCGTTGATGTTAGGGGAAGAGGGTTGATTGGGATTAACTTTTTGAATGGTGCAACTTGATATACACAACATCATTGCCAGATAGAGTTTTTGGAGGGGAATAAACACATGAGTGGAATCAAAAGTGTCAACCATCCTTTAATGAGAGTGTATGTACTAGTGGGAGAATCACGTGGAATAGAACTCAAGCTAGTAAGGTATCCCTAGCAGTAAGTTGACACAATCTAGTGGAGTAACACCACACAACATTGTCTCTAAAAAATGAGGGCAGATGGAAAATTTGATATTACATTATTGGGTCACAAACTCTAGGACTAAACGCCCTCATTCACCCAATCAAGATGGTATGGGTGAGGGTGGGGAGTTACTAGAATAGATAGTGATTTAAAAGGGGTTGTAGGGCCAACTTCTTTTGGCTACCATTTCCCATGATGATCTTAGCAAGATGATATTTAATTTGGTAATTATGAGTAAAGAGCACGGGACACATAGGAAATGATGGATGTGTCATCAGAGTAAGGTTTGGATCAAGCGTAATGGATTTTACCACATCAATGACATCCTTCGTAGGGGTAGGTTGTGTGTTAGGTTCAGAGAATAAGGTCTTGGGAGAGAATGAGAACTGTAAATCATAACATTCTATTTTTGTTGTTAGAAAATGGCTTATGGAATATGAAATATTAACTAGTGTGGAGAGGGTTTGTGGAAACCATAGGAGAAGGGGTACCTATGGGAGAGCTTTTTGTGAAGGGGAAAATAAAGATGGACAATGAAAGGGAAAGGTACCGAGCACTTCCATAGCTTCTTTTGAGCAACCAAAGCATGTTGAAAAGCCATTGAAAGAGAAAATCTATGCATAAAACAACTTCAAGACAAAGAGAAGGAAATAAAATAGAATAATTTAATTTAATTATTAATACCTATTTTGTGTTTGAAACAGAGGGAGCTACACCTGGATCTTGTAGAATATTTCAATGTATGTTTAACTATTCGAGTTGAAATATGAAGGAGGCCCACATTCCCAAATGATCTCAACATAGTTAGCTAGACATGAATACTCTCGAAATGCAATGTAGAACTAGTCCTAGGTATTGATTCCATTAGAGGGTAGCATAACCCTTTCCTCATTGAGCTCTATGAAAAAGGAGTGTGTAGTTCCACCCATATGTTTGGCATTATCCCACAGTTGGGAGGATAATCCATGTATATGATAGGATACCAAGGTGAACCTGTCTCTTTCTAGTCATGTGGTATGATGTTGGTAATATGAGGACAATGATTAAACCCAAGCCTCAACCTAATTTACATCAAAATCACCATAGAACAGTGGAAAGGTCAATTTAGGGTCCTAGCGCAATCCATAGGTTGGCTAAGATGTGGTCTTGTTGAGATTCAAATCTTAATAATAGTTATGTATCCATATTACATATCACTTGGGTAACGAGATAATTTGTTGTTGTTGCTAGAAAAATTGCATCTAGATTCTTTTGCAATTGAAGCATCCTGGTGATTGGAGTTCTTGGGAGGAGCCATGAACTTCTTATTGAGGTTGCAAAATAACCCGAGAAGTGTTCATTTGGAAAACAAAAATGTTGAAGGTTGTAGGGAGTGGATTCCTTTCAAGGCACTGGAGGCCTAATGAAAAGGAGAGAAGACCCCTTTCATGAAGTTGCCAAAGCTAATTTTGATGCAAAATTGATATATAAACATATTCAAAATTGAGGTAGTTACTTTGACCATATCATCCCCTTTATTTTGATAATAAAACTTAGTAACATCATCTTCAGGGTCCTCTTTGAAACCGAAATAGATTATCCTCTTCCTAAAGGTAGCAATACATTCAAGAGAAACTTTTGGCCCCTCATTGAAACTCAAGTAGGTTATCTATGAGGTTGTTGAACACATGATGTCCTCCAACCCTCTTGTGTACACAAAGTAAATAAAGGCACCAATTGTTTGATGTTTCAATTCACTAAGTAGCAGAGACATTAAAAACCACTAGTCCTCTAGTTCCAGGCGGGCAACTAAACATGTCTAGAGACCTCCATAAGCATGACTCTCTCTCTCTCTCTCTCTCTCTATATATATATATATATACACACCTAAGGCATCGAAACACATATCTGTACTCTTGAGTTTTGAACTTTGATATGCCACCAAACATCGAGTAAATTGACACTAATAGAAAAGTTAGAACATTGATTTCATGCATTCCATACAAAGAAAACAAATTCCTTAACCATCAATAAATTGATTTTACAATGCCATCCAAGCATACAAAGAATTTTTTTTAAACCATAGTCACAAATCTTTTTCAAAATAAATCAAATGATTCTTTAACTTTCTCTATACTCTAGCTACTGCCATAACTTACATTTACTTTTCCAAATTCACTATAAGATTTATATCTCTTACTACTTTTCCATTTTCCAAATTGGCCATAGGATTCATATCTGCTGCTCTAGGGTATAACAACATTTACTACTTTTCCATTTTCCAAATTGGCCATAGGATTCATATCTGCTGCTCTAGGGTATAACAACATTTTAAAATTTAATGTAAAAATTGAAATTTATATTTTAGAAGATTTGATTTCTCCTTACACATATAAAATCAAAGTGAATTAAGATAATTACAATCTGGCTCAACGAACTAGTAATATAAGCTACTTACATATCTTTCCAATAGTATGGAATAAATGATAATACTTATACTTGGTCCGTGTATTGTTTATTATTTGTGCAAATGTTAGGGTTCGTTCTAAAACTTCTGGTAGCGTAATAACATGTTAATTTTCCAAGTGTCAAACCTAAAACTTGTAAAACGCAACCAATGGATATAACGGTAGCATATATTACACTAGTACAATTATTTAACTTGTGGCCAGTGAATACTTATAGGCTACAAGTTAAGTGCAATGAGCAAGTTACGATATGTCACAAGTTGAGTGCCATGAACAAGTTACGATATGTTACAAGTAATTGAGTGCCATGAACAAGTTACGATATGTTACAAGTAATTGAGTGCCATGAACAAGTTATCTCTTAATTCTTTTCCATGTTTAGTAAGTGCCATGAACAAGTTATCTCTTACTTGTTTTCCATGTTTAGTTGTAATCACCTGTTGTGTATGCATCAACTATTTAAATGAGTTGTATGTCACTACATGTTATCTATGTATGTGTTAAGAGTTAGCCATGCATCGGCTACCAATTATTTTTTATAATTATTTATTTTGAATTTTAAGGATGCCCATAAAAATAAAATCAATCTAGACATTATACTTTTCCCATTCTCCTTCAATATAGGAAAAGCATAGATAATAATCTAGCTAAATTCTAAAATATAAACACCTATAAACATAATGATAAAGGAAGATGTATTTGAGAAAACCTTATTCAACATAGAGATGAATTTACCCATGAAAATGCTAAAACCTTGAATATATAGGTTAAAACTATGTATATATCATTGTTTTCACCAATCAATACACAATTCTTCTCATATTTTTTGTAGCGGATTATAAATGTAATAGATCATTGTTTTAACTTATCCATTCACGATTCTGCTCACTTTTTTAAAGCAGATTAATGGTGCTTAAGGTTTTCTCATAGGCAAGGGTGGTATTTTACATCCATGAAAATGTCCATATCACAACCTACATTCATGATAAAAGTCAAGGCCACTTTGATAAGTAGGTGGAGTTCTAACAAGTTATGTAACCGTTTGTGAAGAAACAATTTACTGTGTTGTTATAAAATGAAAAAAAACATACCTGACGAGAACAATGTTACATAGAACTAGAAGGAAAATAAATCTTGATAAACGATAAAATATAATGTTCCATGGACACCGTGGAGGCCAACCATTTGAAGATAAAAAACAGTATTCCAACTGGAGTGATATTATCTAAAGATTTGGAATAAATAGTATTCCAAATATTTATGAAACAAATTATGGATAAACCCAAGCGATTTGTTATGGCCATTGATCCAGGGATTGTAATAGATGACAGATATAAAAAAAAAAATAGTATTTCAATTGGAGCTATATTTACTAACGATTTGGAATAAATAGTATTTCAAAAGTTTATGAAACAAATTATGGAGCGGTTTGTTTTGACTTTTAATACCAATTTGAAAATATAACATAACATTTAATATTTTTTAACTAAATAAATCCCATTAAAAAATGAATATATACTTATTTAAATCTTTATAAATAAAATCTTAATTAATAACCTTCTCACAACCATACAATGTAGTAGCACTGTCATAAAAGTGGTGCAAATAAAAAATACATCCTCTCTTTTTTGGCGCAAAGCAAATTTAAAGATGAATATTTAGTTGATTCGATAGTTCTCCGCAGAACGATGTTACAGCCAGACAAGAATATGTGCAACTTGAACACGCTGGAAGCAAACCCAATGCATTTATTCCCACTCATGTTGTATCAGTTGGCAGAGAGTACAAACATGCCAATGAAATTTGACTGAGATACCAGTCTTCTTTGCTTTTTGAAAAAGGAATAATTGCTAATGATGAAAAGAGGTGTCTTGTCGTGCCAGTGTAAGGTGGTCGTAATATTCATAAATGTCAAACATGAAAATTATTCAGCTTGTTGCAGGCCATTTAATGTGACGGTAGCAGGTTAGTTTGGCCATTGGATCTCAAGCTGCTTGAGATCCAACGGCCAACCAACCTGCTACCGTCACATTAAATAGCTTCCAGCAAGCTGGATAATATTCATCATAAATCAAACGTGAATAACAGATAACTTCTGTCCAAAACCCTGCCAAAATTAGAAATTAAAAATAAAGAAATACTTCTTATTCTAAAAGCGGTAGAAAAGATTAAATATCCTTATTCGAGGAGACAGACAAAGTTAAGATCCTATAAAAATCTCCCTCAAAAATTGAAATTAAAATTCATTATATTTATAAATTTAAATATATCATATTATAAATATAAATGAAATTATTTTATTAAATGAATCTGTATCCAATCCATGATCCTCAAACAAAAATAGAAAATGAATATAAAATGCAAAAATATAATTATATTATATAATCTGCTATAAATAGGAAAATAGAAAAAAGAGAACAGCAAAAGATGACCAACAAAGGAACTCAAGAGTGGAAGACAAATTGATGAAAAACACGAACATGAGGACTGTGTTATTTTTAAGGGGGAAGGATGTAACATTCCTCTTTTATACCCCTATTGTTTTGTAAATGTAAATATATATTGTACTTGTTTTCTAGTGAGGAGCTCAAGGACAAGGCCCCACCCGTGAACCTTGTAAGTTATGTGGTTTAATTCCTAAGTTGTAAATTGTAAACTTAGGAGACTAAAGACAGTGACGCAACTAAACGACAATGTCTAAGATTCTTTATGATGCCTTTAGGTAACATAATTATTTGATTTTGAATTTAAAAAGTATAAATAATCTATGATTATTACCCTAAAACTTTTATATGACGTCCTAAGTTTAGGATAGTAGCCTTTCTATACAAAGCTAATAGGAAGCACTTATGATGCTATGTGTTACAGATGATTTCCAAATAATCATCTTAAATACTTTTATTATAAGTATTAATCCTATTCCGACAAGAGAGTGCTAGATAACATAGTAAAGTTAAAAGAAACTTAACTTATTAATTGATATATATTAGTATACTTGGTAAGCTGAGCTTATTAATTAAGATATTAACATACTTGTTATAATTTACTATAAATTATACATTGAGATAAATAAACTTATATATATTGATATATTAGTATACTTGGTGTATTTAGTTATAAATTACACAGTGAGTTAAATAAACCTATAATATATATATATAATTTAAGAGAGGGCCCATTCCCTCTAGGAAATGAGTAAGATTATACTCACGCATCCCCTATCTTAATATAAATAGGTTATTAATAAAAATATTGTTAAAAGAGGAGTAAAATATTTTAAATATATATATATATATATATATATATATAAAAGAACGAATCTTAAGTGCTCAATCCTTTTGAAGGTTTTATTGTGGTGTATTGTTCAACGAGTTTTTAGGAGGGTTGTCTCTTTAGTGGAGCATCCGAATCTCTACCATCACCATCTGTCCCACTAGTGGAACATCTGAATCCTTACCATTGCCATTTGTCTCCTTAATGGTGATCTCGAACTCTCTAAAGTTTCCATCTGCCTCCGGGGAGAGAAGGATCTCACCTACTTAAGAAATTGAATTTGAGTAGATGGGGACGCCATTGGCTCGAGAGAACTCCAGAAATTCGAAGTGATGGAGGTTATTGTAATGGCAGGGAATGACGGATTCGTGGAGTATGATTATTACTCAGGTATTGTGTCATGGGAGAGGACGGGTCACAGAGAGCTTGATCCTGTCTAGGTTTCTTGTTTGTGTGTTTAAATATTGATCCCTGTAAGATCAAAGTAGCACCCAGATATGGTGAGATCTTTGTGGGAATAGAGATCGTGGGTTTCATTTCTTATATTGTTTCATTGTTTAAATATTGATCCCTGTTTATTACGTTTTGTGTAAATGTTATGTCTAGTTTCCAGTTTTGAAAAAGACGCCTCTGTCTAATTGATTGCGTAACAAACCCTGGAAGGGACGGCTCACAGAAAAGTCTAATCCCTGTTCAGTTTTTTGTTTGGATTTCATTTACAATATTTTTGATATTGATATCTCTGTATTACATTTTTATAGAATGCGTTGGGAAGGGATATCGTGAGATCTGGATCCCCGATTAATTTTCTGGTTGTATTTTATTTACAATATTTTTGATATTGATATGTCTGCATTATATTTTGATAGAATGCATTGGGAAGGGACAACGTGAGAGCTGGATCCCCGATTAAGTTTCTGGTTGTATTTTATTTACAATATTTTTGATATTGATATATCTGCATTACATTTTGATAGAATGCATTGGGAAGGGACAGCGTGCGATCTGGATCCCCGATTAAGTTTCTGGTTGTATTTTATTTACAATATTTTTTATATTGATATCTCTGCATTACATTTTGATAGGATGCGTTAGGAAGGGACAGCGTGAGAGCTGGATCCCCGATTAAGTTTCTGGTTGTATTTTATTTACAATTTTTTTTGATATTGATAGAATGCATTGGGAAGGGACATCGTGAGAGCTGGATCCCCGATTTAGTTTCCTGGTTGTATCTTATTTACAATGTTCTTGATATTAATATCTCTGCATTACATTTTGGTAGCATGCATTGCGAAGGGACAACATGAGAGCTCAATCCCCGATTAGCTTTTTTTGTTTGGGTTTTATATATATGTTTTCGATATTGAATAACCCTGTATTACGATTTGGTAGCATGCATTGGGAAGGGGCAGCGTGAGAGATCAATCCCTGATTAGCTTTTATGTTTGGGTTATATATATATGTTTTCGATATTGAATAACCATATATCACGAATTGGTAGCATGCATTAGGAAGGGACAGCATGAGAGCTCAATCCCTGATTAGTTTTTTGTTTGCGATTTATATTTTTATACAGATCAGATAGATCTCTGTAGATGCGCAAAACTCAGTTAATTATATATTTATTTTAGATCAAAGAGATTTCTGTAGATGCAGTGATCCCTGGAAAAAATCAGTCATTTATATTTTATATAAGATAGATCTCTGTAGAAGCATTGATCTTTGACAAAAGCTCAGTTATTTATATATTTAGATCTCTGTAAAAATATGATGTATGTATGTGTATTACTAGAGTTGAATTCATCTAAGGTAAACTTAATACATATATGTATTGTCAGAATTGAACTATGCTAAGGAATACGTATTATATATATTAGATCTATTTTGGTCTAAAGTTTTGTGGCTTATTTTATAAATACTTGGTCCCTTATTATTTCGGTGATAGCATCAGTCAGATTATTACATAAGGTGAATACAAAAAATAAAGTGTTGCATGTTAAAATTTATTAAGTACTTATTTGGCATGGTTAAATGCAAGGAAAATCTCTTATTGAGTGATTGGTATAAAGACTTTAGAAGACTCTCCTTAGAAAAATTCATGTAAAGGGTTGAGATGTCTTAGTTCTCAGTTATCTTTCCCCAGTGGATTCATTTCCAGCTTGGGGGTGGCCTCTCGGTGGCAGTAATATACACCAGACAGAGTGTCAAACGGTTGGGAGGAAAGTTGCATTCATGTCTTTAGTCAGTTAGTCTACATTTTAGCATTGTTGTTGATGTCAATGTATAAATGTATATTTTGACAAGAGATACCTTGGTAAATGATAATCCATTTTTAGTCATGTTGTTTTATTTTGATAACGTTGTTGGCCGTTTAGATGTATATATTGTTTTGGTTCATGCACATTTAAGTTTACCACTAATGAGCAAGTAATTTCATGAAGATGTTCAAGGTAAAGTTAGTAATATTCGAACATGAGCTAACATAGATATGATAGATGAATTGATTGACTTATATGGTTATCAATTTGCATTGAACCAATTTACTATTGTTAAAAATGGTGTATAGTTGTAATGTTTTCCATTTACATATAATTGTCCCAAGTGAGATAGAAGAAGTTGTCTAGATGTTATTTAATATGTTAGGTGAATTGATGTTGTATAAGTGTTGGAGTTATTGTCTAAGGACTTTTGTATAAGATAGTTATACATGGTTATATACCAAAGAATGGTTTAAGACATATGAATGCTTGTTCTTTGTATCTTTATAATTGCCAGTAATCATGTGCAAACTCCATGCCACAATAATGAGATTAATATTACACCTACATACTAAATCAAAGAGGTCAATTCTAGAAGCATGTAAAAAAAAGTAGGTTGTATTGTTGGTATTGGATCATTCTTGGAGTAAGAACTAGGGGCCATGTACCTAAGTCGGTAAGGAATGCTTGAATGCTTTTATAAATATTAGTGAAAGATCTGCATTAGTTGACCATCTATTTTATAGTGGCAATCGTACAATCCTAAATAAAGTGTTTGGTTCAATATTATTGGTTTCTTAGATTAATTTGCAATTATTCAAATGATATACTTACCAAGTATGTTTTAGTGTAAAATAGATTTGCTTATTCGACAAGAAATAAAAAAAAAATTCAACCAATTTTCTCTTGAACGTAACGAGAAAATTGGGTATGTTACATGACCTTTTGACCATATTCAAGTAAACATAAAACTTCCATGTTTCCAAAGCTATAACTGCACTCGGAATGGCATGGTATCCAAACTCGGACAATTTTGAATTTGGGCAATGATTCACTTCAAATGAAATCCACAAAAATCAATTCAAAGTGTGTAGACTCTACTGAGATTTATTACTGAAATTTCTAATTAACATAATAAGCTTATTGGCATTAGGAATTGGGCATCATAGAATAAATTTGGAGCATCCAAGATTTTCACAAGTGGTTGAGAAAATTGGTAATTGTTTTCATTAATATCCAAACAAAGTGAATTTACATATATAGGTATTTATATCTTAGAATTTGGGGTGGACTAGTATTTATGCTTTTCCTAGATTGTATAAAGATGGGGTGGACTAGTATTTATGCTTTTCCTAAATTGTAGAAAGATGAGACAAGTGTATTGTCCATATTGATTTTAAATTCAAAATAAACAATTATACAAGAAAAAACCACTTGATGCATGAATAATTGGTAGCTAATGCTTGGACAACTTTTAGCTAATGTATAGATACGGGGCTTCTTGGGATACAACAAGTAACAGATAACTTATTATCTATTTGTGACACTTAACTTGTAGCCTATGAATATTAATCGACCACAAATTAAGTAGTTATACTAGTTATAAAATAAATAAATAAAACAAAAAAAATTATACACAGATTGTCAAAGATATAAAAAGTGAGATTCCGATTGAAAGAAAAAAAATAAAAAATCTTAATTAAAAAATTGCCTGTAAGGATTTTGAGCATAACTAGTCGTTCGTCAAAAGTGGAGTACCAAGTAATTGCTGCCAGAAACAAGTTGAAAAGTAGCATATTATCCTTGGAATTTTGTGGGAATAGTTTGCCTTCCAAAGTTTTGGCTTTGGGAAAGAGATATTACCAATTCGAAATTGGAGAGGGTTTGAAATTATGTGTTTTTTTTAATTGTACAGTGTTTGAAATTATGTGTTTTTTATTTTGCAAAATTTCAATTGAAGTATGTTTTAATGGTGATTTTAATAGAAATCGATTCAATATCATAAAAAATCTTTGAGACACCCTGTACAATTGGCAAGGTAGCTGATGTAGAATAAACTGTTTGAGTTGTTCACCTGACTCCGGTGTTTTTTATTTTGCAAAATCTGAATTTAAGTGTGTTTTAATGGCAATTTTGATGGGATTCAACTTAATAAAAATCCTTGGAGCACCCAAAATCTCAGAGTTTACAGTTGTAACCAAGATTTTTAAAAATTTCTCTCAAATATTTTTCAAAATTGTAAGAAAAAATCACATTTTTCTTTTGAAATGGTAGAACTTTTAGACTACCCGAAAACTGTTACCCGTAAAAATATTTAAGTGTAAGAGTGTGGAACCCTGCATATATATATGTCAGAAATATGAATAAGTCACTGTTATAACCTACCCATTGATGATTTTGATTATTTTCGAACAGGCAATGAAATTAATAAGAGCGTCCATGGTGGTTAAGGTTTGGCCTATCATCTAGAGGCAAGAGTGCCATTTCTATAAACAACGTTACGTAAAACGATGAAGGAAAGTAAATCCTGTTGACCGATAAATAATGTTCAGTGGATATAGTGGGAATTGGGATTGCGATGGAATTGACAGGAGATTTAAACGTTTCCCAGATAGCAAAGATGGTGCGATGCTTTTCAAATTCTAACGTGAATAGATCGATGTTAAAATCATTTTTATATTTCAAAGGAGAAACTTAATTACCAACAGCCAGAAGCCATGACTAGTATTCAAATGAATAGGTGAAAGTAGTCTTTGTGCGAAGGCCATATTTTAATTATTTAATTTATATATTAATGTGCATTAAAGGTAAGACGACATAGGACCAGTGTTGGAATTTGGTTTTCATTCCATCCATTGGATTTTTTTTTTGATATTTTGAGTTTTTATATTACTCGTGCCAGGAAACGTTTTGTTTAAAATTTTACCCTTCAACAATAAAATCTTTCCCAAAAAAATACCTTTCAATAATTTATTTTGTTGAATTTTTTAAAAATATTTTTTTCTTTAACTTTTTTATATTAAAATTAAAATAATTATTATTAATATGTATCACAATCCATTAACTTGCTTCACATTCATTTTATTTACCATTTATGTACTAAATTAATATTATATAAAAAGATAACTTAAAAAGAGTAAATATGTATGCACTTCATAATACACAAAAATAAATAAATAATGAAGCATAAATAAATAACAAATGGTTTTATAATTTCGCACAATTATGCATATAAAAACAAAACATATATCACATAATTTTTTTTGTTTGCAAAATTGTTATCATAAAATGGAGGTAAGAGTTACATTATATTTGAATTGAATCAATATGCCCACTGGAAAGCTATATATCTATAGGCTAGTCATTATTGTTATAAAAGATGCTTGAGTCTTTGTAAATATATGGCACGTGTAATGATAATCCATATTTTTAAATAGATGCAAGCCTCTGTAAATCGAAATCGTTATAAATAATGAATGCAAGACTCTACAAAATATAACTCTATATGCCTTTTTTTGTATGTATCGTTTATTCTACAAACTGCATAGGCAATTTTCATTCCAAATGTTGCACACAAATTTCATGTCTGGCAACCCCTTATTTAGTACTTGCCTTCATTTAAATTATGCATCCCTCACTGAAATTGAACCATGAGAGAAATATAAGAGATGTGCATTTCAATTTCAATGGGAGTTGGAGAATTAACCAATACTCTTTGAGTCCAAATCTATATAGATTATTGAAATTATGGGATAAATGACTAAATACACATGCAAAAAAATAGTGCAAGAATTACCTCTATATTGCAAATAACTGTCAACCTTCGACTCCAAGGCCCTCCAACTCCCAAAGTTGTTGCAACATGCTAATATAATCAATGAGCATTGAGCACTACAATTTGTAGACTATAGACGCCCATTGCACTAATAAAAAAAAAAATGAGTTTTCGTGTTTTTAGGAAAAATCAATGCAACTTGCAAATGTAAAGGCATGGAAATAATTATAATTTAATAGATGTTTCTATTTTTTTAATAAATGTATTCTTTGGAAGTTGGAATTTAGAAAGTATAGATTAACAAATCAATGCAACTTGCACATGGAAATAATTTTAATTTAATAGATGTTTCTATTTATTTAATGAATGTATGCTTTCTAAGTTGGAATTTAGAAAGTATAATTTATATAACATAAATATATTAATACTACTATTAAATTAGTAATATAATAACATTTTATGAATTTTGTTCTCATTCCAAAATAGTAGTAATATAACGACGGTTTAGAAATTTTATTGCCCTTCAAAAATAGGTTTTAGAAATTTTATCACCTTTCACAAAAGATGGTTAGCTAAAATTTTAAACTGTATTTGACGGTCAAAATGCCCCATGATGACCATTTTGCCCGTCAAATTCCATCACTACATAGGACTGCCAGAGACATAATGTAAACAAGACAAAGGGAGTGCAAGAAAAGCACATCCCATGGATTACACAAAAGGAAGAATTCGATAAAGCTTTTCAAAATAGTCAACTTGACAAGATGAAGAGCAAGGGTGAAGTTCATAAGAGAAAGGTAAAGGTAAGCCTATGAGGCTTACCTCATAGGCTTATAAGCTTCCATGTAAGCTTGGAAGTAGGACATGAGACCATTTCCTACTAATATGAAATCACTCACAGTAGGAAGTGGGCACTTTCACCTCATAGGCTTATAAGCTTCCATGTAAGCTTGGAAGTAGGACATAGACCATTTCCTACTAATATGAAATCACTCACAGTAGGAAGTGGGCACTTTCAGCTCACCTCTAAAAGTTGCAACACTAACACTAGCTTAGGTGGATGGATGATTTAATAGATCAACTACTTGATTATGTGACCTCTTCACCTCCAAAAGTTGCAAAAAGTTGCAACACTAAGATAGGTAGATGACTCAATAGATTGAATCAATAATAGATCGACTACTTGATTGGGGGCACACTAGATAAGTGTGACCCTTCTTGTATTTGACCACTAGATGTATAATATCCCCTCCACTACCTCTATCCTTCTGCAACAGAAATAAAAATAAAAATATATACAATGTACAAGATCTTGACAAAGTATGTTTTTCTTTTTGCATTTTTATGATGTGAGTGATACAAATAAAAAATTCTTAGTTTTGATCGCCTACTTTGAAGTATATAGAGGGATGGCCTCTTTGAAGGAGAGCCACCGTCCCAAATCTCTTATTAATAATGGCACTCATTGCTATTTTAAAGTTATTAAGAACTGTGAGAAGAGCGTCCTCACAACGGTAAGCCGTCTCCACTACACAGTTTATATATGAAGTTATGAAGTTTATGTTCATAGAGGGAGAGCGACCTCATATTGCTTTGCCCTCTCCTTTGTCCAATATATATATATGATCTGTGGTTCAATGTAAGAAAATGGCTCCACGCAAGTAAGTCGTCTCCACTGTCGAATATTTTTATGAGTGCAGTTATAGCATTGTTAAGGAGTCGGCCTCATTAAGAACTTTAGAATCCAGTTTTTACGATTCGTTTATTGGAAACCGAGAGTCTTGCCCTATGTCGGCTAAGAGTTAAAACCTTAAGTTTGTTGGTTAAGAATTTAAGAGTAAAGCTTTATGCTCCTTTACGGAGGAACTGGATTTTATTTTTAGTTATTAAGAAATCCAACTCTATCTTAATATTGAAAGTCGAATCTGTTATTTAAAAAAATGGAGTTCATTATTTATTTATAGCCCTTGGGAAAACTCTATTTTCCTTTGAAATAATTGCGAGGATTAAGCCAGCTAGGGCACAACCCTTTGCTAGGCTTGAATCTTTGGTTGACCTGTATTCCAATTCATAATAATGGGGTGGACTAAGTCAGCTAGGGCGTAGCCCTTGGCATGATTCAAATAGTTGGTTGAAATATTTTTGTTTTAAATAATAGTTATACTTGAGAGTAACTAAGAAAAGGGGTGTAGCCTTAGGTTGGATTTACTAAGGAAAATATTTATATTAAAGTAAATATTTATATTATGAATGTATGGAAAAAAAGAAGAAGAAGAGATGTGCACATTATTGTAGGCATAGATTATGGAAGGGCTTAGTCCTAATACTTTTAATACATAAATATTAGGGATGTTTATATGAGTTATACATGGTTAATGTGGGAGTAACAATTTAGTTTATCTTTTTTGAAGTTAAAGAGAGCGAGACAATTTTCAATGAATGATTCTCTTTTATCCTAGTGGATGGAACTATTTAATAATGGTTGAGTGGAACATTGTAGTCAAATCTTCACCCAAGTACACTTACCAAATAAATACCCTTCAAATTATTATTGGTTGTGTTTAAAGCTTATCCATATTTTTATATTTATAAAATAATTATAATGTTTATTCCAAATTTGTTGTTATTGTTAAAATTCTATAACATTTATTGTTATCGTTAAAATTCTATGACATTTATTGTTATTGTTGTTAAGATTTTATGAAAGCCTGAAAGGTATAGGAAAACCATTTTCCTCATAAATAAGCAATGTCAAGGTTTAAATAATCTTACCTTCTAGGTGTTAAGTATCATTGAAGAGACGCTCTCGTTATAGTTTATTAATGTGAATATATGTGTTTAAAAATAATACGATAGGTTTACTTTGTATTTCTAAATGTTGATAAGGATAAATATTTTATTTAATTTTAGAGTAAGCACTATATTCTTGCTAGTTCAAAATGGAACTAATAATGGTGTTGGATACAACTAAAAGGAGATTGTATACAGGTAACTTAATCTAAATGGTACGTGGATAAAATGAAATTAAACCTTGTGCTTTGTTTGTATGATCGTAAAAGTTGATTAAATACCACGTTTTTATGCATTTATATTTTAGAAATATTTTAAAGTGACTCCTAAATATTGTTTGGGTGTAAACAATGGTTTTAGAATTACTCCATATATGCTCACATAGTTAGTATATTAGTAGTCGAGAATATATGTTATTTGACTTTACTTAATGTTGTGAAAGTTAAGATTTAAAATCATGAAACCATACAGATTATCAATATTATATAAATGGTCATTATTGGTTAAAAATCCTAAACCATTATATGATAAGAAGATTGGTAGAACTAATTTGAAATTTTCTCATATCTATGCGTCCGTTTACATTATCATGGAAGTATTCGAAATTAACTAATTGGATATTTGGATAACGTTGAGGAAAAATTTCTTATCCCATTTCTCAAATTACTAAGGAGGATTTTTGGGTACATTACAAGATGAAACTATTAGATACATGCAACCCATTTGATGTAACATTCTTCTTGAATCTTAGATTGTGAATTTAGAAAGATCAATCACTTGTGATTTGTGTGGAGCACAATTTCTTTACCCAACAAATAATGAAGCCAATGTTTTAAACTTTGAACTAATGCATAAAATTATCTGTCATATATGTTTTACTTAAATTGGGCTATTGATAAGGATTTTGAATGATCTACTACAAGATGGCCTCCTTGTTTGGGATGACCCCAATAGTGTAATTCGAAGTATCACAGGCTATCTCAAAGGGATCATGGAACTCATGTAGTCTAAGGATGGTTTCAAAACAAAAGAGATGCTTGAGGTGTTAAACGATGGTTTCAGTATCAGGGTCCAATAAAAAAGATGTTGTTTGGAGAGTACATGTGTTATGCACCAAATTCCTAGAAATAACATAAAATACAAGCACTACACACCATGTAGAGAAATGTGAGCGTGGAGCACAACTCCAATATATAAGAGAGATAAGTTATACAACCAGCATAGATCCAAATCTTAGGCTCTATCAAGCACCGAGAGGGATCAAATCTCCCTTATATTTACTTTTTACTTTGCATTATTTTTATTTATTTATGGCCGACATAATATTTATTACTTCTTACTTTGTATTATTCATTTTTGTTTAGTTTGTATTATTTTGTTACTTGACAAACACTCGACAAAACTCGACAAATATTACAAGATCTCCCTCATATTTACTTTTTACTTTGTATTATTCTTTTTGTTTATGGCCGACATAATATTTATTACTTTTGACTTTGTATTATTCTTTTTTGTTTAGTTTGTATTATTTTGTTACTCGACAAACACTCGACAAACTCTCACATGTTACAAGATCTCCCTCTTACTGGGTTGTAGAGCGCCTCTCGGCGCAATAACTCCTTAAATAAGAAGAGATTCTTCTCCAATTACCCCAAGTCATTCACATAATCCTTTCACATCTTCTCCACTTTGACTACATTACCTCTATATATACCTATTCACTCATTGCACATGTGGTCCTTTAATTAGGTCCGACCACTATTATATATACATTTACATCAATACATATAAATTTCGTTCCATATATGCCCTGATGTAAGTCTCCTTTGGCAATAAAGGTTCTTGCTTAACAATAACACACCACATACACGTTCACATAGACAAGATGCAAACAACATGCCAGAAGTTGGCTTATATTACTTCTCTGAATCGGTTACAATGCAAACTGCAAAGAAATTAAATAACTAACTAACTGTCAGCCTAAGGCATTACAATACATAAGTAACTGTGTGCTATCTCAGTGTGTCGACCTCACCCTCTCTTGGTTCACTGCGGAACTCTGAGCTATGGATCGATCCTCTCGGCTCTATAGATGTGTGACTCTTCTCTCCAATCTACCAGACTTCTCTCGCGTTTTGCCCTGCACACATTTTGCTTGACTCTCCAAAATGCCAAGTCCCTCAACTGATCCCAATTCCCTGGTCTTCTACTCTGCTACTGTAGTTCCCGAGATCACTCTGATCCCCGAGACACATATCCTCTGTCTATCGATCTCCTCAGATCCTGCAGACCTGCAATTGTCAGCACCCCTGCCGTGTTGCATAGCCTTTGCCTGTGACAACATCTGTCATGTCTTCACCCACCTGCAATAACTGTCATTAGCTTCCTTAGCAACCCCGAACTATTTCCAAGTACTCTCCTGGACTTCTATGCATCCTTCTGACAGGCTACAATAAACCATCACATCGGCTATATTGTCTGTTAGCTTCAACTCACGTGTCGGCTTCACTCTATGCTCAGGCTTCGCCATTCCGCCCCATCCTCCTCGCTTGGCTCATGCCCAAACTTGTTGGAGTCATAGTTCGACGCATGTCGAGCTATCGACGCCTTCTGCCCTTGACCTGTCGCCTGTCGACCACAACCTGTCGACTCTCGACTTCGTTGCATTCGTTGGTCGCATACTCGACTGCTCCTGCTTGACTTATTGACTTCGACGATTCAATCTAATCTTCCGCACCAGTGTTTGTCGGCACTCCCTCTGGTCGGTCTCCTCATGTTGATCAACTTCGATTGATCTTCCTAGGTCTCGATGCTCTTGGATCAAACTCCCCAGGTGAAAAAGAATTCGACTGCTCCATCAGTCTCCTGAACTCTTCTTCATAAATCCATGTCGCCTCCTGCAACTCATCATTTACCCATCGCACTAAGTATTCCATCCTTCGTGAACTACGCGTACACCCGACTTCGCGTTCCTTTATTACTTATGCGATTTCTTCCTTCTTTCGATCTGGAATTTGCTCTTTCCAGTCGATCTTTGACTCTTCTTTGCTTCCACTACTTGAACCTTATTCGAACTTGTATAGATCTGAGACATTGAATGTTGGTGAAATGCTCAAGTCATTCGGCAGCTCCAACACATAAGTGTTGTCTGAAATCTTCTTCAGAATCTTACATGGTCCAATCTTCTTCAGCTTCAGCTTGTTATATGTCCCTGTCAAAAATTTCTCCTTTCGCAAATGTGCATAGACCAAGTCTCCCTCACTGAAGGACTGTACTCTCTTCTTCATGTCGGCTCTCAACTTGTATGCCGCATTACTCTTTTCATGCGCTTTCGCACATCTTCATGCACTTATTTCATATGCTCTGCAAATGATTCTGCATCTGCGCTTTTCTTGGTTTCCGTTGGTAACTCGAGCAATTCTACCACTCCATGTGGGCTTATTCCTTGAACAATCTGGAATGGGCTCAAACCTATCTACCGATTCACAAAATTGTTGTATGCAAACTCTGCTTGCGCCAACACATTCTCCCACTGCTTGGGTCTGTCGGCCGTCAAACATCTCAAAAGGTTTCTCAAACTTCTATTCACCACCTCGGTTTGTCCATCTGTCTGCAGATGATATGCCGAGCTAAAATGCAACCTCATGTCCAGTTTCTTCCATAGGGTTCTCCAGAAATGCCCCATAAACTTGGTATCTCTGTCCGATGTGATACTCTTCGGTAACCCATGCAATCTGACTACTTCCTTGAAGAATAGTACAGCAATGCTTGTGGCATCACTTGTCTTCCGACACGGAATAAAGTGTGCCATTTTTGAAAACCTATCGACTACAACAAAAATTGAGTCGCTCCCCTGCTGCGTCTTTGGAAATCCTAGCACAAAATCCATGCTCAGGTGCTCCCATGGGGTATTCGGTATAGGTAACGGTGTATACAACCTCGTGTTCTGACTTCTTCCTTTTTCCAACTAGCAAACTCTACATTGTCAAACCCATTTTCCGACATTTGTCGTCATTCCTGGCCAATAATACTTTTCCTCGACCAATGCCTTAGTTTTGTCGAGGCCAAAATGACCTGCTAACCCGCCGCTATGCAACTCTCGGATTAGGTTCTCTCGCGCGGATCCTCTAGGAATACACAATTGTCATCCCTTGAATAGTTATCCCTCTTGGATAAAATAATCCAAGTATGGAGTCTTGTCGACAGTCCATGGTTCACGAAAAACTTCCCATGCTTTTGCAAAATCCTCGTCTGTCGCATACTCCGTCTTCACTAACTCTATCCCTATTGCCTGAACTATCACCGTGTTCAGCAATGCAACTCTTCGACTTAGCACGTCAGAAACCTTGTTCGACTTGCCCGACCTATGTCGCAACATGAACGTATATCCCTGTAGGAACTCGACCCATTTCATGTGTCGCTGATTTAACTTCGACTGAGTATTCAAATACTTCAGCGCTTGGTGATCTGTGTACAACACAAATTCCTTGGGAAACAAATAATGCCGCCACTTCTTCAATGCTTGGACAATAGCATAAAATTCTTGGTCATAGACCGAATACTTTCGCTTCGCATCATCCAATTTTTCACTGAAGAATGCAATTGGTCGGCCTTCCTGGCTCAACACTGCTCCAATTGCTATTCCACTCGCATCGTAATCGACCTGGAAAACTTTGTCGAAATTTGGGAGTGCTAACACTAGGCTCTCAGTGACCTTTTCCTTCAACTTGTCGAAAGCTCGCTGGGTAGCTTCCGTCCACTTGAACTCCCCTCTTCGCATGCACTTTGTAAATGGTGCACGAATCCGACTGAATCCCTTGATGAACTTCCTATAGAAAGCGGCAAGTCCATGGAAACTCCTCACTCCAGTCACGCTTATCGGTTCAGGCCAATCCAATATCGCCTTCACCTTTTCTAGGTCCATCACTAACCCTTTACCCGAGATTACGAATCCCAAGTATACCAGTTCTTTCTTCATGAAGAAACATTTTTGCAGATTCACCAACAGCTTCTCTTCCTGCAACTTCTGTAATACCGATCGAATGTGCTCCAAGTGTTCTGTCTTGGTTCGACTGAAAATCAGAATGTCGTCTAGATAGACTATGACAAAATTTCCCAAGAATGGTTTCAGTACCTCATTCATCAACCTCATGAATGTACTGGGTGCATTAGTCAATACGAATGGCATGACTAACCACTCATACATCCCTTCCTTTATCTTGAATGTTGTCTTCCATTCGTCTCCTTCTCTAACACGAATCTGGTGATAACTGCTCTTCAGGTCTATCTTCGTGAAGTACTTCGCTTCACTCAAGCAATCCATCAAGTCGTCCATTCTCAGCAATGGAAACCGGTAATTGATCATGATCTTGTTGATAGATCTAGAGTCTATACACATCCTCCATTCTCCACCTTTCTTCGGCGCTAATACTACTGGTACCGCGCACGAAATCAGACTCTCTCTGATCAATCCTCTGTCCAACAACTCCTGGACCTGTCGATTGAGTTCCTGACCTTCTGTTGGACTCATCCTATGAGGTGCTTTGTTTGGAAAAATTGACCCTGGAATCAAGTCGATTTGATGGGATATGATCCTTGTCGACAGCAATCCCGTCGGTGTCTCATCAACTATTAGGCTCTGAAACTCTTCCAGCATCTTCCCGACTTCGACTAGAATCTTCTCCATTGTCGCCCTATTGACACATGGTCCTTTTGGAATGATCGCAAAACATCCCGACTACTTTTCCTCTTCTGCGATGAATTCTTTCACTGAACACATCAAAACCCGCTTCTCCCAAAATTTGTTCTCGCCGTGCTTATCATCGGCTCTCTCCTTTGACCTCGGCTTAAGAGTCCTCTTCACACCATTTTTCCACACTATGATTGTGTTGGCTCGACCATCATAGATCATTTTCTGATCATATTGCCATGGTCTCCCTAACAACAGATGGCACGCATCCATTGGGATTACGTCGCACAGTACATTTTCCTCTAACTTCCCGACCTTGAAGTTAATCAGGAACTGTCTGGTCACCTTCACATGGTTTCCTTTCTGCAAGCATGAGATCTTGTAAGGGTGTGGATGTTCCCGGCATTTCAACTTTTCCTTGTCAATCACCTCTGGCGACACAATATTCTCAGTGCTTCCACCATCAACTATGGTCTTGCAACGCCATTCTCCAATTCGCACCTTGGTTCGAAAGATCGCCTTCCACTGTGCCAACTCTTGCTCATCGCGTATGTCGTCCAAAACTAGTGTCTTGCTGGCTATCATGGCCCGAATTTTCTTCTTACCATCCTCACTGCTGTCGGATGCCGATTCCTCCCTCTCATCGACTTGTTCATCCCCTCGACGTATGGGTTTCGACTCCTCTGCAACATGTAGGTTCTATGGGAATTCATATGCCTTGTGTCCCGCTCCATGACACTTGTAACAGATTATGGTTGGTTTGTTAGCTCCTTTTCTGTCGGATGGACCACTTCGACTGTACGCACCTCGACTGCGGTTCTCATGACCATCACATCTGTTCTCTTGCGCTTTCTCTCTTGTCGATGTCCCTTCCCCCCTTTGACTTTCTTCGACAGATTCCTTTCTGTAACTGCTACTTTGGCCTTTCGCAGAAATAGTCTTCGCACCTCGACCATTCATCCTGCCTTTGGTCACTATGGATTTCCTCGACAGTTTCTCTTCTTTCTTCAGAGCTAACTGGTAGGCTTCACCCACTGCTCTGAATATTGACATGCTCAATTCATCCTGAATGGCATATTTCAAACCATCCAAATACCTAGCGATAGCTTCTTCTCCTTCATTGGTCTGACCCGACCTTATCGACAATCTATAGAATTCTTCAGTGTACTCCTTCACAGTCATCTCTTTTTGTCGAAAGTTCTGCAACTTCCAAAACAAGGAAATTACATAGTAGTTCAGCAAGAAATTTCCTTTCAACTTGGAGACCATTCTATCCCAAGACTTGATTTTCTCCTTTCCCTTCTTGAATCTGTCAGCCTATACATTGTCCCACCACAATGAGGCATGACCCTTCAACCTCAGACACGCAGTCTTAACCCGTTTAGGATCCTCGATCTGCTCTGTGTTGAGGTATTTCTCCATCTCTCTGAACTAGTCGATCAAGTCTTCCGGATCCAGAATTCCTGAGTAGGTACACATGTCTATATTCATCTGACCTCTCATATCCGTCAGAAACTTGATGATTTTTTTTTTCTGGTTCTTCTCCCGCTGCTTCCTTTGGTTCCACTTCTTCAACTTCCTCGTCGCTATGGTTTAACGCATTAGGAATATAACCACGCCTTTGGATTTCTTCGATCGTTGCGACTTCATTTGTCAAAGTTCGCATTGTTCGGACGCACTCGTTGAACATCTCTCGATCAACTGTGACTGCTGTGCCACGCGCTCTTTGTCCTCAAACATTAACACCTTTGTGAGCCATTTTCAATCTCTGCTGAAACTCCCACTTCGCCCAATCGCAATCGGACTTCAACAAGTTGTGTACAACTCTACCTAACTGCAGCTAGAGCTATAAACACTCTCATAGACTCTTCCGCTCAATTGATTTAACTGCTTCCACTTGACCGGACTCACTTCCCGGCTCTGATACCAACTGATGCAAGTCTCCTTCGGCAATAAAGGTTCTTGCTTAACAATAACACACCACACACACGTTCACATAGACAAGATGCAAACAACATGCCAGAAGCTGGCTTATATGACTCCTCCGAATCGGTTACAATGCAAAATACAAAGAAATTAAATAACTAGCTAACTGTTGGCCTAAGATGTTACAATATAGAAGTAATTGCGCGTTATCTCAGTGTGTCGACCTCACCCTCTCATGGTTCACTGTGGAACTCTAAGTTATGGCTCGATCCTCTCAGCTCTGTAGATGCGTGACTCTTTTTCCCAATCTACCAGACTTCTCTTGCATTCTGCCCTACCAAGATTTTGCTTGACTCTGCAAAATGTCGAGTCCCTCAACTGATCCCAATTCCCTGGTCTTCTACTATGTTGCCGTAGTTCCCGAGATCACTCTGATCCCCAAGACACTCATCCTCTGTCTGTCGATCTCCTAAGATCCTGCAGACTGTCAGCGCCCCTGCCGTGCTGCACAGCCTCTGCCTGTGACGACATTTGTCATGTCTTCACCCACTTGCAATAACTGTCATTAACTTCCTTAGAAACCCTGAAATATTGCCAAGTACTCTCCTGGACTTCTATGCGTCCTTCTGACAGGCTATAGTAAACCATCATGTCGGCTATACTATCTGTCAACTTCAACTCACCTGTCGGCTTCACTATACGCTTAGGCTTCTCCATTCTGCCCCGTCCTCCTCGCTTGGCTCATGCCAAAACTTGTCGGAGTTGTAGTTCGACGCCTTCTGCCCTTGACCTGTCGCTTGTCGACCACAACTTGTCGACTCTCGACTTCGCTGCATTCATCGGTCGTATACCCAACTGTTCCTGCTGGAATTATTGACTTCGACGAGTCAATCTGCTCTTCTACACCAATGGTCATCGGCACTCCCTCTGGTCGGTCTCCTCATGTCGATCAACTTCGACTGATCTTCCTAGGTCCCAATGCTCCTGCATCATGCCCCCATTGGGTTCATATCATGTACCTTTAACCCCATATATGACTCCCCTTTCATCATATCAACATGGACAATACATGCTAGCTTAAAAAACTAGAAAATAAACTTGTGACAAAAATGGAACCACCCAAAAAAATTTCAAGGTTAGGCAAAGTGTCAAGTAAGGGCTAGTCTAGGAGGGTCTTGACATTTTAAGGGCTTGGTTGAATGCCTTCTGCATAAATTAAAAAAATCAAATAAGAAATAGAGTGTTGGCCAAATGCATATTTTTTGAGCTTTACTTGTAGTTGATTAGCATGCAAGATATCCATTACTTAATGAATATGTTCATCACAGGTCTCGCTGAAGATTAAGATATCTAGATAAATAATGGAAAAACATCCAAGTTGGGGACAAAATATGTCATTAATGAGTCTCATAAAAGTGGTAGGGTCATTGGTGAGACCAAAGGGCATAACCAACCACTTATAAAGCTTGAATTTGGTCATGAATGTTCTCTTCCATCCATCAATTTTCTTTATTTTAACTTGATGGTATCTTGAATTTATATTCATCTTTGAAAAATAACAAGCATCCTCTAGTAATTGGTTGAGCAAATCTTTGATAAAAGGAAATGTTTATTTGTTCTTGATAGTCACCTTATTGAGATATTTATAGTTAGTGACTAGCTACTATTCATGGCTTTCCTTAAGGATAATAAAGGCAAGATAACCACAATGTGAGGAGCTAAGGGAGAATCTTGTTGGATTACAACAATGCCTAAACATGTTTTTCAATCTTGGCCATCTTTGTAGGGGTCACACAATAGGGTTGGGTATTGGGAAGGGGGGCACCAATCACAAGGTTAATGGTATGCTCAATATGTAGTTGTTGAAATATTGTAACTTCTAAAAATATTATATTTGTACTTTATTATTCCGGAGATGTTTCATTCCTCCATGAAGACCCTATTGTATATCCGAAGATGTTTATTCCTCCGAGATAATGTGGTCACTAGTGTTATTAGATCTACCATGTGGGGTCGGTCCTGAGTTAGTTGTTTAGGGGTTATTAGACTCTCCTAGGAGAAGTCGGCCTTGTTAGGGTGAAAAGTCAGTTAGGAGTTGAGTATAAATAGAGGAGGTGTGTTCCTCATTTATCTTATTCATTCACCCACTTGTGATTGGAGCATTGGAGAGAGAGAGATTTTCATAGGAGGAGAAGGAGCTCTTGTTTGGGACTACATCTTTGTATTGGTTGATTATCTATATTGAGGAAAGCTTTGCTGGGTTTTCTACCCCATAAGGGCTCCCTAGGGTAAATCTTTGTCCATCTTGTGATTGTGTTTCTTTCAGTGATCTTGCTTGTGAAATTAGGCTAAACTTAACATGGTATCATAGCTAGCCTGAATAGGACATCTTTCATAAGGTGAAAATACCTCTCTCTCCTCCTCCAGTGAAAATTAGGGTTTATGCAAAAGTTGGAATTTTTGGATTCTGAGAGGATGGCTGGATGCTCCTCCTAAAAATTGAAATTCTGAGCCCTAGATCGAATTTTTTGAGTGGGTAGAACCCCAAGCTTTGTCAAACCCTATTTTGACTTCTAGACTAGAAAACCAGAAAACTAGAAAAGCAGTAAACCAGAAAAAGTGCGCACCTGTGCACCAGTAAACCAGAAAAAGTGCGCATCTATGCACCAGTAAACCAAAAAAAGTGAGAACCAAAAAACCAAAAATTCTGTTGCAAATCCGAATGTTTCTGATCAAATTTGAAGGGTGAAAAGTTGAAGTTTCCAGAAGCAGAGTTCACCAATCATCTCAATTCAATCAAGCACATCTCCTGGTAAGTGTTATTCTATCTTTTGAGAAAATTCAATTTCTGTGACCTCTTGGATAAGATGGCTCAAAGCACTAAGCTTGAAGACAAGCTAGAGTGTATAGAGAATTTCTGGGCATGAAAATATATGATTGGTCTCATTCTTGAAGAGAATGATCTTGTCCAATATATCAAAGATGAGGTTGCAGAACTTGAGGAATATGAAGCCAAAGAGAAGTGTAAGAAGGACTTGATTAGGGAAAAGAGAATCATTGCTGATTCTATCAAGGACCACTTGATTCCCCAAGTGGCATCCAAGAAGACTCCAAAGGAAATGTATGATGCCCTAGGAAGAATGTATGAAGGGAGGAACATCAATAGGAAGATGAACTTGAGATCTCAATTAAAGAGCACCAAGATGAATAAAGGAGAATCTATTCAAGATTACTTCACAAGGGTATCCCAATTCAAAGAACAAATAGAAGCCATTGGAGACAACCTTGATGAAGATGAACGAGTCAATACTACTCTCAATGGTCTCACTAGACCTTAGGACTTATTTATCCAAACCATGTGTTCCAGGAAAGAAAGTATGAAGTTTGATGTGGTATGGGAGGATTGCATTCAAGAAGAGGCTAGAGTAGCCAATAGAGAAGCACTACTCAAAGAAGATGATCAAGCATTGGCCACCCATACCAAGATAAGAAGAAGTCAACCAAATTTCAAGAAGGATAGACACAAGGAGTCTCAACCTCCACAAATATTTCAGATGAAAAGAGGATCTAATCAAAGAAGAGATTACTCCTCATTCCAATGTTTCACTTGTCACAAAATAGGACACATTGCTAAGGATTGTCCTCTAAAGAAGAAAAAGGGTTTCCACCACAAAAGACATCAAGCACATCTAGCAGAAGATGATAGTGAAGAAGAAGAGGAGGAAAGGCCTCAAAAGAAAAGAGCTAAAGTAGAAGAAGAAGAAGATGCAGAAGAGTATGTTCTATTCTCTGCACTCTCTGGGGCAGTGTCACCTGGAGAAGATACATGGCTCATTGATAGTGGTGCTTCAAAGCACATGACAGGAAAAAAGAAGACTCTTTCAAAACTTGAAGAGAAGACATCTTCACAGAAGGTATCTTTAGGAGATGACTATCAATATCCCATCAAGGGAGTTGGTGAAGCAAGCTACAAGCTTGACTCTGGAACTCAATTGAAGATGAAGGACATCTTATATGTACCAGGTTTGAAAAAGAATTTACTCTCTATCTCAGCATTAGATAACAAAGGTTATAGGGTTGCATTCATAGATGGACAAGTACTCATGTGGCCCAAAGGGAAATCAATTGAGGATGCAATTGTTATTGGTGAAGAGGAAGGAGGGATATACAAAATCAAGGGTCATCCTAAAGCTTCCCTTGTTCATGAAGCCACTAGCCCAAGTGAACTATGGCATAGGAGGCTTGCTCACATTAACTACAAAGCACGACCTCATGTGAGCAAGGTAGTTATAGGACTACCGGACTTAAAGATTGATCATGATGGCACATGCAAAGGATGTGCAAAAGGGAAGAATATCAAGAACCCATTTCCAAAGAGTGAAACAAAGACTAAGAGTACCTTGGAATTGATTTATTTAGATGTATGTGGATCAATGCCATCCACATCCTTGAGTGGATATGAATATTACCTTACATTTATTGATGACTACTCAAGGAATACTTGGATATATTTCCTAAAGGGAAAATATGAAGTCTTTGAAAAGTTCAAGGAATTCAAATCCTTGATAGAAAATCATTCAGAAAAGAAGATCAAGATACTCAGGACAGACAATGGTGGAGAATATACTTCAAAGGGTTTTGAAGTCTTTTGTAAAGAAGATGGAATCAAGAGGGGGCTAACCACTCCCTACAATCCTCAACAAAATGGTGTTGCAGAGAGAAAGAATAGAACCATTATGGAAGCAATAAAAACAATGATACATGATCAAGACCTACCTATGTATATATGGGATGAAGCAGCCATGACAACAGTCTATGTGCAGAATAGACTATCTCATAGTGCTCTTGAATTCAAGACCCCAGAAGAAGTGTTCACAGGGAAGAATCCTGAGGTAAGCCACCTCAATATATTTGGATGCCCAGTATATATTCACATACCAAAAGAAAAGAGAACTAATATGGATCCTTATGGGAAGAAGGAAATATTTGTTGGATATTGTGAAGCATCCAAAGCATTCAGAATCTACATCCCAAGATTCCATCATATGGAAATTAGTAGAGATGTGACATTTGATGAAGAGGCAGCTCTCAAGAGATCTAGGAAGTTCCAGTATGAATAAGTATATGAGGAAGATACACCTCCCAGAAATGCATAGGCTGTACCCATCCCTGAAGATGTAACACCTGAAGACCATGAAATTATAGAACCACAAGAACCCCTACCATGAACATATCAAGAAAGAGAAAGCCAACATGGGCAAGAGACATTATACTAGGATAAAAAAATATGGAGCTCCTAAAGGCTCCACCAGAGTAAGCAAAAAACCAAAGTCATTCTCCAACTATATGGCTTTGATGTGTGATCTCGTAGATCAAGAACCCACTAGTTATGAAGAGGCATCTCATAAGAAAGACTGGGTAGAGGCAATGATAGAAGAGTACTAGTCAATAATGAAGAATGATGTTTGGGAGATAGTTCCCAAACCAAAGGACAAAAGTGTGGTATCCTCCAAATGGATATACAAGATAAAGCATGCTGCGGATGGTAGCATTGAAAAGTATAAAGCAAGGTTTGTGGCTAGAGGATTCTCTCAGAAAGAGGGAATTGACTATGAAGAGACATTTGCACCAGTTGCAAGATACACTTCCATTAGAACCATCATGGCACTTGCATCCATGATGAAGTGGGAATTACACCAGATGGATGTAAAGACATCCTTCATGAATGGTGTGATTGAGGAGGAAGTGTACATAGAACAACCACAGGGATTTGAGATGGAAGATCAAAGAACCCACGTATGCAAACTAAAGAAGGATTTGTATGGGTTGAAACAAGCTCCTAGAGCTTGGTATGGAAGAATTGACAGTTTCTTGACAAGCTTGGGATTTACCAAAAGTAAAGCTGATCCTAATCTTTATCTCAAGGTTATGGATGATGAACCTGTCATATTGTTGCTATATGTGGATGATCTATTTCTGACAGGGATGAGAAACAGATTATCGAGTGCAAGAAGAAGCTCTTTTCATAGTTTGAGATGAAAGATCTCGGATTGATGCACTACTTCCTAGGTTTGGAAGTGTGGCAAGGCCCAAAAGGAATCTTTCTCAACCAGGGAAAGTATGCTGTGGAAATCCTGAAAAGATTTGATATATTGGAATGCAAAGCCATGGCCACTCCCATGGATTCCAACTTGAAGTTGTTAGCTGATGACTCATCAGAGTTAGTGGATGTGACTCTGTACAGACAAATTATTGGGTCATTGATGTATCTAACGAATACCAAGCCAGATATATGCTTTTCTATGAACACCTTGAGTCAATACCTAGTGGAACCTAGTCGTGTTCACCTGATAGCTACAAAGCATGTGATGAGGTACCTAAAGGGTACGATAGACTTTGGTCTATGTTATCTTGGAGATCATGAATTCAGATTGTATGGCTACATAGATGCTGATTGGGAAAGTAGTGTATCAGACAGGAATAGCACATCGGGCGGATGTTATTCTCCGGGATCTGCCATGAACTCGTGGTTTAGTAGGAAGCAGTCTAGTGTGGCTCTCAGCACAACTGAAGCGGAAAATATTGCTACTTTCTCTGCTATCTGTGAAGCGATATGGCTTCGGAAGCTGTTATCAGGATTGTTTGACTTAGAGATGGAACCAACTGTAATCCTGTGTGACAACCAGAGTTGTATCAATATGATAGAGAATCCAATATTCTATGATAAGTCAAAGCACGTAGAGATCCGATATTTTTATATACGAGATATGGTGTAGAAAGGAGCTATCAAGCTCAAGTATGTGAGCACTGACGAACAAGTTGCTGATATATTGACCAAAACCTCTGTCTCGAGTAAATTCTGAGTATTTCCGAGACAATCTTGGTGTAGTTCAGAAGGACCCTCCTCGAAAGGGGGAGTGATATGATCGATGATGATATTTGGATACTGGTATCGATGTGGATACCTGTATCGATGATGAGATTGCTTATATCGACAGTAAGGTCGATGATGAGGATACCTGTATTGATGAGGATACATGTATTGATGATATGGATACTTCTGTCGATGATGAGGATACTTGAGGTTACCTGTTCCGACGATGTGGTTGATGAAGTGATACTTAGACTTTGTCTAAGAGGACTAGTGGGATTGCATCATCCTGGAATTATGTCCTAAAGTGACAGGGATTGATCATCCCCGTAAGTGGATCAGGATTGCATCGTCCTTGGACTCATGTCCTAAAGTGATAAGGATTAATCATCCTGCAAGTAGATTGGGATTGCATCATTCCTAGACATGAGAGATGTCTTAAAGTGATAAGGATTAATCATCCTATAAGTAGATTGGGATTGTATCGTCCCTAGATATGAGATATGTCTTAAAGTGATAAGGATTAATCATCCTGTAAGTAGATTGGGATTGCATCGTCCCTAGACATGAGAGATTTCTTAAAGTGATAAGGATTGATCATCTTGTAAGTTGATTTGGATTGCATCATCCATAGACATGAGAGATGTCTTAAATTGAGAGGGATTGATCATCTCGTAAGTGGATCAGGATTGTATCATCCTTCGACCTATGTCCTAAAGTGAGAGGGATTGATCATCCCGTAATAGGATCATGTGTATTGCAGAGTATGTTGCTATGACGATGTTGTTGATCGAGAGAATCCAGATTATGATGCTGTTGATCGAGAGGATCCAGATGTTGAGTCTGTTGATCGAGAGGATCTAGATGTTGAGGTTGTTGATCGAGAGGATCCAGATGTTGATGATGTTGATCGATATTTCCAGATGATGATGTTGCTGTAGTTGTTCGATTGCTGCAGAAGATGAAGATCCAGTATTGAAGATCTTGAAGATGTTCCAGTAACTGTTTGAGTTACTGATGATGTATGAAGAAAGCTTCCAATGATTTATAGATGTATCATGTATCATGTAGTTGATGACTCCTTGCTCCTGCAGATGTTGTTATAATATCCTTCTCGTTAAGGGGGGAGAGTTGAAATATTGTAATTTCTAAGAATATTATATTTGTACTTTATTATTCTAGAGATGTTTCATTCCTCCATGAAGACCCTATTTTTTATCCGGAGATGTTTATTCCTCCGAGAGAATGTGGTAACTAGGGTTATTAGATCTCCCATGTGGGGTCGTCTCTGAGTTAGTTGTTTAGGGGTGTTATTAGACTCTCCTAGGATAAGTCGGCACTGTTAGGGTGAAAAGTCAGTTAGGAGTTGAGTATAAATAGAGGAGGTGTGTTCCTAATTTATCTCATTCATTCACTCACTTGTGATTGGCGCATAGGAGAGAGAGAGATATGCATAGGAGGATAAGGAGCTCTTTTTTGGGACTACATATTTGTATTGGTTGATTATCTATATTGAGGAAAGCTTTGCTGGGCTTTCTACCCCGTGAGGGTTTCCCAAGGTAAATCTTTGTCTATCTTGTGATTGTGTTTCTTTCAGTGATCTTGCTTGTGAAATTAGGCTAAACTTAACAGTAGTGGGGGGTGAAAAAGTGGTTGGTTTACAAAAAGAATCTTGATCTAGTTAGAGAGGAAGGGTCCC